>OW285235.1:75804313-77004313 GCA_935421215.2 Melolontha melolontha
AGTCCCCTGGTGGCATCCACGAGCTAGGCAAAGCAACTCCTACAGCGCTGTACTGGTTAAAAAATTTAGTTAATAGTGTGACCTTTTGTCATTACTAAATATCTGTTTTTTTATTTTTTTTAATAATCGCTTCTCATACGAAATAAATAAGTGCTATTATGCCATTTTTGTAAAGACCTTTTCAAAAATCCTCGCTACACATGTTATAAGTAAAAGCCGGATTATATGCAAAAAAAAAATGAAAATATGCGCATAAATATGGAGATCATTTAGCCTAAATATTCACTTCCTTATAAAAAATATCCAGGTAAAAAAATACGAGGAATGTTAGAAAATGGAATACTGTAAAAAAAAATATTCTATTACCTTTACTACAAGTTTATTTAAAACATTTTGCAACATAATTAAATATGAAAACAATTTACAATCACATATTTCTCAAAGTTTTCAACAGAAAAAATATGACGATTGTCTGAAAACATGCATTTATATATTGAAAAGGATCATTCTACGTCGACGCTTGTTATAGGAGCATATTTTAAATTAGAAATATCATCTATTGTTAACTCAATATTTTCTACTGAATCACCACGCAAGATTTTAGCAATGCCCTTTAGGTTTTTAAAACCCTCATTTTTTCCTATTACACTTAAAAATTTTACATACACGGACTGTCCCACTCCTCCCTTAACATCAAAACATAACTTTTCAAATTGATTTATTATTTCAACGCTCTCGATTAGCGCCATAAATTGTTTTTCCAACTGCAATATTGAAGTGGAAGTAAAACTGTAATTGGCTTTAAGAAACGCCAACTGTTGAGGTATTTCTTTACTCGAATACACCTTTTGGGCATCTATCACAGATTGTGCATCCATATCAAGATCCATAATAATTGTCTTTATTCCTTCATAATGATTTGCATGAAAAATAGCAGGCGCCAACCAAGGTTCCCCATTGTGTTATTACTGGTTGAGAAGGAAGCGGAACACCGGGTAGATGTTGTTTGTAAAACTGAACTCGTAATGGGGCCTTTAAAAATACTTTCTTGATACTACTCACTAAGGGAAAATGGTTTCTGACTTCTTCTGCAACGATTTAGTCCGTGCTCCAAGCAAGTTCTGTGAATTAAATTTGGGTGAAAGATTTTCAAGTTGAAATCTGCCTTCACCATGTATGGTGCAGCATCCATCAAAAACAATAGAATTTTCTCTGTTGAAATCAATTCCGATATGTCCGATGTTGTCGAAGTACTAAACCAGATCATCTTTACCAAATAAATATTCCGGAGGAGAATTGTTTTTATTCGCAAGTGTATTTCCTGTGTGTCCTGAGCTAACTGTTCCTATTTTATTTAATGTAATTGAGTGTGCCTCATATAGAAAGTTTTTGTTTCTTAGACAAACGTGTATTGTAGAGAGTATTCTTTGTACAGTTCTTCATCTGTTTGGTCCGGAACATAATTTTTGTCAGAAATGCTATCTTTGCTCTCATAATTAGCATCTGCTTCTTCGGGAATATTGTCTTCTAGGTTGCTAATATCACTAAAATTGCTTGCTGCGAGAATATCTTCTAAATCCTTATTAGAAAATAATTTCTTGGACTTAAAAATGTCTTTCGCCCTCACTTTGGGACGAAAATTTAAAAAAAAATGTATATATTAAAATAGAAATAAGATTTAAAGGATCATACTCATGTTTCTGCTAACAATCCGTAATAAATATGTGAAGTCACTCAACGCTAACGCCAATTATATGTAAAATTTACGTGTAGAATTTCACACGTCTTACTACCAAAATTTAACAATAACTAATGTAATCTCCAGTCGAGCGACGCTAGAACACTAAAGTAGTGGAGAGAGAACTGCTGAACGAATACATAAATTAGCGGTATAATCCCTCTGGTTAACAAAACCATACGCAAATTTTACGTATGTTGGCGTTCTAGGGCTAAACATTACTTGAAACCAGTAATGTTTAGCCCTATTCTTGCAACAATAAAATTATTGTTAGCTTTTCTTTCCATTTGAAATTTTGATGGCGAAAGTTATTCCTAATTAATTAAAAGTTTCGACTGAAAATAGTATCTCTTTTAGAAAGAAATCGACGTGACTAAACACCGTTTTATTAAATAATAATAATAATTTAAGTCATAAAATCTGATTCAACTATTTCAGGATATCCGCTTTGGAGTAGATAATTGTTTAAGAAACAACCATTGAACTATATAGTACTACTGGAACGAGCACGCAGACGTACGGACTGGCCGAAATCTGTGACCACTGTGTTAGAACGAGCGCGCTGCTAGAAAGGGGGTACTTCTCTCTCATACTCTTTAGAGAGTAAATGCGCGTTTCCTTACGTCCGTTTAATTTTCGTTAAAATACTTTATTTTAAAGTTAAAATGGTAGTGTATTGTTGTGCATATGGATGCAAAAATGAACGTGTACCTGGAAAACACATTCGTTTTCATAAGTAAGTAACCGTAAGTACATAATAGTAGGTTTATAGGAAGTTTATATAGCTCAATTTTTTTAAAAATCATGAATTTATTAAAATAAAAGGAAACGAAACCAATTTAACATATAAAAAAATTATTAATTAAATAAATAAAGGGCTTTAGAACAAATGAAAGGAAATTTTTTTAAAGTTTTTGTAATTTGACTAATTAAGCAATAACATCGTTCTTTCTATCACTCTATTTATTATTTTTGGTAGATTTCCACTGTTAAGACCTGCAGTTTTAGAATTATGGATAAAGGCACTATATTTGGAAAATTTAAAACCTAATGCTCATACTGTTATATGCAGTGATCATTTTACAGAGAATAGTTATTTAGAGTCTTCTTTAAATAAGAAATTATTAAAGAAAGATGCGGTTCGTTCTATTTTTAATTTTCCCCAATACTTGTTGGAGAAACCCACAGGTACAAGAAGACAAACAAGAAAACGTCCATGTATTGATACCGTCAATAATATTGGAATTCAAACTCACGCAAAAAAAAAACATTGCAGTTCCTAGGGGAGAAGGCAACATTGAGGCATAAGTTGAATAAAACAATATTGTTTTATCACATTTAATATTAGTGTATAGATATTTTTAAATGTAAAAATATAATATAACCTTTTTTTAGATTTAACTTTTATAGTTTATTTTGTAACTATATATGTATTAAAAATTCACTTTCAACTTGTTCTTTTATTTCCAAAAACTTGATAATTATTGTGGGTTGCGCTTTCTACCTGTTAGATCGCACCTGGACCAAATTCAGTGGAAGGTAGCATTTGTTTCATATAAGCGCTTGAGTGGAATAAAGATAGGTATCCCCTCCGTGCAGCCGCACTCGTCTAACAGTCGATCCTCATTCTCCGAGTACAGCGTGCGCGTTCCAGTATTACTATATAGTTCAATGGAAACAACTCATAAAAATTAAGCTTGTTTTATTATTTTATTTTATTTATTATAACTCTTCTTTGTTGTATTTTAATTTTCACGGGACTCATTAAGAATTTGTTAATTCCGGAAACATGACAATATAAAACAACATTCAATAGTGTGACAGCTTAGTTCTGCAAATATATATTAATTTGGCACTCTCTTTGTTCGCATAGTTTTTGCTCAAAAGCAAGAGACATTTGCTGGATTATTTTAATAAAATATCATCCGGAAAGTAACTCGTAAGTACTTGATTTTTTCTTTATTTCACTAGATACGCTTTGTTTGAAACCAAAGAGAAGTGTAACATTTGTCTTTGTTTCCGCACATTTAAATTTCACTTTGAGGATCGGTTTTATATCACGATCTGAACGACTAGTTTTTTGAAGAGCAATCAACGTCGTTCCCACTTTTGCTTTAATACTTAACTACGTTACTAACAAGTTGGAAATTTATGCCTTCACACGAAGCACAGAGCTTTCTTATCTCAGTTTCACCGACAGACGAAGAAGCGAACTGTTTACCAAGGAATTAGTGTCAATCATTTGCATGCACTAGCTTAGTTAAATTGTGAAAGTATTAATTTATAGGGATACGCGTTGTTATCTTCGTTTACGGTATGCTTAGTCGAATGAATTATTTTCTTCTGTTACATAATTTGAATTTAGTATATCTAAAAACTACTAAACTGACTCTTTTGTATTTTCCAGTGTCCCATAATGGATTTAAATTTATAGCCTAAAGGATCGTATATGATAAATGTTGATTAGCTAAATACCTTAGACTAATCTGTGGATCAAATATTTAATTAATATTTCGCATTTTAACAGCACCAGCTAGAAAATTTTAATATCACTAGGACATGAAATTACAATTCTCAATATTACTTTTTAAAAATTATATCGAATATTATGATAACGGATTTACATATGAACCCTCTACAATCATGAGATAATTATGCATGAAGGTACCTATCTTTTCCATCTATTTATACACGTAGCCATTGTGTATAAATATATTTTAAATATTTTAAAAGGTATGTATGTATAATGTATAAATACATATTAAAATACAATAAATTAAACTCTTTATTTGTCCCACGTTAATAGTCAAAAATAGTATCATTAAATGTGTTGTAGATATAGTATTAAACTCAGGGTTTACTTGTTTTTTTAAAAAAATTAATTTCCAGATAACTATACTTTATATACCCACCTTAATTATTTTCTTTCATTTAAATTATATAATATAGTACAAATTAAAAAATATTCATCAAAACGTTAAAAAAATCATATATATATATATATATATATATATATATATATATACCGTATGAACGCCGAGGAGTGATTGATCTACCACAATGTAGTAAGACGAAGACGAATAGCGAGTTTATGTGGTTAGGGTTAAGAGAGTATATTCAATCTGTTCTACTGTCTAACTGTACGGGCGTTCCATTTCTTTATCCAACACATTCTACATACGATCTAAGTACGAATCAAATAATCTCTCTCTAACACATTGAATAGTCCTATCAGTCGCTCATTGTGTTCAAGCAAGGCGAATATACTTGCAGTTGGCCAGTCATTACTTATATATCCATCGATCGCACGACGTTGTGCACACGGTATATATATATATACATATATATATATATATATATATATATATATATATATATATATATCATTTGATAAATTCTTGGAGTTTTCGGTTTTTATATTAAATATTTTTAAATATTTCCAAATTAGTATATTATTTTGCGAGGTAAATGTGAATGTAAACATTGCCGTCTACAAATTTCAACGCAAATAATACGAAATTTATTTGAGAAATTTTGCCCACGTTTGGAGTTGAACCCATGTCTATGGTTTGCCAGACCATCGCTCTAATCATCTGAGCTACGACAGACCTTTGTTCAAGTTTCTTAGAAACGACGATGTTAAAAATTCAGCTGTTTGTTTTGAAAGCAGATGTCAGTTTTGAAAGTTTGAAATTGCTAATATTTACTCCTTAGCTATTAATATGTACATAATTTCTTAGCTGTTCATCTAATATAACATTTGATAAATTCTTGGAGTTTTCGGCTTTTATATTATACCCGAATTATTAACATCGTCGCCTTATAAGGCGTTTCAAATTTGACATGTCTTAATTGTCTTGTCAAATTTGACTTATGCTATAGGTATTAGCAATGTATGTATAACCCAAGGATTGTATAAGAACATAGGATTGCTCGATCCCGCAATATTTTCGCCGCGTAGTGGGGAGCCATGACGTCACAAACGGACCAGGTTTAACGCGTTCACTACTGTAAAGCACCTTATAAAATGTGTTTAGCTACTACAACAATTAATTATCGAGTTATATTAGTGCTGTTATTATGGTATATAATATTTCATTTGATAATAACATATCCGTCAGTGTACTGTTGTAAATATAATACACGTTTTTATTGCCATAAGGTTATACTTTGGTTTATAATTAAAAAAAAATCTTTTCCAACTTCAAATAAACACATTTATTAGGTACATAAACATAAATAAAGAAAGCCGATGAGCATGTATTCTTTATAAAAAGCAAAAAATATATATTTTTCAATTAAAAGAGTCAGTATATAGCAATGTTTTATTACGCAGTAATTAAATAAAAACGAATCAAGTAGTGGTTTTTCGCATTTTTTTAGCTAGTGTTAGTTGAGTGTCTGACGGTGTACTAGTAGAAAGCTTACGTTTACTCGATTTTTTAGCATTGTCAAGGATTCTTTTTGTATTTAAATAATTCATACGGATAACAGTTCTTAATTTACAAAATAATTTTATAATAACAAAGCACAAATTTTCTCGCTTTTTAATTTTTAAAGCTAGTCTTTTAACAACCAGTGTTTCTTTCCGCAGTTTATTATCGCCATGATATATCTCAAAATATTTGTTCCACTGTTTAATGGTACTTAAGAAATCTGTTGAGGGCTTAATAAGACCACCAAAAGAGAGCTGTTGTACCCATGAGGGTAAATTGTAGGCGTGATCGGCTTTAATTTTATAAGTATTATCGCCGAGTTGGGGATGACTGTTTTTGAATTTCTTCGCTACAAAACCAGCAATGTACTCAAATGCATCGTCCGTTGTTTGAAAACGAGCTTCCATTGCTACTTTGAGTTGCATTGCTGTCAAACTTCTCTTCCGGTAATTCAAGTGAAACTTTCGCTTGTTCCAAAACTGTGGCCACTATATATTCTTCAGGAACAGCTTCTTGTGTGTTCACCTTTAAAAAAAAGTATAGCTATGTAGATAGGTACCTATATAATACTAGGAATATGTAAAGAATTAATAAACACATTTTATGTACCTGTGCTTCTAAAATACAGGATTCTTCCCAAGAATAATCATTCTTATTCTTTTGATGGCTTCCAATGGAGATGGATGTTCATTCGGTCCTCGACATCTAAGCTGGAAGAAAAAATTCTCCAAACAATCCTGATTAAGTTTATGAGTACATATGTAATGTACATCTTCAAATTCGGTCTTCATATCTCGTAAAAGTAGTTCCAACGATTCTATAGAAATTATTATTCCTTTCTGAAAAATTTGCAAAGTGTTTTTTCCTTCAGCTCTCATGTCAAATATTAAATCTCTAACTTTATTTAAGTGTTGTTCTTGGTCCTGTAAATAAATTCCAAAAGGGGCTTTCATAGGGTCAGGGCCAGGAGATCTATTCACATGGCTATTAAAAATATCAAACCAAGAATTAATATTGTCTATGAACATTCCGACATCTTCAGCAAGTTTTTTATCAGGGCCTGGTTTGTATCGTAATAATGCCTGGGCGGTCTTATGTGATAACAATTCAGCCGCTAGTCTTACATTTTGTCTTTTACTCTTTTCAACTGTAATATGCTTTTCAGAAATTTTATAACAGGAATTTACTTCTACATTGGTTAATTCTATCAAACTTTCTAAAGGTTCTTTTCTTATCTCTTTGTTTCCAGCACTTCTCAATATAAATCCTGTGTCCAAAAACCAATTACGGAGAAGTTTCAGTAAATGGGGAGCATCTGCGAAAACATAAACATATTTCTTGATTTGCGGATGCTCAAAATAGGTCTTATTTATGTCAACGGACAACGCTTTCCAGAGACCAACATTACTGCTTCCGCAATCACTTACAATTGCAAAACAGTTATATGATATTTTGTGCAATTGGGTGATCAGATCCATTAACACATCCTTTGTTATCTTTTTGTCAAAGTCTAGATAGATAGGCTGTTTCCAAGTAGAAAATAAGCTTCTTATTGCATTAAATTGTAAGGACCTAGCACCTGATCTTCACCAACACAATACTCTAAAGTGGTTTTAACTTTGACTTCATCAAAAGAAATGACTACAGTTTTCTCTCTTGCAGACATATTTTCTCCTGCTACCTTTAGAAAAGTTAGTACATCTTCTAAAACTCCCGGTGTTATTCTGATTTTTGATGCCCACTTTCTCAAAGATGACAACGCTGGCAACGGAAAATTAAGTTTAGTTCGCAAAAATATATAGCATTCCTTGCTGAGGTAACGAATAGTAAAAGCAACTGCAATCTCTTCAGTAGTCCAATTAACGCGTTTCTTTTTGTTTAGAAGAATATAAATTTGATTTTCTGTTAAGAGTTTTCTCAGTATTTTTACCGTTTCCTGTTTTTGTGCAGGTTTATCTTGCTTGTTCTTTCTTCTATAGTATAAAAGTTGTTTTCTCTGCAAATTCAATTTGCGTTTCATAATTTCCATCTCTGTAGATAATTTAGTGTGACTTTCACGAAGCTCCGCATATTGTTTAGATAATATATTTTCTGCTGGGACAGTTAAAGGCTTATCGGTTTTAAATTCTGCTGTTGAAGACGCTGTTGACAGCTCACTTGCCGCTAAACATGAAGCTATCGATTGTTCGGCAATCAATCTATTTACTTCTTCTTTGCTTTCATTTTCCTTTTTTCTTTTTTAAATATGCTTCCCCTCTTGTCGCAACTTTCTTTATATCTTTGGACATTTGTGGAAGATTTACACTAGGCACAGCAGTGTATTTAAGCTGTTTTCGTACAGTTAACCCTAGCAATAATTACTATGTATTAGAATAATTTATCTCATAACGTATAAATACATTTAATTTTAATCGTTTGCATTAAAGTGGATTGAGCAAATTTGGCTAGTATTTGGATTCCACTTATCTGCTCGTTTGCAGCGCCTTATCCATTCTTTACGGACAGTATCGGATACGAAGTTTGTCGCCTTTGGAAAGTTATGATAAACGATTTCTCTATTGGTAATTTTCGTAGAAATACGACTGTTATTACAGCCAACTACCGCACAACGACGTCCCGGCATTTCAGTCGCTAATTTACAAAGGGTAACGGCGAAAACTAAATTAAAACACTTTACTTTAACTCAAGCAACCCAAGACCTCAACTATTTATCGGTGCGACTGGTCCGTTTGTGACGTCACAAGAGGCGGAGTCACGGCTCGATGCGAACAACACTGCCGGTATAGGGATCTGGCTATCCTATGATCTTATACAATCCTTGTGTATAACCTATGAAATCTTTAAGTGGCAGTATGAATATATCTGTCCCGTTTACGCAACTTAAAAGCTCTGATTTTATGCTCATAAGAGTTCTACGGGTTTCATATGTCACACATTGTACATATACAGTATTAATAAGTAAAAAAAAAACATAATGACAGTGAAAATAGAAATGTGACACGTTTGAAAGTTTTTGCTTAGTAGAGAGAAATAGAAAAAGGGTTTTTATACTACTAGCTATATTGAAATTAAATCAATTCCCTAACAAGTATTAAATATCTATAAATTTTAAGTTCATTCCCAAATTTTAGGTAATTATAATTCTAGATTCAAATTTACATCTTAACTTTGGTAATATCAACTAAAATGGTCATGACAGCCTAGATAAATCAAGCCAAACCTTCGGAGAAAGGTGGTAGTGATAAGATTCTCTCAGCAGATACAAATAGATCGTGAAATTTTCAGAAAATGTTAATATGTTGAAATGTTGTAAATTACTTGATTATATTAACTTACATATTATTAGTTATTTTAAAAGCATATTGTAATATTGCGTGTATCATTAAAACATTAATTAAATATACAGGCTGTCTTAGTTAAGTTGTTCCAATGGCGTACCTCCGTTATCTAATATAATAAAAATTTTAAATTTGAGGCATCTGCTATACGCCTAATGTTCTTTAAATTGAGTCTAGTATTAATATTCTTTCACTTGTGGTTTAACCGTAAATGACCATAACTTTTTTATTTTAAATAGCACCGTGTATATTTTCTTAAAATTTGAATTTTACGGAAAATTATGTTTCCCATGAAGTATTACACTTTGTATTTAGACTTCAAAACAGAGGTGAAATTGCATTTTAAATATTGAAAAATTGAGGTCGTAGTAACCAAAGCATCTATGGAAACTAAAGCAAAACTTGACATTATTTGTTTGATAACCTTGACAGTTCATAAAGTGTTATTAAGATTTGTCTCAACGTTGCTTCGAACAAAGTTGTATTTAAAATGAATAACGGCGATTTTACAAATGAGAAAAAATTGAATATGATCCTCATTTATGGGGAATGTAGAAAAACAGGCGTGATGCCTTCCGTGTTTACGGAGAGCGGTATCCTAACAGACGTATGTCAAGCGCTATATAATTTATACGTCTGGCTTCAAATTTTGGGACATGTTGTGCCTTTTCAAAGAAAAAAGAACGTTTTTAAAAGAAAGACTGCTACCTATGAAGAGAAGGTGTTTTGGAAAGTGTTCTTAATAATCCCCTTATTTTAATTCGAGAAATTGAAGCAGAATGCGACATCTCTCGTTCTTCTATTTAACGAATCCTAAAATCCGCCAAATTCAGCCTTCAACCATTCAAAATTCGCCTGCATCAAGGACTAGAACCATGAGATTATGACAGAAGAATGGCGTTTCTTGCATGGCTAGCAAATGCCCGTGAAGATGACATTATTAGCTCACTATTATGGAGAGACGAGACCCATTTTCATAATAATGGAACCGTAAATCGACACAACTGCCATTACTGGTCTTTAGAAAATCCTCATTGGATGAGAGAAACCAACTATCAGCGAATTTGAGGAATTAATGTATGATGCGGCATGATCGATGGGTACATTATTTGACCAAAGCTTTATGAAGGAACCTTAACTAGCGAGGCATATTTAGGATTCCTTCGGGGCGAATTTCCAGGTTTTCTTGAAAATGTTCCGCTGAATATATGTGCCAACATGTAACTATAACTTAATGTAACGATCTGCAATTTACTTACCATCATTAATATACCCATACAATTATTATGCTTATTATGCAGGCGGTCCCTAATTTAGATTCGGGACTAGGCCGGCCGAGTAAGTTTTCGCGGTTTTCTTTTTAGTTCTAGGCGATTACCGACAGCTAAACATCTTAAGTCGCTCCACGTGCGCAGACATAATAATAACTTGTGGCTTGTCAATGCCCCCTGTAATTGACGCCAAACTTTTGCGGAATGCTAAGGCATAAGTTATTATTATTAAACTGGGATCTATTTTTGAATAATGTCATTTTTATTATTGACTACTGCACATATATAAATATGACATTCATAAACTGTCATTTATAATTTTAAAATCTTTAAAAAAGGCATTAATTCCCGAAACATGTAAGAGATTATTTTAAATATATACATATTAACAGACCTTAAATCGCCAACTATCTAAATCTACTTTCATATACAAAGGTCAAGAAATAATTATCTTTATACAAGCTGTCCCGTATCGTTATGTTCAAATTTTACGAGTGTAAAGTAGACTTCATATCAAGTAAGAAAAACACAAAACTTGTATATCCATTTTTATTTGTTTCAAAGTAACAGATCTATAAATGTGATTGTCAGATCATGAAAAAAATGTAATCCTAAAGTCAATAAAAACTGATTTGATTTAAAAAAGTTCAATTGATAATATTTTCGAAATGTCCACCTCCTTGTTGAATGTAGGCTTGTGCCCGTAAGCCAACAGAAGAAGTACTTATCCAAATTTCATAATTGTTTTGTCGGATTTGCTCGGCACCCAGGTGAATACGATCCAACAACCCTTCTCTTGTGTTCGAAACTTGCGCGTAGACTAAATTTTTCATGTACCCCCATAAATAAAAGTCAAGGTGATTAAGATCGGGTGATCTGAGTGGCAATGCAACAGGACAACCTCGACCAATCCATCTTGGATAATTTACGTTAACCCAATTTCGGACAGCAATTTCGAAATGTAGTGGTGCCTCATTCATGTGAAACTACATGACTCGTCGAACATTCAGTGGGACATCCTCTAAAAGATCTGGCAGTTCGTCAATAAGAAATTGAAGGTAATTGTCCGCATTTAACCTACCAGGAAAAACGACAGGACCAATCAACAAATCATCGATTAGGCCCGCCCAAACGTTAATAGAAAATGCATGTTGAAATTTAGATGGGCGTATAGCTTTGCGATTTTCTGATGACCACCTTTGCAGGTTTCTCAGATTTGTAACACCACTTCTCGTGAAAGTAGATTCATCTGTCCAGAGGACTGTTCTCCAGAAATTAAAATGAAGCCGTGACTGTCTTAATATCAAGGTGGTATAAACTAGACGAGCATAGTGGTCTGCCTCAACAAACCGTGTCCGCTGCGATAGTAATATGGATATCAGCCCTCACGTTTTAAAATTCGCCAAACTGTCGTTCATGGCACTCCTAGTCGTCTAGCTATTCGACGTACACTGAGAGTTGGATCCCTTGTAGCAATAGCTACTGCTTCTCCCTCTAAATCTGCTGGCAAATTTACTCCTCGGTCGAAAAGATAAGCACGCAGTCCGCATTGCCGAAATTATCTGTGTACTTCCAGAAACGTTCTGTAATGAGGAATTCGCCTATCGGGAAACCGATGTCGGTATTCAATAAGTGCTTGACGTGCACTGCCGTTACAGTAGCCATACACAAAATGCATGTCCGCATACTCTTGAGAAGAAAATCGGTAAGGCATTTTGAATAAAGAAAACGTGTCAACTCACTAATAAGCTGTGGTATGAACTGAAACGTAATGCAATCCTTTATTAAAAAAATGCAACGTCAACAGTCATCTGAACATTTGTTAATTGTATGATATTCATGGTTCAGCACTTACGAAATAAGTAAGAACCTTCCTTACTATAAATCAATTTCCTGTACTCTTTTTTGTAGATCTCCAAGAAATTACTGTATGCACTATGATACGTGTTTATTTATTTTAGGTTAGCATTTTATTATGCGACGTTATCAATCACAGGCCTGTTACTGAATCGTATAACTTTTTTTAAATAAAATCAGTTTGTATTGACTTTAGAATTACATTTTTTTTCATGATCTGAGAATCACATTCATAGATCTGTAGCTTTGAAACAAATAAAAATGGATATACAAGTTTTGCGTTTTTGTTACTTGAAATGAAGTCTACTTTACACTCCTAAAATTTGAACATAACGATACGGGACAGCTTGTATATTCAGGGTTTTTCACGCAACCCGCTCATTAAATGGTTTCTATGTTAACGCCGTAGGATACTTTTGAAAATTTGTGGCACGTAATCTGGATACGTGATGTGTTAAAATAAAATATTTACACTCATGAAGCACTTTAGATTTTACCGGAAGTCATAGCCAACTTGGATATTTTAAATGGGATTTTATACTTTTTAGTGCTTTTTTTTTGATTCCTTGTAAAGTACTATAACACTTTACATTAAGGTTTCTTTTGCAAAAAATTAACCGTTTTTGAATTATTTTGATTTTTGTGAATTTTTTTTTAAATGTAGGTACTTTTTAGAACCACATATCTCAGGCGTATTTGATCTGAACTACGTCATATTTTTACTGGATACAGCGAAATTTATGATATTCTGAGTAATGTCTAAACATTTAATAAATCTTTATTACAAATTTATTGATTATTTAAGTAATCTTTAATTAAAGAAAAATATTTTTTTTTAAATGGAACACCTGTAGATGAGCACGCCATAGTAAGTAGATAAACATTTTGCATGGTACAGGTATAGGTTTCCCTATGTCTATCTCTCGTAGTTTTAGAGTTATTAATGATTATTTTCTAAATTGAGCATTATCAAGAAAAATTGTAGAAGTAAGCCTTGAAAAGTAAATCTGATCTGTAAAAATTGTCACAAAGTTTATTTCGTGTCTAAATGGTTTTATCTTGTTCACAAATATGCTAGACTAATTAAAGATTTATTCTAATAGAGATATTTTAAATTTATTTTACATTCATGGTGAATCTCTTCAAATTATTGAAAGCACATGTCGACTTTTTAATGAAAGATATGCAAATTTACCAGCAATGAATAAAACTCTAAAAGATCTAAACAGTTTTGGAATTATAACAATTAAATGTATAGATTCATCAAATTTCTTACGAAAAGGTTAGAAAAGAAAATAAATTTCAAAACTGAGAAAATACTTTATATAATATGAGATACCAAAAACACCACACATTAATAAGCAAAAAAGTGAATAAAATCAATATATTAAAGGCACATATTGCGTTAATAATGATATTCGCAAATGTTCAAAATGATCTGCGATCTAAACAAAGCATGACCCTTCTTAAGTCTATTGTAGTTGCTTCTCTTACTTGCTTAACGTTCAAGTTTCGAAACCCGTCTATTACTCAAGTTGTAAGCTATTCTCTGTTTTGCACGGGAGACGCATAAACCTCATTTTTTTATTTGACCCCATAAATAAATATCAAAGAGAGTCAGATCGGGGAATCTAGGTGGCCACAACCAAGGTCCATTGCGACCAATCCACTTATCCTCAAAGATATTGGTTAATTCCCGATATACCTCATGTGAAGAGTGAGCAGGTGCTCGATTCATTTGAAACCAACATAGCTTATTAAAAAATGGCAGTACTACTTTCCTTAACAATTGTAGATCCCCGACGTTTGTCAAATTCTCGTTATAAATTTCAATTTAATTTTCAACGTGGATATGTATAATTATTGCAAAAACATTAGAGATAAAAGTATCTTGAAAATTTGCTTTTCTAATGGCATGTGGATTTTGTTGTGCCCAATGATGACAATTTCTTGCATTAAAAATCCTTAAAATTTTAGATAAATAATCGCGATCTTCTTGTGTTTTAGTTAAAACAAACTCGTAAAATTGAATTCTTCTATCTTGATCTCCTGGACAAAAAGCCTAAACTGTTTGGAAAGAGTAAGGATGCAGTTTATGTTTCTTTAAAATCCTTTAATGTACATGAAGTTCCTATATCTGCAGACGCCGCCGGTATAGAACTGGTTGGATGCGTATGAAAATATCCCAAAACAACGAGTTCATTACCTTCGTCGCCCATAATCGGTTTTGGAACTGTCTTCTTGACTTGAATACCAAAGCGAATGGAGTTTGAGTCTATTTGCTTGAATTTAGTTTTATTAATTTCTGGTAAATATGGGTATCTTTCATTAAAAAGTCGACATGTTCTTTCAATAATTTGGAGATATTCACTATGTATGTAGAATAAATTCAAAATATTTCTATTAGAATAAATATTTAATTCGTCTTTGCGAACAGGAATATAAAATATGCATTTGTATGTTATATTGCATGAAAAAGGCGTCATTTGCGGAAACATGTAGGATTGTTTTAAATATATACATTTTGAAGTAAAACCACACCTTAAATCGCCAACAAATTGAATTTACCATATCATGCAAATGTCCCGAAATAATTATCTATATATTTATATATATATTTATATATATATTTATATATATATATATATATATATATATATATATATATATATAAATTTATTTGTGAAAAAACGTCGTTTCGACCTTTATTTAATTCCGGTCTTTGTCAAGTTCCATATAGAAACTGTAAAGGAACAAAAATTATGTTTTAATACTATTTTATATGAAAGATTTGTAAATTAAGAACGAGTAAAAGAGAGTTTTTAATTTACAAATCTTTCATATAAAATAGTATTAAAACATAATTTTTGTTTCTTTACAGTTTCTATTTGAAACTTGACAAAGACCGGAAATAAATAAAGGTCGAAACGCCGTTTTTTCACAAATAAATTTGTTTTATTTCATTAAAGGTCGCTAAAACAAAAAAAAATTACTTTTTATTTATTATAATTATACGGCCAATAAAATAAATAAGAAACCTTAGTTCTTTATATATATATAATTAACAACTTGACGCACAAAAAATCGACAAATTATATCATGCTGAACATAGTACATGAAAAGAGAAGATAAAAATTTCTTTTCAACACGGAAAAGAAATAGCTGTTGCCAATATTTACATAAGCTCATTTTCTATAAATATGTTTCTGCCCTGAGAGCTTATTCACTCAGGAACACTGTTTTACAAGCAATTCGTCAATGTCAATGTTAACCGGATTAAAGTTTTCCATTTAGTTCCACGATACATATTTTAACATGAGATTAATGTCATAAAATATTTATTTAGAACTACATATGTCTTCTTACTGTAAATAATGCAAGACTATAATTTGTAAATGACAGCGAACATGAATCTTTAATGGTAACGTAATATATTTCTATGAAACTTCGTAGATTTGGCTCCTTTTACGAGTTATTATGTAGTTACATTATTTGTTTATTTAGACCAAAACTAGAAATTTTTCGAATAATTCCGTAAACTATTCAAAACAAATTTAATGTTAACCAGTGTTTTAGAGTTTATATATACAACGTGTCCACGAGCAATGCCTAGATAGTTTCTATCGATTTGGGTCCGAAAGTGCTTCTTAAGGGACTTGTTTTTGTTCAATTAGTCTTGAACTACATTTAATTTACGATTCAATTTTGGTACATAATTTACAAATGATAATTTGTACTTTCTCTGTTTATTGGCCAGTGACTATCGCATACAGTTTTGGAGAGGTGTCAGGGGCCCTATACATTCTTGACACTAACTTTTTTCCTATGTGATTAATTATAATTTTTTTGCAAGATTAGAATTCTATGATATTTTCAATGTTAAAAAGGTTCTGTTGCTAAACGTCGGAAAAACCAACCGTTTTCAAGAAAATACGTCCGATGTGGAGCGGTCTTGTTTTTTTCTTATTTCATATTTAGTACAAATGTAAAAAACTAGATGGAAGGATTTTGTTACGGCTTAAACAAAAAAGCAATACAGCATAGTATCGTTTGAAAATTGTCAATATTAACAATTGTTATTTTCATACCAGTTTTGTGACACCATCTCTAAAGTGCTGTAGCTCCTTTAAGAAGCATTTCCGGACCCAAGTTTATAGAGACTTTTTTCATACTTTTGTATGTACAATCACCCTTTTCATTCTTTAAGGATTGTTCGTGGACACGCTGTATACAGTAGTGTCTCGGCGAAGTTTGGCATGAAAACTAACAAAGATAGGAAAGTGTGAGTTTCTGTACGTATATAGTATATCACAGCGGATATTGTAAAATGATTTACGAATATACAGGGTGTTACAAGTTCCCGCACTCACCATTAGATTTTTCAGTTTAAATGGATTGCTATATTTTTTAGAAATTATTTCGATAGACACCTAAATTATCTTTTAGTGCACTTCCGACAACTACTTTTAGTTATATTGGAATTTTTGTCAAAAATTTGACAGTTGCAACGTCTGACGCTTTAAAACGTAGGCAAAACATGGGTATCGTACATCGAATTATTCTTTGTGTATCAATTTTGGGTCTAACAATTTATATGTTTCAAGGTGGCATAATATAAAAATATATACAGGATATTAAATAGGTCATGCCACATTTATCGAAATTCAAACGCCTTTTCTCGATTTTTTTAAGTGAAACTTATAATTTTCGATATTGTCAGAAAATTTCCTATAAAATTACCTTCAAAATAGACCAATAACGTAATACTTATTTATAGTATTTTCAACGATATTTCACTTTTATGGAAAATATCTTTAATACTATTCAATATGCGGGACACCCAATATGGATAGATGGCCATGATTTTCAAACAACAGAACGTCAAATCTCTGCTGAAAATTTCCACATCAAGTCGTTTTTGGTAGTTTCTCTTTGTTATCATAGCGCTTCAATATTTGTTACAATTTTGTCACTGCTTGCTTATTGCAATTTGAATTATTTAGTTGTTTATTATTAATTATTACATATGTCTGTAATCTGGTTATCAATTATATCTTTTGTTCCCGTTATTTTTTGCCTATTTCCATTTACTAAAAATGAATTTCTCGAAGGAGGAACTCGTAGACTTATATTTTTGTTCTTGGAGCTTGCGACAGAAATTCACTGTTAGCATCAATAATGTATCCATAGGAATACTCTAGCCGTAGAACGCCAGATAGTAAAAGCCTTGACAATTTGTTGGTAAGGTTTCTTCGTTCGGGCTCAGAGAATTACCCCAAACATGAAAGTTTTAAAACTATGGTTAGAGAAAATAATGAAGTGACAGTGATTCAATCCGTTTTAGAAAATCCACACGTGTCGACAAGGGCAATTTCGAAATAACATGGAATTACAATCATTAACGCGAGCAGAATTTTAACAAACACAAGTTTCACCCTTAGAAAATAATATTCACCAACGCTTATTACAAACAGATTCTGAAAAGAGACTTAATTATTGTGGCTGGTTTTACAATTACGTTAAGGAAACGTTACTATGTACTTTTAATAGATGAAGGCACATTTCTCAATTCTGGAATAATTAATGGGAAAAATTCACACTACTGTCACACAAATAACCCTGATTTCGTGTAACCTATTTTGTATCATCACAAATGGAGTATTAATATGTGGGGAGGCATCATAGGAAACACCGTTGTAGGTCCACTTTTCTTTAAGAATACTTTAAATTATGAAATCTATAGAAATTTCCTAGAAAATAACTTACAAATACTACTTGAAGGCCTATCAGGTAACTTCATTGACAGATTGTGGTACTAACACCATGGTGTACCCGCACATTACGGAGCTCCTGCAAGAGTGCACCTAGATAGGGTATTTACTAATACGTGGATTGAGAGAGAAGGTCCAATAAGGTGCCCACTACGATAACCAGATCTGACCCCTTGTGTGATTTTTTTCTGTGGCCTACCATAAAAAGCATAGTTTAGATAGCATCCCCACAACCGCAGAAAAACATGAAGCAACGGATAACAAATGCGTTTCTTCACTTGCACCAGAACAATATGACTGAAAATGTAAGGCAGTCCATACAGAGAAGGATGAGGATGTGCATGAAGTAGAATCGAAACATATTCGACCATCATATGAATTAAGATTAATTTATTATTAAGAAATCGAAAAGTGTACATAATAATAATTTTGTATTATGTATTATGTAAGGTGTACTGAATATTGAATAGTAGTAAAGATATTTCCCATAAAAGTGGAATATAGTTCAAAATACTGTAAATAAATATTACGTTATTGGTATCATTTTGATGGTGATTTTACAGGGATTATGGAAAAATATAGGCTTCATTTAAAACAATCGAGAGTAAAGCGTTTGAATTTCGATAAATGTGGAATGACCTATTTAACACCCTGTATATATTTTTACAATATACCATCTTGAAACATATAAAGAGTTAGGCCTCAAATTTATATCCAAATAATAATTCGATGCACAATACCCATTTTCAGCATACGTCTTAAAGCGTCAGACGCAAATGTAAAATTTTTGACAAGAATTCCAGTATAAATAAGCTGTCGAAAGTGCATATAACCATATATCGTTACAAAGGTAATTTAGGTAACTATCGAAATAATTTCTAAAAAATATAGCGATCCATTTAAACTGAAAAATCTGAAGGTGGGTGCGGGGATTTGTATATTTGTAAATAATTTTATAATATTTACTGTGATATATACATACAGAAAGTCTCATTTTCCTACCTTTGTTAGTTTTTACGACAAATTCTGCCGACACACTATTATATTAATAAAAGATTGTTTAAAGAACCTTTAAGAAACTTGAAGCCACGTAGTTTCCAAAATAAGGTTGAAATTCTTAATACGCAATTATCCGCAAATCAACTGTTTACGAGATAATGCCGACTTTATTGCAATAGCAGAATAAATTGTTTTTATATTTTAATGGTAATCAAAACAATTATGAATTGAGTATGAAGTCATTCACTAAGTGAGTTGATCCTTATTAATATGTAATTTGAACGAAATAAAGTTCACCAATTTCCTTTGAATGCGTTACACTCTGCTAGCATAAATTATGTGGTTGGAAAACCAAATAAAAGAGCGATATTCAAGTATTAGTCTGTCTAAGAACCGGCATTTGGGGTCAACTTTTTTTTTTGGTTCAGTTCGATCTGACCTGCACTCAGTGTAGACGAACACTCGGATTTAATTTTTTTCTCTCCTGACTTTCTGTACTGTTTCCTGGTTTTGACTGTTTCGTTTACGTGAGCGTTTGTTATTTTGTGTTTTGCCGAAATGAATAGAATCGATAGCTTTTAACTTGACACTTGACACTTGAACTTTACAACAGTTCTTTAATTATTATTTTTTAAGTTTTTAAGATTTTAAGTTAGCATTTAAGTATCCTTTTGTATGTGTGCTATTTAAAGACAAAATATGTGTAATTCAAAACTACCTTCTACCTGAAACTTCGGTAGGTCATTTTTATTTAAGTATCGATAAGTAATGCTAATTCATTTGTTATTTTCAAATGGCTTTTCAATTTGGCAATATTAAAATATTTTTTATGGATATTTTTTAAATTTACTTAAACAACTGAGGTCATTCAAACTATACTATTAAATGGAGAAAGGAGAGGAGATATTGACCCTATCAGTGGTAGCAATATAAAATTTTTCAAAATACCCTTGAATGCAATATAAATATTTTTTACACGCTTCTTTTGCGAAACCTCCTATCAAAGATAATGCAAATAGTCACCTGTTTATTTAAGATTTAGGATAAATATAAAATTAGTAAATTGTATATTGGATTGTAAATGCTAAAATATTGAAGCGTTGTGTGAATCATTATACATTTTGTCATGAGTAAAGTTTCTATTACATGTACTATTTATGTTTTAGTAGCTATTTACAGAAAATCGTTTTTACAACCAGCGAGAACTAACTAAATATTTTGTCGTGAAAACCGTAATGAAACATTATGACAAGATGTACCATACAAGCTATTCTAGGAAACATTTAAAGATTACATTTACGTCCTCTAAGCTTATATCTACCACCGCAAAGAGTAAATATAAAATCCAAACAATCTAAAGTTCATGTTTGTTCCGAGTTCTTTGAAGTGGTCTGTACTAGTTATATTCTGCTAGCTACGGCATTCTGAGAAACCATTGTTAAAGCATACCTATTTATGTAGTTACTAAGTTAGATACAGAAAACTTAAACTTAAAAACTGAAAATGGCAATATATTAGTCCTGCTACTAACTGTACATTTTGTAGTAGCTAAAAAGAGAATACACTGTAAACTTGAACAAACTTCTAATCAGTACGTGGAACTTACAGATATCTGAAAATACATCGTACTATAAATATTTTAACCATTTTGTATGATATAAAAATAAGAGTTGCTGGTAAAGAAAATTATATTAGTGACCGATTTCGCTAATTAATAATAATAGATTAGATTAATTGATGAGCCCTATGACTTGATCTACTGCGACTTCAACTGACCTATTGCGGTTGTCGCCTTAGACTAGACTCCGATTTTCAGCTTTACACTCTTTGCATGTAACCTTTTGGATTGATATTTTTAAGAAAATCATATTCTTGTTAGGCCTTCGCAGTGGCGTAGTACACGAATTGAGGCTTTTTATTCTTTTGAATAAATTCTGCGCAGTGTTTCATTTGTTAAATTGTTCACAACTTTATTAAACTTAGAGTGCCCAGTCCGTGGACCTACTACCCTAGTGATGAGATTTCTATCACAGTTTAGTAGATCTGTTGTAAATATAGGCGATTATTCTTCAATAAACTGTTCAGCTTATGTCTGCCTTGGGAATTATTCATCACTCTTAAAAAGGCATTTCCCAGCTGTTTCACAGAACATTTCCGAATTTACAAAGACCAGTAACGGAATTGATGTCTTCGTATCTATCAATATACATTTCTGCACCTAGATCTTCATCCATTTCTGAAGCGTCAGTATGCGAGTTAGGTTCTGCGTTAACCGACCCAGAGCCTAGTCGTAAAGCACTAGCTTACTGTGCTGGGGTACCGGAACTGGATCCAAGGCTCGACTCTAAATAAGGTTTTCTTTGTTTGTCTACTTGTGTCAGGTGAATGCTAGATTTAAAAGCATTCCTCCTCCATTGCTTCGCTAGAAACATGTACATTATTTCTGAAAAATATAGTGACCATCTTTTTGTGTCGGTTTTTTTTTTCGTTGAAACCAATTCATTTTCAAAGATCCAAACTGCTGGTTGTTGTTCTTTTTCAGGACTATAGCGTTGCCTATAATAATGTACACTAGATGAGACAAAGAATCATTAGAACAGCGATCTAGTGTAGACCTGTAGCATATCATACAGTCCCCTTTTAGAACTGGAGTCAAATTTTGGAGAACAACGATTGTGTATCTTCAAACGTTGGTGTAAGATTTTGTTAATTATCATCGCACCAATATTAAGAGTTGGTTGAATAATTTTTGCTCTAATAATGTGCTGATCTTCTTCCATCACGTTTCGAACCAGACCAATAATCTTTAGTGTTACATTCATGTTTCAGGTAGGAACTCGAAACGTGCCATTTAAAGAAAATCGACCACGTTGAAAATCATTGTCACTGCCACATTACGATAGAAACGAAACATGACTTACCAGTTATCACTATGTACTCGACTGATTACCTCAAAATACTCTTTATGACTTAAACTACGTTTGGAATTGTAAAAAATTACAGCTCAATAGCGCCCTTTATTCAATTCCACGATTTCAATGTGCAAATGTCTTCTTTAAATCCTTGTAAAATATTCAACTATATTTTCTAACTGTTACTGTTATTATACTTGTAAATGGCTAAGATAAATGTTAAAGAAAATTTGTACTAAAATATCATAGCAAAGTAGAGAGGCTTTGCGGAAAGCAAACAGCCCTTTCAGTATTTTGGTATTAAATATTATGCGTATTTTACTAGATTTGGCTAATGACAAATAAATACTTACATGACATATTGTCATGAATTTTTCCCCGAAAAAAAATTAAAGAAACAGTAAAAGACTATATATATTTATGTACATTTTATTCCATGAAAATAATTAGAGATATTTTATATTTTATTTAAAATTTGATTATAATGTGTATTTTTGTCCACGTCTGTAGAATGTTCGAGCGTGGTCTTGATGTTTGCGGTTCCCGCCACTACGGAAGTATATTGTCGTAGTCGGTCCTTTGATTTTGTTCTAGGTATGGAGAGATTCATTTCCGTAGGGGAGCGGCAGAGATTTTTCATCCGTTAGACAGATAGGTTGAGTTAATTTTTCTGAATAAAGACTTCCTTTTTATTCAGTATATTATAGTTAATTTCGGTTTGTGTTTTAGTTGTGTTATTCTGATGTGTTTAAAGTAATTTCCGATTAATTACAAGTTTCTGATACTTGTAATTTGTGATTTGTGCGACCTATCTGAAATCTCTCTTTTAATTAATTTTTGTGAAGTGTGACGACCACATTAATTAATGTACGTGTACATTTGCAAGTATATATATATATATATATATATATATATATATATATATATATATATATATATATTAATTTAGTTATGTTATTTGTATATTGATTAAATTCAGTAAATTTTTAGTTTATAATATTTTATAATAACGTAATTTAAAGTTTGAAAGTTTTTCCAACTATATAATTAGTTTTAATTTAGCTCGCGGTCACGTGAGGTTTTTTATCTTGTGTACAAGTCAATATTTATACAAGTTTTCCTCACGCTGTTGCACAATTGTTGCTTCAGCACTTCTTTATACTCTATAAAGTCGATTTTTTTCTTTTTATTTTTTTTTATTATATGTTTGTATTGTTAATGTTTGTTTTCTTTGCTAATACCTTTTGTTTTATTTAACGCATACCCTTTGAGGGTAACCCTGAAGATACAAGAGCTCCTGGAAGGCTGTACCGACTAGAGTGAAGCCGAGCAAGCTATTGTGTATTGTGGGCAAATTTAAATAATTTATCAACTCCACAATCCATAGCAATATGTATATATATTGCTAAAGACTTAGTATTAATATATTGGTCTCAGGTGTTACTCTATACGTATACTAAATGAATTAAATTTGGTCAAATGATCGGTTTTTACGCGCGATCTTCTTCAAAAACTCTATATACAACTTTCGCGTTGCACTCGTAAAGTTAAAGTTCGTTTTTCATAAGCATTCGGTTATCTCTAATTCTAAGAAATGTTTACCTACTCTGAGTTTAGTTTAGAGTATTTAGCATTGATTTTTATACATAAAGAAATTACAAGCATTCTAATTAGTATTTACCTATGCGCGAGGCACGATACTTTAGGATAATTTAACCCCAATCTTCTGCTAAAATCCCATACGTTTAATTTATATCCGACGCGAGAGAATTTTCTATTTGGCACTTTTAATAACTTCAGAGTTTAGTCATTACCAAGCTAGATTTAAAAATAACACCTGTAGTGTATAGTATATAAGTTACTGTAAAAATCGGTCTAGATCCCTTATCGGATAAATTTACTGCCTACCCGACCTTAATAATAATTACGGTATACTTGGCCACTCTCTCTAACTTTCTTATACACGGCCAGAACTACCTGCTGCGAGGTGTCATTGTAATTTGCTTTTCATTAGGAACCTCGCCCATCTATTAATTGTGATCGATGCAGGAACCCCGCTCCCGTATCACAGATTTTAATAGTTTTGAATTTGTCAAAAGGCTCTCGTGGGTTCCGTAGAGAACTACATCCCACACAGTCGTACATAAGTGGTCACTTCCGCGGACACAATCTTTATCTCACGCTTTACTTTCTGATCAATTACATTACTTGCAGCTCTTTCATGTCCACATTTTCATTTCTTCACAAACTAGCTACGCAACCAATGATAAGTACACTCATATACCAAGTTTAACCTTTTTTCTCTAGTTATTTATTACGCGAACAGATAAATTACTCAGTTGATAAGTTAAGTTCATGAACCTGCAAAAAATCGATAAAATCCCTAGGCTTATTTTTAGCGTCTAACAATAAGTTCACTATTTATGTTATTGTTTTTTTTACCAAAGTATTTATGCAATATAGTAAGCCGCACATATGGTCTTTTATTGTGATGTTTTTTTGTAGGTGTAAATATTTCTTTACGTCGTAGTCGTAGTTTGAAACATAAATTTCTTGTAAACTAAAAATATTATGTTTGTAATATATGTACCTAGTGTATTATGTAGTGTGTCCATGGGATGTGCGTTATTAAATTTAAATATATGGTTTCTAATTATTTCTATGCAATTATTAATATTCTTTTTTTTCTTTAAATTTGTGGTGATACTGATAAATGCCGATATAGCCAAAACAGGCCAAAATAATTTGCAAAAAGTGTTCGAAATGACCACCATGAGCTTTAATGCAGGTATAACTTCGGCGAAGAAAGTTATTATACAAAATTGCGATTTCGCCTGGTAACGCTGCCCAAACATTGACGGATATCCTATCTTGCGAGGAACCTTGTTGTATATCGTGGGGGTTTTACGTCTAGTGGTGAATAATATGTTAATTCAAAATACCATATTTGATAAACGTAGATTTGTCGGTAAAGAGAATTACTGATGCGAGATCTAGATGATGAACTTCTCTATATTGTAACTACTCGCAAAAAGCAAGTCAGCGGGGAAAATCTAGTTCCGTTAACCCTTGCACGCGATGGATATGATACGGATGAAGTAAATTAGTTTTCAATTCGTTCAATTCATTCGATGCACCGTAGTTTGAGATACATTTACTTCCGTGCTAGGGTTGTCGTACTTACACCGGGATCTGCTTCCACAATAGTTAAAATATCCTCTTCTGCTTCTTGCACTCTACGTTATCTTTGAGGACCACGACCTTCGAAACGTGGAATTACTGATCCTGTACTCAACATCGATACATGACTCTCGCAATTGTATTCGTCAGATGAAGACGTCAATTTGAGAAACATTCTGCGCACAATTTTTTTGTCGCTAGACTATTTTGTCCTGTTCCGCCATAAATTAAAATCGTATCAGTATATTCGATATTGGTATAGGATGTCACTGCGAACGCACCTGGCCACAGTGAACACTATGTCCATATTAAAAGTAAATCCCAGCGTTGTTTATAGCAGTGGAATCCCGTATTGCCGTCCGTATATTAAATACGATAGAGCTGAGGTCGAGTAAAGAAAAATAATTTTCCTGCTACTACGTGAATATTGGTACGCAATTTTTTGTATGAAGGCATTACTCATACGTATCTTTAATCCCCTTTTATCTTTGTCGCTAGACAAAGTTAAGGGTATATAATATATATTTATATATAGTGTTAATAAGAATTAAAATTTATTTCTTATTTATTTTATTGGCCGTGTGCATAATATTAAAATAATAAGCTTTTTTTTTGTTTAGCGACCTTTATTGAAATTCAATTTATTTATCTAACGACGTTTCGACTTTTTTGTATATAATTAAGTCTTTTTCAAGTGATTTAGAACTAAAAAAAAATTACAAACGAAAGGTAAGAATTATATTTACATTATATGAATGAATTAAAATTAAGATAATGATTAGAGTAAAGAAAGTTAGAAATTAAATTTAAAATTTAAAAATTTAAAATTTAAAGTATACAAAACTCCAATTTATTTCTAGTTAAAACACATGCCCAGTGCAATATGCATGGTCGGAAACATGTCGACCCTTCACTACAGGGTCCGACAGCGTATCTCGGAATCTTAAGTGTAACTAAATGTCTTGTTATTGAAATGAAATTTTTATATTATTTCGTTTTAAAATTTGTTTGGTCAGGCCATGTGTTTGGGAAAATACAGTGTGTTTACAGTGGGAAAAAAGATTTCTTTGTTTTTTTGTGTGGGTGGGGTTGTCTTCTATTGTTTAATGAGCGGATAATACAGTTTTGAAAGTCCATCAATCTCGTTTCGGTCGTTGATTGTTTTGTTATTTTTGAAAATGTGAATCATTTCTAATGCCTCTCTATCCTTTGTATTTTTTTGTTTGGTTATTTTTTATTTTCAAAATCAAAATTGTGTTTTAATGTTATCTGGTGTTTTTTTAAAGCTGTCTGATTTTTTGCGTATTTGTGTCCTTTTAATATTTCCTGTAGTAACTGTTTTGTTTGGCCTATGTATACTTTGTCACAGTCTTTGCAGGGTATGTTATATATTGTATGTGATTGTTTAAGTGTTGGTGTTGAGTCTTTTAGTTTTGTGTGTAGGAATTTTAGATTTTTTCCGCTTTGATGTGCTATTTTAAAATAAATGGTTTAACTAAATGGTTTAGTTTTTCGTATAATCCAGTTATATAGGGTGTAGGGATATATGTTAATTCATTGGTTGTTTTATTTATATTTTGGCACTTCGTTTTGTTATATATTTGATTAAGTCTTTGTTTTATAATTTTTTGTATAATTTGTGGTGGATAATTGTTTTCTGTTAAAATAGTTTTTACTTTATTCAGTACTGTTGGTCTGAAAACTGGATTGTGCGATTTAAAGCCCTGTCCACTAACGCCGTTACAACATTTTTTTTGTGGGATAGGGGTTGGTTTGGATAAAAGTTTATGTATCTGCCGAATGTGATTGGTTCAGTGTACCATTTTGTTTGTATGCTATTGTTTGTTTTTATTAGTGTTAAGTCTAAGTAGTTTATGGAGTTGTTATTTTCAATTTAAATTGTAAAGTTTAAATTTGGATGGAATTAGTTGAAGCTATTTTGTACATTACTTATTTCCTTTTCTGGTAACATGCAATCATCGACATATCTTTTGAAAAAAGTTGGTTTGATTTTTAGGGATTTAATAACATTTTCTTCGATGTGCTCTAATACTAATTGGGCTACTACGCTCGATATAGGTGCTCCCATTGCTAGTCCTTCTATTTGTTTGAAATATTTATTGTCCAATTTAACTTCCACATATTTTCAATTATATTTTTTGTAGTGAACTCTCTTTACTCTAATCATTAACTTAATTTTAATTCATTCATATAATGTAAATATAATTCTTACCTTTCGTTTGTAATTTTTTTTTTAGTTCTAAATCACTTGAAAATGACTTAATTATATACAAAAAAGTCGAAACGTCGTTGGATAAATAAATTGAATTTCAATAAAGGTCGCTAAACCAAAAAAAGCTTATTATTTTAATATATATATATATTTAGTGTTTAAAGAATTTTGTTTTTCTTTTTTATTTTATTGGCCGTGTTTTAATATTAAAAATAATAGATTTTTATTGGTTTTAGCGACCTTTTATTGAATTTAGATGTTTGTTTGCGACGTTTCGACTTTTATCAATTCAGTCTTTTTCAAGCATCTGGAAACAAGAATCATTACAATGAACATGAGAACTGTGTTTGTTTTGTGTGATATAACAATTGAATTAACCATTTTAAATTTAACATTATATTAAGAAATGAATTACGGATTAGGTTAGTGTTTTACGTTGAAAATTAAATAACATTAAATTAAAATAGCTTAGAATGGTAGGGGGACATTTATGTGATTGATATCTGTATGAATTAATTGGAGACTTAACAAATATTAACAATTTTTAAGTTTAAAATTATATTAAAGATGATTACAAATTGAGTTAACATTTAACGTTGAAACTTACATAAAATAAAAATAAGAATGGCTAAAATGAACAGGAATTACAATACAATACGTAAGGAGAACAAAGAACAGTCAAATAAACTCACATTGTTGTTTTTTCTACACGGGTACGCATTCATGTGCCACATGTGTTTGGACACCCAGGACCAATTTTCTTAGAACGAACATGCTTGTGCGGATTTTGTAAGTGAACTAATGCTTTAGTTTGCGGGGGTTTAATTTCTGTTTTTTGGAATGAGCATGGTAGTCAGGACCGTATTTAGGGGTATAAGTTAACATTGTTATTTCTAATGGGAGATATTTTTTTCCCGTTTTTGTCTTGTGCGTGCAGGGGTTTTTTTTTTTATTTTTCTATTGTTTTATGAGAGGGCAATAAAGTTTTGAAAGCCCATCGATTTCGTTCCTGTCGTTGATTGTTTTGCTATTTTTGAAAATGTGTATCAGAAATGTGTATAAGAAAGATTGAAAGGTCACAAATACGCAAAAAATCAAACTGCTTTAAAAAAACACCAATTGACACTAAAACATAATTTTGATTTTGAAAACACCAAAGTAATAACACAAAAAAAGAACACAAAAGCTAGAGAGGTCTTAGAAATGATACACATTTTCAAAAATAGCAAAACAATCAACGACAGGAACGAAATCGATGGGCTTTCAAAACTTTATTACCCTTTCATAAAACAATAGAAAAATCAAAAAAAAAAAACCCCCCCTGCACGCACAAGACAAAATAGGGAAAAATATATCTCCCATTAGAAATAACAATGTTAACTTATACCCCTAAATACAGTCCTGACTACCATGCTCATTCCAAAAAACAGAAATTAAACCCCCGCAAACTAAAGCATTAGTTCACTTACAAAATCCGCACAAGCATGTTCGTTCTAAGAAAATTGGTCCTGGGTGTCCAAACACATGTGGCACATGAATGCGTACCCGTGTAGAAAAAACAACAATGTGAGTTTATTTGACTGTTCTTTGTTCTCTTTACGTATTGTATTGTAATTCCTGTTCATTTTAGCCATTCTTATTTTTATTTTATGTAAGTTTCAACGTTAAATGTTAACTCAATTTGTAATCATCTTTAATCTAATTTTAAACTTAAAAATTGTTAATATTTGTTAAGTCTCCAATTAATTCATACAGATATTAATCACATAAATGTCCCCCTACCATTCTAAGCTATTTTAATTTAATGTTATTTAATTTTCAACGTAAAACACTAACCTAATCCGTAATTCATTTCTTAATATAATGTTAAATTTAAAATGGTTAATTCAATTGTTATATCACACAAAACAAACACAGTTCTCATGTTCATTGTAATGATTCTTGTTTCCAGATGCTTGAAAAAGACTGAATTGATAAAAGTCGAAACGTCGCAAACAAACATCTAAATTCAATAAAAGGTCGCTAAAACCAATAAAAATCTATTATTTTTAATATATATATATATATATATATATATATATATATATATATATATATATATAATGTTATAGTTCTTCATGTTACCAGAAACTGGAAGAAAAAGAACGTACATGTTAGAAGTAAGCGATAGATTAGGTATTATGAAAGAAGACTTACAGTGTAAGATATTAAACAAGTTAATACAACGGATTTAATTAGAAAATTTATTAGGTATAATTTTTATTATTTATGTAGATAGCTTTTCATTATCAAAATTCATTAGTTTATTTGTAATTCCGAAAATAATTAACTTGATTGACAATATCATATGGAAATTTATTTTATCGATCGTAATATTTTTTGATTTGAACTAATTCACCGCGGGATTTATCGATTTTAACTTACATACATATGACATTAATAGACATCTAAAATAATGTAATTACTATTTTATAATTATTATTTTTTATTATAACGGTAATATCTGTTAATATGAGATACAAAATAAGTCGATTAGAATAAATACAAAATTAATTACTTGTATTAAACAAAAATAAATTATAGTTTTTGACTTACCGGGTGACAGGAACTATTGTGAATGATAACATCTGTGTGTGAGGGTTTGTGATATATATAAAACTAGCATCATTCCATTGTATGATACACAGATTAATATCAGTACCTTTATATAATGAAAACTTCTTTAAAGAATTAAATATCATTAAACAAATAGCGCAAAATAATGGATATAACCCAAATATAGTAGATACAATTTTAAGAAAAAAGAAATATAGGAAAGCAATAGAAAATGTGTACCCAATAATAAAAGATAAACCAAGCAATTATAAATTATTAACATACATAGGACCGATAAGTGAAAAAATAGGAAAAATTTTACGAAAAACAGATATAAATGTAGCTTATAAAACTAATAATTCTTTAGGGAAATTCATAAAAAATAATAAATCCAAGACAAGCAAAAGTAATAAATCCGGAGTATACAAACTAACATGTAAAGAGTGTCCTAAAACATACATAGGCCAAACTGGTAGGAGCTTTGAGAAAAGAATACAGGAACATTTTAAAAGTTTTATTAACAAAAAGACAGATTCCAATTATGCGATTCATTTGTTGGAAAATAATCATAGTTTCAATAAAGATTTCGAAATTTTACAGTCGCAACAAAAAGGATTAAAGTTAAATTTACTGGAATCCTTAGAAATAAATAAACTTAAATATGCAGATATATTGTTAAATGACCAATTAGACCTTAATAATTCCCCACTTTTAAACTGGTTTCATTAAATATTAAAATAACAATAATTTTAGACGATATATCGGTAAGAGACGATTCTAATGTAGACAAGTGCAACCCATTGAAATAGTTTAGAAAAAAGCCATACATTTGTGAAGAGCGTGTTCAGTAGTAATATAAGATCCGAAGAAACTACATCGTAGCGAAACATGTCATCCATTTATTAATATATAATAAAGTGTAATATATACTGGAAATTAGTATAAGTGTTTTACTTAAATCTCATTTACATATAATGGATTTCCAGCAAGTATCGGCCGATTCAATTAAATAAATAAATAAATTTAAGTAGCTACAAGAAAAAAGCTTACAGTCTTATCGTTTAATTTGATATTAACAACTTGGAAGTATTAGCAATCGTTCTGCGAATAGAGCTATCAATATTTGATATTAACCGTTTATTTATTTATAATAACGTACTTATATAAAGCGTTAGTAAGAATATATTGAAGTCTATTAAAGAACGCAAATGAATTAAGAAACTTACCTAAATAACGAGACGACGGGATGAACAATGCGGTGGTATTTGCTGTAAAAAAAAAAATTTCTTTAGATATTGCCCTTCAACTTGGATACAAGAAAAGCATAAATTTCACTCGAAACTAGAGGAATGCTTTAGTAGAGTAATTTATGTATATTGATCTGTCGTAGGCATGCTGAGATTTATCTATAAATCGAGTCTATTCAGTAGGCATAATCGTGACATTTGCTACTCTCTGTTATAATATTAACAAGTTTCACATGTGTATTGTGTGAGGCGGAAGCGAGCTTAATTTGTACATTTACGCTTTGACAATAGTTCAATTGTATAACTTTAGTACAATGTCGTGATATTTAATTGTATGTAATCTGCTAGCTTTTTAATTATGATGTTTAATATTAAGCAACCACGACAGACTTGAAGTACATAACAACCCCAGTAGAAAAAGAAGCAAGTTTATGTGCATTTAAAATATTTATACTAGCTTCCTGCATCAAAACTGCTGCTCCAAAACAAAATCTTTTTTATGCAAAAGTTATTAAACCTATATGTATGTACATATGGTATAGCATTATGGAGCAACAAATCTAATAACACCTCTTACAGAGCACTCGTATAAAAATCTTAGGAGTAATGATTAATGTACTCTGGTACGTCACGAGTGAAACTCGAGATGATAATCTTAATATACCATTCTTCGAAGATGTTATTCAAGAAAAAATCAGTAAACACCACGAGAGACTTGAAATATATAGCAACTCCAATAAAGGAAGAACAAACTGATATACTTTCAAAATATTTATACTGGGTTCTTGCGTTACAACTGCTACTCGAAAACAATACCCTTTTAAACCCATATGGTATAGAAATCTAGTATTATCTCCTGTAGAGAACTCAATCTAAGAAAAATTACTAATATACCCTGATACCCCTCCAATCGAATTCGTAACGATGATCTTAATATACTATTCGTGAAAAATATTATACAAGAACAAAACAATAAACACCATAACAGACTTTAAGTACATAACAACTTTCTCGTTGAAGCACACATAAGAACAAAACAAAAAAGATTGACCAAACGCTAGCCAGCTGATCTCCAATGTAATGTAAGAAGCTTCTTAGTGGACTAATTCTCATCGTATCACAATTGCACCTTAAGTAGTAAAGTCATATGCTATGATAGTAGCCTATACAATTGCATAAATTAAATTAAAAAATATAAAACCAAATTGGTCACAGTTAAATATTCAATAGTGATAATCTAGTGAAAGATCCTACGTAGCTTCATTTTTTAGTTAATCTTTTTTTTTATTTTAAAATATGGTACATGACTACTATGTCAATTTTATACAATTCACAATACTATAGAAAATTTAATTATCTAACAAAAAACATACTAAGGATAAGTAGCACTGTGTAATACTATTAAATTACGCATTATTATTTAATTAAGCATCACATCTGGTCTATATAATATTTTTCAATAATTTTGGTAAAATGAAAACGAATTCCAGACATTATACGTTACTTTGGCGTACAGAATATAGTGAGGTGCTTTTGTATCAGCCACCGTTTAACCGCATTCGGCTTCTAGTATTTTCTGTGCGGTCCAATGTAATTCGAGAGAGCTCAAGAACAAAGTTAGTTCAACGTTGACGCGTTAGAAGTAAATGTGGGCATTTTCACTCCGAGTCCCTGTTACACTACAATCATCTGGTTTCGGTAATAAGCTTGTTTCGAAATTAAATCCTATACTTAAAGAAGAAGAATTTTATGAAATACATTAGCGACATGGAACCCCTGGTTCCATGTCGCTAATGTGAAAGTAATTGAATTATAAAAACGTGTGGATAAATAATTTTTTAAATATCACTGGCCAATGAATGCTAACTGTTTCGAATTATTAGAAATAAAATATACCAATATACAAATACGTATATATATATATATATATATATATATATATATATATATATATATATATATGTAAAACAATGAGTGTTTGGGAATCCGGCAATAAAAAACCATTAATTAGTTAATGAGAGTTCTTTACTTTTTTACCCTATGAATTTCAGATCTGACACTAACAATTTAAGCGCAATATATGCTTTTTTGCTGACCTTTTCAAATACCAAAAATTCACCATAATACACATAACACTAGCTCAATTAATGTTATTTAACACATTTGTCCGTCCATAATTTTTTATATGATTTTGCTTGCATTTCCAATCATGATAGTGAGCCGTTTGAGAGGTAGCACATTGTTAAGATTGAACATGTGACTCTTGAACATTGGTGTATAATTTTCGTTAACCTTGGCATTGTTTTTTTCTCCGACGCATGTTTTTACATCTGTTTTACATACAACGACAAACTATATTGAATTTTAAAAAATTCCATACAGTTCCTTTTCAACATCCTAAATGACAAAATGTAATATTGCATCATGATAGGAATTGCTTCACTACACGTTGCTCCTCTTTTTTGTAATTGTTTGTTATAGTGTAAAGTGTAGTAGTTTTTTAAGATTTTTTAAATTAATTATGACGGTTTGTTTGTGTCACGTGGGACAATTGGCAAATTTATCGACCGGTTATGTTTTTTGTATTGTATAATTTTCTCATAACAAATGGTTCACTTTTGTAAGTATTAATTTTTCTTATGATTAGTGGACTAAATAGCTAAGTTGTGTATTTTACTTATTAAAGTGACCCCCGAAGAAGCTCTAAACCTCAGAGCGAAATATAGGGTAAAAAAATAAAGAACTCTCATTAACTAATTAATGGTTTTTTATTGCCGGATTCCCCAACACTCATTGTTCTACATACTTGTTTTAACGGCATAGACTCCTTGTCTACATATATATATATATATATATATATATATATATATAGCTTTCAAAACTGACTTCTGCTTTCAACTTGACATCTACATTCAATAACTGACATCTGATTCATTAACACTGTTAGTTTATAATGCATTTCTAAATAGCTTGAACCAAGGTCTATCATGGCTTAAGTGGTAAAAGCGACAGTCTGGCAAACTATAGACTTGAGTTCAAGGCCCAACGTAGACAATATTTTTCAATTAAAAAAATTTCGTATGATTTGCTTTGTAATTTGTAGACAGCAATATTTACATCCCCACTTACTTTGCAATTACATACTAATTTGATATTTGTAAATATTTCATATAAAAGCCGAAAAACTCCAATAATTTATCAATTGATATATATATATATATATATATATATATATATATATATATATATATGACTATTAAGTATATCGACCGTACTGTATAAGTAAAAATTAATTAACGGGTGAGCGGTCTGTCAAGTAAAAATAAAACTCCTTTATTCCACTCTATATTTCATAACGGATTAGTTACTTCATCAGGAGTGTAATTCAGAGTTAAAATTTAGCAAACAACGGCACTAAACATGTTTTGAATTTGACGAATTTTTTTGTCCATATGGTATCATTTATTATCAGCAGAGAGCGGACAGAAGCGCTTGAATGACCAATTGCCCTGATAAAACGTCGGCTTCTCACGTATAGTATGCATGTTATAATAGCCCCACTATTTGCTTGCTTGATTGCATTCGTCGAGCAGATGTTATTTCCGTAGTGTAAGACGCATATATGTATTTATTGTTCTTGAGATAATATATTTTCTATTCTCTTCTATAACGGATTGTTTCTGGTTTCGTTTCTTTCAGTGTTATTTGGTTACAACTTTTAGTATTTTAAATAATTCGTTTTATATTGTTACATTGTATATTTATCATACAATTTTTTATAAATAGTTTGTGATGTGGAACAGACATTTTCTATTTTTAAAGATGTTTTAACATCTAAAAGAACTAATTGAATACAGGAACACCTTGAACATATTTTAGTTGTTCATAGTAATGTTTTACACTTTCAATGTTTCAGAGAAAATACATAGTTTTGTTCTTTGTAAATTATTTTTATTCAAAATTTGATACGCAATTCGCTTATCAGCATTACTTTTGTTTCAGCAGTAGTTGCTGCCGATTATCAAACTATGCTGGCAACACGTATCAAATTGTTCGAAACACACGGATTGCTTACAGAAACAAACCTATTGCGAATACAAGGCAGACGGCTATGGGCTATGAATCATCAATCGCTTGAGTCCGCTCTCTGATTATCAGAGACTAAACAGAGCAGCATAAAAAATTCCATTGCAATCGGTCGAATGGTAGATGTTCGGATTTTTTGAAAATCGGTATAAATGGCTTCATACGAGAAACATTTCGTGCTAAAATGGAACAGAGATCAAATTTAATATTAGTATCCCAAAAATAGCCCAATCCAATATAATTTCCAAAATATGTTTTTATTTACTTGTCCTCCACCTCACCTGTTTCAATTTAGAATCGAGATTGGGTGTCCTTTTTTGTCTAGACAGCACGTTATTGCCTTTTAATACTGTAGATTCTGTGATGTTTGTAAACATTGATGAAAATTGTATAGAGGGTTTATTACCATATCGATTTTAGTCGCCATACTTGGTCATAGACAACGTTACAGTTTAATGTCAATTGCTTTATTATTCCTGATTAAGCAATATATCTCTATCGCAATGTTGTCCGTATTTGCAGCTAACAAATCCCAATTCAAATTCTCTACGGAAATCGCTTAATTAAAGTCAATATAGGACACGGTCAGACAGTAATAATTGACACCATTATTTTACGGTCTTGATTGCAAGAGTTCTTAGAAGCAACTATTCTTAACGAGAGACCAGGGTTTTTGCAATATAAATCTGGAATCGATATGAAGGTAGTAAACGACTAGAAGATATATTACCGTAGTAGAGATAAAATATAATTATTACTTGAATATTGGAGTAAATATTTTATTCCACATTTTATTGCTTTTGAATAGAATAATGCTGAAACTAAAATAATAGTAATTAATATTATTTAGTTGGTAATTATACAAATATATACAAATATACATCGACAACTCTCCTAACCAAGTTTCGAAGAAATTTGGTAGATTTATAGAAAAGCTGAAAATATGAAAGTAGTGTTTTTATACTGATATATAAAATTTGTGAAAGACATATTCTTCCCGGAATGTGCAAATATCCACATTTCACTGTTTTTATTGATCGTCAGTGCACATTATCCGGAGACAGACATGACTTTCACTTCTATACTACGTGTATATATACGAACTATAGTTCGTATATTCACTTCTAGTTCATCAGTAGTTTTGTTTAGCGACGAATTATATTGTTCTATCGGGATTTGTCAGTATCACCATAAATTTGAAGAAAAAACTATATAGGTAAATAATTCCATGCAAATAATTAAAAATCAGGTATCTAACCCATTAGACACGCCATGGACGCACTACATAAAGCTTCTTGTTTTATGACTATTTTTGTTTTATTATAAACATAATAATTTTACGTTTAAAAGAATGTTCGAACTTTAATTTAATCACATTTTAATTAATGGGGCAGAGGTCATATTCGATGTAAAGGCTTATTATTGATATCCACAAAAAACATCGTAATAGAAGCACCATCTGTGTTTAAATGTTTGTGAATAAATGTTTTAATATCCAAATATAAACGTTTACAATTTTAACGAATAGACACTTTTGTTAAATGTATCGCCCAACCAATGCGTAGGAATTTTATCGATCTTTTTCACAGGTCAGTGAACCTAAATTAAAGCTGTATTTCGCTAAATAAAGAATAAATAAAGATATGGACCGACTTTAACTATATTTGGGCCCTAAAATTTGGAAATTTTTGATAAATTTCGCATAGCTAAGGCGCTATTCAGCGGTATCCGTATATATATACGATATATTCGTAAAGACCGGTGCTGGTTTCTGGACGACGTTTTACGAGTTTGCGAGTAACCAGAAGCAGAAGCAGACAGTTATCGCAGACCTGAAGATGGCATATGTGATTTTGCCGAAACGTCATCCAGAAACCAGCACCGGTCTTTACGAAGACCAAACAGTGGAAATGCGGAAGAAAACCCGGAATTCAGTTAAAACATATATATATATATATATATATATATATATATATATATATTATAATATATTTTTGTAGTCAAGCCGTTGGAGTGCCAAAATATAATAATATTCGAGTCAAACGTCTCACTAAAAGTAGTTTTTAAGTCAAAATATTAAACTTAAAAGCAGTAGGTAAAGTGAATTTGAATTCGAATCTTTACCCACGCATTATGATATACTTCTGCGCAGGTACAATAATTGAATGTAAAACTTTGCAGTTAACAATCATAACCTATACAAGCAAATAGTATTTTGGTTTTAAAAGAAAGTTTGATATTTAATATAATTTGGAGATATAACGAACATGAGTTCCCTAAGTATCTCCAGGGTCGTGAAGATTCTTGTCTGGCATAGAAATTAAAAGGTATGTTAGTTGTTTATCTCAGTATTAATATGATAAACTTATTGAATTCAAACGACTTGCCTTGGTTACTTAAATTCTGTTTATTAAAAGGAAAATCTTATCTTTATGTGTGAATATTTAATTAGGTACATTATATTAGGTAATATTTAACAAATCATTCGGAATAAACAATAGATTAACAAAAATTTTTTTATTGAAAACTTAATCATAAAATTTAATGGTTATGTAGAATTTCTTATAAGTGAAAAATTGAATCTACGGAAATGGGACAAATATTAGGCTACATAAACAAATAGATTCTGATAAATCAAACTGCTGAATAAATGAATTTGTATATAACTTCCCCACTTACAATGTTTTAAACAAAATGGTCATTAAAGGAATCTTTATTTACTTTCGGTAAGTCAATGTATCTGTTTACTTAAAAATTGCAAATAATAAAGACTTAGCTCAATATTCTATCATCACAATTATCCGTCTAGTCTCTGGAATTAAGTCTTGCTTCCCTGACGTACGGCTGGTATATTTTAACTTCATGAACAAGGGTCACAATCCTGGCAGATCTCGAAGGTTATGATCCCCCCGAATATTCAAAAGTAAACAAACTTTTCTAAATTTTTAAGTTCTGCTTTTCTAATTTACGGTCACAATCCTGGTAATATAAGGCATTGTAATGTTTCCCAATATTTATCTAAAGCTGGTACACGTCTTTTGTGGCTCATTAATTGATAGCGGAGTATAAGATGAAAACAGTTCAAATCTTGGTAATATAAATTATACTTGTTTTTTTATATTTTTTTTTTAAAAAATTCGTTTTTTCCAAAAACACATCCAATTCATTCAAGTGCAAAAATTCTTCTCTGAAATTGTTTCAATAACTCACTATGGCAACCCAACAGCTTTTTCTCTTTTTAAGCTTATTTGTCGCTTTAGTTATATAGAATTTTCCAAAATATTTGACATTTATACTATAATTTTGATTCTTAATTAATATTATGAACTTATTGGTTTACAAATAAATTTTTCCTCCACACATAACCTTTGACATTATCCAACATTAACAATTGTATATAAACTTAACTAGATTTACATAGTTCTATAATTTTGGTAAATGTAAGAAAGTCATACACTTTTGAAATTTAATTATAGATTTGACACTCTAAGTTAAAAAAAAACAATACAAATATAATAGACTTCCACCTTCTAAGAAATCCCAATAACAGAAATGCAACAAATTAAAACTAGTGTTTTCAATAAGTTTATTAACATTTTTATTATAATATATATATATATATATATATTTATATATATATATATATATATATATATATATATATATATATATCAATTGATAAATTCTGGTAATTTTCGGCTTTTATATTAAATATTTTAAATATTTTCAAATTAGTATGTTATGTTGCGTTAATGTGAATGTAAAATTGCTGTCTACAAATTACAACGCAAATTATACGAAATTTTATTTTAAAAATTTTCGTCCACGTTTGAACTTGAACCTAAGTCTACGGTTTGCCGGACCGTTGCTCTAACCAATTGAGCCACGAGCACCTTGGTTTCTAGTCTATTGGAAACGCCATATAAGGCACCGATGTTAATATTCAGATGTCAGTTTGAAAGTTTGAAATTACTAATTTTTCATCCTTAGCTATTAATATATAGAGATAATTTCTTAGCCAGCGTGGAAGAAAATTTTTCAAATAAAATTTGTTGTAATTTACATTGTAATTTGTAGACAGTAATGTTTACATTCACATTTACTTCGCAAAATAACATACTAATTTGAAAATATTCAAAATATTTAATATAAAAGCCGAAAATTCCAAGAATTTATCAATTGATATATTAAATGTACGGCTATGAAATTATATATAGGTTAGGATCAGGTATATTGGAGAGTACAGCTACACTATTTTCAATTTACGATGTCTTTTTTATTTCATTCCAATATTTCGCACTTATTCAGTGTTTCCTCAGGGATACTACGATAAAATATAATAAGAAAATTAGATATAGGTATACAAAACAAATTGTTAACCTACAAAAAAGTGACTCCTGTGTGGAAAAAAACAACACAACTAAATAACACATCACCATAGTTTATCGAAGTTAAATATTTATTAGTTGAGCATCCGCCATATTCGCCACATTTGGTCCCCAGCGATTATTGACGGTTTCAGAAACTTAAAGAACACTTGCGTGGTAAACAATTTCCCTCAGATAATGATGTGATATGTGCGATAAATCAGTGGTTTCCAGAACTTCAACAATCTTTTTTCGAGAAACATTGGGAATGCTAGAACATCAATAGCAAAAACCTTAATGGAGACTATGTTGAAAAATAAGAGTAAGATAATTTCCAATTTTTTATTGTGAGTGGGTCGGTGGTGAAGCAAAGGGATTCCTCCTAATATGTACCCTATACAACTTCCAAACATAATCGTCATTTAAATTTAAACATTTATCGTAGCGAGGCAGAAACTTTCGCATGCCATTTGGAAAATTTACGTCCAACTTTCATCCAAATTATAATCGCTGTTTTTGGTGCATTACCGGTATTATATTGAGCGCCTGCTAAAAGTTTCTTAAAATAGAAAAATAGATAATAATCATCTGGTTCATAGTCGGGACCGCAGTTGGGTAAAGACTTTCCCATTAATATTTGTTCAAGATTGTTTTTGCGGAAGTAGCTGAATCTAGTGGTGCATTGTCATGCTGCAAAACAATTCGGGAACTCAAGAGATCCGACGTTTTATTCTTTATGGCCGGTGGCAGGTTTTGCTGCATACTCTACATCTAATGTGATTCCTTGCTCTGTTAAATCCATAAAATGGTGTGTTTATTCCAGAACACGATATTTCAGACTACACCTTGGGCCTAGCGTTTTTTATCTATTTTTACACTTTATATCGTTCCTTTCTAGCCAGCAGTTCAATGAAAGCATTGAGGTGAATAAATCTATCCTTCTCTTCAGAGAGATATAGAAAATTGTGGCGAATTGTGAACGAATACCTACACAACCGCAGAAAATATGTAGAAAAATAGTGCAAAGTATGAATATTATGACATCATAAAATTATGTTTAAAATATGTTCGATGTTGATTACTTCTGGTATTCCGGCCTCTAGAACCGCGTCCTTGGAACAGTTTCTTTCTTAGCCGACGTTTCTTCCATTAATGTAAGGGACATCTTCAGGACTGTTACTGCTGTTGCTGCGGTGAAACTGAAGTACTAGCTTTCAAGATGTCTCTTGCAGTATATGAAACTTTGGCCAAGAAGGAAGAAGTTCCAAGAACACGGTTCTGGCCTGGAATCCCAGATGTAATCATGAACAACGACCCCGAAAGCCTACAACTCAGATTATATTCGATATTTTTTATTGACTTACGGAGGAACTTACTCTCCGGATAAGCTTTATATATGGATCGAAGATTACATACTTTGTCAGGTGCTGCCCAGAAATTCCGGGAATTTGAATGTAGACCGCGAAGGAACAGTAGTAAAACTCTATAGCGCCACATGGTGTGAGCTACGTCTATACTAAGTTAGTCTGTTAAACGGTACTTTGCTATGTGGTGACAAACAGTTTTTGCGTTTATATATGTTGAGGTGTGTTTGAGTTATTCTGCGACACTACAATGTCTGATGTAGAAGAGCAAAGAACGTGGATTAAATTCTGCTTAAAATTTGGTAAGACGTCAGTGGAAACTCTTAAAATTATTAAACAGGCGTTTGGTGAGGAAGCTTTAGACCAGACCTAAACTTAGTGGTATAAACGTATTAGAAATGGACATGTATCGGTTGATGATGATGATGAACGTTCCGATCGTCCAGCGATGGAAAACACGACACAAAATGTGACAAAAGTGCCTGTCCTTATCCTCCAAGAACGAAGGAGAACAATCCATGACACTTGTAACGTTGTCGGCTTGCCATACGGCGTTTGTTGGCATATTCTGTTGGGCGAACACAACATGCGGCGTATTGCGACAATGCACCAACCCGTCACATGTCACTTGTTGTGCGTCAGTTTCTAACATCAACGTAGACGGTGGTACCATCTCACACCCTCGCTACTCCCCAGAACTTGCTCCTTGTGACTTCTTGTTTCCGAAGTTGAAACTGAAGCTCAAGGGGTGCTGTTTGACGTGTTGAACACGTTAATACGCGAAAACTTCCAGTACTGCTTGCAGTCATGGACAACTGGCTGGGATCGGTGTATTTATGCGAAAGGAGGATTCTTTGAAAGAGATGGTAGTGAATGAGTTGTGTTTTTTTTTCACATTTCGGGAATTTCTTATAATGAACTTTGAATTTGAGACGTTCCTTTTAATGTGTTTTCTAAGAGTCTTTTTAATATAGTAATATATTAGATATATTCTAAAATTGAACTATCCCAGTATCAGAGAATGTATAAAATATTTCGCATTAAATTACAAAAATTCAAGTGTAAATTTTCTTAGTTATAATAAATACGAAAATTATATTTTTTTATTTTGAAAGTTAAGTATTACATACAATTGTGGAACCTTTTTAAAAAATGTCGTTTTTTTCGCTAATAACGTTGTCACGGCTTCAATTGAACGGCGTCTTCAAGTTCAGTTACAGAAATGTCTAAAACAGGCATGTTCTGATAGCAGTCGAATAGAAAACGATATAATCTGCGGGTGCCTTTACAAATGTATTTCGCGTTTAAGGAATTGAATAAAGAAAGAAATTTTTCCATCTGTATGAAACAATATTTTTGGTGTCGAAATTTTATTTAATGTTGTAACTATAATTCATTTCTATCAATTACATTAAAAACGATGAATTTATATTTGCGAAATTACAACATGCTACTTTGATATTTCAGTTTGTTCTTTTACTAAAAACAAAATTCTTATATAAATTACACCTCAAACAATTGTTTAACTAATACACCATATATTATTAACCAACTATTAATTTATATATAAAATCTTATGTCTATGATGCATACTTAGGCCCGGTTTATTCACCTTCCAGTAAAGTACCTGTTAGTTACTTGACAATTAAATTTACTTGGCACATTTACTATTTTTGGGTTTATTCATATAATTTTAGTTAGTTACTGGAAAGAACTACATGTTTTTACAACAGTAGTACGTTTAGGGGAAAATAGAGAAATATGAAACATACCACTAACACATGGTATAGAGAAGGATGTACAGCTTTCGGTAATTTGAAATTCTAGTTGCCGGCATGACAAATGAGTGCATCTAATGTAACCTTAAATCTCAAGCGTTTATTGTGTGTTATCACTAGAGTGGACCAATCCGGAGCGAAAGCAGACGCGTGACTAACGAATTGGTTCCCGCGTGCCCCATCGCACATACGATTACTTAGTATGTTGTTCACGGTCATCGTGTGTACACGTATAATAGCAGCAGGAAAGTGTATTCTGTGTATTTAATAATGTTGAAGGAGAGTACAGAAAAAAAAACCGCTATCATCAAAGTTAGTCAATAGATTTATTGAGAACCATCCTAGTTTATCTTACAATGGGGTAAATGTAAAATGTTTAGTGTGCAATATATATATGAACCATTTAACAAAATCAAATTTGCAACGCCACGTGCATAGCGCAAGACATAAAGATAGAGACACTGGTGCCGATACAAAATACGAAGTGTTCTTATTTAATTTATGTACAATGATGGTTGTGTGTAATTTGCCGTTTACTTTGTTACGCAATGATTCCTTTATTTCATTTCAAATATAGCAATGTAGAATTACCGAGCTGCACCCACTTACGACGTTATTTAAAATCTGTTCGTGTACATTTAGAAAATAAAATTAAGCCTCATCTGAAAAATAAAAAAGTGTGGTTGAGTGTGGATTAAACAACTGATAGCAAAAAAAGGTCTGTACTTAATGTTATGGTGCGTAAAATGGAACCAAATCAATCGCCATCCTAAATTTGATTAGCTGGCAGACAAATAGAAGAATGTACTGCGCGGGTAATTTCAAAAGTGGTGTTAAGTACATTGGAAAAATTTGAAATTTCCAGTGATCAAATCCTAATGTTTGTGACAGATGGTGCCGCAACCATGCTTTCTGTAGGTCGGTCTCTTAAGGAACAGTGTGGTAACTTTTTACATATTACATGTAAAATCCATGCCCTACATCTTGTAGCAGAACGGATCCGTAAATGTTACCCAAATGTAGATGCGTTAATATCGAGTACAAAGGCAGTATTCCTGAAATCCCCAAAACGTATTCGGAAATTTCACGAAATGTGTCCCCATACCCCTGAGCCACCACAGCCGATTCTGACACGATGGGGAACATGGCTACGAGCGGCATTTTACTATCATAAATATTTTGAGGATGTAAAAAAAGTGGTTTTATTATTAAATCCGAAAGATAGTGCCGCTATCGAAGAAAGTCGGAAAAAATTCAAAATAGTCAGGTTAAAAGTGATTTACAAACTATTCACAACAATTACTTCGGAATAGTGCAAGCATTAGAAAACCTACAAAATTCTTTGCTATCGTTACAGGAATCAGTGCTAGTTGTGAAAGATACACACGCCAGCTATGTTCGAAGAAGAAATGAGTGTATTTTAAGTAAGTTTGAAAGTGTTTTAGATAAAGATTTACATTTTTCCAGACTTACACAAATTTGTGAAGGACAGATGTGTTAAGTTGTTTCAAAGATTATTTTAATTATGCAAACATCACATCACTAGATGTGGAGCGATCGTTTTCTTTATACAAGCACATATTTTCCTCACGGCGGGCGCGTTTTCGAGAAATAACTTTGGAGAAGCACCTTATGTTAACAATATTTCATCGCGCTTCTCCAGATTTTCAAGTCACGGAAAACGCATAAGACGGTAAGTTTTTTTTAATCATCTAATTACATACATTTTAGATTTTATTTTTTATACGTATCATCGAGAACGTTTCATAATCTAGAAAAACCGTCTTACATTTTTTTTTTGTATCTAACATAATAACAGCACCGTTCGTGATAGTATATCTCTAGATATTAAGAATGTTTCGCATGCGGGAACCAATTCGTTAGTCACGCCTCTGTTTTCGCTCCGAATTGGTCCACTCTAGTTATCACGTGTTGTTCATTTTTACTTTTTGTGTTATTCAACCCCTTTTTGTATTTTCAATACAAGTAAATAAATATATGTATATATATTCTGTATTAATATTGGTTGTTTTATTATTATATTTATTTTGTACAGAGTTTTTTTTAAATATATCTTTTACGTCTAGCATCATATTATAATTTACTATGACTACATGTGAAATAAAGATGAAATTTTTGTTAATTCTTTATTTACCACACACAGATTATGTAATAAACATTACAAACGAATAAATTCGTCATCATCAAATTTATTAAAATTGTCTTCTATTCGATATCGATTGCGTGTTTGATAGGGTTTTCTCTGTCTATTCACTAAATTACTAATATTAACAAAATCGTCTAAAATATCGCCAATGTCTTCAAATAAATCCATTTTACTTGTCAATAACTTAATTTTCTACATGACAGTTCACAAACAACATGATATTAGTCTTACTTGACACTTTATAGGGTAGGTGAGCAGCAAGTCAATTTTCTGCCAAGTAAGTAATTTTACTGGACGGTTAAATTTTACTTGACGGTGAATAAACACTTAATCTGGCAAGTAAGGCTTTATCTTACAAGTAGCGTTACTCGATACTTTACTGGAAGGTGAATAAACCGGCCCTTAATGTTTAAGATTCACTTAATGGCTGGCGTCTTTAGTTTCCTTTAATTATGTCAAATATTATACGGATACATTGTGCTTTGCTTTTAATCACTAAACATACAGGCCTATTTGGTCTCCTATTCAGATCTTGTACATCGACAAGTATAATTGCTTCGACATTAGTATCTTGATTTAAGTTTCGTGTTTCGCTACGGCTTTTTGTGGTTTGTTGTTTACGTCCTCGGCTTCTAAATATCTATGGATATTGTAATTGTACGTTTTTTCCTTACCCTGTATATTTGAATTTATATATATATATATATTTAAAACAACCCTACATGTTTCGGCAAATGATGCCTTTATCAAGGAATATAAAATAAACACCAACAAATTGAATTTACCATAACATACAAAGGTCACGAAATAATTATCTATATATATATATATATATATATATATATATATATATATATATACACACACAGTAGAATCTCGAAACCATGAATGCAAAAAATCCGAGACTGTTCACGTTATGGAATTTGTTCACGTTAGCGAGTAGATACTAAACATACACAGTTTTACTTATATATATATATATATATATATATATATATATATATATGTATATATATCGTTTATTTAATAATATACAAGATTACATAAAATAGCTAGTGATTTTTGATTGAATTTGTTTGCTAGAAATGCTGAGCAAAATTGCTTTCTCTTGCAATCGTTTTAAGTGTATAATGTCCTCAGCATCCAAATTGTTTGTATGCGCCCAATCTAACGCCATATTTAATGCTAGCACGCCATCCGAATGCGGTACTTTAGGAATTTCAAGTTCTTGATTTTTTAATAATTTATCGTCTTCATCATCTTCATCTTCATCTTCGCTTTCATATGTAACTGTGTCTTTATTCCATTCTTCAATATGAGTCTTTGTGTATTGGTCTATGGTCGGTTCACTTTCAAGATTATTCAATAAAGTGATTGTTTCAGCTACACTTTCGGAAGTTTCTTCATTCCATTTTCGTTGTAAAACGCTTAAGGGAAGAGTGTCTTCTTCGTCAGATTCAGTATTGTCATTGTCTGATAATATGTTATGCCAACATTTAGCGATAACAGATTGCTCCAATTTATCCCATGCAGCGGCTAGATTCAATACAGCATCCTTTAACGACAGATTTTTAAGAGCTTCCTTAATATTTTCTGTACTGGAAATAATAGAGGCCAGTAAACTTTTCCTATAATAAAGCTTAGTGAGCCGTAAGACGTTCTGATCCATCGCCTGTATCAATGGTGTTACGTTAGGACGCATAAACATTTCAAATATTTTGCCATTAGTTGTTTTTAATTCTGCTTCCGAGGGATGAGAAGGAGCGTTATCAAGAAGAAGGATGGCATATTCTCTGATGTTTTTACTGTGAAAAGAAGCTCTAACCTAAAATTATGAAAATCAACTACGCTATCTTTTTTTTTGTTTACCTCAGGAACGAACTGGTTAAAAAACCAGTCTTTAAAATTATCTTTCGTCATTCATTCATTTGCGTTGTTCTTGTAGATAACTGGATTGCAGAAATTTTTAAAGCCGATTTGCTTTTCCAATTATGAGCGGCTTAAATTTGTGTGAGCCAACTGCATTTGTACAACCGAGGAATGTAATTCTTTGTTTCGCAATTTTCATTACCGGAGCGTTTTTTTCAGCAGGTGAAACATAGGTCCTATCAGGCAACAGTTTCCAAATTAACACTGTCTCAATTGTTGTTTAAAATGATTCACTAGATGTGGCTGAGATGATAATTTTTCTAAGGTAATTTTCAAATGACGAATTCCGAAGCGCTTTTTAAAACGATGGAGCCACCCGTAACTGTCATTAAATTTATGTGTACTTTGACGCACCTTATCATAAAAAAATAAAGCCCTTTGCCGAATTATTTCAGCAGTAACCGGAATGTTTCTCTGGCGCTGTTTAAGAAACCATCTGTATAGAATTTTTTCCATTTTTGGATATTCCGCTTCTCTTAATGTACATTTTTTGCTAGATGTTGACGTACTAGCCAAAACAGTGACGATTTTTTCACAAATTTAGTTTGCACTTCCTTAAATCACTTTTTTAATAGGAATCTGGTTATATATTTATATTTTTGAATACTGCTATAGTAGTTGAGCTACAATGGTCAAGTTTCGTTTTTCTTATGGGGGTCATAGTTGGCTGTGACACCATCGAAAACAATTTTTCTTGCCCTTTTAAAAAATGTATAATTTGTTATACCTGATACCAAAACTAATTTCAAAAATTAAAAAAACATCATATTGTTACATTAGCAGGTTAGAGCGGTTGTGGCATTTGACAATAGAAGGTTTTGCAAACAAAGAAAGGAAGAAAACTTTATTTTGCAACAATTATTTATTAAATTAAAAACATAGGCAGCTCAAGAAATACTTAGATATTATTTAAAAAAAATTATAATAAGAAATTATAAAAAATGTTCAAACAGTTGACCATTATTTTTCAAACATAAATAGGATCCCCGAATAGTAGATTTAACAAGTTTATGTAAAATACGCCTTGGAATAGCTCGACATTCGTGAACCACGCTTTCACGAAGTTCATTCACGTTATTATAGCTGCGGGCATACACTTTGTCTTTAATGTAACCCCATAAATAGAAGTCGAGCGGCGTCAGATCAGGAGATCTTGGTGCCATGGAACTGGTCCACGAGTTTCGATCCACCTGTTACCAAACCGCTGACTGAGGAAATTGGTTACAATTCAAGAATTATGTACTGGAGCACCGTCCTGATGAAACCATCAATTATGAGCCTCTTGTAAAGGTAATTCGCCCAGCAAGTCTTCAATATTATTTTGCAGTAAATGCAAATAAACGTCGGACGTTAGTGTTTCATTAAAAATTATTGCACCAATTAATCGTGCTCCTAGTATGCTACGCCAGACATTAAATCCAAAACGCACTTGATGTCGAGCAGGTCTGATTACATGAGGGTTTTCTGTAGACCAAAATAGTAAATTTTGTCTAATGAATAAACCAGTGTTTATGAATCTAGCTTCATCGGACCATAATATTTGAGAAGAAAAATGATCATTATCATCGCATTGCCTAGTGTACCATTCACAAAATTCTCTTCGTCTTTCATTATCCCCTGGTCTTAAAGATTGACATACATTGTATTTATATGGATGATATTTGTGGGAGGCCAAAATCTTATGAGCAGTAGATTTGGAAACGCCGGTGTGATATTGAATTTCCCGAACTGATGTGTTTGGATTTTCAACAACTTCTTGTAAAACATTAGTTTTAGTTTCATTACTTATGCGCTGCGGTTTTGTATATTGCTTAGTAAATGATCAATGATGTATTAAATTTACCGTTAAATTTCTGTAAGTAGATAGATGGGGTTGTTTGCGTTCTGGGTACTGGTTTATGTACATTTCGGCAGCTCTCGTCGAATTTTTGTGACACAGAATGTAACAGGACAACATCAAATTTGTCACTATTACTAAACGGCTCCATGACAGCAAAATTATTTAATAATAAATTTAGTAAATTTAGTATTTAAATGGCACTTTATATTTTATTATGCTAGGTATTTATTTTGCTATACGATTTGTCAATTTCACAGAACACAAACTAAATGTCAACTATAAACAAACACTAACAATGACAGTTGTATCTTAGATTGTTTTATGTTTTCAAGGTTTCCGATTGTCAAATTTCGCAAGCGTTCTAACCTGCTAATGTAACAATATGTTTTTTTTTAATTTTTGAAATTAGTTTTGGTATCAGGTATAACAAATTATACATTTTTGAAAAGGGAAAGAAAAATTTTTTCGATGGTGTCATAGCCAACTATGACCCCCATAAGAAAAATTAAACTTGACCATTGTAGCTCAACTACTATATCAGTATTAAAAAATCTAAATACACCACCAGATTCCCATTAAAAAAGTGCCTTAAGGAAGTGCAAGCTAAATTTTTCTTGCTTTAACAATAAATGAGTTATTAAAGAAAATCGAAAAAACAAAAATTCACTTTTTTGCAATAGCGCCCGAAGTACATTAAATATTCAAAGCTAGTGTCTAGGGTTTGGTACAACTTTACCTCTGAAGTATTTGATCCCATTTAACCAAATCTGTATCTCTCATAATAAGCGAGATCCCCATGTTGAGAATGAATCTGTGGACACACTGTATATATATACTGTATATACTATCATATTTAAAATTCTTTGAAAGATGCATCATATGCCGAAACATGTAAGATTGTTTTAAATATATTTTGAAGTAAAACCAGACCTTAAATTGCCAACTAATTGAATCTACCATAACATACAAAGGCCACGAAATAATTATCTCTCTCTCTTTCTTTCTCTCTCTCTATACACACATATATATATATATATATATATATATATATATATATATATATATATATAATATTTTTGTGACCTTGGTATGATATGGTAAACTTAATAAGTCGGCGATTAAAGGTCTGGTTTATTACTTCAAAGTATATATATTTAAAACAACCCTACATGTTTCGGCAATGATGCCTTTGTCAAGGATATAAAAAATGTTTTTTATATCCTTGAGTTCCTTACTCCTTACTCCTTACAAAGTATCCTTAGTTTACTTTGCATGTAAACGTGATCGTATGAGCACAAATGATGAATCTCGTAGTGTACGTCCTAAAACTGTTACTGTTGCGGATATGATTGAAAAAGTCCACCGTATTGTCTTGAATGACCATCAGGTAAAACTACATGAGATAGCAGACATTATAGGTATCTAAAATGACAATCTGCATACAATTTTAAATGAAGAAGTGGAAATGAAAAAAAATATTCGGCGCGTTGGGTGCCGCGGTTATTCACACTGGAGTAAAAACTGAAACGTTTGAGTGTTTCTCGCGATCTTTTGGCACGTTTTCTCCGCAATCAGAACTTGCGCCGTTTCATTACCGTCGGTGACACGTGGGTGCACTATTGCACTTCCGAAACCAAAGAACAATCCAAACAATGGGCAAAAGAAGGTTCTCCGAGACCAAAGAAGGCAAGAATGGTTTCATCAGTGGGAAAGGTTATAGCAACTGTTTTTTTTAAGGGGGGGGCTCACATGAAATTATCTTGGTCGACTACTTGAAAAAGGGGAAAACAATAAATTGGGAGTATTATGCCAATTTGTTGCAACAATTAAGCTAAAAAATCAAAGAGAAAAGGCCTCATTTGGCAAAGAAGAAAGTGTTTTCCCATCAGGATTGCCCACAAGTATGCGATTACAATGGCAAACATTCTTGAATTGGGATTTAAATTAGTGCCTCATTCGCTCTATTCCCCAAATTTGGCTTTCAGCCATTATCATCTCTTTCTAAACCTGAAAAAATATCTCGGCGATAAGAGATTTTCGTCTAATTTCCAGGTAATCGCTGCTATAAATAGCAATTTCGAGGACTTGGATTCATCGACCTACAATGAAGGTATTACTAATTTGAAATATCTTTGGAATAACTCTATTAAGCGAAGAGACTATATCAAAAATAAAATGTTTTTTAGTTACGATTTGAAAATAATGTCCCCCTCGGTTGTTTCTACAGAAGATCATTTTTGGCGTAAAAACTTTTCGACACAATCGCGGTTCAATTTCACCAATAGCTTAACGAATATTTTGCTTTAGGTCATTAATCGTCCGCGGATTGTTAGAATAGACTTTGTCTTTGAGAAAACCTCATAAGAAAAAGTCGAAAGAGATCAGATCGCATGACTTCGAAGACCAAATCCAAAGTTTTCCTCGCCGTATGGTAGGTGGCGCGTTCTTGTTGAAAGAATATATCGTTGAACAGCATATTATCCAATTGGGGACCATAAAAAAATCTGAACATATTGCGGTAGCATGCGCCATTAACATTTACCGTTTCACTGTCCTTTTTATGAAAAAATGGTCCTGTAATCATTCCAGTCGAAAATGCACACCACACGGTTATTCGAAGAGGATGTAATGGCTTTTCTTCAATCGCACGAGGATTTTCACTTCCCCAAATCCTACAATTTTGTTTATTAACATAACTTCCGAGGTGGAAGTGAGCTTCGTCAGAAAAGATAATTTTATTGCAAAATTCTGCATTATTCGTAACTTCTTTTAAGATCAAATTAGTAAACGCATGGCCATGTCCGTAGTCTCTTGTGTTAGTTGAATTTTATGCGCGTGCAAAGTCAGATCTTTGGTTAAAATTCGAAGGAAAGAGCTCTTCTTTATGTTTAGCTGTTGAGATCGACGACTAATTGAGGTTTTGGAACTTGCGGCAACCTGGTCACGTTCTCTAGTGATATTTTCATTGGATCAAGCTCTACGTGGACGCATTGGCACCTTGAAATCAACAACCGATTCAGTAACCTCAAATTTTCGAATAAGATTGCGAATTGCGTTTACGAATTGTTTTCACACAAGAACGCGAATTTTCGTTATAAGTTTACACAATTCTTACACATTCTTCCGTCGTAAAACGATTGATGATTAATTTGCCGGGGATGTAGATGACATATACGATATATAAAATGTCTAGGCTAAGTCGTTGAAAAGTGTCATATGTGCGGATGAAAGTTTAAATCGTTGTGAAGAATTCTGTAAAAGCTTCCCTTGGATATTCGTAGCACAAGTGATTGCCGATTAGCAGTTCTGGTAGGACTTTTACTGAAAGCAGCTCTCACTCGTTCAATATTTGCAAGAGTACTAACTGTTCTTCGACGTCCACGTTTTTTAATGTTCTACACAGAACCATTTTCACGCCATTGACGAACCCATGCCATAACTGTTTTGCGCGTTGGCGCATTACCCCTATTATCACCAAACTGTCGTCGAAAAGCACGCAGAACTTCTTCTACTGAACCAGTTCTAATGTAAATTCCGACGGAAAATACACGTTGTTGCACTGAATAATCCATAATTTATAAAATTTGACACAAATTGTAACACTTTGTTTGTGACACTGATGCTAATTATGTCTAGCAATTATTCGATCGGTTTGAGACAGATGCCTACTCGATAAAATGTAATCCCGAATCCTACTGATCTTGACATATTAAAGAATAAATAATCACATACTTCGTCTAGATGTAAATCGCATATCAAAATGGGTAGTCTAATATAGGGAACCATTTACAAAAACTGTTTACGAAAATAAGTCAGAGAGCCAAAACGGTGCTCCCAGGCATCGTTCCGTAATTAAACTCTACTGCATTTTGACTTCGGAGTACTTTCATGTGGCAACATACATTTAATTAAATGCTAGAACCATGTCACCGTGGAACATATTATATCCGGTATTATGATCAAAACCAAAATAGAATCTTTTTAAAAATATGTTTATTTTCTATCTTTGAACTGGTTAAGAATATTTATTTGTTTGTAAGTCTTAATATTATTATAATTATTACTGCTCAATTAATATTCTTTAACTAAAAATATTTGTTAAATGATAAGATTTCTTATATTCGAAATAGAATTTCAAATTAAATATTTGCATACAAACTTGTAATATACGCTTAACAGATATGATTTAGCTAAATTCGTAAGAAATTGTTCGCATAAGTTTAACGCGTAGTATTTACTTTCTAAGTAATATATGTACGTTTATGTGTACGTATATCCATAGATAAGTAAACTTTAACCATTTGAAATAATCCATAATATATATAATTTGTTATATGTTATCGTTAATTTGTCAGATGATAGAAACTTTCACTGGAAAATATTTGGAAGCTTAATTAACAGTTCGGAGCAGTAAGGCAAACATTTCGGTTTCGAGGAAACTCAAAACGAGTTCATATTTGAATACGAAAAGAAATCAAATTCCTTCCTCCTCTACACATAAAATTCGTTAAGTAATTTATACATTTCAGAGGAATTTTGAGTTCTGCATTTTGAACACGATGAAATAATTTTATTATAAGGGTAGCATATTTACAAGAGATCTGGTTTCGTACGCATTGACAAATTTTATTAACCACCGGTACTAATAAATATCTTATGAAAGCAAACAGTACGAACTTATACAGAAAGTTACATTGAAATTATAAGGAATATTTTTTTAGAGAAGATGTAAGAAGAATCTGTATAACCTAACATTTGACGTTTAGGAAAATAATTTTTATTGCCCTATGTTTACATTTACAGGATAAAATAATATTATAAATTAGAAGAAGAAAGCACTACTAAAAAATTATATAAAGGAAAATATGTATATTGTGGTTTCGAATATTTTATATACAGTGTGTATAAGTCAAATGGAATAAATTCATTATTTCGGTTACTGTACATATTTATAAAAAATCCCGTAACATTTCATATTTAATTTATAAATTAACATTTTTCAACGTGAAAATGCGATCCCTACCTTCAACCCCCTTCGAATGACAGGTACAACCCCCATTTTTTTAAATGGGAAGTATAGGCTTGTGATATTTCGTTATAAAGGTCTCTTTATTCTCTATTCAAAAATGTTATAATTTTCATGTTTGTTGCAACAATTAAGATAGAATAAAATAAAATCATGTTGTTATCGAAATTCGCTACAATATACTCAAAAAATAATATTTAATGCAAAATGTAAAGAAAAATTTAAAACGCCAGAAAAAAATATGAATGTCAATGAAGTAGATGTTCAAAATGTTCACCATGAACGTCTTGGCAACATCCTAATCTTAAATAAAACTGTCTTCTAACATTATTTAACATATCAGGCGTGATCGACCTAATCGCAAGCGTTATTCGTTCTCTTAAGTCATTTAAATCCAAAGGTTTAGTTTTGTACACAATGCTCTTCAAATATCCCCATAAAAAAAAATCAAGTAAGGTCAGATCAGGTGATCGCGCTGGCCATTCTATCGATCCTCGCCTTCCTATCCACCGATTGGGAAATGTTGCATCGAGGTACTGCCGGACATTGCGTTGGTAATGTGGTGGTGCTCCATCCTGCTGAAACCATATCGTATTCATTGGAACTTGAGGGTTTCCTGGATCAGGATATAAATTTGTCAAAGTTGGAATGACATCATTTTGAAGTAGTGCCAAATAACGATCGCCATTCAAATTGCCCTCAATGAAAAAGGGACCAATGATATGGTTTCCAACAATACCTGCCCAAACATTAACTTTTACTGGTTATTGTGTTTGTGTTCTTCCCTCATCCAGTGAGGGTTTTCCGTAGACCAGTAGCGGAAATTTTGCCCATTAGCATGACCGCTAAGAGAAAAAGTGCACTCATCAGAAAACATAACGTCTTCTAAATTGATAATATTGTTATTCAGCATGTCCATCATTCGCTCACAAAAATAAGTTCTTCTTTCAAAATCGTCTTCCATAAGCTCCTGAGTAGATATCATTTTATAGGGATGCATTTTATTTTCTTTTAATATGTTTACTATCGATGTATGGCTAACATTTAATGTAGTGGATGCATGTCTACTCGATGTATATGGGTTTTCCATAAACTCAAGCATCACATCTACTTTGATTTTATCACTCAGTGCATTGGCAGCTGGTTTTTTTATCTGCCTTACATGACCAAACTCTCGAAACTGCTTCTCTATCTTACTTATTGTTCCTTGAGCTATAGGCGGTAAATCAGGAAATTTCTCATGAAATAGGCGGGTTACTTCTTGTTGTGTTCGGGTTCTATCTCCGTAACCAAACATTTGTATGACTGTTATTTTATGCATTTCCGTTAATCTAACCATTTCCCAGAATTGTATTTTACGAAATTCAAACTAAAATTATCAAACTGTCAATTTAAATGACAACTTTTAAATACAAAACAATTTACTAAGGCGTTTTAAACAAACTAATGTTGCCACGGAAACTTTTTAAAGTATTTTTAATGGATACCATCTAAAAAGCACATTGGTATGGTTTTTACTCACTTTCTTATTATGAAGACCTAAACGGGAAGTAAGTAATGCAATGATGCCTTTGATGTATGTATTAAATCTTTATAAACGCAAATGAGCATCTACTTCATTGACATTCATATTTTTTTCTGGCGTTTTAAATTTTTCTTTACATTTTGCATTAAATATTATTTTTTGAGTATATTGTAGCGAATTTCGATAACAACATGATTTTATTTTATTCTATCTTAATTTTTGCAACAAACATGAAAATTATAACATTTTTGAATAGAGAATAAAGAGACCTTTACAACGATATATCACAAGCTTATACTTCCCATTTAAAAAAATGGAGGTTGTACCTGTCATTCGAAGGGGGTTGAAGGTAGGGATCGCATTTTCACGTTGAAGAATGTTAATTTATAAATTAAATATGACATGTTTCGGGATTTTTTATAAATATGTACAGTAACCGAAATAATGAATTTATTCCATTTGGCTTATACACACTGTATGTTCATACTGTATTCATATTAAAATTAAGACATTTTAAAGTTTGATAAAGCAAACTATTCATATGGTAAAATGTCTCACGGTATGAAGAGTTTCATATCAAAAATTATCTGATATGCTCATAAAAGCTAGGCAAATTATGTATCATATAGGATTTAAGCTTTATACAGGAAATTTCAAAATGCATTGACGGTTTTTAGTATGAATAAAAATGGTGGCCTCTTTCTTCTGCAACACATTCTTTTAGCCATCGCACGAAATAATTCGTCACTCTACGTAGCATCTCCAGTGCAATCGCTTCAATTTCGTTTAAAATGTATTGTTGAAAATCCTTAAAATTTGTGGGATCTATTACACTGGTGAAGAACTATTTTTTTTCTGCTGACTATGATCTGACACTTGTTTGCCGATTTCAAAATTCTTGAAAATCGTTAAGTAAATGCAGCAGATTCCTAAGTGTTCGAAGAATTGAAAGACATTCCAAATATATTTATCTCATTAGCATAATGTACATTGTACCTGATAATATATAGGTACTTAATGAACTAATTAAGTAATGAACGATTATTAAGAAACGCCAGTCTATTAAGCTAATCCTGTTCATTACGTAAACATATTAGAATTTAATGAGATTGTATTAGAAAGTATTGATCACTTATGACTACAAGGTGATACAACAAGGCTGATAATAAAACGTTGGTTACATGTTAGTTGTTAGGGAAGAAACTACATCATGTCTACTACTCGAAGATGTATAAATAGTGCCGATTCGTTCTGCTACATTTGTGGCAGGTTCACCGTTCTAAGTCAAAGGGTAACTATTACTGCTCTCGTTAAGAAAATATATTTGTATTATTTATTATAGGCTCCACGTAATGTGTGTAAACTATGTACTGAAAATTTGCGACGGTGGAGCAAGGGAAATGCAAGTAATTAGCTTTTGGTATTCCGATGCTATGATTGCTATTTTTATTAAATTCAGACCTCCGGTTATAAGAAGAATAAGAATTAAATTGTATATCCCAATATCGACTCCGCGATGTGCCTCATTCCGGTGGAATACCCTTGCCAGTTTATGAAAAGCTTCCTTCTCTTGAGTAGTCGTATGTTGAAGACATGGCAGATGGTATTGAGGAACAAGGTTCAGATGTAGATTGTGATTATGGAATTTCTAATGATAGACCACAGCGTTTTACTCAAACAGAATTGAATTATTTAGTAAGGGATTTTAGGCTATCAAAGGAATCATCGGAACTGTTAGCTTCAAGATTAAATGAAAAGAACTTACTCGGGCAAAGAACGAAGACAACTTTTTATCATAGCTAGGAAAGTGATCTTGTGCAATATTTTAAAGAAGAGTGTGAATTTATTTATTGTAACAATGTGTCAGGTTTGCTAACTAAAATGGACGTTGTACAATATGACCCAAGTGGTGTTTGTATATCGACAGTTCCAACAGAAGCCTCAAGTGTGTCCTACTCCACAATAGGAATGTTTTCGGTTAACTTCCTAGTGAATATTCCGTTCAATTAAAGGAAACATATGACGACATTGAGAAGTTATAAAGTTACTAAAATATACAGACCATAATTGGGTCCTCTGTGTGGATTTCAATAATTTATCAATTGATACATTTAATAAACGGCCAAGAAAGTATATAAACACTCATATAGCTATGGAGTAACAATTAGCAATTTCTAACTTTCAAAATTGACATCTGCTCTCAAAATACTGACATCTGCTTTCAATAACTGACATTTGCTTTCAATAACTGACATCTGCTATAAAAACTGAAATCAGCTTTCAAAACTGGCTTCTGCTTTCAACTTGACTCGTACATTCAATAACTGAAATCTGATTCATTGACACTGTTACTTTATACATTTCTAAATAGCTTGAACCAAGGTCTATCGTGGTTTAAGTGGTAAAAGTGACAGTCCGGCAAACTGTAGACTTGGGTTCAAGACCCAACGTAGACAATATTTTTCAATTAAAAAAAAATTTCGTATGATTTGCTTTGTAATTTGTAGACAGCAATGTTTACATCCCCACTTACTATGCAATTATATACTAATTTGATATTTGTAAATATTTCATATAAAAGCCGAAAAACTAAAATAATTTATCAATTGATATATTAAATAAACGGCTAAGAAATTATCTAAACACTTATTATACCGGGTGGGCAATAGTGTGTCGGCGGAGCTTAGCATGAAAACTAATAAAGTTGTAACAATGAAATTTTACGTACACATGTAGTATGCTACAGTGCATTTCCTAATTTTATTTATATATTTACAGGGTGTTCCAAATTTCCGCAACCACTTTCAATTTTTTTTTTTAAATAGATTGCTATACTTTCTTGTTATTATGATGATAGCCAAATTATCTTTGCAATGATATATGACAATGTGCACTTACAACTGTTAGTTTTGGTTTTATTGCAAATTTTGTTAAAATCTTGACAGTTGCAGCGTCTAACATTTTAAATCTTAGCCTGAAAATGGGTGCAGTGCCTCACGTAACTTTTTTGTTACCAATTTATGGACTAACACGTTATATGTTTTGAGGGTGAACAACGTGACAACATATACAGAGTGTTAAATATGTCGTGCCAAATTTATCGAAGTTTAAAGGCTATTTTCTCTTTTTTTTTTAAATTGAACCTATAATTTTTTTATTAGTCAGCAAATTCCTTGTAAAATTGCCGTTAAAATGGTACTAATAACATAGTACTTATTTCTAGTATTTTCGAAGTTATAACCCTTTAATGGGATATACCTATGTTTATAATATTCAATATGCGGTGCATCTAATAGTTGGTTGGCCATGAAATGATATCAAACAAAGTAACTTTTACAAACACCTGTTTCTTAATTCTTTATTATTAGTTTTAGAATTACATTTTGTAATTTTTCAATAATAACACAAAATTAATTTAAAATGTTTTCAAATATATTTCCATTCTGCTCTACACATGCTCTTAATCGCCTCTGCATCGACAGACTTACATTTTGAGCCATGTTGTTTTCACTTACTTGAAGAAAAGCGTTTCTGATTCGTTGCTGCATGTTCTCTGCCGTTGTAGAAGGTGTTTCGTAAACTATATTTTTTACAGTAGGCCACAGAAAAAAATAACAAGGGGTTAGATCTGGTGACCGCGGTGGCCAGTTTATAAAGCTTCCTCTCCCAACCACCTATTGGTGAATACCCTATCTAAATGTGTTCTTGCAGCAGCACCGTAATGTGCAGGTGCACCATCATGTTGGTACCACAATCTCCTTATGACGTTATCTGGTAGGTCTTCTAACAGCAATGGTAAATTATTTTGTAGGAAATTTGTGTAGATTTCACAATTTAAAGTATTATTAAAATAGAATGGACCTACAATAGTGTTTCCTATGATGCCTCTCCAGGTGTTAACACTCCATTTTTGTTGGTATAAAATGGGTTGCACAAAATGAGGGTTTCTAGTGTCATAATAATGAGAATTTTTTCTGTTTGTTATTCCACAATTAGCAAATGTTGCTTCATCTGTGAAAAGCACACGATCTAGAAAAGTTAGATCTTGTCGTAATTGGACAAGTAGCCATTCACAGTAAACAAGTCTCCTTTCAAAATCCGTTTGCAATAAGCCTTGATGATTTTGAATTTTGTAAGGGTGAAATTTATGTTTTTTAAAATCCTTCTTACAGCAGTGACTTCTATCCCGTGTTCTTTCGAAATTATCCTTGTAGATACGCGCGGATTTTCCACAACGGACTGGACGACTGTCACTTCATTATCTTCTGTAAGCATAGACTTAGTTCTTTCATGTTTGACATAATTCACTGAACCCGTCCGAAGAAACCTTGTCAACAAATTTTCAAACGTCTTAATATCTGGTGCTCTTCGGTGAGGATACTCCATAGCATATGTTCTTGATGCTAAAAGTGGATTTCTATTGCTAGCGCCAAGAACAAATACCATGTCTATTAGCTCCTCCTTTGAAAAATTCATTCTAAAGAAACACAACTATAAACTATTACGGCATGGAAATAAAAAATAATGACAACAAAACGATATAACTGACAACAAGATAACAACTAATAACGAACAAACGGAAATTGATAATTAACTAGCCGAACTTAAATTATAACAATTAAACGCGATTACAGTAAAGAGAAACTATTGAAAAACACTTTATATGGAAATTTTAAGTAGATATTTGACGTTTGGTTACACAGCAATTTTTGCTTAATATCATTTCATGGCCAACCACCCAACTATTAGATGCAGCACCGCATATTGAATATTATAAACATAGGTATATCCCATTAAAGGGTTATAACTTCGAAAATACTAGATATAAGTACTGTGTTATTGGTACCATTTTAACGGCGATTTTACAAGGAATTTGCTGACTAATAAAAAAATTATAGGTTCAATTTAAAAAAAAAAGAGAAAATAGCCTTTAAACTTCGATAACTTTGGCACGACATATTTAACACTCTGTATATGTTGACACGTTGTTCACCCTCAAAACATATAACGTGTTAGTCCATAAATTGGTAACAAAAAAGTTACGTGAGGCACTGCACCCATTTTCAGGCTAAGACTTAAAATGTTAGACGCTGCAACTGTCAAGATTTTAACAAAATTTGCAATAAAACCAAAACTAACAGTTGTAAGTGCACATTGTCATATATCATTGCAAAGATAATTTGGGTGGCTATCATCATAATAACAAGAAAGTATAGCAATTTAATTTATAGCTATTTAAAAAAAAAAATTGAAAGTGGTTGCGGAAATTTGGAACACCCTGTAAATATATAAATAAAATTAGGAAATGCATTGTAGCATACTACATGTGTGCGTAAAATTTCATTGTTACAACTTTATTAGTTTTCATGCTAAGCTCCGCCGACACACTATTGCCGCACCCGGTATATATATATATATCGATAATTATTTCTTGACCTTTATATGTTATAGTAGATTCAATTAGTCGGCGATTTAAGGTCTTCTTTAAAATTTGAACATTGTCATAATTAAAATCATTATAAGAAAGGCTAGTACTTGAATGATATACATTCAGAAAGAAACAAGCACGTTGAAATTTAAAACGGACGCCAATAGTTTAAGTGTGATTTATTGAAATTTATTAAACAGAGAATAGTCATTTTTAATGTCGCGTGCATAACACTGTGTCCAGGGAATGATTTTAGTTACAATAACATAATATATAGATAAATTTTTGTATAGACCTTTTTTTCTTACCAACCCCATTTTCTACAACCAGATAAGGTTCCAACGTAGAAATTAAGATAGATTTGTTTTGACATACATATTATGCAGACATGCGGGTGAAAAAGGTCAAGTTGAAATTTTACAGTTTTAGTTATTGTTTAAAAATGTAATGTTTCTGTTTTATTTGTGAGTTGCTAGTGACAATTATGTGCAAATTATTTAATAATACTTCCAACGCCTAACTTGAGCTGTAAGTTTTCCTTGAATATATTGGTTTGGTATAACAATAAAGTATATATTGTAATTTTACAGTTCCTCCTCATGAAGTCATTAATATATTGACGAAATATTGAGAAAGACCGTTTGAGTTTTAATACAAACAAACCGATAACCCAAATATTAGTGAATTTATATTAGTACGGTCAAGAAATTTTCTATAACTATATATATAATTATTTCGTGATCTTGGTATGATATGGTAAATTCAATCAGTTGACGATTTAAGGTCTGGCTTAAAAAAAAAAAGCCAGACCTTAAATCGCCAATTGATTGAATTTACCATATAATTATATATATATATATATATATATATATAATTATATATATATATATATATATATATATACTCGTATTTTAATAATAGTAGAAGGGGTGAAAAGTTATAATTTTAGATTTAGAAGAGGGCAGTTGTTTAAGTTTACTTGATCATTTAAGAGAAAGTTTTGAAATTTTTATAAAATCTATAATTAGATAATAAACAATAATTTACGAGAGTAAAGTCCGTTTCTTTGTCTTTATAGGTACTTTCATGTTCCTTCATCTTAATTCTGAACGTCAGCGTTGTTTGCCCTATGTAAACTTTTCCGGATCCTTCGCATGTTAGCCTATAGACATCTGAGTTTGATCCTTTGGCTTACTCAGTGCCTACAGGTTAACGCGCGAAGAATATGGAAACAGAACAAACGTTCGGACAACGTTCTAGAAGAGGATTCGATGGTTTACAATAAAGATTTGAAGCGATAATATAATTGGTTATTTTTTAATTACTACTATAATCCAAGCGCTCTCCTATATAAGCATTATGCAGTAACCTAAATACGCCAATACAGGAAAAATCTTTCGTGAGTCTATATACGAATCCCATTTGTTTTTTACATTTAATGGCAACACCATATACTCTGCATGAAAGTTAGTGCACTAAAATATTACACCCAAATCCTTCACTTTAGAAACATTTTTGACGGGAGCTTAAACAAGGATTTCTGAAGACATTCCTTGCGAAAAACATGCAGATAGATTTATCGAGATTTAGTGGAAGAATACTTGCATTATACCAGGTGTCAACAAATGATAAATTATGTTGTGATCTTATTACGAGGGATAAGCTGAATTATTGAGAATAAGCAAATCTAGTAGACTGTGATTTGTTGTTGAAGCTACTTATTTTTGAAAAGTAAAAGAAAATGAAATTAACCAGAGAGCACTTTCGAATCATAATTTAATATGATTTTAAAAGAGTTTTAAGCGCTTCTGGGTGCAAAGCAAGACGTCCTCCTACGACTGTTACGGACAAAAACATTGCTGCTGTTAAAAAATAATTGAGGAGGACAAGAATGCTACTTATGCAGTAATAAAGCACCAATTAAAGATTGAATCCTCAGCTGTTAAAATAATCATACAATCATCATCTGTATTTAAAAAAAGTGGTAAGTCGTTTTGTGCCCCATTACTTTTCTGGCTTCCAAAAAGCAGAGCGTGTAGGAATTTTCCATGAAACATTAAACTTCTTAAATAATGGCGGGCAGCAATTTTTTTCCAAAATTTAAAATAGTGACAGGTGACGAAACTTATATTCCTCTTTTCGACCCTCCTACTCGCCAAGAGAGTCGTGTATGGATTCACGAAGATGAGGAAACACCTACAATGACTAAGATGCAGCTAGCTACGAAAAAGGATATGTATGCGGTGTTCTTCAGAAGTATGGGCTTAGTAAATGCAAATAAGCTAGATGGATAAAAGACAGTTACACTGTTACACTGAAAAATGTGTGCCTGAAGTGTTCAGTAGAGTTCCAAATAAGGGAACTATACTCCACCATAATAATATATCGTTCCGTACGGCAGTTTTAACTTTCCAGTTTTTGTCTGGAAAAAAGATAAAAGTAAGCGAACATCCGCCGTACTCACCTGATTTAGCGGTGTGTGACTTTTGGCTATTTTTTGGGCTTAAACGAAATTTGTGGGTTAAAAGGTTTTCATCTGAAGGAGAAATTGATACAACAGTTCATGCTTATTTTGAAGGTATTCCGAAAGATTGTTTTGGAGCTTTTAAACAGTGGAATGAAAATATGGTCAAGTATATCATTGTTGAAAGGTATTACTTTGAGCATATTTAAAATAAAATCCTAGAAAATATTAACCGTGTTTTTTATTCTCAATAATTTCAGCTTGTCCCTCGTATATCCTCTTTCGTCCATACCAATGTACGCAACATTGGCTTATTACATAAATCATTTATGAAAATTAAGAATAGAATAGGTGGCAAGTTTAAACCATGGAACGCTCCTGAACTTTGAGTTATTACATGGGTTGCAAAGACATTTACAACTACAAATTATCTTTTGCATAAGGAATAACCTTTCAGTAACCTTAAAAGATTACGCTACATTCCAAGAAATACAAATGTATTTATTTTTTCTTTTTATAATCCAATGCATTACGTATACAGTGCATGTAATGTAATAAAATAGTCTTTGTCGACTGTCCGGAAACCAGCAATGCAGAAGTCTCTAAAATAAGATAGCAAAGGGATGATGAAAAATTACATTTTTCATCATCCGTTTACCGCCTTATTTTAACATGCGTCTTATACATTTCAATTAAATATTTTTTTAATTTCATCTAAGCAGTACGTAATCATCTTTTAATGCTTAAAATTTAAAATGAAGCCCGTGTAATTTCCAAACGTCTGTAAATACAATACCGGGCTATGAGGAAACTACATTAAACACAATGTACTCAGAATTGTTTTATTGTATATATATAATAGCTGTCACTGTTATAGCCTGAATTGAATTAAGTTTAAAAGATAAAATTTGTTAGAACACTTCATCTAATTTACTGCTTTTAATAAGTATAAATACCAGACAGGAAATGAAGTATTTGTTCGTAATTTACAACAGCGAAGTGAACTTCATAAATATGACGCATGATAATTAATTAAATTTGGTCTGTATTAGATTTTGATATCTCTTATAAAACTTAAAAGCAGTTGAGTAATATAATTAACTCAAGTTGTATTGATTATGTACCACATACAATGAAATTAGGGATCCTTAAATATAAGAGCATTTGATATAAAGAAAATAATTATTTTGCTGTGTAAATTAATTGAATTAGATTTAATTGCCTTAATATTCTTTAAAGTAATATACAAATTTTAGAAAACGGTTCTGTTTTTAATAAAAATCAATTTACTTTAAAAATGTACATTGAGGAGAATGCAGTTGTACAAAGAACAAAATATTTGCAGTGAATGTATTATAAAAATGTACTCTACAACTGTAGTTCTGTAAATAAAATGGAGTATTAAATACAACTAGAGTAAAGGTACCAGAAGCTATTTTTTGTAGTTTGGCATTATGAAAAATTAAGAATTCGTGTAAACCACACAAATTTAACACATTTATGGCATTGCTAATTTGACAAATTTATAAATCTAACAAAAAATAATCTATAGACGTATAAAAAGTTGCCTAACATGCAGTGGCGGCTCTTGATGACGTACGATGTGCGCTGCTGCACGGATGAGACTGCTTCGTTTAAGCTTTCATATATACAGAGAAGCAAGTAACCGTACCGAAATCTTCCGAAATAGTTCGAAGTAGTCTCATCCGTACAGCAGCGCACATCGTACGTCATCAAGAGCCGCCACTGCTAACATGAAAGTCGAAATGAAGTATATTAAAACAATTTAACTTTCCATTAAGTCGTTTCCAGAACAAAAAGATTCCAAAAACGTTCTTCCATTTATTACCCTCCATCATCACAACAATTTTGTCGGTTGAATTTAGACGGACCCTTTATGTAATCTGCTATGTGCCCCCCTCCGAGCAATAGTTCTGTGCCTGCGTACTCACCGTAATACCTACTTACGATTTACCAACTTACTCCAATAACATCATTGCCACGGAGATCTTAGACTAAAGAAACCAATATAAGGAACAGAACACAATAATAATGATAACAATGCCTTTAGACAAGAACATCGTGTATAATTACTCACCTCGTGTCAGCGAAAAATGGTTAAACAAAATGGAGTCTCAATACATGCGCTTCGAAATTAATCTGTAAAAATCCGCTCCTACGAACGTTAAAACAATTACTTAAACCACTGTCTAAATTTGTTTTATATTAACTAATATAACCCTGATCCGAAATTTGCGAGTAAATCCATACTTTAAAAGTTATATCAGTAAAAATTAATTAGGGACACATGAATTGGTTAAGTAGTTATACCAGACACTAACACAAGAGAAATAAGAAGGAAACACCTCGTGTTCGCATTTTTATAGGATTAGATGAATCGTTGGTTTAATAGCTTAACTATAGAGGGAAACCTTCATAAAAAAAGATAAAAACGAATCTATTAATTACCAAAGTATTAACCACAATCCAAAAGTAAATCGAAGAACTAAGGTGAAAGCATCTCTAAAATTACTGAAAGCCTAAGTTAAATATCATTAATAAAGGCCAAATTGCCAATCAGCAATTCCGCTATTGGACCAACTAATCATTCAAAGATGTCGCACTTATTCGGACACAATAAAGAAATAGCAATTAAATAAATTACGACCTGCCAAAATCTTCACAATTAATGAAATCCAAGTTACAATTATAATATTACCTCAAAGCAGCCTATCAATGAATTAAGAAAATATATCCATAATGACTATGCAGAAATCGTTCATTGTAAACGCACACATATACGTTTGATTCACATGTACATCTGACTACCCAATGCGCATATGTTACTGTCAAACTTTATATTATTACGGACTTAACCAACAAAACCAAACAATTATTACCCATACAATATTACAGACAAACTAAGGTAATTATAAGGCAAATTTCAAAACATTCTCTGATTAGAAACATGATTTCAAATAATTCAACGCAAAAGTCATATAATCACACTACCCCAGTTTTATGCAGTGAATTAAACTGGTAATCAGAAGATAATTCAAAGGGGAACAGCATATTTAATTAATAAGCTTGACATACAATGTATGACTAACGTTCTAGATCACGTACGTATCAAAGAATTAACTACTAAAGAAACAAGAGAGCAGTAAATTATATATAGCAATCGCCAATTAAGTTGGCGAGAGGAGGGGTAAGTTCGCGCAGGATTAAAAGTAGTGGGGAGATTTGTATTTGGTTTTACATCAAATGTCAGATAATTCTAACCTCTGAGCGTGTATCACTTTATGATCCCCTAGCAAAGACATTATGTTCCGTCAAACGTCAAAGGCAAATGTATTCTGACAATTATTTGAGTAGTGGGGGTGGACGTTATTAAAAACGGCTGCTGCGCACCTCCTCCTCGCGCCAACTTTATTGGTGCTTGCTATACATTATTACTGGTAGCAAAAATCAAAGCAAACGTTATTGAGTGGTCCGTAATAATTGTGTAGAATATTAATACAAACAGAAACAACTCTTGATGTAGGCAACAAAAAAGATAGCGAAGCTTTCATGTAGATACATAGTCATTCAAAAGTAAGTGACAAACAGAATGATAACTAAGGTAGGGTAATTTTATGAAATTAATTAGCACAATCGGTTTACAATAATTACATGCTATACTGAAAATATACAGCAGTCGAAATCGACACATAACAAAATCTAAGAATTTACACAAATATTGTAGTGAAAATATGTGGCCCATCTGGCCAGCACTTCTGTTATACCGAGATATCAAAAATTATCTTGGTCAACGATGGCCCTGGAGTGAAAAACATCTGTCTTAATTTGTATCATCCTTTTGAGAAAATTTTCAGGTTAAGTGTCATAACACAGACTTCTTCACTCTATGACCACCGTTGACCAAGATCATTCTTGATATCTCGGTACTACAAAGTACGAAACATTGTCACGAAAAAAATTTGTTTTAATATTTTAATAAAGTGCATATATTTTGTTTTCTTAAAGATATAAACTAATCCATTAACATGTATTAATGTCGGTGTAGGTTTCCGCGGGCATTTTCTAATTGCAGATCTCGGTTTCCAAGCAATGGTCTTATGAATGATGAGTCGAGTCATTGTTTATGTATTTCTTAATTGGGACGAAATAGTAGACCTATAAATTTTAACATATTATATATGTTAATCTTTCACTAGAACATTTATTAGAGAGTGAATTTTGTACCTGTTTCGTTACATAGAGTTATCCTATTTTTTGTACTTTAAAATGAGTAGAATAGATTAATTACGAAGTCTTTATGCTTTGCTATTTACACATAGTTTTTACTTTTTTATAGTTGTTTGCGTGAATTATTGCAAAAATATTTACCACGAACTGAAAAACCTGCCAAAAATGCAAAATATGTAAATTTAATTACACATTTCTATGAAACGAAAAACTTCAGAAAACTTAAGTTTATTGAACATTGCCACAGATGGTTCATTTTATGTTCAACAAGAAAAAGACGTCATTCCAACTAAAACTAAAGTTATTCGAAACTTTATTGCATCCCCTACTTTCTTATATGGTCAGTAAATGAAAAATGTGTAAAGTAATTTCAAGTGGAAACTACCAGAATTGCAGTCATATCTATTATATACTCGTATCGCTTTATTCTATTTGTGATGAAAATATACTGCTCTTACTGGGCATGTTTTTTTATAGAAAAAATATACGCGTGTCATGTAATTAAACTGGTATACACGAGAAATGATCACGCACAATTGGATGAATTGGAACACCGATTACAAATCTTATCTTCGTTTCTTTCTAGCACGCAACTTTTCTCGTATAGGGTCGTGTATTGAGTCTGAAAAGACGGTATTTCCTAACGCCAATAACCTTTTGCAACATTAGAAGAGTGCACAAGTATCGCATAATCTTCAACGGTTTTTACATAAACGCTTACTGGTTTTACGCAGGTGGAGAACCAGTCAAAGCTAATTCATAGACTTAAGAAAGAATTTTAATAAATAAAAACTATTTAAGTGTCGTTATGTGATAAAATATTTCTTTGATTAATTAACTGTAGGTGAGAAATCTTAATGAATAACCCAGTTTTTATCAATTCAAGAAATAGCAGGTTTTAATTTTATTAGCACTGATGCTAGACCATATAATGATTAACTTTACAAACAACATTGTTTTTGGAACTTACTTAACATTTGAGTTCAGTTCATTTACAAGATACGAGGGACGTCCGGTTCCAAAGGTACGCTTGCGCGGTAAATGACAGTATATCAATGTCAAGGTATATAAGTTTGACTATATTTTTAATTTCTCTAAAAAAGGCACTATGTGTCGAAACATGTAAGATTATTTTAAATGTATATATATCAAAGTAAAACAGACCTTAAATTGCCGACAAATTTAATCTACGTTTGTCATCTGGATATTTCGCCGTGTTTCGAAGATTTCGTCCTGACGTTTCGGTGATATCACCTCCACCTTTTTCTTGATGATCTTCTCGTTGCGAAGGTAACTTCAGGTGTGTGTCGATTTCCTGTGTCGCTCGTTTTATGTGGATTGGTAGTAATAGGGACGCGTGTCTGACCCCTTGCAATTAACCGGTCGGTTTTTCCGTCGCTTTCGGCTATTAGTCGGTCGGTTTGTGTTCGGCCCATGTTGGTGTAACTGGTCTGTCGCGAGTTATTGTCATTTCGTCGCTTGTATATAAAGTGCCTATTAAATAAGCTTGGTTTCCATGTGTCAAGTAAACGTTGTCCGTTGTCACGTTTGTTCATACAATACCGTCGTTTCTCTATATCCATAGCCTCTCTTATTATCCTGTATGTTGAATTCGTACTGCGGGCTACTGTCCTTGTACCATCAAAGTCGATGGTATGTCCTGTATGTTGTACATGTTTAGCTAGAGATGATGTTTCTTGTCTAGCTACAGCATTTCTGTGCTCTTCTCCGTACGCTAGGTTTTCGGTTGGTATGTGCATAACTACAGACCTATTAATGTGACTAAATTATATTGTATAACAGCCAGTGGAAATCGTTCAAGCTTTTGTTGATACTTGTTTAATATCTATAATTCTTTATTCCTCCATAATTCGAAGTCGCTTTCTTCCGTCAGATGTCACTGATTAAATTGGTGTCGCCTGATAGAACGAAACTGGTTATGGCTTGGAGACGATTTTAGCGTAAATGTAGATACAGATACAGATCCGTTGTTTAACAGATCTGTATTAATTTGTATATACATTGCTTCACTAGTTCAACCGATGAGGCCTAGATGGCTGAAACATATGTATTGAACAGAAGTAAATGCTAAAATACGAGGTGTTTGTCCTTGTTTACAGTTACGGATATGTATTTTGCATATCCGTTTCATTATATAACAACGGCGTAATACGTGCAAAACGTATTGATAAATATCCCTTTTTTGTATATTTACCGCCATCTGGCGCGTGTTAATGGACAGCACCAATATACGTATTTTTCCGCTTATTTGTAATAGCCTTGCTATTCGAGCGGAAGATCGCCTTTTCTGGCCTAGTCGCTTTCTTCCGTCAGATGTCACTGATTAAATTGGTGTCGCCTGATAGAACGAAACTGGTTATGGCTTGGAGACGATTTTAGCGTAAATGTAGATACAGATACAGATCCGTTGTTTAACAGATCTGTATTAATTTGTATATACATTGCTTCACTAGTTCAACCGATGAGGCCTAGATGGCTGAAACATATGTATTGAACAGAAGTAAATGCTAAAAATACGAGGTGTTTGTCCTTGTTTACAGTTACGGATATGTATTTTGCATATCCGTTTCATTATATAACAACGGCGTAATACGTGCAAAACGTATTGATAAATATCCCATTTTTGTATATTTAATTTATCACTCAGTGCTTCGACTTTTATGGGCTGTTGGAATATAAGTAGAATTACTCATGTACTTAAAAAAGACGTCGTCATGGTATGTAACAACAGACTTATTAATATTCCTTGTAATTATGCAAAAGTGTTTAAGTATATACTCTATGAGAAACTATATACTAATATTAAATTCTGAGAGATCGAATTTAATATTATTTAACATCGTTTTGTGAGAGGCAGATCTCCCGTCACTAACTTGATCGAGCTTACGCACTACAAAGGTGAAGCATTGGATGCTATTGAATTGATAAACTATTTATTTACAGTTTCTAGTACTTAAAGCGAGAACAGCAAATTGTACTTTATCTCTTTCTAAGACACATAAATAGGCGCTGTAAAATACTACACACATTAGTCATTTTAAAGTATTCTTATGCCTTAAATTTGGCCTTGGACTGAAAAGAAATACTTTATAAACTGTACATTGTACACAACTGTACAGATTTTATTAAAGCGTTCGATACAAATCACCACTCTCTGCTGTCGTCGAAGTTATACAGGCGCTTCACTGAGAACTGTATCCCCTTTTAAAATATATCTATTGAATCCAAAATTCCAATGTTTTTACTGTCACCCCTGGTGTTCTCCAAGGTTAACTAGGGTCCATACTTTTCAGTGTATATATTAACGACCTGTTGATGCTTCTAGAAAAATCTTTAATGTCTTCTGTAGAGAAATATAACACTTATTCATGAATGAATGGTAATAATCGAATCTATTTAAATGTTGAAAAATGTTCCATTTTCCCTGAATAAAAGGAAGTTGTTAATTAAACTTTTTAACAATGATTTTGATTTATCCTCTCTGCTTCGACAAATTAAATTTCTGATGCTGAAGTACAGCATTAGGCCATCGGATGCTATGTACCTAAAATGCCTACAAGTGTCGTCTACAAAGCTCCGTTATTGCATATGTGCAATAATGCCGATAGATTATATCCTGATTCATTTTGGAGAAAATAGTTATGTTCTTCATTTTTCTTTTTATCTTCTTTTTGGATTTATGTTTCTAGCACATTCGCTGCGGATGACGCCAATTGGCGTCATTCGAATATGTACCGTGGTGCGCATGACGCCATTTGGCGGCAAGGCCTACTTTGTGTTTAGTTCGTCAGTATTCTTTCCGCAGTGGGTATGACTGCACGTAATGCTGTCAGCACATTTGTACATGTTTAACAAAGTAATATATTTTGTAGTTCGCGATTTATGTTTTATATATATATATATATATATATATATATATATATATATATATATATATATATGGTAAACCTAATCAGTAGGCGATTAAAGGTCTGTATATTACTTCAAAATATATGTATTTAAAAAACTCTACATGTTTCGGCTGTGTACGCCTTTACCAAGAGAATACAAAATACGAATTCGTATTTTGTATTCTGTTGATAAAGGTGTACACAGCCGAAACATGTAGAGTTTTTTAAATACATATATTTTGAAGTAATATACAGACCTTTAATCGCCTACTGATTAGGTTTACCATATCATACCAAGGTCACGAAGTTATTATATATATATATATATATATATATATATATATATATATATATATATATATATATATATATATATTACATTTGAAAATGAATTATCAAGACCTTGAAATTCCTGGTCTCTTGGGAACTAAAAAACGTAAAATTACTGTATAAAACCCGCAAAAATGCACGGCAGAGGAAATGTTGTATTATTTACATAAATCCGACGATGATGAAGAATATGAACATGATAAAAATGATTTAGTTGATTCTTATGAGTCTGATAGTGAAGACGATTAGAGCAATTGACGAATTTATTATTTATTTTTCAAAACTTACACTGTAGAGTTTAATTTTTCTTGCAAGGGACGATATTCAAATGGAGCAAGTCGTTGACGATATTGTAGTATCTGAAACTGACGCGAACAGCAAATCATGGCAAGTTGAGGCGACAGGTATGGAGAGTTTTCATTTCAATAAACGAATCGAAATGCTAGTCGACTTTCAACCAAATTCGGAGCCTTTTGAATATTTTCGACTCCTTGTTGATGATAACATATTAGACTCAATAAAAGAAGAAATCAATGTGTACACGGCTGAACTTTTCTTGAAACACCAGGGTGGGTCTGTCAGATCGAGAATTTCTTCATGGAAAGATGTGACGCAGGAAGAATTATTGACATTTTTAGGTTTGGTCTATCATATGGGTACGATTAGAATCAATAAAATTCAAGATTATTGGGAGACTAGTCGGTTATTTAATTTCAAAGTGTGTCTCTGATTATATGAGTCGTGTTCGATTTTTTAATTGCTTTGAGGTATTATCATTTTGCACAAAATCCTAAGCCAGATGAAGCTAAACCAGCTGTTTGTCTCTACAAGATACGACCATTCATAAATTATTTTTATGAAAAAATGCGTCTAATATACTACCCAGACAAAAATCTTTCTCTCGCTCCATGGTACTGTGGAGGGCCAGACTTGTTTTTAAACAATATATTAAAAGCAAAAGGCGGTTTGAAATTGTACATGCTAACAGAACCAAATGGAATAATACTTCGTTTTGCTGCTTACACTGGTCAACTCAATGAAATTGGAAGTAAATGTAACTCCGAAAAAGTTATTTAAATCAAGGGCACTCATTGTTTATGGACAATTACTATAATAGCTATAATAGCTATGGTTTGGTAGAAATATTATTAAAAAATAAAACTTACTGTACTGGAACATTGCGAGTTGACAGAAAAGATTTTCCTAAGGATGTTACACATGCCAAATTGAAAGCTGGTGCATTCACAGCTAAATACTGTAATGGGATAATGATAGGAAAGTGGAAAGACAAACGGGATGTTTTATATATTTCCACTGAATTTGCAAATATCATTGTTGGAACTGTGAACAGAAGAAATGTTATAAAAGAAAAACCATTGCCAGTTGTTGAATGCAACAAATATATGGGTGGCGTGGATAAACAGAACCAAATTCTTATTATCCTGCTTTACGAAAAACATTATTTTGGTACAAAAAATTGAGAATACATATTTTTCAACTTCTTCTGCACAACTCGTATTCTTTGTATTGCAAGTTCTCTGGTAAACACATTACTTTTTATGATTTTCGGCTGGCAGTTATAGAAAAGCTTTTACCAGATAAATCAAAATCTGTCCAAAAAGTTTCGATACACATTACTACGAAAATCGAAGTAAAGCAGGATGGTAGTCGAAGAACGAGAAGAAGATGCCGAGAGTGTCGGAAAAATAAAATGCGGAAAATACTGCTTGGGAATGTAAATATTGTCCCGAAAAACCTGGATTGTGTGTTGACCCTTGCTTCACTTTGTATCATGAGAAAATGTAGTGTAGTTTTTTTTTTCTTTTAATAAAATGTTCAAACGTAATTTATCTTAGTATTGTTTATTATAGCATAAAACTTTTCTAAACTAACTAACTAAGAACGCCAATTGGCGTCATCCGCATATTAAAAAAGACAATCAAAATGTGCGCATGACGCCATTTGGCGCATGGTCAATACAATTAAAATTTACAAATGTGTTGTACTTTTACTTTGAATGAAACCTCCAAAACATATAAAACAGAATTCGGCAGCTTATTATTAAAAACATATATACCGCGCCTGGGAAGAGTTAGTCCGTGATAACACGCAGAGAATGGGCTAGTTTAATTTATATAGCTCTGTGATCTAATTATTCCGTTCGAGAGAAAGCGCTCATATCGATGAGCTCCTCTTATCAATCAGATACGTCACGAGATATCTCTTGGCAGCCAACAAGATAAGATTGTGCCTACCTTGCGGGAGCGAATCTTAAGATGTCACTTCATAACTGCGCGGATGAGATCGAGAGGACGAAACGCATGTATCTGTAGTTGAAGCGCCCATTAGTTTAATACGAGTACGTTGTGTATGTTAGTGTATACAGACACAGATATGTTTCTAACACTTTTGTATTAATTTGTATTCACAAACGCTTGATGTGTATACGCACCGATATGCTTTTTTTACCATTCGCTTATTTAAATTATTGTCACCCTGCACTGATCAATTAATTTTCATAAATTTTTTAATTAATACCAATTTATATCCTCGAACCTAAATTTGTCATGATTTTGAATAATCTATATATATTCGAAAACATAATAGCGAATTTTCAATTCGCAGCAAACCCGACATACGTATGTATACAGACGTGACCGCGTTAGAATCCCCCGGTCCAACATTCTCGTATAAGTCGAAACTGGAAAAAAGCAATTTAGTTCCCCTTGTAATGCAAAACAAGTAATAAAATTAAATGCACGAGCGTCAGTATGTGTGCTTCACTGAATCTATTTAAATAAATCACAAAAACAATGGTTTTAACAAATAATTAAAATTTTCGAGGTGGGTATTCACAAAGCTTTTGATTTTGTAATAATAAATTGTTCTAATTTTTTTCATATCGATGATGCAAAAGTGATCTTTAGTGCAAAAATTATATAAATTTTTGACACTGTTCGATGAAAAGACTAGACAAAAACAATTTTGTATAATAAATATGCTATTAGTTTCAATAAAACGTAACCTCTATAATTTAAAAATGCTTGCCATAAGTATATCATTATTGACCGTCTGATCGGACATTTCTTGGTACTGCCTCAGATAGCAACGACACTTGTTTCGTCATAAAACAAAATATCTTATATAGTATATATTTATATGTTAGATATAAGTAAATTTAGCATAACAGAATTATAAAGAATAACATTTCAAATTTTATAAATATTCAACGTGCATTTTCAAGTGTAAACCACTAACGTGTGTTCATTTAAAAAGTCAATCTAGGTTACTTTGAAATTTTGATAGAATGAGACGCAAATATATTAGTATGTGTTTGTTGTTCCGTAAACCTAAATCCAAATGATATTTGATAATGTCAATCACAAATATCAGTTAGTGCATAAAATAATCGTGCGTCGATTCTGGTTTAAATAAATTGCTTCTCAGTTTTAAAATGGCTTTCACTTTAGAACATAAATTTTTTCTAGTCCAGGCTTATTTTCGAAGTGGTAATAAAATTGATGGTTTATGGGTTTATTCAGTTGAAGATTGCATGGCAGAATTTCAAGTTGAGTTTCCACATTGTGTAATAGATTATATACAATTTAAGAATACTTTGGATAGAACTTTAAAACTTTTTTCTGAAACTGGTAGTCTCTTAAGAAAATCAGGCAGCGGAGCAGTTAGGAAACGTACACCTCAAATTGTCAATCGTGTTGAAGAAATAATGGAAAATGAACCACAACATTTGAGTCAACAAATAAATCTTTCTGTTGGTACAACTCACAAGTTATTAAAAAAAGATATGCAACTTTATCCATACCGTGTCACAGCAGTACAAGAATTGTTAGAAATTGATTACCCACGTAGACTAAAGTTTTGTAATTGGTTTGTAAATATGAACAATAATGGAGAACTTTCGCAAAGAGTCATCTTTACTGATGAAGCATGGCTTTATAAAACGAGATACCTAAATTCCCAAAATACAAGAATCTTGAGTAGTGAAAATCCACAAGAATCGCTACATCCAGAGAAAATTGGTGTTTGGGCAGCGATAAGCCAAAGGCGAATCATTGGACCAATATTTTTTCAGGGAACGTTAACTGCTCAAAGGTACCGTACGGAAATTTTACAACCATTTGTCAATCAGTTGCATGATGATGAACTTAAAAATGCATATTTCCAACAAGACGGAGCCTTGTCACTGTACTGCAGAATCTTTGGATTATTTAAAAGAATTTTTTGATGAGCGTATAATTAGTCGAAATACTGAAATTGCCTGGCCTACACGTTCATGCGATTTAACACCTTGCGACTTCTTTTTGTGGCCTTATCTAAAAAAAACTTCGATTTCGAAGAGAATCGAACAGAAATGCATGGAAATTAATAACAATCCAGTAATGTTGCAGAATATCATGAGAAATTTTGAACGGAGGATTTTAAGGTGCACTGATCTTGAAGGACAACATTTTCAACATTTGTTATAGTTTTCAATAAATACCTATTATTTGTTATTTATTTGTATGTATGAAACTGTCAAAATATACGACTTCGTGGGTTAAGTAGTAAATTTTAATTTACGACATACTTCAAAATGTTCTCAGCAAATCACATGCTACTAGATTGAATTTCAAATGAACACACTTGTTATATAACGTATAATCAAAATTATAATATTTACCTTAGATTCCAAGAATTTACATTTACTAATCTGTTTATTACCTGCTTTATACTTTTAGACGAAATACAAAATCATTCTATGCCTGTACATAACCGCGCGTCAAAATGGAAGTAAATATTGATACGTGATTAGCGGAAAGTGGTGTAGGATCAGGACAACCATTTTTGCTCTCTCTGTACTTACAGTATTTCTTTGCAGTTGGTAACACACATAAATACGATCTGTAATACTACACACATTAGTTATTTTAAGGATTCTTATTCCTTAAATTTGGTCATGTGACTGCAAGGAAATACTCTATGAACTGTATATAAAGCCACCGTTTAGGCGCACATTTAGTAGATTAACAAAAAAAAATTGCAAAACATTTCCAATGATATAACAGTAAGGCCTGACCAGATGAGTACACGTTTTTATTTTTACAATAGTTGTGTAAACTCTTACGTTTTAGAGACCCTGTAAAATAATAATAATTTTTATATTTATAGGCTGTTCGATCACTTGCTTTCGTAATTTGAAGGGTATAAAGTTCCCAAAGTATATACTGATTTACCAAAAAATCGCATAGAAAAAGTTTTCTAATAAGCGAGGAAAAAAAAAGAAGAAAATATAGAAAAACATTTTTTAGACAGTCTGTACACATGTGTGTGTGTGTGTGTGTGTGCCATCTATGTAAGTTTTATGTCATCGACCATTATTGTAAAGAAAAATGACCTATGAGCGATAGACCCATTCGTTGAAATGTGCTTACGGTGTAATATTTAGATATTTGCCGATGAAATTTTAAAGTTTTTATTTGTACCGGAGCGAGAGTGGTTACAGAAGCAACATTTAAATAATGCACAATTCCTTAGTAATATCTTATTTTCTGATGAAGCGAGTTTCACAAGAAATTGTGTATTTAATTTTCACAAAGCTCGTGAGAGACAAATGCAAAACCACTAGCGATTAAATCAGCTCACCATTAACATCTATTTTCTTGAAATTTATGGATCGGTATAATAAATAATTACATTGCTGGGCCATTTTTCCTACAGCCGCCTTTAAACGGATAAGTTTATTTGGATTTTTTACATGTCAGGATTACCAAAATGTATTCCTTTGAATATTCGCGAGTCCATGTGGTACCACAATGACAGGTCACCGTACACATTGTTCGCGTGGTGCGAACTAGAAAACGTTAAGCCGTATTGTGTTATAATCGGATATCTGAGAAAGTAGTTGATTTGGTTTTTTTAATCGTAGACGAATGTGTTTACATAAAGCGAACATACATCGACCTTTAATTTAAACCAAATGTTTTGTTTTCACTCATCTGTTAGCGTGTGTGTAAATAGAAATAATTTTATGAATGACCAGTCTGATATTAAAAAGCAAATGAAGGGATATTTATTTGCTACGTTAGATTTTTTGTAAAGGTCACTGGTCTGCATGTTTGAAATAAATAAACAACGACTTCTTCTACTTTATCACTAACCTACCTCAACTCAATGTGTACTGTCTAACATAAAAACGTTGACTTTTTCTCAAAAATCAACACAATTAAAAATTTTTTTTTGCTGATAATGAAATGCTTGACGTACATATACATACTGTTTATATTATGTCAACGAATGAACAAACAACCTGTATATACCGAAGTTAGTTTGCAACTTGCTCTAATACGTACCTGTCAAAGCCACTGTGTTAGGGAAACATTTATTGTTTTACGATCGTATATGAATAAAGTGTAGATTTCAACTTTTAGTATTAATTCCTATTTTAAATTATGGATCTTCATCAAATAAAAGCCGAATCAATCCGATTATAAAATTATTCAGTTAATAACTCTAAAAGATAAGGATACAAATGACTGGTGTCTTTCACTTAGACACAACAGTCTTTACACAAGGTGTGGAAAGAAGAAAGACTGTTTCACTTACACAGAACATTAAAGTAAGCAATATTTTAAGGTAAAAAAGTCTTTATGAAATTTTCTTCATAGTATTTGAAAATGAAGTCGACTTAATTTTTATTTGATTATAACAGTCAAACAGTCTAAAATAAAGAACGAAAACGAATAAACTATTTATTAAAATAAATATTTAAATTATTTGGTAGCTATTTATACAAGGGTGTGTTTTATGGGTAGTAGATAGTTTTTTTTATTATACATACGCCATACTCTTGGCGAATATATCTCCATTATTAGGTAAAGTTTGTATATTTAGTTGTTAGGAAAATAATATTAAAAACTATACCAAGTTTGCGGTGCGTTGATATGAAACTTTAAAATGTAAATGTTTACGCCCTCGTTTCAAATTTGCACATAGTTATTTAACAAAATAATTTGAAACATACATGAGTGGGTAAAAACCACACCAATTTGTATAATACAAAAGTATTTTTAATAATATAAAATATTATTAAAAATGGGGTGTGAAGAACACAATACAAGTTATATATTTGTGAATGTATCTCCTCTCCAGAGACGCAGATACGTATTTCACCTTTCTACAGGATCGTCGGTACGCCCCTGCTGGAGAAGAGATACATCCTGTAGAAAGGTGAAATACGTATCTGCGTCTCTGGAGAGGAGATACATTCACAAATATATAACTTGTATTGTGTTCTTCACACCCCATTTTTAATAATATTTTATATTATTAAAAATACTTTTGTATTATACAAATTGGTGTGGTTTTTACCCACTCATGTATGTTTCAAATTATTTTGTTATATACGCATTCGGTTCGCCCGACAAGTAGTGAAGACACGATAATACAGTTTTTTATAGATATGGTTGTTACCGTCTATATAGAAACACGTTGCTTAGTTCGGCAGTTATTATGTAGACAGCGCTGAATATTCTTTCACGCTCTGTCTTAATAATTTCTGGTTGATAGCAAGGTAGTTATGTTTGGTTGAATGTATCTCTTCTCCAGCATGGGCGTACCGACGATCCTGTAGAAAGGTGAAATACGTATCTGCGTCTCTGGAGAGGAGATACATTCACAAATATATAACTTGTATTGTGTTCTTCACACCCCATTTTTAATAATATTTTATATTATTAAAAATACTTTTGTATTATACAAATTGGTGTGATTTTTACCCAGTCATGTATGTTTCAAATTATTTTGTTATATACGCATTCGGTACGCCCGACAAGTAGTGAAGACACGATAATACAGTTTTTTATCGATATGGTTGTTACCGTCTTTAGAAACACGTTGCTTAGTTCGGCAGTTATTATGTAGACAGCGCTGAATATTCTTTCACGCTCTGTCTTAATAATTTCTGGTTGATAGCAAGGTAGTTATGTTTGGTTGAATGTATCTCTTCTCCAGCAGAGGCGTACCGACGATCCTGTAGAAAGGTGAAATACGTATCTGCGTCTCTGGAGAGGAGATACATTCACAAATATATAACTTGTATTGTGTTCTTCACACCCCATTTTTAATAATATTTTATATTATTAAAAATACTTTTGCATAGTTATTTACTTTTAAATTCCAATTTATAATTATATTATTATTGTTTAGAAAGCTTTTTATTAGATAAATAACATTTAGAATGAATTAGGCTAATATTTACTTATTCAATTTTTGAAGCGAATTAGAAATAAGTATGCATACTTCGAAATACCGACGACATCGTAGTAAACCTCCTTAATAATTCTTCCCAAGAAAAGGCAAAACGTCAGGAATCCACGGTGAGTAATATTTAAAATGTCGAAATCGGTATTCGCTGGGAGATAACATGAATCCTTCAATGCATGCACAAATCTATTACAAGAGTTCCACATCCTTTGTATTCTATTTTCGCCACGCTCCATTAAATACAAAAAATAAGCGCAACTTCGAAACTGGAATGCCAGAGGATTAGTGAGTTACATAACATAGCTCTGGCTTCTTGATTTGCAAGGGAGATTTTTACATTACACTAAAATATAATAATAATAAATAGTCTTTATTATTATTTAGCAGTTAAGTATACACCATTAATAAGATAACATCAAACAATTAAAAGCACATAAAGAGTAGTTATTAATATTAAATAAATAAAATTTAATTAATAGTATATATAATCAACGAGCGTCTAAAGATGAAATTAGTTACGATAATGACGTTTTTAGGCTATGTCCAAACTGAAGCGGCGAGGCAAGAGGAAAGCGAAACGGAGAGTTTTTGTCGTAAGGCAGCATCGAGACAAAGTGTTCATAGTGGAGCGACAAGCCATTCGGCAGTAATGAGATGAAATTATTCGAAAAATGGAGTCAACCAGAATATTGCATTACGAAACGAGCTCCTTAAAAATATGGTATTTATTGAAAAAAAAGAAGTTTCGGAAATTATCTGTAAACAAAATAAGCAGAAAACGGGATGAGGAGGGAGAATTTCACCAATTATACACTGCATTACGAGAAAATCCACAAAAGTTTAGTGAATATTTAAGAATGTCGATGTTAACGTTTGATTACATCTTGAATAAAGTGTATACCAAATTAAATAAAAAGTGGACAAACTACACAAAGAATCCGATTGGTCCAACAGAAAGACTTGTAATAACGCTTAGGTTTTATTTACTTATTACTTTTCAGTGTGTCTATTCAGTGTGTCTATAATGTTTGAAAATATGCAGAACGATATGGCGAAGTCACAGTAGTATTATCGGAAGCATTGGGATTTATATTTTGTGAGTGATGGGTAGATTCTCCGAATGCAAACTTATAAACTAAATGTTGTATTTCTATTCTTAACTTAAATTTCCGTTCAGGTGAAAGATTGGTCATATAAGGTCATATAGGCTTGACGTAATATTTTAAGCTTTTCGTTTTCTAATTCAATCAAAGCAGCTCCACTGTATCATGTTCCTTACTCCATTTTAAACCTCCTGTTCTTGATTTTACTGAATTCGAAGATGCTGATGGTGGCATCACTTGATCTTGCGATGATGTGTTAATTATAGTATCTGTATTAACTTCGTCATCTGAGTCAACACAGTGATCCTCTATTTGTTTTTCTGCTATCTGTATGTTACCAGATCTATTGTAAATTGATTTCTTAAAAATAAGAAGGACTTATATTAAGGTCATGCTGATTCAAAAGATTTATCACCTGCATCACCTGTCCTAGGGGTCGATATTTTTCGTATTTCTCTTCTAAACGCATCCCTTATATTCTTCCATTTAGCTTTCACGGTGTTTCCTATAATTTGACTGTTTTATATATTACACACATGTCCATCCACATGTCTAAATAAATCTGTTATATTATTATATACTAATATCCAAAAGTAAATAAGTATAAACTATCGAAAAATTTTGTTTAGATACCTCGCAACTGGTACTTCGTTTAGAAATTTAGCATTTACCTTCCGCCTCGGAATTTCCACTGTTGCTTCAGTTGTTCGAGGAACTTGTATTGCTTTATGGGAAATATTATAACCATTACATATGAAAATACCAACCGAAAACTGCTGGAGAAAGTTGTCCGAAGACTTTTACAAGAAATGGCAGTTTCCAAACTGTGTTGGTGCAATCGACGGCAAACACATAAGGATTAAATGTCCGACTCACTCAGGAACAATATTTTACAACTATAAACATGTCGCTTACTTTGTCTCCCTACTATGTACAAGTTATGCTTAAATATATATGATTATGATTAAATATGCCGCACCTCTTACCTCTCCGCTTTTCTCTTGCCACGCCGCTTCACTATGAACGTAGCCTAAAAGGCGCGAGCTGCCAGGCGAGTGTCTTAAGTTATCTGAGTAACTAATGTCCATTTTCACGAGAGTGGGTTACTATAATTTTTCCACTTCTATATGATGTGAATGTTTTAATTAATTACTTTTCAAGTAAGTTTACACATATTTATAAAGAATTATTATAGCAATTTATTTTAATTTTTAAATTGCATAGAATTATTATCAAGATTATTTTCATTTGACTTTAAACATTTATATTGTCGTTGACATCGGAGTGGTGAAGATGTGTGTTGGTACGCCATTTATTTAGTGAACTTATAATTTTATTAGCTGTGTTCATCTTGTTGCTCAGTCCATAAAAGATTTATATGATAATTCATACTGTTTTTTAGATTTTTCTGTCAGTAAATTTAAAGTGACTGCTTTTACCTTTTTTACTATTTCCGGTGGCGTATGTTTTTCAATATCTAAATTCATATTTTTACTTGCTTACCGCCTCAATATATGAAATAAAGTGTGAAATTAAAATGCTCGGCTATAACGCGCGAATGTGACAATAATGACGCCCGCAATTTTAGTGTTATTGTTTATTCGTTGCCATGGGTTGATAAGCATTTACCTAAATCGCGCGTCTGACTGGCTAACAAACTCGTAACTTATGAGATTTTTTCTATGACTTATGAGGTTTAGTCCATGACATGTCACGGACAAAACTTCATGAACACTTTCAACAATTTCTATGACATCTTCATTTTCTTTTTGCGTGTTTTAGTAACATAATTTTTCTGTTAACTATTACTTTGAATTATTAAAATACTAATTTTACAAAAACCATGACAGCAATCGAGTGTTACAAAGAGTAACTTTTCTGTAGTAAATAAGTTACATAATCTAAATTTTGTACTTAAGCCCCATGTCTTCCATTGGCTTAGAAATTTTAAATGCACAATTATTAAAATACCGAAGTTCTACACCTATGAAATGATGTTACTCAATGTTTTGATATGGGTTTTCTTAAACTATGTCAACGTATAAAATTTTAGCAAAATCGCGTCAGTCATTTCATATTTATGATAAAAAAACATTTGAGAAACACTTCAACGCCGTATAGCGCCCAAACTAAGAAACTTTGTATTAAGGTGAAGTGTCTTCATTCGACTCATTTTGGAGTAAGGAATATGTGGTAGGTTTTAGTAAAGACCTTTTACAGGCACCTTGTACATATATATATATATATATATATATATATATATATATATATATATATAGTGTTAATAAAAATTAAAATTTATTTCTTATTTATTTTATTGGCCGTGTCATAATATTTAAATCTCACCAATCCAGTTTTCAGACCAACAGTACTGAAAAAAGTAAAAACAATTTTAACAGAAAAGAATTATCCACCACAATTTATACAGAACATTATAAAACAGAGACTTAATAAAATATATAACAAAACTAAGTGCCAAAATATAAATAAAACAACCAATGAATTAACATATATCCCTACACCCTATATAACTGGATTATCCGAAAAACTAAACAATATATTTAAACAATTTAATTTTAAAATAGCACATCAAAGCGGAACAAGCCTAAAATTCCTACACACAAAACTAAAAGACTCAACACCAACACTTAAACAATCACATACAATATATAACATACCCTGCAAGGACTGTGACAAAGTATACATAGGCCAAACAAAACAGTTACTACAGGAAAGATTAAAAGGACATAAATACGCAAAAAATCAGACAGCTTTAAAAAAACACCAGATAACATTAAAACATAATTTTGATTTTGAAAATACAAAAATAATAACCTAGCAAAAAAATACAAAGGCTAGGGAGGTCTTAGAAATGATTCATATATTCAAAAACAACAAAACAATCAACGATCGTAACGAGATTGATGGACTTTCTAAACTTTATTATCCGCCCATTAAACAAAGAAGACACACAAAAAAAATTTCCCATTGTAAATATACTGTATTTTCCCAAACACATGGCCTGACCAAACTAATTTTAAAACGGAATAAACAATTTCATTTCTGCACCAAGACATTTAGTTACACTAAATATTCAGAGAAAGGCAGTTCGACCCTATAAAAAGGTTCGACATGTCTGGCCATACATTTTACACAAAATATGTGTTTTGACACGAAACAAATTGGTGAGTTTTGTTTCCTTTAATTTTCCTTACTTTAATTATTATTTTTAATTTTAATTTTAATTCATTCATACAAATTTAAATATATTTCTTACTGTATTAATTTTTTTAGTTCTAATCACTTGAAAAAGACTTAATAATAAAAAAGTCGAAACGTCGTAGTAAAAAACTGAAATTCATTAAAGGTCGCTAAACCAAGAAAAAGTCTATTATTTTAATATATATATTGTAATGTGATTTTATCCTATAACATGAATTTCTGATATACATTAATTAATTCTGAATATAAAATAATTTAAGATACTTCAATTTTTAGGAACAGATATTTTGAGATTTAAAGGCTTATTTTATGATATTGTCAGAGTACAATATAGACGAATCTTGGTGGATAAATTTAGTTTGTTATATTTTTAAAAGTATACTAATTATTAAAAAAAAAAGTAATTAATGATAATATTTAAAAAAGTAACACACAAAATTGTAAATGAAGCTAATGCTTTGAAACGAGAGTTCTACAATTACTTTGATTATTAATATTTGATTTTCAAATATTAATCTAGAAAGAAATTTCAAAAGTCACTCTTATATGTTTTAAAATGACAAAAATATCTAACTTCCTTGATATATGAATTATAACAAATCTCTAGGAAGATCTATAGAAAACATTGGACATGGATTCTTTTTGAGTAAAAAAGAATAGACATATTTTTGTGGTGTGTTTCAAAAGAGAGTTTTTTAATCAATATCTTTTTGGTATATAAGTGATCGTATTTGATTTAATATTCCTTGAGTATTTGGAATATTCAACATTGTCAAAATATTAACCATATAAATATAATATACAACTTAACCAAGATACAGTTGTGACTGATTTACTGTAAGAGTAAATATTTTTGGATTACCTTCATATTTACCTCAAGCAAATTGTAACGAGAAGTATTAGTTGGTATCCAGAAGGTTAGACAACTTATTGGGTATCGTGCAAAAATGTTATTTGAATCACATTTTCATAATCAAGGTTATCCATTAAGATCTGAAAAAAGGACTATTCCTTCTTTGGTTGGATTTATTACATAAACATCTCGAACCTGTGGAGTTTCAAGAGTTCTTTGGCCCAGTCCGAATTCTTCACAGACTACATCCAAAGGATAAGAAAATCTTAAAAGGATTAAATTCATAGTTAAAGATGTTAGTATCATATATATACATATATAACAAGTGTTCATTTGAAAAGTCAATCTAGTAGCATGTGATTTAAAGAGAACATTTTGAAGTATGTCGTAAATTAAAATTTACTACTTAACCTACGAAGTCGTATATTTTGACAGTTTCATACATTAAAATAAATAACAAACAATAGGTATTTATTAAAAACTATAACAAATGTTGAAAATGTTGTCCTTCAAGATCAATGCACTTTAAAAGCCTCCGTTCAAAATTTCTGATGATATTCTGCAACATTGCTGGATTGTTATTAATTTCCATGCATTTCTGTTCGATTCTCTGTAGCATATCATTCAAATTCAATATAGGTGTTCTAAATATGTTATTTTTTAGATAAGGCCACAAAACGAAGTCGCAAGGTGTTAAATCGCATGTACGTGCAGGCCAGGCAATTTCAGTATTTCGACTAATTATACGCTCATCAAAGAATATTCTCTTAAATAATCCAAATATTCTGCAGTACAGTGACAAGGTGCTCCGTCTTGTTGGAAATATGCATTTTGAAGTTCATCATCATGCAACTGCATGATGATGAACTTCAAAATGCATATTTTAGTTCATCATCATGCAACTGATTGACAAATGGTTGTAAAATTTCCCTACGGTACCTTTGAGCAGTTAACGGTCCCTGAAAAAATATTGGTCCAATGATTCGCCTTTGGCTTATCGCTGCCCAAACACCAATTTTCTCTGGATGTAGCGATTCTTCATTAATTACATGTGGATTTTCACTACTCCAAATTCTTGTATTTTGTGAATTTAGGTATCCCGTTTTATAAAACCATGCTTAATCAGTGAAGATGACTCTTTGCAAAAATTCTCCATTATTGTTCATATTTACAAACCAATTACAAAACTGTAGTCTACGTGGGTAATCAATTTCTAACAATTCTTGTACTGCTGTGACACGGTATGGATAAAGTTGCATATCTTTTTTTAATAACTTGTGAGTTGTACCAAGAGAAAGGTTTATTTGTTGACTCAAATGTCGAACAGATGTTTGTGGTTTATTTTCCATTATTTCTTCAACACGATTGACAACTTGAGGTGTACGTTTCTTAACTGCTCCGCTGCCTGATTTTCTTAAGAGGCTACCAGTTTCAGAAAAAAGTTTTAAAGTTCTATCCAAAGTATTCTTAAATTGTATATAATCTATTACAAAATGTGGAAACTCAACTTGAAATTCTACCATGCAATCTTGAACTGAATAAACCCATAAACCGTCAATTTTATTACCACTTCGAAAATAAGCCTGGACTAAAAAAAATTTATGTTCTAAAGTGAAAGCCATTTTAAAACTGAGAAGCAATTTATTTAAACCAGTATCGACGCACGATTATTTTATGCACTAACTGATATTTGTGATTGACATTATCAAATGTCATTTGGAATTACGTTTACGGAACAACAAACACATACTAATATATTTGCGTCTTATTCTATCAAAATTTCAAAGTAACCTAGATTGACTTTTCAAATGAACACCTGTTATGTATTTTCTATGAAACATTTAAAATGTAAAACATTACTGTAAACAACTAAAATTTGTTTAAGGTGTTCCTGTTTTAAATTAGTTCTTTTATATGTTAAAACGTCTTTAAAAATAGAAAATGTCCGTTCCACATCGCAACTGGTGATGGGTGTGTGATTAAAATATTGCAAAAGTGCACCATACTTCGAATGTACAGATTTTTCAATCGGCTCTGTGCAGAATTGTTATAATATATCCAAATCTGTATTTCTGCTAAATATGGCTTCAACTTTTTGTGTCAGCTTTGATAAATATCTTTTTAAATGATGAAACTAACTTATCAACATTTGGAAAATGACCCCTGATGTATTCACATATTCTGTGTAGTGTATGTGCTGCACAGATAACGTGTAGCATATTGGAATAAGATTGCTTTAATAAATTCCCTGTTTTTAACATATAAGCTGTGGCATCAGTCAAAAATAATAGCATCTTGTCTTTATAGTTGTCATCCGATGACAGAATATTATGAATACCCTGATCAATTACTTCTGCAACTGTTTCAATATTTACGACTGGCAATATTTTAGTTGCAATTAACTATGGTTGGCATGGAGTTGGACGAAGAGTACCAACAACTACATTTAACACATATTGTCCCATTACATCCATTGTTTCGTCTGCATTTACCCAAAGATAATGACTAAAAAGGTTGGTTCGTATTTTTTCAATGGTTCTTAAATAACATTTTGGTAAGTGGTATTTACGTAAAGTAAATTCATCTGGTATATGAGGATCCGTATATTTTGTAAGAAACCTCTTGAGGACTGGACTGTTAAGCTTTTTGGGATATTGGCCGCCATGAAAGTTTCACACAGTTCTTCGTTAAAAGTGTCAGGTGCAGATGGTCATATATTCTCTTGATGAGTTTTCGAAGAAACATGTCTCTGCACATTACACTTTTGTGGACGCCTTAAACTTAACAAACAGGCCCTGCAATATATCTCGGTATCATTACGAATATGCAACCAATATGTATAGCCTCTAATCCATCCTACCATGGTTGCCCAACGAGAATTCTCCACAGTTAATGAAAATAAAGAGAAATACTAAGAACAGACAGAAATTGACTAAAAAGATGAAACGAAAACTACTCCAAAAATAAGGTAGTAAATTAAACTTAATATTTATAAAAAAATTATAGGATAAATATACAATATAATAATATAAAACGGATTTTTGTTGTAACCAAATACACTGAAAAAAACGAAACCAGAAACAATCTCTTATATGCGCAAATGATAGTACTGACCGGCCACCCTGAGATATTTATTAAAGCCCAACAAATTTGTTTTTTTTTTGTCTGCACAAGGATTTAAAACTCTTATATTTTTATTGCTACATCTTCGTATTGATTAATCTAATGCAAAATATATTCCACTTTCATATTATATTACAACATATATATGTATTCAATTTTAACGTATTGATCTCTTTTTATAAAAGCCACAAACATATTTTTTGAAATCCACACTAATTTCTAGTGTCGGCGTTTCTTAGCTTTTATTACAAAAGTATTTTTAATAATACAAATATTATTAAAAATCTGGTGTAAAGAACACAATAGAAGTTCATTAATAATATTTTTGTGAACGTATCCTTCCCCAGAGACACAGATACGTATTTTATGTTTCTACAGATTTGTCAGTACGCCCCTGCCGGAGAAGGATACATTCACAAAAAAGAACGACTTCGCTATCTCACAGAAAGCGTAGAAGTACATTCAGTGTTGCATATTGGCAACTAACTCTGTCTACATAACAACTGTAGAAGTAAGAAAGTGCTTCCATTGAATGGCACCGCCGTATCTCTGGAAACTGTATTATCGTGTGTTCACTACTCGGCATGTCTGTGTCTCTGGAGAAGGATACGTTCACAAAAATATTAGTAAAGAGCTTGTATTGTATTCTTTACACCAGATTTTTAATAATATTTTATATTATTAAAAATACTTTTGTATTATACAATAATATTGGTGAGGTTTTTGCCCACTCAAGTATATTTTAAATTATTCCATTACATTAGCTTTTATTAATGAAAAATCCATGTAGGCTTAATACTTCATTATTTAAAGACGTCAGTTTGACAGTAAATAACAATTTTCATGCGTTGACAATACCATTAACTAGAAACAAAAAAGAAAACAAATAATTTATTTAATATCGAAATCATAATCAAAATTTACATATAGCTACAGAAATTGTTGAAAATGTTGTCCATTTACATCTAAACAAATTTAATTTTCTTAATAAGAGTTTTGAAAAATTTGACACAAACTTATAGTTTTAATGTCAAATAATAAATGTCATTATGTGGAAGTGGTTAAAGTACCAACCCAATTTCACAGTCTACTCCAATTATGAATTTTTTCGATGGCTCGTTACAAACGGTGGACAAATTATTGCATTAGCTGAAGACGGTCGTAGTCAGTGCTATGTGTCGCGCACATTAGGAATACTCTTTCCTACCGTTCAAGATGCTTGGAATCGGTTTCTAGCGACTGGCACATTGGCAAGACGAGCAGGAGCTAGAAAGCGAAGAGCAACAAGTGCTGTTGATTGTTTTATTGTGTTGAATATATTAAAGAATCGCAGAATCACAAAAGTTCAACTTCAACATCCTTTGCAAACAGTGCGACGGGTTGAAAAAGTGAAAGGACAATTAGGCGAAGACTTGAAGAAAGTGATTTGACTTCACGAGGAGCAACTACAGGACCATAATTCAGTTCTTCAGTTTGTACGATTATATGCGAATTGGACTCTTCAGCATGCGTTGAAGTTCCTTTTACGAATGAGTTGCCGATGGTCGAGAAAGATTGTGGAGAAGATAAAAGGGACTGGGACTTGCTGATTGCACCACCTCTGAACGGGTCTTTTCAGGGTGATTCTGTTATGTTATTGGCAGGTATTTCCACAGAAGCACGTACAGAGCTCATGTTTGTAAAAAATTGTACTTGAATGCTTATAGACACGTGGTAGATATTCTGCAAGAAGTTGTTGTCCCATTTTCTCATTTTATTCGAAACGGCTTTGTTTTGATGCATAATAAAACCAGACCACCCACGGCAAGCGTCATTACCAAGTACTTTAATCGAGTTGGGATTAGGTGACATGATTGGCCAGCATGCAGTTCGGACCATAATTTAATAGAACACCTTTCGGATGAAATCCAGAGACGTAATCGTCGTCATCCAGCAATACCGGAAAGTTTGCAAGAACTTTGCAGTAGCCCTTTTAGAAGAATTCGAACGAATTCCTCAAATTTGCTTAACAAATTTTATAAATTCAATGCCAAGACAACTGAACAATGTAATCCAGGCTCGAGAAGGTCATACAAATTATTAACATTCAGTTTAAAGTTGATTAGAAGTTGTCATCTTCATTTTTTGGAATTTAAGTAAAATTCAATTTTTCACTACTTTCGTTATATTTCTCAAATTAAATTAATTCTTATTTTTACATAGTCTCTTTTCTCTTTATTCCGGGCGTGTCTCATTGGAAATGTGGAGTGCTTCGACAAAATTTAAATTTCTAAAGGAATTAATAAGCACATAGGTGTTTTCGTGAAATTTTTAAGGGGGCCGGTTTTTTAGCCGGTTAGTGTATATTCATACACATTCTGTATCTGTACACATGGAAGTACACCTCGTATTTTACCAACGTTCACTTCAGCCAAAAACACGTGATTCTGTCTTATGACGTCATAAGTCTTGCTAATAATGCGACGTTTAACAACTCGCCCTTTAGAACAGGACGAGTTAGTATGTACGTATCAATATTTCTTTGTGTATAGGTCTAGTCAGTGGAGAAGAAATCGCTATTATCGGCGTAGTTCATTTTTATTAAAAAATTTACTCTTTAGAGCTAAAAACACGAATAACTGTATTTGGGTTGAATGTCTACATATTTTTATTTATTTGACTGGAACTGCTTTTGTATTCTTTTTCTTGCTTATTTCGTTTTATTCAATTTCGAAATTCCAGATTCGCAATCAGTCAGCCGAAACGAATATACTACAATACGGTTTAGGAGTTCGCTGAATATCTACCTCCGCACGTTTCCATCCAGGCGCGTTTAGAGATAGTTTTTCTCTTATTCAATTACTTTACTGAAATATTCGAAAGTGTTCGTTATCGTATTATTATGAAAAATTTCTTTTGAAGATGTGTAATGTATTGCCAATTTTTTAGGTTCTATATTGCGGTTGTATTATACTGAATGTAATATTTTACGTTCTTTATCACACAATCATTTGCTTCGTGTTGTCTAAATTTCTTTCAGATGTATTAGACGAACAATCAGTACACTCTAAAGTGAACAGTATGTACATGTGGAAAAATATGTCAGCTGTAATGTACTTATATAATTGTATCGCAACAGATTTCTCTAATATTAATTAAGTAAATGGCACTAAATTGGTATTAAATTTTAGTAGATCGTCATGCTTTAAAGTACTAGAATAATACCCTAAACATACACGTACGATGGATATATACGTACTACACGATACGGAAATTGTATGGAACACCAAGAAAGAATGCAATTTTTTTATCAAATTTAGCAGAAACGTATAGCAATAATTGCTATAATAAATAATTGCTGTAATAAATAATAAATAATGATTATAATTTCAAAGAAAAAGAGCAAAAGATTAACAAAATTTAATTTAATTTTTATTAATAATATATTAGAGCGTCCCTATTAGCTTCACACTTCCTTACTCTTCGTGACTTCGATTTCAGTAGTCGGTCGATGTCCTCTTGGTATATGGTGTTTTCGAATAACTTGCAATTCATCACTTAGAGCTTCAAGTGTTTGCAGGGGATTCACTAATTTCATCAGTTTTCCTCTTATAATATCCCACGCGTGTTCAACTGGCGAGAGGTCGGGAAATCTGTGTAGTCATGGCAAGATATTGACATGGGTTTCTTCAAATCGGTTTCGAGTAATTCACGCTGCGTGGATATAGCCATTATCCTGATGTAAAAGTGGGTCTTCAAGCTGGTAAGGATATGGAAGAATGTGGAGATCCACCACCTCATCAACGTAATTCTAGGGGTTTATGGTGCCTCGGATAAACATTAACTGAGACCTACTCTCATATTCTATAACACCTGACACCATAGCTGCTACGTTTCGGTGCACATGTTCTTCAACTGAAAATTAAATATCGCGACATTCCCCACGTTGTCATCCAATCCTCATGTCCGAAATTTGTCACTTAATGCTATCCTATGCTAACTACCACGTTCCAACGTTCCAACTTACACCACTTCAAACGTTGCTGTCGGTGTTGAGTCGTAAGAGTGGTAACACAAGATGTGGTCAACCGGATTGCAAGCCGAAAGTCCTGATTTGGCGATAAACGGTTCGAAGGGTCACAGAGCGATCATCATTATGTAATCATACATCAGGGATTGATCTAGTATTGGTGAATCTGTCTCTTAGTACAGTTATATGTAGGTGGCGATCCTTCACCACACTAGTTCTTCTTCGGCCCCTGGTGTCTTCGGCGTCTTTCCTGGCTCTTTCTAGTTCAAGACAGAAAACAGCAAATGGAACCTAGCAAGTTCCCTAAATGAAAAACCACCTTCGCGAAACTCAACTAATCGGCAGCTGTCGAAATCGCTCAGCTGACGGTAATTTCCACGTTGACACAATATAGGCATAATCAGAGCCTCGAAACACGTTAAGTAAAAGTATTACAAGAGAAAACTGTGAAAATTGAATCAAAGCTGGCAAGAAATACACCTGATATTAATGTTATAAAAAGCTGCAGGACTAATATACTGGATTAATTTTGTAAAATTATTAAGCTTTAATATTTTCCCGGGGTGATGCTAAAGCTAAAATTAAAAATATATTGAAAAAGTATATTACGAAGACATTGACAAGTTATAACCAAAGTTATCGGATAGATAACACAGGCCTGCATAAAATTTGTGATGACGTGATTTTTGTTTGTTAAGATCAGTTTTTATATAGCAATAACTAATTAAAATACAGTTGGTCTCTACCACCCACAGATTTTTTTTTGCACAAAAGAAAAAGAAAAAAATATAAAAAAAATCTTATAATAGGCGTTTTAATACATTTTAAAATGAATGTACTACTTCAAATTCTAGGTATTAACCCAAAAATTATTTTCTGTTGTGGTTTTAAAGAAATTTGTTAAATAGGCTCTCATTACCTGATGTAAATTTTTTATTACATGTATTAATTTTGGACAAGATTTCCGGGAATTTTTACCTGCTAAATCCTATTTATTATGCTTTCACTTTATTAGTACTGCGAAGAAGGATTTCAAGTTTATCACTCCAAACAAAATGTATATTTTAATGTCATTTACTTCATTATAGCTCTGAGTGTCGATCAGTAAACAAGTAAAATTAATTTGCCTTTAGTGTTGTGCGTGGTATTTGATAAATAAACATTGCTTAAAAATATGTCTAGCCGGTGTTGCAAAAACAAACCAGATGATTTCTGTTATATTTGTGGATATTTCGTCTTGAAAAAGTTTAAGAGACCAATTGGTGAATTTGTGAAAAATGCATATTATGCTTATTTCAAAATCAAATTAGGAGATCAAGATAAAGATTGGGAACCGCACGTTGTTTGTAAGGTATGTGAAGAAGGTTTAAGACATTGGACCAAAGGGAATAGAAAAAGCCTTCCTTTTGGAATACCGATGGTTTGGAGAGAACCGCAAAATCATCATGAAGATTGCTACTTTTGTCTTTGTGATATTAAGGGGCATAATAGAAAAACTTTGAAACATATTTTGTACGCAAACAATATTAAATCAGCTATCAGACCAGTTCCTCACAGTGATCATGTACCTATACCTATACCCCCCAAACTACAAGAAGATATTGAAACCTCTTCAACTTCCGGCTCCGTACAGATGGATAGTGGTTTTGAACCATCAACCTCAGGTCAAAACCAACCTCAGCTATTTTCACAAGCCGAACTGAATGATTTAGTAAGAGATTTGGGACTTTCAAAAGATCTTTCTGAAGTACTGGGGGCTAGGTTGAAACAAAAAAATTTGCTTGCCCCAGAAACTACCTTCAGATCTTCCTTTAGCTGAATATGACAGAAAAACAACCAAACGAAGCTTTTCTGAAAAACGAAAACTTTTTTTAAGAAGCATAAAGAATAAATAACTATTTCTAATAGTTTCTAGGTGTATATTTTTGTATTTTTTTAAATATAATATAGAACTAGCTTATAAATGAAATAAATCGTGTTTTTTTATTTTTTTTTATTTTACTAGTTTGAAAAATAACCTTACGTGATACAAAAAAAATAAAAGCAGATTTGAAATCAGCGCTACCCAATTACTAGAAAACAGTTAAAATTTCTAAATCAACTTTCAAAGAGTTGAAAAATGCAGGCCTGTGTAATTGTTAAAAACTTAATAGCTAACACACTAGAAAGTGACCAGAAAACAATTAATCGAATATATCAACCTATTAATTAGGTTACTGTCAAAACTAGTATCAGGTTGAGTCATAAATAATATCTCCCCCGCGAAGTGTTGACAAAGCTAGCATTCTTTCCACCCGTCAAAATAAACACATAGCCGAAACAGTTTTTGAAATAGATACTATATATAGCATCGAAACGTCAAATTAAATATTGCTTTAATTACCCGGCCGCTAATCCTAAAAAATATTACTTTTATCTCGTATATATATAGAGTTAAGCAAATGTATGGTGCTACCTTGTCGCGAAGCTGGCGCAGCGACGGCGTCTGAAGATGGTCGAAATAATATAAAAACCAGTAGTCTTATCGCACAATGTATATGGGGGCTCCTATTTATTAGGGATGCCCTTAGTCAATGGAGACGGGTGTGGGCGACCAGACCATCTGGTGTCACATAAAAAAACTTGACCACAGACGGTATATCTGTAGATTATGTCGATAATAGTTTATGCTTTTAAAATTCAGATTTTTAAGTTCAAACGAGTGGTTTTAATAATTCGACATTATCAATGCTAAATTTTACGGGTAATTATTAAATTACAAAAAGGATATTTACGCCAATAAAAAAAAGATTGAATGATGGTAAAATTAATAGTTAAGATTAAAACAAAAGAGAAATTAAATTGATTACAGCAAAGTATAATAGCATTAATGTATAAAAGTAAAAGATTATAAGCAAAGATTATAATAAAAAAATTATTAATGTATAATAAAAAAAATATTTTAAGCGGAAATTTAGAGTTTTCATCAATACTAAAGGTACGAATTACTTGTTGTCCCTTCCTTGGTTCTCGAAGGTGGTATTAAACTCTTCGAGGTATCGCTGTTCGTCGATTGATGGTAATTTAGATGACCATAAATATGCCTTTGGATGATAGGGACTGGAGTATGAAGGTACCTTCCGCCGGAAGTTATTTTTTTCCGTTATCGAATAAGAACGCCAAACCAAAAAAAAACTCCATGTCGGGTTGGAATTTTCGCAAACGGCAAATTGGCTGTCCTAAAAAAATAATCACTCGTTCTTGATCGAATCCGTATTTATACGATAACACTATATGTCGAAGAAGCGTGATATAACTCCCATTAGGATGATGTACTTTTAAATAGTTAATTAACGAAGGAGATACTTGTTGAAACTTCATTATAACGCTATGAAATAAGTAATTAAATTTCTAGTTTCAAAAATTCTTTTATTGTAAATACCACTACAATATTGTTTCGCCATACAATGGCTTCATCAGGTGGATGAAATACTGAATATACTACTTCATCCACCTGATGAAGCCATTGTATGGCGAAACAATATTGTAGTTTCAAAAAAGCCATACAATGGCTTCATCAGGTGGATGAAATACTGTATTCAGTATTTCATCCACCTGATGAAGCAATTGTATGGCGAAGCATTATAGTAGTGGTATTTATAATAAAAGAATTTTTGAAACTAGAAGTTTAATTACTTATTTCTTAGCGTTATGATGTACTTTTCATACAGTTTTCAAAACGCCGTTACTCTACAGAGGCAGGTGTCTAATTCCAATTCTCTTGCGCGTGCTACAAGAAGACGCTCGCTGGAAGGGATGATATCGTTAACAATTTTAACCACAAATAGCAAAAAAGCATCGTACGTATTAAATACTTCTAAAAAATTTAAGATACCGGGACTCGTCAATAAATGACGATGCATTCGAATATCTTTGGTACGGCTGCCTATATTTTAATAAGACTTTCCATAATGAATTAAATGCAAATCGGGGATTCGATGAGTATATTTATATCTGAATCAGACTTTTTATTTTAAATGAAACAGCCTATATAATTTTACAAATTTCAATAGAGCTCTGCTCCGGGAGTTCAGTAGTAATAAGGTTTAGCAACCTTTTGTTCAACGACAAAGATCTTTAATTAAAACTGATATTTTAAAATTAAGTTTGTTTAGTAAACCATGAAATTAAAATTCAGTGCTTGACTTAAATTGTTAATATTAACTTTTTAGACGTTCAAATATTAATAGTGGTTCAATTAACTGGAAAAGAACGTATTGAAATTCTGATGTTGATTGGTTTTGGTAACCGCGTTAGAACTCATGAAGAAGTATGCGATTTATGTAACAATTTGATCAAGATCGGCATTGGTTGGTAAAACTTTGAGAAGGTATTCGGTTATACCTTTGCCTTAACTAGACTGCCGTACTATTGATTATTGATTATTACCTTTTTCAATCGCTGCAAAATATTTTGATGGTGAAAATATATTGAAAATTGGCAAACACTAAATCTATCTACAAAAATGTTTTAAATATGTTTATACGTTATATGCACGTATAAAGCTGTTGTTTCATTATGAAACAGATATGTAAATAAATTTACATATCTGTAACTGTATACTTGGACAATACCTCGTATTTCGGCATTTACTTCTGCTTAAGACATATGTTTCTGCTATTTTATAGGCGTCGTCAGCTAAGCTACTGAAGCAAATGTATACAAATGATACAAATCTTAATAAAAAAAATCTGTATCTGTATATAACATTAAGCCGAACCGCTCACCAGATATAGCAAGTTTCACTCTATAAGGTGGCACTTATTTACGAGTGACTATACCAAAGAGACTATGCCAAAGAAAGCGATCTTTCGATTGACAAGCTATGCTCATACGAACCGAAAGGAATACGGGTAGTCCTAAAACGCGCCAGGTGGCGGTAGATATATAAAAATGTTTTAAATATGTCTATACGTTATATGCACGTATAAAGCTTTTGTTTCATTATGAAACAGATATGTAAATAAATTTACATAGTCCAAGTATATTGTACAAGTACATTGTCCAAGTATACAGTTACAGATATGTAAATTTATTTACATATCTGTTTCATAATGAAACAAAAGCTTTATACGTGCATATAACGTGTAGATATATTTAAAACATTTTTGTATATCTACCGCCACCTGGCGCGTTTTAGGACTACCCGTATTCCTTTCGGTTCGTATGAGCAGTAGCTTAGCTGACGACGCCTATAAAATGGCAGAAACATATGTCTTAAGCAGAAGTAAATGCCGAAATACGAGGTATTGTCCAAGTATACAGTTACAGATATGTAAATTTATTTACATATCTGTTTCATAATGAAACTAAATCTATCATTTTCCTGGAAATAGGGAAATATTATTACGTCTTTAATATTATAAAATAAATTCTAAATATAAGGAATTTACGACGGACTAATAACCTATTTTACAGAGCCGCTTATCCCTATTTACCCAGAAATTCCCGGAATGTGAACAAAAAAGAACAATAAATTATTCTTTCAACTTATTCACTTCCATCTATTTCAAAGTATTCTCCTTCGGCATGAGTACACCGATTCTAGCGACTTGTTCATGTCTGGAAGCAGTGCTGGTAGTCTTCGCCTGTTACCGCGTTCCACACTGCCCGCGATTCGGTCTGAATCTCCTCAATTATTGTCACTTAACGGCCCCCTTTCGAGCTTCATTTTCAACTTCGGACACAGAAAGAAGTCACAAGAGGGAAGATTTAGGGAGTATGGGTGGTGGGGTGGTACTACTGTCTTCGTTGAGGTTAAAAACTGACGTAGAACAAGTGACGTGTCTGTTGGTGCATTGTTGTGGTGTAGAATCCACGAATTGTCGCGCCACCTGCGTCGAATGTTTTCGGTTAGTCATCGAAAAACACCGCTGTAAAAAAGTTCATTAACTCTTTCATCTGGTGGGAGAAATTCTTTGTCATAATACCATTAGTGTTAAAGAAGGAAATCAATATCACCTTGACGTTGATTCTAACTTACCGTGATTTCTTCATTCGTGGTGATGATCGCTTCTTCTGATGACTGCTGCTTTGTTTCGGGATCGGGATCGTACACCCATGATTCGTGTCAGTAATAATTCCAATACTGAAGTTTGCATCCTTTTCGGCAGTTTCCTTAAGCTCTGTGCGTACATGAAGACTGTGCCGTTTTTGTTCCATGCTGAGTAACCTTGGCACAAACTTCGCAGCAATACACCGCATGTTGAGTTCGCCTGACATAATACGCTGCCAAACCCCGTACGATGAGCCGACAATGTTACAAATGTCGGTCTTGTAGGATAGCATCACGGACTTTTGCCACATTTTGTAGCGTGTTTTCTGTCGATGAACGCTCATAATTATCATCTGACACACGTCTATTTTTAGAATGGTTGAACCACTAATAAGTTTGCGTCTGTCCTAAAGCAACCTGGCCAAACGCTTGTTTAAGCATTTGCCGCTGCCGTTTTACCAAGTCAGTTCTTTGCTCTTTCGCATCTGACATTGTAGTGTCGCAGAATAACTTAAATATAAGCACAAAAACCGTTTGTCACCACTTAGCAAATTACCGTTTGATAGACTGACTTAGAATATTCGTAGCTCACATCAACTAGCGCTATAGACCTGTACTACCATCCCTCCACGTACCACATTAAAATTCCGTGTGTTTCTGAGTAACACTTCGTACATATATCAATACAAATTTTTGGTTATCTAAACACAAGCACGTAAAAATTAAACAAGTATATAGTTTACAATGTTCGTTTTAATATTTCTGCTTCTTTTCTTAAAAGATCTTTAATTACTTAATCTTTAGTTTCTGATATATTAAAAGAATATAAAAACTCGCATAAGCATGGACAATGATAATTAAAAAAAGTAACTGCAATTGTTTGAATGCAATTCTAGTATATTCAAAATTTTTAAACTAAATCTTTGTTATATCAGCAAAACAGAAATATCATTACGTCATAAGTAACGCAACCAAGATTTTAAGTAAAAATTTATAGAATTTATTAATATTATGGATCATGCTTCATATATTTCTAGTGACATTAAAAAGTAACTAAAGGTAGTTACATAACATTTTATATTTATGTAGTATAATAATACAGATATATCCTTCATGTATTCGAAATAATTTTCCAGAAGTACAACTTATTACGATTTGTTGAACAAATTACAAATTATAAATTATTTTATTCGCGAAATTTTACAAGCAGTACTGAAATGCTTGTTATATAATAAATGTTATCAAATAGTGATATGGGTCGTTACGACATCTACAAAGGGTCAGTTTGTCTGCCTGAATTTTGACAAAAGGTTACAGAGAATTATTATTTATGTAATATGGGTTCAATAGTTGATGGCTCGACTACAACCCTTGAAATATTTCCAATTTCATTTGTATTATATATTCTGGTTTATTTCTCATTAATAATGTTTCTTGTGATGCTTTCAAAACTTGCCACACAAAGGTTTCATTGTAATAGCTTGCTAAGATCTGCGTATCTGCTAAACTGGCGGCTGTCTTATATTTTGTAATTATAACGATCTTATTGCTACTCTCAATTATCAAATTTGTATTTATAACAAATCAACTCTAGTAATAAGCGTTGACATTTAATCCGTATTATTAAAATATGTACAAATTTATATATGAAAGTCATATAGCTTAACACAATTACTTTATTTCTAGAAATACTCTAAAATGGCACTATTGCATATATTTATACTGTAGAATCAAAACAAAATTTCATTTTTTATGCCATTTCAAATCTGTTAATACAAGGGTGATTCGTAAAATAAGTTCCGTTCGGTTATTACAAAAAGCACCAATAGATGAAGAGGTTTTTATTATATGCAACTTAAAGCTACTACTATCAGCTATTTTTCTACATAGTTGCTATTAAGATTGAGATACTTAACATAGCGATGAACCAGTTTTCTAATACCGTCTTCATAGAACCCTGTTGCCTGTGAATTAACTGTCGCTCCTCGTTTCATAAAGTCTACAAGGACACCTTTCTTGTCCCAAAAAGACTGTGACAATGACTTTTCTCGCAGGAAAACTTTGACGGCACTTCGAAGGTTTCCTCAAAGGCGAGTTAGAGCGACACTACTGCATTTAGGGTCTGTTAGTTTCAACGCTGACATAGTCTCATCACCTGTTACGATATGCCAGAGGAAATCTTCAACTTCAACATCGTAACGTGTCAGAAAAGTTAGTGCCGATGCCATTCTCTTTGCTTTATGGTATTCGGTAAAAAGTTTTGGCACCCATCCTGAACAAAATTCGTGATAACCAAAATTTTCAATAACAACTTCGTTCAAAACTGTACGTGAAATTGAACGAAAAAAGGCCCTCAGTTCTGTGATTGTGAATCACCAATTTTCACGAATCTTTCCTTCGACATTATTCACAAGGTCATTCATCACAACAGTTAGTCTTCCACTTCGTTCTTCATCAGAGACATCTTCTAGCCATACTGTCAACCATGACATTTTCATCTTAAACAGTACAAAGTTAACGATTAATCCCAGCAGCCTTCATGTTCTTTGCACACGGAAATCGTATAGCAGAACGCAATTCACATTCGGTTGGATTTTCAGTTACAGCAGCCATTTTAACTGACCAAAATAGCACGAAAAAAAATGTACGAATGATTCTCACTAGCACTGCCAGACTTATACTGAACCAAACTATACCGCAGCGTTGCAATCGAGCCGATGTCCCCACTCTTCTGCTTATTATGGGGAAACGGAACTTTCTTTACGAATCACCTTCGTACTTCTTTGCCAGTACGTAGCAAAATTTCCAATTTATATTACTGGTACGAGCATTTTCTGGGGAATAGATATACAATTTTTAATCGATATCACAAAAAAAAAACAATACATCCAAAATCGTATGTCCCAAAATCGACCTTGTCGACATATCTGTCAGAGGTTATCTATTGGGAATGTTGGAAGATATGTTGGTTATACAGATTTTTGAATAAATATGTAGAAGAAAAGCAAATTTTGTCTTAAGCATCGGGTACTAAATTTCCTTTTAGGAATTTATATAATTTACGTTATTTTTCTTTGGTTTAGAACTGCTATTCCCGAGGCATCATCGTCACTCGTATGGAGCATATAGAAACACCAGTTATTGATAGATTGATAGATTAGCTCGGTAAATTTTTGTACGGATGCTTAAATTTTTTTTTTTTTATAAACTGGTTCAGCCCTACCCTTAATAATAAAGATAACAATATAAAATAAAGCCAAAATTACGTTCTGCAGTCAAAAAAAAATCAAATCTGACATGTTGAATGAGAATTAATGACTATTAAATCTCACCTTACATGCAGATGTCGCCTAATATGTTACGTTAATTAGTACAATTCGATGAAACACGTTTGTACAAGTATTCAGAACGCAACACGTCGCGACGTCAACCTTCCTGGTTGTAAGAATAATAAAAAATTCGTGAAAGCCACTTCTATCCTGGAATGTGTTGATGCATTTCGTTCCTATAAGAACTCATCAGCACACGATATTCTGGAGATAAACATAGCTTCCACTTCTATTCTGAGTGTATATATATATTTAACATGTTGAGCTTACTGTAAATGAGAATTAATGACTATTAAATCTCACCTTACATACAAATGTCTCTTAATGTGTTACGTTAATTATTACAATTCGACAAACTAAGTTTGTGTATGAAGAACATAACACGTCGCGACGTCAATCTTCCTTTCCGGAAAGTTCCAGAACGTCGTAAGTGTAGCCGATTTGAAGAAAATTTAAGATGATTTTGATGTTTCAAGAAACAGAAAGTAGTGCGCAGGAAATTTTCTGAAAACGTGGATATGGACGTTTTGTTAGCTGTTGAAGAAAATTCCAAAACCTCGGTTCGTGAAATTGCGAACATAGTTTGTACGTCTTGAAGTATGTACTGCATCTGTAGAATTTAAAAAATACAAATTTAAGACATACATTGCCCAAAAAGTGCAAGCAATAGATGAAAGTGATCCAATTCGAAGATCACGGTTTTGTAATTTTTACTCAACAACTTTGCAACAAGACCCGTTGTTTTATTGCAAAACTATTTAGACAGATGAATGTACTTTCACTAATTATGGAAATTTCAATCGCAACATCATCGCCAATGGAGCCAAGACAACCAAGAAAGCCAAGCCAAGAAAGATACGTCGTCGATTTTCAAAGTCGTTTTAGCGTAATGTTTGGTGTGGCCTAATTGGAGACCGCTAGATTCGGCCATTTTTTATCGACGGTAATGGCAAGGTGTTTTACCGAAACATATATTAGAGAAATATAATAAAGTAGTGAAACACTTAATGTCAAGTGAATTAATTTATTCGAATATAATTATTATTTCAACATTAATAAGAGGCCGGTATAATTTCGACATGTATAAAAATAGCTCAATAATAAATAAAAGTACTAATTAGAAAGAAATAATTAGAGTACAAGTCGTACGTACTTAATTAATAACTAAATTAAACTGATATAACAGAAATGAAACGAAAGTTCCAGAATATAAATGATATATGTTTGAGTTGATAGTTCGGCTGCAGGTAGATAGCTTTTTAATGGTCGCTTGTGTGACCAGTGCGATACAAAAGAAATGCTTTCTTTAGAAAATACGAAGAATATATGGCACAAAATGACTGTAGTTTTCAATATTTTTAATTTGACATATTTGTGAATAGCATAATTTGATTATAGAATGATTAAAAACTAGATCCTAGATAAATATGGATTAAATTCGATTCAAAGATTATTCAGCAATATCCACTGCTACAAACGAGAACAAAAAAGTACAAAACTAAAATAAAAATAATTCGATATCTAATAAATTTAGCTGATCAATTACTCGAGAGCAGTTACCTGCCATTGCTTCTAGTGGTATAAAGTAGTTTCAACCTTCATTACATTATTTAATATATTGTTTCTTCTTATGTTCCGCAATCATTGCTTATACTATGTTACTTTGTATCTCTATTATTCTCCTTCCGAGAAATGGTACAAGTGGTTCAATTTGAACTAACAATCAATGTTTTTTTTTATTCCTGCAAATCAAGGCGGACCGGACTGTAAAACAAAGTTTTTCTGTATTGATTTCCAAGACGCTTGATCAAGAAAGCGATAAATTATTTAAAATATCATGAATAAGCAAATCTTTTAGAAGCAAAGAATGATTTACTTTTTACATTCTCAAAATGTTGCGGTGATTTAATAATACAGTATAGTATACAAGTTATAGTATTGCTGTTTCAATACTATAAAGGAAGCGACATTCACTGCAACATTTACGTCAAGATAGTTGGAAGAATTAGATTCGATGAAACGATATTAAACAGAATCTATTACAAAAATTAGGAAGTATGTAATTAACAGTTAAGACAATGAAAAAATAAAACTAACTCTCCGTACTTTATTTATGAATTGGGGAATTAATAAGGACCGATCACGAGAGGCCGAAATTACAATGGACCATATAAATAGTCTATAACATCCATAAGGACAACACGCAGTTATTGAATAGCAGTACTCATTCGGTTAACTGCGCATTTGCTTTTTGTCGTGGAATTGCTTCAATTTAACACTAAAATTCTTTTCCTCATGGGCATAGATAAAAACTAGAGAGGTTTTTATAATTTATTTTATTTATTAGTTTATATTTCGTAACATAAATAAAGTACGGTGAGTTACTTTTATTTTTTCATTGTCTTAACTGTTAATTACATACTTCGTATTTTTTGTAATAGATCCTGTTTAATATCGTTTCATCGAATCTAATACTTACAACTATTTTGAGGTAAATGTTGCAGTGAATTTCGTTAGGTTTCAATAACTTACGCAGACATTTTTAATTTTCATTTACTTAGATCTAGAACATTGTTTAAGCTACTTTTTCAGATATGATATGGAACAACGTCGAGAATGGCATCGTGAAACAATGGCGAGTTGTCTTAAGTGTCATACTGATTGTATGTCTATTGCCAATGGTTCTGAAAATTATTGTAAAGTCTGTAAAATATCCTTAAAAAATTCCAAGAAATCGCACGTAAAACGTCCCTTAGCAACACAAACACATACGCAGAAATTAGACTGGTTGGAATCTGACAATTTTAGCGAAGAACTCCCACCCTCAAAGGATTTCTCCAAAAATATTCTGTTCGAAATGTTCCTGATGAATCCACCTTACGCAAATATTATGTTTCTAAGTGCTACACGAAAGCACTAGTACGCATTAGAAGCCATCTTTCAAATTAGTACCTATGGATAAGTGTCTACGAAACTATCGATATATTAGGACGCTGTGTGGTAAATGTTGTAGCTGGTGTACTACATCCAAAAATTCCATATAATGCATATGTAATAGCAACAAAAGTTATAAATACAGTTGATGCGGAAACAGTAACCAAAACCATTTATGAGAATATGCACCAAATGCTTCATTTGGACGACAGGCATAAAGAAAAAATACTTTTATTTGTCAGTGACAGTGCTGTATATATGTAGTACATGCTCGCCTCAGATTCTGTGAATATATCAATGACACCTTTCCGGAAGTTGATATACTTGTTTCCGCTTTTAAACAAGTTTTCAGAAAAGCAGCATTGATAGTAGCTTATTACAGAGAAAAGCTTCCATCTTTGTCACTACCTCCCTCTCCAGTAATAACTAGATGGGGAACATGTTTGGAAGCTACTAGTTTTTATGCAGAGAATTTCAATAGCTTACAAAATTTCGTTACATGTTTAAATGATGATGCTCGAAGTATTTCTGAATGCCAGGAACTAATACTAATTCCAAATTTAAAAAATCAGTTGTACTTTCTTCAGGAATATTTTGGAAATTTTCCAAAACTAATCACTTATTTTGAAAATCCAACTCTCAAATTAAATGATGGATTAACCACGTTAAATGTGGCTATTAATAATTAGAAAAATTTTCCAAGTGACTTCAGATATGGCCTTCGGCAAGAGTTAGACGCAGTTTTTAATAGAAATCTAGATTTAATAACGTCTATGGGGACTATGCCTCAAATCTAACTGCTAAATACACTGAAATAAAAGAATATTTAATGTATGCACCTATAACCAGTTGCGATGAGGACGTTTTCTATCTACAAGGATGTAATTCATTCAAAGAAAACCAATTTTGCCTAGGAGAACTTTGAGAAGGTATTGCTAGTTAATATTAATACTCGTTTACCCAACTTGAACTACAAAATGAACAAATAAAAATGTATTTCGTATTTTATAGATCACCACCCGTTTGTTTTCCAATTATATAAGTAAAATTAAAAACTCTTTAGAAATACACACACTAATACAAATTTGGATTAAGATACGCTAGATGAACTTTATGCTGATGAATTTCTAAACTGGAAACTAGCTATTTATATGTTTAAATATATAGATATTAGTGATTTATTAAATTTAGAAAAAACTAGTTTTACATTGGAATAAATTGACGGAAGGCGATTTTTTCACTTTCAATTTATATCTAAATCCCACGAGTTACTTTTAAAGTTTAATTAGAGAATTATAAATTTTGCGTCTGCTCTCTCACAAAATTAATTATTAAAAAATATTTACGTTTCCTATCGATACAATACGCAGCGATGTCTCTATCCGCTTACATTTCCGACTTAATAATTAGTATCAATAATTAACGACTCCTATTGCGGGAACTGGGGATTAGTATCTCTAGGGTTCTAGTGTAACTGGAAGTCTAAACATTAGTAGCAAAGTTAGAATGTAAAAGCTAACTCCTATATTTTAAATGCCGTTTTATATATATTTCCAATCTAAATATTATGCAATATTTAAAAACATCTTACTTCAAGTATATGCGGTTTATAAAATAGTTACAAATACAATTTTAATAATATAAGAATATTACTAAAAATTGGGCGTGAAGAACACAATATAAGTTCCTATTTGTGAGAAAATTGCTATCCATATGCAGACATGTGCTTCGTTTTGCTATAGTCTCATCAGTGAATGGTGCTGGTATAGACAGAATTCAAAATAATAGCTATCTTATTACTACAATCAAGTTACAAAAGACAGCATCGAAGAAGATTCCAATACAGTTTCCATCGGTTGCGGCTGTTATCGTCCAATGGAAGACATTTTTCAAGTCTTATACTTGTTATTAGCACAACGACGGTTGCTTTTGCGTTCATGATGTTGACATTAGAAAATTAGCAACACTGAATGTTCTTCTGTTCTGTCTTTTGTGACTTGATTATATGTAGTATGAGAGTTACTGTTGTGAATTTTGTTTATCCCAGAATCATGCACTGACGAGTCCATAACAAGACAAACAAAAAAATTTTTTTGTTCTATACAAACAATTAACGATTTTCGTCGTTTGAAGTAGCTATTGAAATATTCCAAATACAAGCCTCCGAAGCATTAGAGTCATAGTGGAAATAATTCTTCGCAAATTGATTGGAACGCATGCCCAGAGTATTATTCTTAACACCGAGTATTTTGAAAAACAATAAAAATATTGACTAAATTTTATACTGATTCTTTATATAGTTTGCCGAAATAGCCTGAGTATCACCCGTACGAAGAATGTATGTACGCAGACTTAGTTAAACGGCTCAGAGATTTTGTTTCCGGTAAACTGATATTAGGTATTTTGTCATGACCAATGTACGATTGCGACAAGAAAAAATTGGACAATTAAGATTTAGTTCAAATCTGGTTTTTACATTGTCAAACGTTATTTCATGTCAAATTAATTATTGACATACCTACGTATCGCTGTGAAATTTCCTTTTGGTATAAAAATATAATTTAATGATGAATGAATTAATCAAACGTAACCGCAAAATAAAATGAAATCAACAGAGGTTGTGTTCTTTAAAATGTACCTCGTATATAACATTCAAATTTTGTATTCAAAACTTTATGTAAATAATTTCACGATATGTAAATAGTTTAAGGTTATCGTAAATTTTAATAATAATTAGAATTTAATTAGATACTATTTTAATAGGATACAAAATATTTTTTTCTTTATATATTCCAAATTTGTTCAAATTTTATTTGTTAACATTCCTGATGGACATGTAAACATGAGGCATCAAAGGCATTTAGAAATGAGAAAATTAAATAAATAAGCCATTCAACATCAAGAACAGGAGCAGTTTAACCTGAAAACAAGAAAAACAGCCATGACGTAAGCGAGAAAAACTTTGTTATATTGAAAAAAATAATTGAAAATACTAACGTTTAAAACGTAAATAAACACAAAGTGTCAAAACAAAAATATATTAGAATGTGGATGCCCATAATGCCTGAACGATACTATCAAAATCAAGGCAAATAGAATTAGAGGTACCAGAGAAATAAACAAAAAAGGACTAGGGAAAGAACAAGGAAAGAGAAGCACGGAGAATATTTAATCAAGGCGAACTCAAAAATACATGAAATTTATTGCAGCATAAGATACAAATATAAGAATAAAAAAATGGAGAAAATTTTACCTTCATGACTAAAAGTGTAAAACACATAAATTACAACAAAGGAGAATGTATATAGACAAAATAACGGCAGACAATGATAGAAAAACAAAGCTACATATAATAGGCAGATATACAGGGGTCAAAATGAAAATATAACCTAAAATAAAACTAAATGTTAAATAAATGAAACATGAAGGGAAAACTGTTCCAAGAACAAGAAAACAAGAAAGAGCGATTCATTCAATACATTTATTCGGTTAAATTAAAAACATTCAAAGGTTTCAAACATTCAAACATTTGATCATTAATTTGCATTTTGCATTATTATTATTATTAAATGAGGTAATTTCTACTTTCAGTTTGATTCATTAGACGTTAGCAATTTATTTAAATTAAACCATATAAGAATGAACAATATATTGAAGTGGATATATCTTGTTTATTCCTTATGCTGGCAGTATAAGAACGATACCTTTTACATAACCAATAATAATTATAATATTTCCTTAATTGCCATTTAATTGAAAATAAATGTAATTTATGGTATTGATCACGTTTCGGCACTACATGTTCATTAAAGGCTTTTAATGTTATACAACATTAATAATAATTAGCACACAAGTTTATTTCATAATTACATGTTCGGAGGTTTCCAATTAAGAACTGAATTTAAACTTTCGCGATTTTAACTCAATATTCATTTCAATTTAATATTCTATCTACGTTTTAACTGAAACTACTAAAGTATCTATCAACTAATAGTTATTTAGTTACTATTAAATAAAAACTCTTAAAAAAAAGTTAAAACTATACTTAACTGTTATAAAGTATAACATGTTTGCTAAAAATGTGATAAAAAAATCTTGTAAAAAGAGTAAATGAGGTTTTCAACAAAATCTTGGCGGACATTTGTCCGATATTGTTTTCCACTCGTAAACGGATGTATACTGACTAGTTAAATTGTTTCTTTTCAAGTAAATAATGGGTTTTATTCAAATATTAAATTGTGTATTTTTATTGAGACACCGTTTTATATATATATATATATATATATATATATATAAATTTATATATATATATATACATGTGACCCTTCTTGTTATGTTCAAATTTTAGGAGTGAAAGTAGACTTCATTTCAAGTAACAAAAACGCAAAACTTGTATATCCATTTTTATTTGTTTCAAAGTTACAGATCTATGAATATGATTGTCAGATCATGAAAAAAATTGTAATTCTAAAGTCAATATAAACTGATTTTATTTAAAAAAAAGTTATACGATTCAATAACAGGCCTGTGATTGTTAACGTCGCATAATAAAATGTTATCCTAAAATAAATAAACACGTGTCGTAGTGCATACAGTAATTTCTTGGAGATCTGCAAAAAAGAATACTGGAAATTGATTTATGATAAAGAAGGTTCTTACTTATTTCGTAAGTGCTGAACCATGAATATTATACGATAAACAAATGTTCAAATGACTGTTAACGTTGCATTTTTTAATACGTTTTAGTTCATACAACAGTTTATTAGTGAGTGGACACGTTTTCTTTATTCGAAATGCCTTACCGATTTTCTTCTCAAGAGTATGCGGACACGCATTTTGTGTATGGCTACTGTAACGGTAGTGCACGTCAAGCAGTTATTGAATACCGACATCGGTTTCCCGATAGGCGCATTCCTCATTACAGAACGTTTCTGGAAATACACAGACAATTTCGGGAATGCGGACAGCGTGATTATCTTTTCGACCGAGGAGTAAATTTGCCAGCAGACTTAGAGGAAGAAGCAGTAGCTATTGTTACAAGGGATCCAACTCTCAGTGTACGTCGACAATTTGGCGAATTTTAAAACGTGATGGCTTATATCCATATCACTATGGCAAGTGATATGGTTTGCTTGAGGCAGACCAGTATGCTCGTCTACTTTATTCTACCTGGATATTAAGACAGTCACGGCTTCATTTTAATGTCTGCAGAACAGTCCTCTGGACAGATGAATCTACGTTCACGAGAAGTGGTGTTACAAATCTGAGAAATCTGCACAGGTGGTCATCAGAAAATCCCAAAGCTATACACCCGTCTAAATTTCAACATGAATTTTCAATTAACGTTTGGGCGGCCCTAATCGATGACTTGTTGATTGGTCCTGTCGTTCTTCCTGGGAGGTTAAATGCGGACAATTACCTTCAATTTCTTATTGACGAACTGCCAGATCTTTTAGAGGATGTTTCACTGAATGTTCCACGAGGCATGTGGTTTCATATGGTTGGGGCACCACCACATTTCGGAATTGCTGTCCGAAATTGGGTTAACGTCAATTATCCAAGATGGATTGGTCGAGGTTGTCCTGTTGCATGGCCACCTAGTTCACCCGATCTTAATCACCTTGACTTTTATTTATGGGGGTACATGGAACATTTAGTCTACGCGCAAGTTTCGAACACAAGAGAAGAGTTGTTGGATCGTATTCACCTGGCTGCCGAGCAAATCCGACAAAACAAGTATGAAATTCGGATAAGTACTTCTTCTGTTGGCTTACGGGTCCAAGCCTGCATTCAACAAGGAGGTGGACATTTCGAAAATATTATTAATTGAACTTTTTTAATCAAATCAGTTTCTATTTGCTTTAGGATTACATTTTTTTTTCATGATCTGACAATCACATTCATAGATCTGTAACTTTAAAACAAATAAAAATGGATATACAAGTTTTGCGTTTTTGTTACTTGAAATAAAGTCTACTTTGCATTCCTAAAATTTGAACATAACGATACGGGACACTTGTATATATAACGAGCGATCAAGATAATTTGTAATCGAGTCAACCTTGAATCCGAAATCGTATGTATTTACTTGAACTGCACATACATTACAAACGTCAAGTAAAATGTCAGTTATATAAATGTTTCAGCCTTTACTTGATGAAATTCCATTATAACTATTATCAGGATATCAGGATATCAGTTATATGTCTGATGAAGCTCAGGTTGGAGCGAAACGATCGTTGCAGTGTCAATTAAAAAGTGAAATTCATTAAAATTTGTTGTATTTAATCCTGATAATAGTTAAAATGTCAGTTGACAGCTAAAATAACAACAGTTAATGTAAACTATGCAACTGAGGACGAATGTATTTACGACATACAATTTCGATTTCAAGGTTGACTCGATTACAAATTATCTTGATCGCTCTTTATATATAAACACTAACAATGACAGTTGCATCTAAGATTGTTTTATGTTTCCAAGGTTTCGTATTGTCAAATGTCACAACCGCTCTAACCTGTTAATGTAACAATCTGTAGATTTTTTTAATTTTTGAAATTAGTTTTGGTATCAAGTATAACAAATTATACATTTTTGACAAGGGAAAGAAAAATTCTTTTCGATGGTGTCATAGCCAACTATGACCCCCATAAGAAAAATGAAACTTGACAATTGTAGCTTAACTACTATAGATTCAAAAATCTAAATACACCACCGGATTCCTATTAAAAACGTGCCTTAAGGAAGTGCAAACTAAATTTGTATTACTTTAAAAATAACTGAGTTATTAAAGAAAATCGAAAAAACAAAAATTCACTTTTTTTGCTATAGCGCCCGAAATACATTAAATATTCAAAGCTAGTGTATAGGGTTTGGTACAACTTTACCTCTGAAGTATTTGATTCCATTTAACCAAATCTCTAGCTCTCATAGTAAGCGAGATCCCCATGTTGAGAATGAATCTGTGGACACACTGTATATGTATATATATATATATATATATATATATATATATATATATATATATATATATGGTAAATTCAATTTGTTGGCGATTTAAGGTCTGGTTTTACTTCAAAATATATATATTTAAAGCAACCCTACATGTTTCGGCAAATGATGCCTTTATCAAGGATTATAAAATATAAATGACAACTGTCAGTATATTAATATACTGTCTTTTATATTCCTTGATAAAGGCATCATTTGCCCAAACATGTAGGATTGTTTTAAATATATACATTTTGAGGTAAAACCAGACCTTAAATCGCCAACAAATTGAATTTACCATAACATACAAAGGTCACGAAATAATTATATATATATATATAATTATTTCGTGTGTGATATATATATATATATATATATATATATATATATATATATATATATGCATACTTATACGCCATTTTCCGCAAATATAATAGAATTTCCTACTTCGCTCCGACTTGTTTGGTATGCTGACATTTTCTTTGAAAAGGGATTAAATTCAGTTTTATAAAAAGTAGAAAGGTATTACGAAATACTTTGCCATATGAAAGGATTATTTGATTTTGAATTCATATGTTCTTTATGCACTGAATGTTATATATTTGAGATAATGTATAAAATATTACTTTTTAGGATACTTACGCAGTTAAATTTTATCCACTGTCCCTTACTAATATTAACGATATTTATAAACTTATTCACTAACTTAATTTTTAAACAGTTCAAAATGTATATTAATATATTTGCAGTATTTACATCAACTTTATAAGTAAACATTCTAGTTTTATGCAGGAACTGTTAAACGAAACAATCTGAGTAAACTAATATAATTGAAATTGAATTATTGCTAGATAACTAAGTTTTTAACAGTATAGCCATTACATTTTGAGAAAATCACTTTGGTAAACATGATACGTAGTTCTAGAGAGTAAATTTGGTAATTTTTATTTATTAGTCTCTATAAAAAACAATAAATCTATACAAAAACATTAAGCAATAAATAAAATATGTAGATACAAAAATTCATTTAGGAATTAGCATACATGTAGCATCTTCTTTTTGTCACCATTTCCTATTTTGGTCTTCTGGTGTGACAATTGGTTTTACTGCATACCCACAAGACTCGATCGCTCTTAGAAGTCCTCGACAGAAACCTTGCTGTTGTTTCCTTCGTATATGTTCTTCCGTAAGCTCGAAAGTCAACTGTCTTAGGAATACTTTACGGCGGTAGTTCACACCGTTTTTCCAATTAGGTTTCAAAGCCATCCAAATAACTAGAGAATTGTAGGCACCAATATCTAGAGTATTATAAAATACTACCATGGGCCACCTTCTCGTCTTTCATTTTGAGGAACATGTCCTAACCAGTTTATCGAGATTGTCAATTCTCTACTTGTTGGCATTGTAATCTAAAATTATTTCGGATTAGTTTTTAGGTTTTTGATACTATTCCAGTGTTATGTATAGCTAACATGAGAATCACTGCCCGGTTGTTTTTTTTTTAATAACAAAATGTGATGCCATTGTGATATCCGACTATAGAGGATAATTCTTCTCGCTTTCTGTCGAGCAACATCCTTTGGAAAAAATTATCAAAAGTAATGTTCTTCGTTGTATCGTAAAGATCGTGTACAACACGTGGGCCTTGTCCCTCTTCAGATTCTTCTGTTTGTTTGCCACAATACAACTGGATGTTTGTGAAGAAATTGTTTGTAGCATCTGTAGCAATCCAAAACTTCAAGCCTATCTGGTCTAGATGGTATGTAGGTTTTCACGTTCCTCGCCCGACCTCTCCAAGGATAAAGCTGTTCGTCCATCCTGATAAATAAATTTGGCTCATAATATGTTTTGCAGTTATTTGCAAACATATCCAGATATTCCAAAATGGATGTCAATTTATTAGTTTTAGTTTTGTCTTTCCTTGTTTCTATGTCACCAAATCTCAGACATCTTAGAATAAGTTCGAATTTGTTGATGTTCATTATAGCTCTAAATCGGAGCATACCGATTTGCTCATCCCATAATTCCGTGGCGTCTTCAGCTCGTGAATGAAAATCTGCTAGTAAACACAATCCAATCACTGCATCTAGTTGCGGTACGGTAATATAATTCCAGGAATCTGAGTACAGTGCTCTGCCTTTCTTATTTGAATGCAACACAGTCAGGTCTTTTTGATGATTCTTCACGAACAAGTCAAACGAATCTTTTATTGTTTTCACATTCACATGTCGTGTAGGAGAACCTGGATTTTACGCTTGAGAAAAGACATGAGTCGCAGTTTTTCGCGTTGTCTGAAGGGTAACTTTAATTACAACTACAACCTGTTTTTTAGGAATAAAAAAATACTAACGCTACTCGCTAAGTACGCTTTCATTGACCGAAACACTGACGTTAACTAACGAGTAATAGTGCTAACTGGATTAGGGAAGGCTTTGAATATTTCGAGGGCCTCTAGGATATCTAATTTCTTTCCTTTGTCGGCGAAATGTAAGATATTTACAAAATCGTTGTCTGTTGTGGGATTATTTACTTTTATATGAACTGCAAACAAAGAGTAAGGGTCTTCGTTATCAAATTCCTTAATATGTTCTTTAGCGCGAATATTAAAACTTCTACCAGTCTGACCGGATATGACCCGGATATACCGGGCGTATTTTTTAACTTGAAACTTTAAAATATCTCGAAAAATAAGCAGTTCACGAAAAAATGTTCAGATTTAAAAATTTGATAATTCTACGGAGAAAATACATTTGTGCTAGATTTAGTTCCTCTCTCTCCCTCTATGTAGGTGGGGCGGAGGTAATACGAATTTCTACGTTTTATTACAGATTCGAATTCTACTGTTAAAAGTACGTAGGATTTATCTGAAACTTTTTTTCAATTCGTGTTAGATGCCGCTGTAATCGATGAAATTCTATTTTTTTCAATTTCTCGCACTGAGAACCTATGCATACGATTCTGTGATAGGTGTGCAATAAAAAATACGTTTTCTCTGCAAATAATCAAATTTATTCTTAGAAAAACTTTATTCATTTTATAAATTTCGAATAACTGGGAAAATGTCACGTGTAGAAATGTAAATTGAACTTGTAAATTGAAAATGAGAACTAATGACAATTAAATGTCACTTTACATGTAAATGTCGCTTAATGTGTTGCGTTAATTTCTACATATCGACAAACTAAGTTTGCACCAGTATGCAGAATGCTACACGTCGCGACGCCACCTTCCTAGTTGTTAGGATAATGAAAAATTCGTGAATAGGTGCATCTATCCTGAAATGTGTGAATGCATTTCGGTCAGATTGGAGCTTGTCAACACACAGTGTCCTGGATATAGACATGACGTCCATATCTATACTTCGTGCATATATAGTTAATATTTTGAACTTACTGCAAATGAAAAATGTAAATTGCTGGTGAATAAATTACTTTTAACGTAACCCAACAAGAACGACGTGTACGTGTACCATCTTGGGGTGTCTGATTAAGCTGAGTCTCCTCGCCTCTCACGTATCAGGGTGCTCCATTTATCTAAGTCCCTTCGCCTCTCACTTATCTAGATTTAGGAAAGTAAGTGCTCAAAATGATGGCATTCGACTTTAATACACATAGTAATCCGCATTACAAATGAGTTTAGACAATTCAGAAGCGTATCTTCTTGAATTTCGGATTTTTCTGATCCGCGTGTTGTTGGTATTCGATATTTGAAATAACTCCATAAAAAGAAATGTGCCGAAATAAGATCTGGTCATCTAACAGACTTATTTACTGAACCAGCTCTACCGATCCAGCGACCATTGAAATTACGATCAAGTACTTCACGTGCTACCACCGCATAGTGTGCTGGACAACCATCATGTTCAAACCACATATTCTGTCGCGCTTTTAAGCTAAGGTCTTCAAGTAGTGCTGGCAATTCATTTTCTAAAATATCTCGGTACATTTCACCATACTAGTGGCCTTCAATAATGTGTGAGCCCACGACCTTCCAAATTATTTAATGCCAACGTTGACAGTCCAAAGGCGCTGGTGTTCAACTTGACGAAGCTAGTGTGGATTTTCAACACTCCAGTAATGTGTATTACGTCGATTAACCGTTCCGTGGTTTGTGAAAGACGCCTCGTCGCAGAACAACACATAACGAAAAAAATTGAGATTTTGTTGTGATTGTTAACATGTCCACTGACAAAATGTTACCAGATTTTGGAAATCAGCGCCATGAAGATCTCCATGATGTAGAGACAAGATGATATTTACGACGTTTTAAAATTTTCCAAGCTCAGGTGTCTGACAATCCAGAATCGCCAGCTGTTTCTCTTGTGCTAACATTGCAGCTAACAGAACGATTTCATTATTTTTTGCGGTGACTGTTACCCGATTGGTTCCTTTAGGTTGAACACTTACACTAATCGTAAGTTGTTTAATAGTATGGTAAATTGAAGCACATGACCGAATCCTATCTGGAAAACGCTGAGCGTAGAAATTAACAGTATCATCCAGACTTCCGCCAGCTTCTCCATACACCAGAACCATTTCAATTGTCTCTTGTAAAGTTAATTCTGTACATTCTGTAGGCACTATTAACAGCGGAACAGAAACAGGTCTTTTACTTTTTGAAATATTCTTCGAACTGAGTAAAATAAGTTGTTTCTTTAAGTTATTTGTTTCTTTTGTACGTTCATTTGGTATTTTTGGAATTAGAAAAAATACGAATGAAAGAAATAAGACAAACGTTAAATACATACACTGTGCATACAAAAACATTTTTCTAAAAATAATTTGCAACATAAGAAATGGTATTCAAAGAAATATATATATATTTTTTTTATTTCAAAGCACTCCAATAAGTCATGAGAGAAGGAAATCCTGTTGACCAAATATGTGAAGAAGGACGTTTCTGAGTTATGATAATAGTACTTTCTTGATAAGTCATTTTTCGTGGTATTCCTTTAAATGAAAACGAATTGCACGATCGTATGCATAGGTTTTCAGTGCGAGAAACTGAAATTGAATTGAATTGAATTGGCGCTGTACAGCTATTATTAATTGAAAAAAATGTTTCACACAAATCTTACGTACTCTTTCTAGCGGAATTCGAATCTTTAAACAAATATACGGGTTCCCATTTAAGATTTCAAAGTTACCCCCGCCCCACTTATATGGAGGGAGAGAGAGGGACTAATTTTAGCACTAGTGTGTCCATTGAATTATTAAATTTTAGATCTGGACATTTTCTCGTGAAGTGCTTATTGTTTGAGATATTTGAAAGTTTCAAGTTAAAAAATACAACCGATATACTCTCCCGGTATACACTTCCGATTTGTTTAGAGGGTTTGTTTTTGTCTTAGCATGAAGCAGGGTATTAGCAATTTTTGTGTTGCGCTTAAATGCATCTTTAATAGGTATGTTTTATGAAATTATTTTAGCAACATCTCCACTAACATTACCGAAATAAATTCAAAATACATATTGAGATGATTCAGTTTCAACCGATTTCAATACCATTTTATTTTGTTTTTATTTAATATGTTTTCGATTATACTGGGGGGCTGTCCATTATTGTAGGCAATTTGCTTGATGAAATGGTTTCATTTCAACTTTTATGTGTAAGTGTGGTAGTGGCATAGATGAGCATAATTTTGTAAAATTTTGAGGGCTTCTAAGGCCTAGATATGTTGGTATGTAATTTTAAGTCATATTTAAGTGTGCCCTTTATCTAAGTCAAGGGCTTAACAGTAGATACCTAAAATTGTATTTCGTATCGAAGTAGCTTTACTTGATGGAAATTCATAATTAATGAAATAAAAATCAAAAAGCAATATTACTGAATTTCCACTTTATTGAGGTAAAATCCCATTACAAATGTTTCGACACACAGTGTCTTCCTCGGATGACGTATTGCAATATTACATTAGTTTACAATACAACTCCAGTCAAGGAAGACACTGTGTGTCGAGATAATTGTAATGGGATTTTACCTCAATAAAGTGGAAATTAAGTAATATTGCGTTTTCATTTTTATTTCAGTAAAATGACATTTTACATCAACCGATAGAAGAAAGTTTCATTAAAACCTGACTTCTTCAATTTAGATTTCTTTGTTAGACTAATTTTAAAGTATAAAAAGTGTTTTTTCGTTTAAAAATATTTTCTTGTTGGACTATATGAATAGATTTGTAACTAATATTTAGGTATATGTTTCGCAAAATGATCGAAATCGATAAACTTTGACCAAATAGTATTTTCATAGAATATTATTAGTTTCGTTGCATTTTCTACAAATTGTAGAAATTTGTACCATCTGATCACGTAATCGGCAAAGGTAATATCTAAACTTATAAATTTACGAAATCGGTTACGAAAACTCGAAACACATAGTCTATCATAATTAACAGATTTAATTATATAGTTTTAAATACGTGGATAGTATCTAATGATTGGTGTAAATTAAATTAGCGAAAACAGGACTAAAACTATATATATTTATCTATTATTGATTAAAGGCATCTGTATTTGACTTCAATTTCACCTTAATTTGAGATTTACATGTAAAACACGTTCACAAACCGATGGAGTGAATAGATACAGAGTTTCGGGCACAATTTGCTGGCAAATAGACATTGATATTGATTGACGGTTATTCATGCCAATATGTACAATATATACGATACACTCAATCGCATTGGTTGTTACATAGCTTGTATTTGAATTTGTACAAATTTGGTAATATAGTGCATGATTACGAAACGTTTGATTAGCTTTCTATTATTTACTACATTGTTTACAATTGTGTCTATTATTCAACAATACAATGGTACTAAATAATTACGATCCTCTGGACTTTATCTAGAATCTTTACATATTTCTTCTTGTTAATTTCTTCATTAATTTTCTGTTTGTCCAACATAGTTCTTCTCGTACTTGTCAATTGCGTGAAAAGTGAATTTATTGCATATAATTCGGAATAGTTTATTACAGATTCTGGAGAAGTTACTTTATTATTAGAGTTGTTATACCTAATATTATTTATAATTCTTTCTTGTTAGCTGCGTAATTAAATGTGAATCAAACACTTGATCTTGCTTCACTGATTATATTTATTGTACTCGTAGTTCATCGATAGTTCAACACAACAATTCCGTTGTACAAAAACATACTGCAGTTCAACATTTAATCGAAAGTCGATCTATTGAACAAGAATTTAGGAGCCGTTCAACAGTCACTCAAGTAACTGACTTCTCATTATTAAAGAAGTTTAACGTAATTGTTTTCTGCTTATTGTTTGTTTACATTTTGTACCGTCATCGAATATCATTTTCGTTGAAATTGAAACAATAAATAATTATTGTTTATATAAAAATGAATCCGTATCACGAATTAACAGACGACGAAGATTTTGTGAAACTTGCGCATCATGGTAAGACGCCCAAGACTTGAACGTGTATTTTGTGACCGGGAAAATCATTATGAAAAGTGCAGCGACGAAAAAATTTAAAGCAATGCCTCTTAAAAAATAATTTTGTTGACAAAAATTGTTCTTTTGCACAATTTTTTTAAGGAATAACGTTTACACCAACCTCTGGGTCTACTTGAACAATATTTTTTGACAGAAAAATTATCTATACGTGGAAGTATTGACATCTAGTTAGCATAGACCATTTTTGCCTTCAACAAAACAAAATCTTGTTATAATGGCAAAGAGAAATAATCACATTTTAAAACTGTCATTGACTGACTGAAGTTGAAGTATTGCTGTGCAGTAAATTTTGTGCAAATGTGAAAATCGATAAATTGGAGTGTCGAGGCATCATAAAATTTTGTTTTGTATTTGTGGAGGTTAAGTGGTAAGGAAATTTACCAAGATATGCTTAACACACGATCAATGCCCATTATATGCGACTGTCAAAAATTGGATTGCGTCATTCAAAAGAGGAAACTTTCCGTTGAAGATGAGAAACGAGCAGAAAAACCTATTTCGGTGTACACGCCCGGAAATATAGACGCAGTTTATGTCACGATATTATCAGATCGTCGAATTGGGCTGAAACATGGAGCTGAGGCCCTAAAGATTTCATATGAACGCGTCCGTCATATAGTTCACGTCGATTTAGATATGAAAAAGAATTTCTTTAAAATAGATTGCTTGAACGCCGAACACAAACGAGCAAGAGTAAAAGCATCACCGTCAATCTGTGCCCGTTTTGAAGGAGATTCAGATATTTTAACTATTTTGTGACTATGGATGAAACACGGCTTTATTATTACGACCCATAAATAAAGCAGCAATCGATGGAGTGGAAGCATCATGGTTCGCTAAGGAATAAGAGGTTTCGAGTTCAAAAATGCACTGGAAAAGTTCTTGCATAAATTTTTTTTGGATACCCGTGGTATAATTATGATTGATTACCTAAAAACTGTCAGACCATTACTGGATATTCTTATTCTAAATTACTAACCACCCTAACCCTAACTACAAGATGTGGCATGTTAGCGAAAGGTGTGTTGTTTTTGCAGGACAATGCCCCTGCACACAAACCGCGCATGAATACAATTCGGGATCTCGGATTCGAATTACCGGAACACCCGCCCTATTCCGTAGACTTACCTCCCTCAGACTATTATCTGTCCCTTTGACTGAAGAAAAGTTTAAAAGGACTTCAATTTATGTGTAGCGAAGAGGTGATAGAAGCTATGGAGGGCTGTTTGCTGACCAAGAAGAATCTTTTCTTTAGACTATGTTGAATAATCAAATATTCCCATCTTTAAATTGTTTCAATAGTAGGCTGGGCATATTCCCCCATTCTACCGCTATTCAGTGTCACCAACAACTAATACTAAACGTACTACGTGGTTCAACTGAATTAACGCTCAATTTCATTCACACAACCTGATATCCACTAAACTGCGTTCACCATTGATCCGTCGTTCGACTGATCTAAGCTTGGACATCCTTTTGTACAACCGGCCCTTAGACAATACTAAAACTATATATATAACATTTTATTACTGTAGGATACCAAGCCTTTCTAAATTGCAGGTATTTTCGCATAATTGGAAACTTGCTTACGTTTTTTAAATATTTAAATCTGAAGACCAATTTTTGTTGGACAATCACCGGCTGATATCTATTTTATTAAATGTTTCCAAAATATTAGAACATATTGTCTCCTAATTCATATTTAATATTTATAACAGTAACGGGTGCGGCAGTGAATCGGGCGATTATGAAAGCACTGAAAGTAACTTTAAAAAAGGAGATTTATTAATTTAAACAATACCAATTGAAACTTACACAATAACATTTATTTAAAAATAACATTCCGAAGATGTCCTCCATTTTGTTCGACACATTCCAGCAAATCTTGGGCGAAGGTTATTCATCACATTTTCAAGTGTGGCTCTAGGAATTCGTGTTATTTCTTCGCGAATCCGTTCTTTAAGTTCCCGGAGATTTCGAGGCGTCGGTGATTGAAAAACACGTGATTTCAAGTATCCCCAGAGAAAGTAATCACACACAGAGAGATCTGGTGACCTTGCTGGCCACGGAATGTCTCCGTTCTTGGAAATTACGCGATTATGAAATAAGCGGCGCAGAACAGCCAGTGAAGCATTGGATGTATGGCAGGTTGCCCCGTCCTGTTCGAAAAATATGCCTTGGTAAGCAGGATTACGAGCTAATTGAGGTTGAAGAAATTTATCCAACATGTTAATATAGCGCAGAGTATTCACTGTAACTGCTCGTCATTTCGGTCCTCAAAAAAATATGGTCCTAAAACAGCTCTTGATGAAATTGCACACCATACTGTCACCTTATCACTGTGAAGCGGCTTTTCGTGTATTCTCTGTGGATTTTCTCGTGACCAATACCGAAAATTCTGCTTATTGACGAACCCCGAAAGGTGGAAGTGCGCTTCATCACTCATCCAAAAATTGTTTACAAGTTCTGCATTGTCATTCATCATGTCCAATATCCTATTACAAAAAGCAAGACGGGATGCGTGATCACCAATATTCAGAGTGTGCACTACTTGAATTTTATACGGATGGTAGTGGAGATCGTTGTGTAAAATCCTCCTCGCACTGCGATCGAAAATTCCGAGAGAGATTGCGTGCCGTCGACCTGAACGGGTGGGGCTTCCTTGCATAGCCGTTCGCACCCTGTCAACGTTTTCAGGTGTACGGATATTTTTTACGTGGCCAGTTCGTTTCTTAAGTATTGAGCCTCTTTCTTCAAAGTTCGCAAGCCATGTTTTTATTGCATGGGCAGAAGGTACTGCAACATTACGCAGTATGTTAAAATGATTGCGAAATGCTCGCTTCGCGGACACGTAACTGTCATTATTTTTATAATAAGCTTTGACAGCGTACGCTCGTTGTGCACCGCTCCACGGCTCCATCGTGACTAAATGGTAGGGCGTACGCTACAAGATTGCGGTAGTCCGGTTCCCCTACCTCGACCACAACACACTGTTTGCAGTGTTGGAAAATCGCCCGATTCACTGCCGCACCCGTTAGTTGCAATTTTATTGATTATATTAGCTAAAAAAAGACATTTAATTCATGTCAAATAAAAATTCAAATCGAACCTGACGTCCAACCAACAACAGGCTGAACCTATCAAAGACAGTGATCTTTCCAACCATGGCCATCCCTTATCTAAACAATTTTTGCTCATATGGTACTTAGCGAATACACTGCAAAAGGTAAGACTATCTAATGCACAATCTCGTTCAATTCATCAATTCTTCCGGTAACCATATCTTTCCTGGTATAACACAAAATTGTTAAATTCATAAGATGCATGGAAAAGATTAATTTCGTACTTCATGAAAATCTCAATGTCTAAAGACGACGGGATCCGTTCATCTGTTTTTTCGCTAAAAATTAAATCATTTTTAATTAAACAGAATTGACAAAAAACTTTAATTCTTGTGATTTATTTCAGCTGTCACCGTTCCCAGTGTTTTATATATGACATTTTTTATATAATTTACAAGGATTGAGGTAAATAAACTTAGGACATCAAATGATACGAACTTTGCTTATCTACTTTATTTATAAATTAAAATAAGTTTTTAGGACATAGTTGACTGAATGGGCTGATACTTGTTCAAACTCCATTTTAAAGTAATAAAATAAACCAAAGTAGTTTCAAAGTTTTTTATTGTTCGCTACAATACTGTTTCGTCAAAACTTTGGCTTCATCAGGTGATGATAAACTGAACAATTTAAAATATATTTCTTTTACAGAAGTGTATGGGTATATTCTAAATGTGGGTGTGTCAATATTTTATATAAGTAGTAGAGGGGAGTTATTGAATTCCGTTTGTTCATTTAGAGATGAACCTAATTTCCTATATCTATTTTTTTCTATATTTTCTAAGAGATTAAGTTTTTTGCCTTTGTCTTCTACAGGTAGAATATTTAATTCTATATTAAATTTATGATTTGAATTTAAACAATGGTTTGCGAAAATTGAGTCCGTCTTTTTGTATAAACAGCTTCTTTCATGCTGCCTTTAAACGGATAACCAAGGAGCATGAAAGAAGCTACAAAGACAAAATGACAGGTTCGACTCTATTACTTGTATAAAATATGTAACACACACCCACTTAGAATATACCCATACACTTCTATAAAAGAAATATATGTAAAATTGTTCAGTTTATCCTCACCTGATGAAGCTAAACTTTGACGACACAGTATTGTAGTGGACAATAAAAAACTTTGAAACTACTCTGATTTATTTTATTACCTTTAGGACATAGTTATAAGTTACAGATAAAAGCTTGAGGAAGAATATCAACCATTTTATTACAACAGTTTATATTATGTGCGTCTACCTAAAAATAACTGCTGGTAAAATTATTTTATTTGTGATTAATTAACGTCAATAGAGGCAAATGGTATTGATGCTTTCATCTCAGTTGTCTTTGGTTAATATGTGTGAAATTCGTATTTTAAGTCTTGAACTTATGCCAAGCGATAGCGACTTATTGCAAATGTTTTTTGTCTGTGAATATATTAATGAAAATTTTTGTTGAATTCTGAATCCTGTCAAAGTTAAATATACTGTCATTATCTAATGATTCTTTGTGACTCTCAGTGGCAAGAGTAATAGGTCTCCAAATTCTACAATCTGTTTACAAATGACCGGCCAATTAATGTATTAACCATTGACTTTATAAACGCAGATTACGATACAGTAGCGGCTCGAGGAGAGTCCTTTGAGGCCATCGAAAATAAGATTTCCGACGCTCTGGAGGATCTGACATTTTACTACGAAAATATTCAATTAACCGAATCGCAGTAAAATTTAAGTTTCTGCATTCCACCTTAGAAATTGGGAGGTTAAGGGTAAACTGAGAAATACGCGGAGAAGTGAAAAGCTGGAATCATGTGATTATCAAAAATACTTAGGGTCCACCCCGGATCGTATGCTTTCATTTAAGAAATATTGATAAATTGTAACTTTGATAATAGAATCGAGCGGTCGATTTTATCAAAGGCTTTACTGAAATGAGTATAGATAACATTTACTTGTAGCCGAGCATTCTAAGCTTCACCTATGTATTGGTTAAGTTCGACCAAATTAGTAATAGTAGATTTGCATCTAACAAAATCATGAGAATTAACTGAGTGATGTGATTTAATGCTACCATGTAGTTTGTCGTACAGAATATGTTTAACTACTTTAGCCCAGTTTTAAAGAATATTAATTGACCCGTAGTTACAAATGACGGTCACCCTTCTTAAATACTAGAGTAATCCTACTTATTTTCCAGTAGTCTGGAAAAGTCAAGGTACGTATGATAAATTAAAAATTGCAGTACGTGAATAACAAAGTACGGAGGCACAGTGTCGTAGAAAGAAGCCTGGTCAGCTATCACAGCCAGAAATCATATTTTGTTTTAGATTCTTGATTCCACATTCCACACAGTACTACTACCACAGCAAAGCACCCAATTCCAAACGAAGCTGGATTCAGATCCATATTACAGTGAACAGAGAAATGTAAGAATTATAGGTATTAGAAAAAATACCAAGGCTGAACGATATCCAGTGGTTACTACATCGTGTAGTGTTAAAGATCCTGGAATTCTGGAGGAGGAACACCTATCACTGACAAAATTCCGGAAATGTTGCGGATCGCGTATATTGTTAGGTCCTAGTCGAGCTTGATATTTCACATATCCACCTTTTTATTACCACTTTAATCAATGATCGTTTTCTGGAAAACGGTAAGTCCGTTTAAGACAATGTCTATTTTGAGAGAAAATTTATGACATCTTGTAAATTTAAGTTTTACACTTGTATCATATTATTTATCCGAGTTACAGAGAAATCTACGCGACAGTAATATTATTCGATGCGCAGAACACGATCCGCCATCAATTGTATTTATTTTTATACATTCGCTTGACATTTCCACATAAACACAAACATAACCTCTGTCTACACCTTTACCTGTCGAAATAATATTATACGGTTTATGTGTCTGTAAAATAGGATAATTATTAGTTTTGGACATTTGATATAATCAATGTTAGCGATGACACCTACTAATATTGTATTAGGAGCTGTTGCAACAACATTAGCAACGGCAATATCGTATTTTCTGATAGCGTTTACGTACCCGAGACATGCATTTTGCACCCTCTGTAACCTTCTCCGATCCGTAGCGTCAATGCACGGACCATACATGGCAGAGCAGTACGAACTAGCGAATTGCATATCTAGAATAAGTTTGACATTAATAGATAGATAGTGTCTCTGCTGATACAGAATTTCAAGTTACTCTGTTTTTCGAACATATTTGAACACCTGTTGTTTATACCTAAATGTATTGTTCATCACACACCAAGACTCTTACACTCTGTTGCAACACGCATAGTTTCGCTGCCTATATGTAATGAATAATTATCTATTAAACCACCACGACTCTTTTGACAACCAAAAGAATAAAACCGCTGACTTGGAAGAATTTATTTGCAATGAATGTTGTAAACAACTATCATTAATGGCATCCCAAATCATTTGGAATGGTGGAATAAAGTTGCGTATTATCCGTATACATATAAATTGTACAGTTCTCAGCAGATTCGTATAAGGCGCAAGTATAGATAGAAAAGAGAAGAGGGCCCACAATTGATCCCTGAACAACCCCAGAGTCCAACTCAAGCCTATCAGAAACCACGTCTTTCATTTTCACCAATTGTTATCTTTAATGCAAAAAACTATTCAGCAAGTCAATAGCGCAGTCAGAAAGACCAATATTGTGAAAAATGGCAGCCAGCAATCTGTGATTCACAGTAACAAAAGCCCTGGTGAAAACCAAAAGTACCAACACCAAGGCATACCTTTTGTCGCATGCAGACAATATATAGTCGAAAACCTTTTGTAATGCCGATTCACAGCTATGCCCCGACCGGCAGCCTGATTGATAAGTAAGCAAGACATTATGAATGTCTTCAATTAACTGTATGTATATCTATTTCTCAAATATTTTTGATAGAACTGAAAATAAATATATAGGTCTTAAATCTGACAGAAGTTGCGGATTAGATTTCTTGGGCAGCGGCACAACTAGTACCTGCTTCTATGCCTCAGGAAAGATGTTTTCCACAAGGCAGCAATTCATAAGATGTAGAAGATACTTCAATATATAATATCGAAAGTTATTAAAAACAAACGCAGCAACTGGAGACGTAATGTATGGTTGAAGCCTTGGATTAACAGAAGATTACAGAATGAAGGAATTTTAAACATGGTAAACACCGAATTCTGAGTAGAAGATACCAAGCAAGGATATTTTTCTACTTCGTCAATCAATTTCGACACTTGCTCCTGACCCCACATTTTTAGAAATTCAAAATCAATAATTTTTAACAAAATAAATACCAACTAATCATCAACTAACAAGGATTATGTTTGATGTGGTTTGGCAGGCAAACGGCATCAAAATATGGCGACCTACTTACGGAGACGTCTCGTGCGCCATTAATTCATGGATTTAATAGAACTTTTTCTATTAAATTTTAGGCAAATTTGCCGGTAAATTAGACGTAAAATGTCAGTTTTACACATGCCTATTTTTGGAACGCATATTATCTGATAAATTTTCTAGCAAAATAGGCCTCGTCTCAAACGGGCTGTACGATAATGTTCATATCCTGTATGCTTCTACCTGGCAAAGTAATATTCTTTGAGATTCAGATGCTTTATATAAATATGAAAAAGATACGAGTGTTGTTTAATTATCTTAAGGATTTCAGAGAGTTACAAAATGGAGAATATTACTTTTGAATTAATATCATTCAAATATTTATTATGACTTTCTGGGTATTAGTATTTATATTTAGTTATTCACAATTATGTAAATATGACAAAATCTCATTGAAAAGTTGAAAATCAATTGATATTATTTAAAACATCTATACAAATTAAATTATCAATTTAAAACACTCTCCATATATTCATTTATTTTGTACACTCCTCATAAATGTTTTTGGAATACCTGGATACTGTCTTTTGAGTCTCTGGATACTGCCTTTTGAATTTCTTGTATTGGATCGTACTCCTGATACAAAACCCAATACTTCAGGAACATAATACAGCAAAGATGATGTTGTATCTTCACTGAAGAGTCAATTTTTCTGATTCATTTTAAATGGATAAACATGATTACAAAGGTGTACTACAGCCAACTCTCCTGGATCGTAGTACAGCGAAATGTTAATCTCCGAAACCCAAATAAGTGCCCCGTACAAAACCAATGATATAAAAGGAATAAATAATCTTCTTAGTATCTCCTCAGGTTCTTTTTAGAAGTACTTGGAAATATTTCCGTTAATTTTTACGAAATATTTATGTATTCTTTTATAAATATAAATATATATATAAATATAAATATATATATATATATATATATATATATATATATATATATATATAAGTAAAAATTTCATTAACGGGTGAGCGGTCTGTCAAGTAAAAATAAAACTCCTTTATTCCACCCTATATTTCATAACGCATTGGTTACTTCATCAGGAGTGTAATTCAGAGTTAAAATTTAGCAAATAACGGCACGAAACATGTTAAAATTCGTCAAATTTAAAACATCAAATAATATGTTGTTAGTTTGTCTCCTCTTAAAAACTTAAAAGGTTTTTCGCCGACTTATTAAGTTTACTATATATATATATATAAGGTAAACTTAATAAGTCGGCGATTAAAGGTCTGGTTCATTACTTCAAAGTATATATATTTAAATATATATACTTTGAAGTAATGAACCAGACCTTTAATCGCCGACTTATTAAGTTTACCTTATCATACCAAGGTCACGAAGATATTATATATATATATATATATATATATATATATATATATATATATATATATATATATATTAATTCAATCAAGGGAAGATGTGCTGTTAAATATAAAATATTAAAAATTCTAAATGCCTTTTAAATTTCAAAATGAATGTGAAATATTTATAAGATACATATTTGTTAATTTAAGTAAAATATCCTATGCATATTTTGACATTTCTATATATAATTTAACTATTTCAAACATAAAATACAATTTATATAAGTCAACTTTACAACTATTTAAAAATATTTACTAAAGTCTGATGTAATCATTAAACTACAAGAATTAAATAGTAAATATCAAAGTTATTAAATAATTTTGAATGTAAAATAAATTAAAACTTGACATCTGTTTATTTTGAAAATATCCTTTGAATATATGTTATGTATACTCTTATGTTTAATGAGTATATTACAAAAATAGCTATACCCAATGTAATGTGAGATTTATCCCATCGCAATGATACTTTTTATAATTAGATTACTACGCGTTTTTACTACGCCTAATTACTACACGTTGGATAACATTAATTATTATGTTATAACCTCAGATTCGTAGATATTTTGTATATTAATAACATCTTTCGTAATAATTGGATCGGCATAAAAACAGTTTATGTAATACTAATATAATGTTTGTATATTCAGTAAAATACTATTATTTTGTTAGTGAATAATTGAAAAGTACAAATATTATGACCGAATAATAACAACTTAGGTAATAATTGGATCGGCACAAATGGCCCCCTATAGGGCTATCTAAAACGTAACAATTCCGTGAAACATGGATAAAGTGAAAAACCGCGTTCGAAATGGTATACTAAATATAACCGCTGTCACACTAATGTGAACTATGAATGGAATTCGTAAACGTTTCCAATATTGCGTTGAAAGTAATAGTGGCATTTTCAGCAACTGCTATAATTGTTTGTCATTTGTTTTTTTATTTCTTCATTCTTTATTTTCGTCTTTAAATCAATAAAAAAATTAAAAAAGTAGCTTTTCGTCAGTATTTCTTTTTTTTTGACATTTTTTCAAGAATTTTCGTAAGAAACGCATACATTTGCGAAGTCAACCATTACCTGTTTTGGAAAAAATTGTCGATAACGTCACTGCAATAAAATAACGTCATAAAACAAAATTGAAAATCCCGCAAATTATTTCTTTTGCTGTTCTATTTTTTTTATATTTATTCATTTATTTTTGATCTCTAATTGTTTATTATATCGCTTATATTAACAGTTGGTATTATTTAACTGTCACACTTAATATTTCTTCGTCATACTGTGTTATTTGTGATTATTGACATACACCGCTGCAACCTTCAAATTTAATATTTGTCATAATTAATACATGCCTTTTACATTATTACTTCATAACTAACTGACATTTATTCAAATTACTTCTGCTTATGGTAATTTTTTATAGTCAATTAAAAAAGAGCAAACTTTCAAACAAGTTTTTTTTATTACTTAAAATAAACTTTTTAATATCTTTTTTATTAAAGAAATTTAAATTAAACAATTTTTTTAAAGTATTTTATTGTATGACACTTAATTAAATATTTATATTTAATTGCCTGAAATGTCTCCTATTATTATTGTAATTTTTTTAACATATCTATTTTAAACTAAATTTTTACCAATAATTTTGTTCTAATATTACTTACTTTCTTTAACTTCATGTCGATATGCCTTTATTTATACCTCATTTCGTCTATATAACAAGTAATCATTAAAATTTCCACTCAAGTAAGCCAGGTATACAAAAAGCATGCTGTAACTCAAGTTACTAGAGGAGATCAGTCAATATACTGCCTTCAAACGTCATGATTGTCATAAAATAAATTAAAATGTTGGATTTTATATTAAATATATTTACAATTTTTATAAAAGATGTGAGGAAATGACATTCTACCATAAAAGCTTTATGCATATCGTTAAAAGCTATTATTTTTTCTTTTGGTCAAACTACGAATATCATGTAATATACGTTTGAATTAACATCTTACTGACTTATGTTACGACATACTTTTTATATACACGGCCTGCCACGAGTGAAAATTTTAATAATCACTCCTTACTGTGATAACTAGAGTTGAGGATGTTTGCGGTATAACCATGGTTATACCGCAAACATGTGATAACAATACATATTACTACATATTATTAGTTCTTAATACTGTTATTAATAATAACTAAATTTCCATTAGGTTGTACTTTCTAATAAAATGAATATTCTAATAATTATTGCCAGCAACGTAAAAAATTTAGAGAGAAAAATATAAAATCGAGTTAAAAATTATTAATTCTTTACTCTTATAGAATTAAAATATAATGCAAGAAAAGTAAACAAATCTGATCATAAAAAATACTACTTCGTATTGATACTAATTTCCCATAACAATATATTGTGTTATGGGAAAAATTAATAAATTGGTAATTAAAAGGTTTGCTTAAAAAAATTAAATTTAAGTGTATAGTAGGTATAAAGAAAATGTAAAAAAGTATTCAAGACGGAAAAATTACAGAGGAAAAAAATAAATAGAAACATTATTCAAGCTTTTATCGTGGATCAAGTTTAAGAAAATCTAAAATTAAAGAAGATTTAATATAACAATTAGTATATTATCAAAGGAAGAGAATAGAAAAGGCATATGTTGAATTATCAAATAGGTAACATATAAAATTACAACAGAACTTGATTATAAATATACATGTTTTATTTAGTTTTAAGAAATTATGTTAGACTTGTATGTAATTGGTATTCAATATTAAGCCAGTTCATTTCATAATATTATAAATATTAAATTGGTATATTTAAAACAAGTTTTAGATCTAGGTATTTTTCATATCTTAAGAAATTCAATTTTCGAAACAAGAACAACAGACCCTGAGATAAGTAAACTTTATAATCATATTACTATATATTGTTACGTATTCGTAGAGGCGCCCTCATTTCGTCACGAATTAGCTTCTTATTTTATTTTATTCCGTTTTATTTATTTTGAACCAAACTGTAAGTGCACCCGCGTGCTTTCATTTTCTACAGAAAAAGGAATTACGTATTAATTCTTCTTCGTGGCCTTCTTTCTCCTCTCGATTATCGAGTGGAGATTTCGGGGAGAGAGGTAGACTGAGACCGCTATCAGCAGTGAGTTGGTCGACCGCTAGCTATCGCCATTGTGGCAGCTTGCTTTCTGGGCTTAATTACCTCTTTAAGAAGTACTTCGTATTTTTGCAGCCTTCTCGAATATACGAGGATATAATTAAATTGTCACAGTTTTTAATTGTACGTTGCAATTACCTAAACAGAGGATTTTTTTTATGACGATACAGAGAGCCGACTTAATTCCTCCTCAACGATATATATTGTTGCGTTATAAAAAACCATTAGGATTTATTCTGAAGGTCTTTTTGCCGTCGTGAACGTCGTACTCCAGGTCCTAGAATATCTCCGGGGCTTGTTCTCTTCGCCTGCTGAAGGAGTTTCTGCTTCGAACTAAGATCCACGACGATCCGATAGAGTATCAACGCTAATTACCATACAAAGTCGGACAAACAGCTAAGACTTTATATATTTCTTTATTAATTTAGCCAGTAATAAGATGCAATTTAGTTTACTGTGTTAAAAATTTTGAGATGCAGTTTTCTCTATACATATTTAATCTTTTTTGTTCTTTATCTTGGTAACTGCGTTATTTGAAACATCATATCAAATTTTATTTAATTATTTTAATAGCATCCCTAATTAGTTTATTTCGTTTGGATTGCTACACGTCTCTTTTTTCGATAAAATTTATTTCAAGAGAGTTCAATGTAAATTGCACACTTGTTACACTCGGAAACAAAACCTAATTTTGCTTTAAAAATATTGAAAGATTTTTTCGCTGTTTTTTCTTCAGTGTAGGAAACGTGCGCAAGGTTTTTTGTGTTTCTTAGATAGACACGTTAAAATAAAACTTGTTCGCTAGTTATGTTAATCTGTTATTTATAATTTAAGTATTGCATTTTTCTCATTTATTTTAATCATTTCAATTATAAGCATTCATTAATTTTTGTTCTTAATTATATCAAACCGCCAACATTAGTAATATATCTTCAGACAACAACTTTATAAATTTGTACTAGTTTATTTTTTTTTAATTTATATATATAACTAAAAACCTCTAAACATATACCAAGTCTGTATTGATTAATTGTGAACCATATGAATACATATTTTGATGGTGGTTAGCTATCTGTGCACAAACCGGACTGATTATAATTAACGTACTTAGTTTCATTCTATTATCATATATTAACATAAACATTCAAATAAAGATTGATTACACTTGACTAAAATCCGCCCTCTTCTTTTCTTTGTTTTATCGTTTCGGACGGCTTGGTTGTGCCATCTGCCCACCGCGTGACGTGCCTTATTTATTTTTGTCATCGCGATTTTCCGAATTTGCGACATCTAGCGGTACCATATTCGGTGGCGCCCTTTACCATATTATTTGTATAGTACCTCTAGGTCTCCCCACCCTTGGACTGAGGCTGTCTCTGTAGCCGAATGGGCCGCTAGACGTTGGCACGGACGGGTAGGTGGAACAATCCACGTCGCCCGTTCAGTTTTTTTCCTCTTTTGCGACCTTTTCTTTTTCTTGGTAGTTGCGGTATTAGCACCGTAGCAATATATATATATATATAATGAATAATTAATTCAGCAGACTAAAAGACAGAGTTAGAAATTAGCAGTGAACGTAACTAAATATGTTAAAATAGATTTACATTAAATTGAAAAGGTTTATAAAAGGTTGACGTGAAACCAAGAGATAGTCATGTGTTTGGTTTTATATTTTTTATATTTTATCTTTTACATATACGTATCTTTGAAAGTTGATGTGACACCTTATATCTATAGTTACATTAATGTTTTTAAATTTAATCAATTTTAATATGTCTGTGTACGTCACTTTCATTTTTTAACTCTACATTCTGTGAGTAGTTTACTATTGCTTTATACACTAATTTATTTAATGTCTTGTTCATTAATCTTGTGGTATCTCCTGAAGAAGCAACAAATACGTTGCGAAATATAGAGATAAAAAATAAATGAGTTTTAATTGACAGACCGCTTGCCCGTTTTAATTTATTATTAACCTATATATATATATATATATATATATAAATTCTAATAATTAATAACACTAAATATTGCAGTGGATTTTTCCCCGAAGAAAAATTATAAGAAACTATAAAAGACTTTATATATTTATGTGTATTTTATTCCAGAAAGATATTTAATAATATTTCATATTTCTTGAAAATTTATTATAATGTGTATTTTTATCCACGCCTGTAGATTGTGCGAACAATTGTATTGATGTATGCAGTCCAAGTTATGCGGTAGTATTTTGCAAGTGCAGATCTTTTGATTTATGTTAGATGGGGTAATGATGCTGTTTCCGTGATCCTGGTGCCTTCAGAGATTAACCAGCTGTCGTACAGATAGGTCCAAGTTTTTGTCACTGAATAGAAACTTTTATATTTAGTAATTTTAGTTCAAATCGGTTTGTGTTTTAGTTGTGATTTTATTTGATGTGTTAAAAATTATCTAGCGATTATTATGAGTCTGTAAACTTGTAATTTTGATTTTTTTTTGTGAAGTGACGTATACATTAATTAATGTACGTATATTTTTGCAATTATATTTATGTATTTAGAAATAATTTAGTAAGATAGTTGAGCTCAATAAAGTCAATAATTTTAGTTTATAAAATATTTTGTAATCAGAGGAATATTATGGAAAATTTTCAGATTTCTTATGAGGGTTTTAGAAGTAAAATATTCTAGAAGGATAGAACAGGTGGGAAATTTTATTTGCTTCATGTTATTAGTACGCATGAATAAATTTTGGTTGCGTGTGAATATAGATAGTTTTCTATTTGACGTTGGATATTGGGATAACGTATTTGATAAGTCTGATTGTTGTTCTAAATATTTAAATTAGTAATTTGCTCGCGGTCATTTTTGTGAGGTTTTTACCTTTTGCTGTCAGTAGTATCAAAGTTTTCCTCACATCCTGTTACATTATAGATGTTTCAGTTTGACTTTATACTTTATAAAGTCTATTTTTTTTTATTTTTCTTTTTTTATGGGATTAAAATTTTGAGGGGTGAATCTTTGTTTGTTTTCCTAATACCTTTTGTTTTTATTCTTATGCGACGTACCCTATGAGGGTAAACCTGTAGATTGAAGAGCTCCTGGTATCCGATTTGAGTGAAGCTGGGCAAGCTACTGTGTATTGTGAACCAAAGTTATATAAGCAATCACCATCACAATTCACTGCAATATGTTTTCATCACACTGTAGCTTCATTAGGGGATGATAAATACAAATTCAATTTACAAAATTGCTGTTTATATACAGTTCATAAAGTATTTCTTTTCAGTCCAAGGCCAAATTTAAGGCATAAGAATACCTTAAAATGACTAACGTGTGTAATATTACAGCGCGTATTTATGTGTGAGAATGAGATTAAGTACAATTTGCTGTTCACACTTTGAGCAGTACGAACTGCAAGTAAATACTTTATCAACTGTACATACCAATCCAGAAAAACAAATATTTTTGGGAAGAGGTTGTGTATTACAAATTTAGATTTGGTGGTGTGAGACATTTACGTCAAACTGATTTTTTAAAATTCTATAATATTCTGTAATAATTTGTAATTGAGTTGTTCACTAATTTGAGTCCGTATGTCCTTTCCGATTGTAACCGATGCATAGTTATATATTTGGCTGGCATTTTACTTGACATTTGTAATGTAAATGCAGTCCAAGTCACAACTTACGATTTGGGATTCATGAATGACTCGATTACAAATTAACTTGATCGCTCTTTATTTTATTAAATTTATTAATTTCCAAACTTCCGATCCTTTGTCTGTTTTGTTAAAGGTAAAAGAGGCAAAAAATTCAACTTGTCATATAGTGTATATATAACATAAACGTAGCTCGCAAGAATTCCTATGATGTCAACAACCTATACTCAATATTAAAAGACAAAATACCTACATTAAGGAAAACACATGTTATTTATGAAATTCCATGCAATGACTGCGAAAGTGTATACATCGGCCAAATAAAGCAAACACATACAAAAAAAATACAAATTCAATAAATGACCGAACAGATTTAAATAACTTTTCAGTAATAAACCTACCCATTATATAAACAACCCCCGTATAATAACAATATCAACATCACAAAAATCAAATAAAAGAACACATGTCCGAGAACAGTTAAACCAACCCCCCCTCACAAGTGTTGACAAAGCTAACATTCTTTCCACTCGTCAAAATATTAGATGGTCGAAAATCGCCTACTTTTCAACACAAAAAGTTAAGTTATACTTAGAAATGCGTAACAATATATAAACAACACAAAAATTTAATGTAAATAAATTTATTATAATATCGTCCCTTACAATGTTTCAGTGGCAAGGTAGACAAGTTTTCCGTAAAATTGGAATATCACTTTCAACATTCAATGTTTTCGAGATGAATAAAACATTTGATATTTATTACAGAAAGGGACAACTTTACTTTAATCAGTTCGTATGAATATTATGTAAAACAAAATTTAAACTATAAATTCACTTTGTGAATTTAGCAACATAGTATATGTGAAGCCATAAGGATCTAATATTAAACCCATTACAGAAAATGTAAATTATTTATAATAAAATTTAGCAAACTTTATTACATTGTATGTTTATACATGAAAACTTTACATCACATAGAACAGTACGATTAAAACGTTTGAGGTAGTTTGTGCTTTGTACGGTTTATAAAAAAGTATTAAAATAATTTAAGCCTCAAAAACAAAAGTATATGTAATATAGATTGTCTTTAAGATATTAATTATAATAATATTTTTATTAAAAATTGTAATTTTCTGTAATTTGTAATTAATTAATTGTAATTTTCTGAAAATAACTAAATTAGAAAGAGTTGGACAAATATTGATATGTCCTGCTAGTGAAGTTTATAATAACTATATAATAATCATAATAAAATATGTTCAAAATTAATAATATATTGAGTAGACAAACAGTAATATACTGTAATATTTAATACATACACGAATTCCTTTTTCATAATTCTAGATTAAAAATAATTTCCTAATGGCCTTATCTTTTGTGTTTACCATAATTTTGGCTCGTATGAGAGTAATTAAGTTCTAATACTGTTAATATTGTTAAGCCCATCAATCATCGTGAATAATTTGAATATCTTATCACTCAATACGGGGGACAATAATAAAATCCCAGAGTGCTTGTTCCCAAAATCTCCACATTATGCCATGTGATTATTTATAAACGTGATATTCAGGATAAAATTGTGAAGAATATTAGCAGCTATTTAAAATGAATTACTATTTATTGTCTTTGTTAATACACGTATGGAATTATTAAAATTTTAGTTACGTTATGTATTTCTTCTTTAAATCGATATGCTATTATTTATAGATTTATTTAACTCAAAATCCATATGCAATATCACTTAATTACTATGTTCCTACTTATATGTTTATAATTGCAACAAAACTACAAGTAAAGCAATTATTGAGATTTGCAAACCGAACCGATATGATTGGAACACAAGAAGAATGAATAACAAAGATCTGGTAAATTTAACTTTAAACAGTGTTTTGGCTTTAAATCAAAATACTTCATTAGATGAACAGTCAGTATTAACTCCCAACTGGTATGATGCTTTCCGGCTCACACAACTAGTATCGTTGGGTCAGAAATGACCCAGCCAAATATTTTTTATAACTCAAAAATAGAACTATGAAAAGAAAAGAATATACAAAAATTTGACCCTACACTATTTGCAATAATAGAAATAACTAATACTAAAGGCTTGGATAAGTTGTTTAGTATCTCATGCATGCGATTTCAATAATTCTTTTATAATTTTTTTCTAAGTAACGCACACTTTTATTTCAGTAAAGCCAACGTAGTGACGGCGTTGCTAGTGCCTAAGTGTCGTTGTTTACTGATAATATAGAAATTGGACGATTATTAATAGACTCGGCAAAGAGGGGCAATTTCCAGTGCCGTGGCGAGAGCAACATAGAGAAAGCATACTTGTTCAGTATTATACCACTAGGCGTTGTGAGTGCATGTCAGTACACACATACTTAGAAAATGTCGCATTTAGGTACGTTTCGGGAACGGCGTATTTCGAAGAAACTAGAAAACGTAATAACGAATACACCGGATTTAGAATACAAAAGGCGATAGAATTAAATGTGTAAGGTGCGACGACTATTTAATGTGTACCAACAGGTGAAAGTGTGAACGCCACCTAAAAAGTATAAAACACTGTTCTGCAATCCGTGGCAAACGATACAGCAAACAATTAACATTTGATATAGGTGTTTGTCTTATTATATGTAAACTACCGTTCACCTTGCTAGACCAAAAAGAATTTGTCTCCTTCTGGAGCAAATATTCGGATTATGCATTATCAAGTTGGACATCGATAAGAAACGTTATGCCATCTGCTCGTGACTATGTTGAAAGAAGAATTAAAGTAGAATTGAAAGATAAAAAATTGTGGTTAGGTGTGGACGAGACAACCGATCGGCAAAAAAAATTATGTGGTGAATGTGATGGTAGGTACAATGGAAGAATTTGAACCGCCGTCCACTTATCTTACTTGCTGGTAAGAGTTGCAAAATGTACTATCGATAAAATTTTAAAAGTGGTGTTGAGCGCATTGAACAAATTTCAAATTTCAACAAACCAACTTTTAATGTTTGTGCTAACAGGCTTTCCTTAGGCGCTCTCTTAAAGAAGAGAATGGCCATCTGTTACACGTTACATGTAAGTGCATGCCTTAAATTTTGTGGCGCAATTTATACCTGCATGTTATCCACGAGTAAATGCTTTAATAGCTCAAAACGTACAAAAAGTTTTACGAGCTATGTCCCAAAATGCCTGAACCACCACAACCGTTTATTACGCGTTGAGGAACCTGGTTAGAGGCTGCGTTTTACTACAGCGAACATTTAGATGATGTAAAGAAGGTAGTTTTACAATTTGATCCGAGACACGCCGGAGCTATCAAGAAAAGCCACAAAATGTTTCAAGATAGTCAGGTAAAAAGTGATTTAGAAACTGTACGCAAGATCTACTATGGACTAGCGGAGGGAATTGAAAAAATACAAAATCATTCCATGTCGTTTGTGGATTCTGTTCAAACTGTGGATGATTTTCAAATATTTAATAGATGCCACCTAGTTTGTGATTTCATGGAAGCTTTTTAAGACAGTAATTGTGTCGGCACGTTATGTAATATATTTTTTATCATTATTTTATGCGTAAACATTCACGCGTCCGCATCGCCTATTCTCACTCTTGAAAGTCACGAACATAAATAATGCGAGTACGTAAAAATTACTGAACTCTCGCCTTGATACGTCCGCTAGGCCGTCCATGTTGTTCTCCGCACTGCACTGCACTTGCCCCTCTTTGCCGAGTCTAATTATTAATCATTAATTTTACAGCCCTCGATTTAATAAACAAGCGCTATCTTTTCCAACTTTCAACCTTCCGGAAATACACAGTACTGCAGTGAAAGAAAATACGTTTTAAGGATTTAATTAAAAAAGAGTTCTTCCACTTAAATTATTTTGTATTGAAGCAAATATTTTCCGATATAATATAACTATTGTTATGATTATCATCGGTGATAGCTCAGTTAAAACTGTTGAAAATTGACCGAGTTCGAAGTCCCCGTAGTTCATCTTCACAAAGAGAACACACTCAAGAATATATATAGATGGCAAGGTAAGTATTCTATTCTCCTTAAAAGTGTTTACGCATTATCTCTCTTGCTCATGCCAAATATTGGCCTAACACACGTTTTCTGGAGAATGAAAATTCTACCCACAACAATAGAGTTACCCCAAAACACGGTCCCATATTTAATTCTTGAGAACACATCAGCATAATATGCGGACAAAGCCGCGTTAGCACTTACGTTTTTCACTATGGTTCTTAAACCAAAGCATGCCCTTGAGATCCTACCAGCCAGACCCTCTGCATGTCCTCCCCCCAAGAAAGGTCAGCATCCAGAATCCATCCCAGAAACTGTGCCTCGTTGCTGAAGGCAAGAATATCACTGTTGCACCTTACCTCAAGAGCTTTTTATTAAAGGACAGTAGCTTGGTCTTGTTTACATTCAATAGCAAGTTGTTTTTTAGGAACCATTCCTCATACGAAATTATAGTATTTGTTACTCTTTCACACACACTTGGATGGCTTACACCGAGCGTATCATCCGCAAAAATCACTGTCAGACCCTCGATGATCCCTGGCAGATCGTTTATATAAAGCAGGAACAAAATTGGACGCAAACTAGAACCCTGAGGCACACCACCCTCGATGATCCTCCAGTCAGATGTCAATTTCTTTCCCAGCTCATCGCACGCACTAGTACCAACTGCTCTATTTGACAGATTAGACCCCATCCAATCCAGACCAATGCCACGAAATCCCATCACCTCCAGTTTCCGCAACAAAATCCGATGACTTACACAATCGAATGTCCTACTTAGATCCATGAAGACACAAGCCGTTTGCTCCTTTCCACTCAGGTCCAATGTCACTTCTTCCATAAGCCGAAACAGAGCACAACTCGTAGATCTCCCACTTAGATAACCATTTTGGTTGGAGTTTAAGATGTTTTGCTTGTTTATAAAACCGTTAATTCTAATAGTAGTCTCTTGCGTTAATTTGATTCAAAATTCCATGAATTGATTCCACTGAGATTATTTATTAATTTTGGTATTTTTTTGGATTTTCTCCTTAATTATCTTTCGAATTTTCTCCTCGCTAGCATCTCCCCATCAACGGTGATCTACTGGTTGAAACATTTTCTGGTTAGCAGCACTACTTTCTGACTTGGACACGTCCATTAAAACTTTCTGTCACTTTGACAGTAAACAATTTTATTCATTAATAACATAATAACACATGTTTTTAATGAATGTTTTTGTTAACTGCGGTTAACATGCGGTGATGGAATTGTCATCGATTTGATAGCTTATTCTACGAGTTTATTTTATATTTTAACTAATTAAATTAATTAAAAATGTACTATGTGACACGTGAATGACATTCTCATTTGTAATCTCTAGTAATAATAATATTATACAATGACTCACGTTCGTAATTACTGAGAAAATAGGAATAACAACCCCCTGCTATTTCATAACTTTGAGTAATATTATAAATAAAGATACGACTTCGCCTCCTATCCCTCATGAAAGGCAAGAGATGGCAGTATCATAGTTCGAATGGGGATCTTGATATTATCACAATAGTTTTTGTGAGCTACTCTAATTTTTTAATTAAATTCTGCCCTACAAGTTTTAAACCGTTTCATATTAAACGCATTTTGTTTTGTCTTCCCATGAAATTCTTTAATTTGTAATAATAATCTTATCTCAACAGCGTACCAACAAGAGTATTCATTAAAAGTCGACCGAAAGTAACACATTGCTTTAAAATATCATTAGCTATCCTACATTTTAAAGGCATTATTTTCTTCAAAGCAAGCAAATAAATTTCTCCAACGACACTACTGAATTAAAGAGTAAAGTTTATGAAAATCTGCTTTAGTATTATCAAATTTATTGAAATTTATAACACATAATATGTCTTTGGATTCACGGATTGTAAGTATGGTATTAATAGGAGACGGATGATATAGATCGGTTTGTAAAAAAAGAATGTTTGCATTGTTAACTGAGGCATTCACTTCTGTAGTAATAAGATCTAGCATTCTTCCACTTATATTTGACACATGATTCAGTGATATTAAATTATATGCATTCAAAAATTACGATAGAAAATAACATATTATATCGCCAATTAAAAGGTTAAATGAACAACCTGCGATAACTGCTCTTACTATTTTAACCCTTAATTGGCGTTGTGGAGCCCTGGGACTCTAGCAAGTATGAAGTATTTAATAACTTTCATATTTTTAGTGCAGGTAGCGCGAGTTGTTCAGTAGCTTTGTATGGTGGGACGACCTATCGTATGCCCAAACGGGCATATCCGAATTGCGGTAAGAATTTTTATAGGTACAATTGTAATTAAGGCAGGTATATAATGTGGGTGAACTGCGGTCAAAACCATTTCTCTTAATCCTCTCATTTGTTATCCTTACGATATTTCCAGATACAATTTTGTAAAGTGTGTTAGCTATAAATTTAACAGTACTGTTTTGTTGCATTGATACCAATGTAAATGATTTTGATTGTATATTTTTTTAAGTGACGTATTTTAGTTTAATAAAGTACATATAAATTTGAATAAATTGTTTTATTTCAATAAAATGTACATTAGAAAATTGTAATTTTGTAAATGATTTTGATTGTATAATTTTTTTAAATAACTTGTATTCTAGTTTAACAAAGTACATATAAATTTGAATAAATTCTTTTATTTGAATAAAGTATACATTAGGTAATAAAACCATTAAGATTTTTACCGCAGTTCGGTACTCGTTATTTAAAGCCCAGGTAAACAGAAAAATTTTTACCGCAGTTCGGTCGCCCCTTAAAATTTTACCGCAGTTCGGACGCACCGTGCGCAAACGACATCAGTCTATTATCAAGTCAAGTAGGTACGACAACGACCCTAGAGTCCGTAGGACTCTCTGGCGCAGTTAGTGTAATATTTTCAATTTAGCAAGAATGTCCGGGAATTGTAAAACAGTTAAAGTGACAGATCCCAACTTTGAGGAATGTGTGCTAAGGTGGTTTGAGGAAAGTGACATTGAGTTTTCAGACCAAGATGGCGATTCTGAGAGCAACATTTCTATCCAAAATGCTATTGCTAGTGTTATCACGAAACAGCGAGTGAGTTGTCTGGCAATGAATCTGATGACCAAGATGGGATGCAGGTGATTGAAACTGAAGAGGACAGTCATATAAGCGATCCAGGTAAAAACTATTTCTACGGTAAAAACAGATACAAATGGGCTGCCACTGAACCAACCCGAAATGTAAGAACGCCAGCCCACAATATATTAAAGTTGTCAGGAATTAAAAACGCTTTATCAACAATTGAAGCGCTGAAAGCATTGCAGCAAATTTTCTCACAAGATATACTAGATATCATTGTGTATTATACAAATTTAAAAATTCAAGAATTTCGTAAAAAGGCAGACAATCAGAATCGCACAGAATACAGAGACACAAACGTTGTTGAAATTAATGGCTTACTGGGGCTTTTGTTATTAACTGCTGCTTTTAAGTCTAATAATGAGGCCATTGAATCAATCTTTTCAACAGATGGGACTGGTCGAGAAATTTTTCACCTGGTAATATCAGCAAAAAGGTTCGCTGTCTTATTGACTTGCCTTGGATTTGATACACAAGTAGAGAGAATGCTAAGAGTAAATACTGATCCTGCTGCTGCGATCTCACATATCCTTCATAAATTTAACAAAAATTCACAAGCAGCTTACTGTTTGGGAGCCAATGCAACTGTTGATAAAATTCTGATCGGCTTTAGAGGCAGGTGCAAATTTAAAATGTATCTACCAAGCAAACCCGTAAAATATGGTTTGAAAGTCAAATGCTTAGTTGATGCTCGCACCCATTATATATACAATACGTATATTTATTGCGACACCTTAAAAGATGTCACCGACGATGAAAAAGGGTTTTCTATACCAACGCAAGCTGTTATTGGTCTTTCTAAGCCAATATTTGGAAGCAATAGGAATATTACTGGTGATAATTGGTACTCTTCAATAGAGCAAACAGACTATATTTTCAAAAATAAACTTACTTATGTTGGGACTTTGAAAAAAACAAACGCGAAATACCCCAACAATTTCTACCCTCTAAATTAAGACAGGTGGGATCAACAATACATGGTTTCACAAGAAACAAAACATTAATTTCCAGAGTACCAAAGAAAAATAAATGTGTTGTGCTTATTTCGTCGATACATCACTCCAAACAGGATGATAACGGCTTGGCAGAAATTAATGCATTCTATAATAATACTAAATCTGGAGTTGATGCTGTGGATGAAAAAACCACTAAGTATTCCTGTAACAGAAGAACGCGACGCTGGCCTATGGCTATATTTTACAGGATCGTAGATATGTGTTCAGTAAATGCATATGTCATCCACCAATCTTGTGCCAATGCACGTAAAGTAGATAGAATCGATTTTCTTAAATTATTGGCCAAACAATTGTATGAACCACTTCGTGAACGATCACAGAAAGCAAATTTACCAAGAGAGCTAAAAACCAGTATTTTCTGAATTTTGAAAATGACACATAAGGCGCCAAATGATGCTCAAGACGTTTTGCCTAGAAACCAGAGGAAGTACTGTTCTGTTTGTGATCCAAAATTAAAAAGAAAAACCGGTTATTTATGTGTTGAATTCAAGCAAGCAATTTGTTTGCAATGTTCTGAAAAATTGTGTGTTTCATGCATTCAAAACCTAGAAGAGTCCTAAATATTGCTCTTCTCTATGCGGTTTTAGGCCGTGTCAATTTTTTGCAATTTTAATTTAGAAATAAATGTATTCTCTTTCTTTTGCAGTTTAGACCTTACGATACATGTTTTCAATACGAAAAGTTACTATCTTTTACTATTTTTTTTTGTAAAATAAAAATCAAAGAAACACTACGGTTATTTGTAATAAAAAAATTATTGTTTCTAGTTTTATACTTTTTTGTCTTGTTTATTACTAGTAAATATAATGTTTTGTCCCCTTTTTTGTCTTTGCATATTTAGACAAGAAAAACTATTTTATAGTAAAATTACGATAAAAATACGGTATTTTTATATTGGAGTACCAGGAACTCCGCAACGCATTGAGTGTTAAAATTTCCGGCCGCGCCGGTTAAGGGTTAAATTGATATACAAAAATTTTTAAGAATTACAGAATTTACGGAAAAAATATTTACATAAACTTCGATTTTTTAATATTTGTTGGAAAACTTAATAAGCTGTTAATTTACCTTTATATACGATTGAATTAAATTCAGAAGATATTCAAGAAAACCTTAATTCGATTTATTCATGAAGGACACCGGTTGATCAATTTTGAACGGACTAAAGCCTAATCGGGACCAATTAAAAGCTTTGATGTGATGGATTTTGTATTACAAAACAAACACATCAATTTCGGTCCCAGACAGTATAATTTGAATTAAACGAGTTCCCTAACATGTTTGTATTTAATTAAAGCTTGTCAACTATCATTTATTTTGTGTAATGTTGAATAATAGAGCATTCAATTTGCATTATACGAGTATATTGATGTTAGTCATTACAAACTATTTTAACGCTAGGAAAACTAAAGAAATTTTCTTGGAATTTTGCAATAGATGTCTACATACATTTAATTAAAGCGGTAAATAATATATTATAGAGTCGGTTTATTCTAAGAATAATACTGGTCAACATATTTCCATTTTTTTATTTTTCTTTAGAAATTATGTAGAATTTTTCTTTTATAATTCTAACAATAGTAATTTATTCTGGCACGTCAGATTTTTTAAGAAAAAAATTCAAAAGTAAATGAAATAATATTAATATGGTAAGTACATTATATCGAGCTGTTTGGTATCGTACTGTTTAAAATGTTTTTCTTTTAACTTTCTGTATTCAATGTCCAACAATAATCAACAAGCATTTCACTGTTCCACTAGCCATGCTAACGTTTTGCAATAAGAGAAATGTCTTAATGAAACCTATCGCCGTGTTCATCACCCACGTCGCCGAGGTTCGGGTGAAAGAAATCTAAATGCGAGTGTAAAAAATGTATTTTAAGGCTCATGTTGCAGCCCAATTTATGGTGACTTCTAAGAAGTTCATTAAGAAGTGCTATATAATTGTCAGATTTTATGTTTCCTCGAAAATTGTGAGTCAAATTTTTAACAGCATTCCAACCAATCAAGGTTTCTTTAAATTTTTTATCTTGTTATAAAAGTTTAATTTTGGGTTCTACAAAAATTCCTCTTGTAAGTTTTGTATCTAAGATTTTGGGAAATTTTTGTTTAAGGTATTGGAATCCAGGCCATCTTTATCTATTGTTTTCAAGAAATTTTTCATCAAACCCAATTTTATGTATAATGGTGGTAGAAGTATTTTATCAGGTTCAACTAGTGACTTATGAAGTATATTCTTTTGTTCAAGGATATACTGTGCCCTAACTGGGCAGTCATTAACAAGGTAGCGGGAATTTCTTGATCGACTGTCCCACACAAAGAAAACAGCAATTCTTTGTATACCCTAGTTGTAAACCGAGTAGAATTGTTACAACTTTGGGGTCTGCTCTGATATACCATTTATGCATTTTGTACTTAATTCTGTCTAAAAGAAAAAAGTCATATATTCATACGTTTACAATCCCTACAAAATCTCTACAAAAAGAATTCTAGCGGAGTTAAATCGAGGAAGTGAGCTGGCCAGTAAATAGAGTCCCTATGTCGTATCCAGTGTCCTGGAATACTAAACTGTAATGTGCCCCAACTCCATCTTGTTGGAAGCATAACTGCTCCTCGTCTATTTCATTCAAGTTTTCTTTTAGACACTGCATGATAACTCTTCCAAAAACTGTAGGAACTTAAGTCCCTTTAAATTTTCTTGTCGAATATTTGGCCAATTACTTGGTTATTAAGAATTCCTGCCCATGCATTAATTTGTTGGGGATATTGTATGTGACCTTCACGGAAAACGTGGGAATTTATGTCGCTCCAATATCGACAGTTGTGTCTATTCACAAGACCATTTAAATAAAAGCAACTTTCATCACTGAAGCAAATACTTCGCAAAACATTGCGATATATACCTTCGCAAAACATTTCTACTTTTCCGAATCATATCTGTCATTATTTCACAAAGTTCGAGTCCTCTGTCGAAATCACCGTCACCCAACTCTTCGTGAAGTTTAATTTTATAAGGGTGCATTTTGTTTAACCCTAGGACTACCAGGAAAACGGCCTCTCGCTACTTACCGGGCTGGTCCATCGGACCCGTGTTACTATATGCTGGGTTTGAGCTAATATTCAACGATTATTTTGAATTCATGCGTAAACATTATTATATTTGACTTTTATTTTATTCAGCATAAGAAAAAACCGAAGCAGTAATAATAATAAGAGATAGATATTGTAAAAGAAAATATAGAAATGACTTACATAAAAGTAAAAGTGGGTTAAACACATTCCTTATATACAACTACTGAGTGTTCACCGCAAATATAGGTTTTACAACATGCACAAGTTGTTCTTGTTTTTCTGTCTTTTGAAGATGAACAAACATTACATCTCTTCTGCTTTCTTGGAATCTCAGAACTAGTAGATGCTTCAGCTTCTTCTTCTGCCTCTGATTTTTCGTGGTCCTTGTATTCTCCTATCTCCTTTCTTAGCTCAATTAGAAAGATTCTTCTCTTTTTCAAATCAAAAGCTGAATTAGATTTCAGGAGCTTACATAGTATGTCTGCGTTCATGGCGCTGGTGTCTTCTTCTTCTTCTTCTTCTCTGTTTTGGGGTGGACGCCACCACGTCCAGGCACTTGAGCACACTGCTCTTTGTACTATCCCCAATAGATCTCTCAATTCCACTCTGTTAGTCTTGTGTCCTCGATAAAAGCCACTATCCTCCTCAGGGGAAGTTTGAGTACACTCGAAGGATCCAATAGATCTCTCCCGAAATATTTCTGTCTGAGTTCCTTCAGTTCCTCACACGTGCATATTACATGAAGGCTAGTTTCCTCCTGTTTTTCACATCTACTACACCAGGGCTCGCTAACCAAGCCCATGGTGTACAAATGCTTCCTTAAAGGACAATGTCCGGTTATTAACCCGGTAATTATTTTAATTTCTTTTTTACTACTACGAATTAGGTTGGCTGAAAACTTACCATCCAGCCCCCTTAGTAGTGTTTTGGTATGGAGTTGACCTTCCATTAACCTCCATTTATTTTTATGTTCTTTTTCTAGCCATAACCAGATCTCCCTTTTAGCGGAATCCTTAGTGATTCCACATACAGGTTCTGGTCCTATGAAGTTCCTATTAGTACCTTCTTTGGCCTGGTTGTCGGCTATCTCATTGCCTTTAATTCCCTCATGTCCTGGCACCCATATCAGCGATACTGTATTGTCTTGTGCCAGGTTATTGAGGACCTGTTTACAATATTTCACCAGCTTAGACCTGGTAGATGGGTTCATAATGGCTTTAATAGCCGCCTGACTATCAGTCATTATGTTATTTTTTTTGCTTGCGCATCCGGCTTCCCGAATTTCATCGGCGCAAGCTGCGACTGCTAACAATTCGGCCTGGAAAACCGTAGCATGTTTCCCCAGACATATCGACATATCTTCCTTCCAGGGCACATTCCGTATATGCCTGCACCTGCCCCCTGACTAGATTGTGATCCATCTGTGTACCAGGTGCCGGCACCACAATCGATCGAGCGACTTTTAGCCTGTTCCCTGGGCGGTATAAGTATGTTCAGCTTAGCTGTAAACATAATTTCAGGTGCCATACTGTCCACCGGCATTTGAAATATCAGCTCTTCCAGTATAGTTCCTGTGATATCTGTATGGCTCCCTACAACCTTATTAGGACGCCATACGTCATTGGTCTTCAGCCTCATTACCGCAGCCATTGCCTCCGCCTTTATAAATAGTTCCAGCGGAGGGAGACCCACGATGGCCTCCATGGAAGCGGTTCCCGTCCTGTTCATAGCTCCCGTGATTCCCAACAGGGCCTGTCGCTGGAGAATCATGAGGAGTCCCACCGACGATGTCCGCTCCGCCCTCCTCCAACAGACAACTGCCCCGTAGGTAATCGTTGGTCTTATTACTGCTGTGTACAACCATTTGTCTTAGTCCTTAGTCCTGTCTTAGTCTTAGTCTCACAACATTTGGTCTTAGTCCCCAGGTCTTGCCAACAGCTCTTCTGCATCTCCAGAAGAGCTGCGCCGCCCTGTCTACCACTTTGGCAAGGTGTCTGCTCCAATTCAGTTTCGCATCAAGTGTTATGCCTAGATACTTCACTTCATTGGTTAGTTCTAACTCTTGTCCAAACAGCTTTATGCTGCCCAGATCATTTAGTTTTCTCATGTTGGTAAAGGCTACAGTTTAGACCTTACGATACATGTTTTCAATACGAAAAGTTACTATCTTTTACTATTTTTTTTTGTAAAATAAAAATCAAAGAAACACTACGGTTATTTGTAATAAAAAAATTATTGTTTCTAGTTTTATACTTTTTTGTCTTGTTTATTACTAGTAAATATAATGTTTTGTCCCCTTTTTTGTCTTTGCATTGTTACGCTAACAAATGCACTTTTCTGCAAACGACCTATTTTAGTGCAAGTTTACTCCATTATTACTCATAAAACCCTCGTAGCTTTATCTTCTAAAAAAAATTCTACTTATGCTATTTTATTTGCTTTCAAACTCCTTATATCGAACAGTTAGACCCTTCAACTTCAATATTGTCAATCCTTTACAATTCTTTCAAATCATTCTGAAAGCCTATGTTTTAAAGCATGCGGCCATCTTTGTTTACCCTTTACCGAAACGATCGCAAGTTTTACACTGATAACTCGCTTAATGCCTTACCGAATGTCAAACTGATTTTATAGGAATTTTTGTTACGAATTATAGAACATCTAAACGCTTTTTATTTCGTTAATTTTGCTCTTTTAAAAGTTATTTCTAATTTAATTATAGTTTCACCGCTTATTGCGCCATCTCCATTTCGACGTTCGCCTTCTGCGACAGGAATCTCACTTGCCGACTCCTTTTAGAGATTTACGTCTCCAGACATTTAATTGTTTCACGTTGCTAGTTTTAAATGTCACCTTTTTTTTTGCAAATTGAAATCTTTCTTAAATTCGAAAATAAACTCCTTTTCTTCTTGAACTTCCTAAATTACGATGACGTGTTTCCGGCATCTTCATCAATTTCGAAACGACCGCCATTGTGGCTTAATCTCCCTTAGCGCTGAGTCGTGTTTGTGACTTGTGTAACAGAAATTTGATCTTTGCGGTAAAAGGTATGGAAATCCTCTTAAAATTTATGCTATATCCCTTTTGAACTTACAGGATTTTTCTGTACGTTATTGTGAACGTACAATTCTTTGTATAACGGAGATTTTGGAGATTTTCTTCCGTGAGGCGTTAGGCGTCTCTCCGGCATTTCTACCTGGTTATTTTGGGAACGTATTTGGGCCGTTCGAATATTACCGTCGCAGATCTCGAGAACCGGCAGGCCGTCCGTAACCTGAGTAATAGGGGCACATTTCTTTTGCGGAACCCTTTTGGTATAGGAGGAAGGACGCGAACTTCCAAATTGTTCTACCCCAAAATGGCGTCGGCGTGAGGACTACCGGAAAATCATAGAGCTTCGAGATGCATATGTGTGCGGTAACAGAATTTGGAAGAAACGTTTACAGTTTGTAGAACCAGACAAAGTAGGTGTTGTTCTATTATTTGCTGAATTTTAAATACAATAACTTTTAGTACAGAAATCGTTTAGCTTATCTTATAATTTAAATTAAATGTCAAGTTTATACCACTAGAAAGACACTCATTAGGGGTGGAGATTTATCTCGGTATACAGATCATACGTAGGGAGTTTATTTTCCCTTATTTCAATTTAGTTTTACTGGATCTTACGAGTCTGTTTATAATTTAAACCCGATTTGTTCAGCATTTGCCCGGGGTTTCTGTAATCGGAATCTTTTAATTAAACCTGAAGACCGACAGCGTCACTGTTTGTCTTCTGCACTTTATTATAGTCGAAATCAAGCCCAATTCCTTCAGAACGGGCCTAAGTTTTGTTTTGTCGTTATTTTAATCATAGTTTACCTGTAATCTACCTTTCATGTTTGATATAGAAATACTGTACAGAATGAAAATTGCGTATACGGAATTGGTATTCTAGTTTTGTCTCTTGTAAATTATTTACTTTAACTATTTCGATATTACTGAATTTTTGCACACCTGTTATACGGGGGATACTCCAAAAGTTTCCTACCGGGTAATTTTATGTTATGATCGTTTCTTTTCTTGTTTTGAATATATTTGAAATCAAGGCTTATCCTTGGATTTGATATTAAGTAACTTACCAAATTACTTGAGATTCTTTTTTTTAAATTTAGAATCTTGCGCATTTACGTAATTGAGACTTCCTTGTTCTCGTTTGTTTGTAACTTTAATTAACTTCAACCCGAGGAATAATTTTGGGCTAACCCCTCCCACCTCTCGAATTACTTATACGGGGGAGAGTAATATAGTTTGGTCTTACACTTTTATTAATTATCTATCTTCTATTGGTGTTCAAATTGTATTTGAACCGGGCTTCACCCTTAATGTTACGTTAGTTCTGAACCATGTATAAACGACTGTGTCTGGTACCTAGCATTTAGGTGTTGGCTTTGCCGTTTTGGATATATTAAGTTGTTTTACCGAATTGTGTACGCAATAAATTTAGTTGTACTGTTGAAAGCGTTTCGTTCTAAATCCCTTCCCACTAGCATTGAGTTAGTCAAGTTTCTTGTTTATCGACGAGTGATAGGGGGCTGATCCTCTGGTGTTATTGGAGCTACCAGGTCCCGCCTGCTTCCGTTATAGCGATATCTCTGCAGGTGGTTTATAACGGTGGCGTCCACATACCCCTCCACCTCGCGGCCTTGAATCCGCGACGTTCTCCGTAGCCTAGAGAGTTAGCCGGCAGAGACCTTCCTGGGGACTTAACATCAACAGGTAGGTTCAGACCAGAGAGGTTCAGCGTACGATCACACCTTATCACTCGCCACACTGTAAATTTTACGCCGCGGTGGTGGCAAGTTTTTGGCGCCCTGTGTGGAGGCCATTTTGTTTTTTTTAAATCTATAGAAACTTTGCTTGCTCACGCTTGTGGGAGGGACTTTCGTTTATTGAGATTAATATTCAGCTTAGGGTTGTTTTAGATTTATTGAATTCGTTTAGAATTTTGAGGTTTCGATATTTTTGTAAATAGATTTTCGCTTTGTGTGTCTGAACATTTGTTGTGATGGAAGGTAAGATCGAAATCAACAGGTTAGAGCGAGATGAGTTAGTTTACGAACTAAGGGTTCGTGGAGCAAACGAAAATGTTCCGGTCAAGACAATGCGTGCGACTCTTAGGAGTTTATTACAGTTAGAGAGTGGGGGTATACCGATGGCTAAGCCAGCTAATCCTTACACTATCGAAGAGGACACTCGCGAAGTCAAGAGGAAGATCGCCGAGATTAATGATCTTCTAGATCAATTTGTTGAAATAGAAACTAGTTTAAGGTATCGGAAAATTAACACAAAAATCATCCATGCTTTTTCACGTATTAGGCGAGCAAAGCCAGAGACACCTGAGGCTGAGGAGGAAGTAGCAGGTTTTCTTGTTGAGTTGGTAACCCTTCAGACAACTCTTAAGTCTAAGGCCCGGAAGGCTAGGAAGTCAGCTTTGGCAGGTACCGTTCCTGCAGACATGTCGTTTGTGTTCGCATCCACTAGTGTAGCACAAGGTCCTACTGCTTCTGATAGCGAAATTTCCGATTCCGAAGAATCTGTGGGAGAACCGATTCTGTCACCTGTTCGTGCGACTGCGTCACATGCGGTGAGTTCGGCAGCTGTTTCTGCGTCATCTCCGTCGTGTAAGGTTGTTCCGGTGTCAAGGTGGAACTTCTCCAAATTTGATGGAGAAAATTCGCGTCAATCCTTGAGTGCATTTCTCGAAACCATCGAAGACAAATGCATAGCTAATAATCTCGCTAAGGAACAGTTAATAAGGTCCGCTACAGAGTTGTTTTCAGGAAAGGCTTTGGTTTGGTGGCGTTCCACTCGCCATAAGGTAACGACTTGGGTCGATTTTGTGCGAGAACTTCGTCTTCAATTTCAACCTCCCAACTATAACGACAAATTGTTTCAGGAAATAAAGAGGCGTACTCAAGGGCCGAATGAGACGATAGGTATGTACGTGGCGGTAATGAATGGTATGTTTGGGCGTTTGACTGTGCCAGTTGCCGAGGGACTTAGGTTGGACGTTCTGTTGCAAAACATTGCTCCGTTCTATCAGAGTCAATTAGGGCTTACAGAAATTAAATCCGTAGACCAGCTTTTAGAATTATGCCGAAAACTAGAAGCATGTAAGATCTCTATAGAAGCTTATGCTCCTCCACCTCGTAATAAAACTTCTTTGCAAGAGCCTGATTTGGCGTACACACACACATCATCTGGTGTTGCGACGATATCTGTACCTTTATCCGGCAATAGTCCGAAATGTTGGAATTGTCATGTTCCAGGTCATATGGTTAGAGATTGTCCGAATCCTCGTCAATCCCGTTATTGTTTTAGATGTGGTGCTCGTGGACATACCGTAAACTCTTGCCCTCGTTGTCAATCTTCTAATTTTTCTAGGGAACGACAGAAGGAAACGTCGTGGAGATCGTGTCCGAACCCTACATCCGTTTTTCATCGAGAAAGAGATATCCGAGAGCCGATTCGCGCTCATACCTGTTCAATGAAGGCCATGTCTAATACTTCTGACAAATGGTATAATCGACTCTTACACCATGTTAGGGAATCTCCAGAAAGATATTCAGCATTCCAGATTTTTGATGGTAAGCTTTTTAAGTTTGTACGCCCTTGGCGTGGTAGTTTTGGTACCGTAAGCGATTCTTGGAGGGAGTTGGTCCCTAAAGATCGTCGTTCCGATTTATTAAAGGCTTACCATAGACCATCTGATGGTGGACATCTGAATATCTCGAACACTTTAGGACGCATATCTCAGACATATTATTGGCCCAAAATGTCAGCTGATGTTATTCGCTATGTTAATCGCTGTCACACTTGCTTGAATACGAAACCCGAGCAACGCAAACCTATTAGTCGTATGGTAGATCACTCTCGTGAAGTTAAGTCCGTGGAAGTACCTCGTATCGAAAACATTGTTTCCCAACCGAAATCTAAATCTTGTGACATGAGACATCGAGCAGTAGAGTTCTTGCCGAATCAAATAGTCTGGCGTAGGAATTTCGTTTGTCCTTATAGAATACATCGTCGACTATCTTCCGATTTCTATGAACTAAAAACCTGTGAAGGCGAACTTCTGCCTGGAACTTGGAATAGCGCACACCTGAAAGCGCAACCTGGAGTTGTCTAGTATTTTGTGTGGCCTGTTTGGGGGCTGGACGAATACTCAAACTGGTGTAATCCACCATGTCGTAAAAGGCGACAGAAAGGAGTCATGCTCAGCTCTGATCGTTACATCTTGAATCATTTTTTTTGCCTGTCTGGGGGCTAGACGAATACTCAGTCGGGTGTAATCCGCCCTGGCGTAAAAGGCGTCCAAAAGGGAGTCTTGCTTTGTTGTTCATTCCATCTGTACATTCCGTTTTTTTTTTTTCAGGTTGAAGTTAGATCTCAATAATTTATCGTACTGTATACCGTTTTGGACTTGACTTATTTACCGTGACATTCATTTGTCTGTTCTGGAACGATTGTTCGTGTTGACAAGTTTACGTATCGCAGATCCTTTAATTTTGGTATGTTTTGTTTCTAGATGTTGTGCTAGATCTTTGTTGTACTTATTTTGAGTTAAGTTTGGTATATCAAGTTTGGATCGGACTGCGTTTGGTTGTTGATACATTTATCGAATCTTGATTCTGACAATGTTGGTTTAATATGGTGTCTTTTAAATTCTATGATAGCTTATGCTTTCGAGTTGACTCAGTAAACAATCTTGTAGATTGTTATACTATAATATGAGTAAGGACGTTAAAAGGTTTAGAACTGTTGATAGTGTTGTTCTAATTGCTGTTTTGCATCTCTATCTAGAGGATTTGGAGATCTCACTTATATACAGATCTTACCTGTTTGAATTGTTCTGGTCGTATAGAGTTTTATTGTACCGTGTAGGTTTTCCTCGAGTGAGGGTTTTGTAAACTCTTATACGAACTGGGCGTTTGATATTAACTTTTGGATTTTATACATTCCAATTTTAAATACCGATTTTGACTATTGTTTAATTTTCTTAAAGAAGTCTTCACTTTAGGTTAATATTTGGCATATGGGATGTTATTTTACCTGCATATTTGCTGTTTACCGTTTTCTCCTTGACCTTTGAGAATGATTCTTTAAGATAATAGTATGTCGACTTTTGGATACTTCTTGTTGTGTTCTATATATTTACCGATTTTGACTCTTCCGCTTTAAGAAGCGGGATGGACGTCAATAAATTCCGTCGTCCATTCCCGTTAGCTTCTTATAGGGCTGAGACCGACACCCCTCGTTTGTAATCGCGATTTTTCTTTTATCGGTCATGGACGAGTCTATGTTTGTTTACTTTTTTCTGTGTATTGGTCCTCAACCGTTTCAGTGTGGTGGTAGGCCGCCGCTGCACTTTAAACATTTGTTGTAACGTAATCTCTTATTTTGTTTGGCCAGATTAAGATTCTTTATGTTGTTTCTATCGCATGGCGTAACGTTTGTAAGATTGTTGGAACTCGTAAGTACACAGTGTCACAGTTACTCATATCCTACCTTTTAGATTCTTACCTACTTTTCCTTAACCATTTGCTTCCTATACAGTAGTAATAAACCTTTTTAGTTAATCCTGTTTTTCTTGAGCTGCTACTGCTTCACGGTAGTTAGTCTCTTTAGAGCTGTCGGAAGTTGTTCCCTAGTTTTGGTTGTGACGCAACGATTTTCGTGACTTGTGTTCATAGCGCAGCTTTCTATCTTCTTTCGCCGCTAGGAGTAATGATCCCCTTCTAGTCTGTGCTTTTTTCGGTGCTATATGCAGCTTTTCCTTCCCCTATCTTGTTTTCTTCGTGGCGCATGAACACTCGGCATGATATCGGCTGTTGCACATTCTGATGCTGGGGTGACGACCGTTCAGTACTGTTTGTTTTGTTGTTTTATGTTCTCGTTATTTGTAATCCTCGTACCGGCTGAATGTCGAAGGGCCTTTGTGGTGGTTTTGGCCGAGCTAACTGTTGACATGGAGTGTTGGTTTGGTTATTGTTGTGCTAATGAGTTTCTGCCGTCGAACAATCTGTGCGTCGATAGTTTTGCTGACCTTGTGTCATTATCGCCTTCTGCGTTTTACTTTTCTTCTTTCTAGATTTGGATAGTTAGATGACTTTGTGTCAGTTTCGCTTTCTGCGAATTACCTGGTTCTTATCTAGTTTAAGTTAGTTTTGCTTGACTTTGTGTCAATTTCGCTTTTTGCGTAATATTTTGCTCCTATCTTCTTTAAGATAGTTTTACCTGACTTAGTGTCGTTTTCGCTTTTCTTTTTTTTGATTAGTTTCGCTCCTGTCTAGTGAGAGATAGGTTATGCTTGACTTTGTGTCGATTTCGCCTTCTGCGTTTCATTTTGCTTCTATCCGTTTTAGATAGTTTTGATTGAGGTGTATTTCTGACTCATGTTCTTAGGTCGCTCTTCAGTGCTACCTTTTGTTTACGACTAGTGTCGTGTTATAACTCAGCTTACGTTTATATTTGGTTTTACCGCAATTCTCTGTATTGTTTCATCAGATTCTTGCGTTTCGCTTTTGTGACTATAGGTCACTGTAGTTTCAGAATTTAGATTTATTTGCGTTCCGTCGATTCTTATCAAATGTTTTGCTAGATACCGTCGTTTATGGACACCGCTCCGCCGAACTTTTGTTCAGCTTTTTTTTAAATTAAGGCTCACGTTTTCACTTTTCTGGTTTTCTTTAGGAGTCTTACCTTCTACTTCTGGAGAAATTTACAAGTAAATTTCTGTTGTGAAAGGGGGGAATTTGTTACGCTAACAAATGCACTTTTCTGCAAACGACCTATTTTAGTGCAAGTTTACTCCATTATTACTCATAAAACCCTCGTAGCTTTATCTTCTAAAAAAAATTCTACTTATGCTATTTTATTTGCTTTCAAACTCCTTATATCGAACAGTTAGACCCTTCAACTTCAATATTGTCAATCCTTTACAATTCTTTCAAATCATTCTGAAAGCCTATGTTTTAAAGCATGCGGCCATCTTTGTTTACCCTTTACCGAAACGATCGCAAGTTTTACACTGATAACTCGCTTAATGCCTTACCGAATGTCAAACTGATTTTATAGGAATTTTTGTTACGAATTATAGAACATCTAAACGCTTTTTATTTCGTTAATTTTGCTCTTTTAAAAGTTATTTCTAATTTAATTATAGTTTCACCGCTTATTGCGCCATCTCCATTTCGACGTTCGCCTTCTGCGACAGGAATCTCACTTGCCGACTCCTTTTAGAGATTTACGTCTCCAGACATTTAATTGTTTCACGTTGCTAGTTTTAAATGTCACCTTTTTTTTTGCAAATTGAAATCTTTCTTAAATTCGAAAATAAACTCCTTTTCTTCTTGAACTTCCTAAATTACGATGACGTGTTTCCGGCATCTTCATCAATTTCGAAACGACCGCCATTGTGGCTTAATCTCCCTTAGCGCTGAGTCGTGTTTGTGACTTGTGTAACAGAAATTTGATCTTTGCGGTAAAAGGTATGGAAATCCTCTTAAAATTTATGCTATATCCCTTTTGAACTTACAGGATTTTTCTGTACGTTATTGTGAACGTACAATTCTTTGTATAACGGAGATTTTGGAGATTTTCTTCCGTGAGGCGTTAGGCGTCTCTCCGGCATTTCTACCTGGTTATTTTGGGAACGTATTTGGGCCGTTCGAATATTACCGTCGCAGATCTCGAGAACCGGCAGGCCGTCCGTAACCTGAGTAATAGGGGCACATTTCTTTTGCGGAACCCTTTTGGTATAGGAGGAAGGACGCGAACTTCCAAATTGTTCTACCCCAAAATGGCGTCGGCGTGAGGACTACCGGAAAATCATAGAGCTTCGAGATGCATATGTGTGCGGTAACAGAATTTGGAAGAAACGTTTACAGTTTGTAGAACCAGACAAAGTAGGTGTTGTTCTATTATTTGCTGAATTTTAAATACAATAACTTTTAGTACAGAAATCGTTTAGCTTATCTTATAATTTAAATTAAATGTCAAGTTTATACCACTAGAAAGACACTCATTAGGGGTGGAGATTTATCTCGGTATACAGATCATACGTAGGGAGTTTATTTTCCCTTATTTCAATTTAGTTTTACTGGATCTTACGAGTCTGTTTATAATTTAAACCCGATTTGTTCAGCATTTGCCCGGGGTTTCTGTAATCGGAATCTTTTAATTAAACCTGAAGACCGACAGCGTCACTGTTTGTCTTCTGCACTTTATTATAGTCGAAATCAAGCCCAATTCCTTCAGAACGGGCCTAAGTTTTGTTTTGTCGTTATTTTAATCATAGTTTACCTGTAATCTACCTTTCATGTTTGATATAGAAATACTGTACAGAATGAAAATTGCGTATACGGAATTGGTATTCTAGTTTTGTCTCTTGTAAATTATTTACTTTAACTATTTCGATATTACTGAATTTTTGCACACCTGTTATACGGGGGATACTCCAAAAGTTTCCTACCGGGTAATTTTATGTTATGATCGTTTCTTTTCTTGTTTTGAATATATTTGAAATCAAGGCTTATCCTTGGATTTGATATTAAGTAACTTACCAAATTACTTGAGATTCTTTTTTTTAAATTTAGAATCTTGCGCATTTACGTAATTGAGACTTCCTTGTTCTCGTTTGTTTGTAACTTTAATTAACTTCAACCCGAGGAATAATTTTGGGCTAACCCCTCCCACCTCTCGAATTACTTATACGGGGGAGAGTAATATAGTTTGGTCTTACACTTTTATTAATTATCTATCTTCTATTGGTGTTCAAATTGTATTTGAACCGGGCTTCACCCTTAATGTTACGTTAGTTCTGAACCATGTATAAACGACTGTGTCTGGTACCTAGCATTTAGGTGTTGGCTTTGCCGTTTTGGATATATTAAGTTGTTTTACCGAATTGTGTACGCAATAAATTTAGTTGTACTGTTGAAAGCGTTTCGTTCTAAATCCCTTCCCACTAGCATTGAGTTAGTCAAGTTTCTTGTTTATCGACGAGTGATAGGGGGCTGATCCTCTGGTGTTATTGGAGCTACCAGGTCCCGCCTGCTTCCGTTATAGCGATATCTCTGCAGGTGGTTTATAACGGTGGCGTCCACATACCCCTCCACCTCGCGGCCTTGAATCCGCGACGTTCTCCGTAGCCTAGAGAGTTAGCCGGCAGAGACCTTCCTGGGGACTTAACATCAACAGGTAGGTTCAGACCAGAGAGGTTCAGCGTACGATCACACCTTATCACTCGCCACACTGTAAATTTTACGCCGCGGTGGTGGCAGCATATTTAGACAAGAAAAACTATTTTATAGTAAAATTACGATAAAAATACGGTATTTTTATATTGGAGTACCAGGAACTCCGCAACGCATTGAGTGTTAAAATTTCCGGCCGCGCCGGTTAAGGGTTAAATTGATATACAAAAATTTTTAAGAATTACAGAATTTACGGAAAAAATATTTACATAAACTTCGATTTTTTAATATTTGTTGGAAAACTTAATAAGCTGTTAATTTACCTTTATATACGATTGAATTAAATTCAGAAGATATTCAAGAAAACCTTAATTCGATTTATTCATGAAGGACACCGGTTGATCAATTTTGAACGGACTAAAGCCTAATCGGGACCAATTAAAAGCTTTGATGTGATGGATTTTGTATTACAAAACAAACACATCAATTTCGGTCCCAGACAGTATAATTTGAATTAAACGAGTTCCCTAACATGTTTGTATTTAATTAAAGCTTGTCAACTATCATTTATTTTGTGTAATGTTGAATAATAGAGCATTCAATTTGCATTATACGAGTATATTGATGTTAGTCATTACAAACTATTTTAACGCTAGGAAAACTAAAGAAATTTTCTTGGAATTTTGCAATAGATGTCTACATACATTTAATTAAAGCGGTAAATAATATATTATAGAGTCGGTTTATTCTAAGAATAATACTGGTCAACATATTTCCATTTTTTTATTTTTCTTTAGAAATTATGTAGAATTTTTCTTTTATAATTCTAACAATAGTAATTTATTCTGGCACGTCAGATTTTTTAAGAAAAAAATTCAAAAGTAAATGAAATAATATTAATATGGTAAGTACATTATATCGAGCTGTTTGGTATCGTACTGTTTAAAATGTTTTTCTTTTAACTTTCTGTATTCAATGTCCAACAATAATCAACAAGCATTTCACTGTTCCACTAATGAAACCTATCGCCGTGTTCATCACCCACGTCGCCGAGGTTCGGGTGAAAGAAATCTAAATGCGAGTGTAAAAAATGTATTTTAAGGCTCATGTTGCAGCCCAATTTATGGTGACTTCTAAGAAGTTCATTAAGAAGTGCTATATAATTGTCAGATTTTATGTTTCCTCGAAAATTGTGAGTCAAATTTTTAACAGCATTCCAACCAATCAAGGTTTCTTTAAATTTTTTATCTTGTTATAAAAGTTTAATTTTGGGTTCTACAAAAATTCCTCTTGTAAGTTTTGTATCTAAGATTTTGGGAAATTTTTGTTTAAGGTATTGGAATCCAGGCCATCTTTATCTATTGTTTTCAAGAAATTTTTCATCAAACCCAATTTTATGTATAATGGTGGTAGAAGTATTTTATCAGGTTCAACTAGTGACTTATGAAGTATATTCTTTTGTTCAAGGATATACTGTGCCCTAACTGGGCAGTCATTAACAAGGTAGCGGGAATTTCTTGATCGACTGTCCCACACAAAGAAAACAGCAATTCTTTGTATACCCTAGTTGTAAACCGAGTAGAATTGTTACAACTTTGGGGTCTGCTCTGATATACCATTTATGCATTTTGTACTTAATTCTGTCTAAAAGAAAAAAGTCATATATTCATACGTTTACAATCCCTACAAAATCTCTACAAAAAGAATTCTAGCGGAGTTAAATCGAGGAAGTGAGCTGGCCAGTAAATAGAGTCCCTATGTCGTATCCAGTGTCCTGGAATACTAAACTGTAATGTGCCCCAACTCCATCTTGTTGGAAGCATAACTGCTCCTCGTCTATTTCATTCAAGTTTTCTTTTAGACACTGCATGATAACTCTTCCAAAACCTGTAGGAACTTAAGTCCCTTTAAATTTTCTTGTCGAATATTTGGCCAATTACTTGGTTATTAAGAATTCCTGCCCATGCATTAATTTGTTGGGGATATTGTATGTGACCTTCACGGAAAACGTGGGAATTTATGTCGCTCCAATATCGACAGTTGTGTCTATTCACAAGACCATTTAAATAAAAGCAACTTTCATCACTGAAGCAAATACTTCGCAAAACATTGCGATATATACCTTCGCAAAACATTTCTACTTTTCCGAATCATATCTGTCATTATTTCACAAAGTTCGAGTCCTCTGTCGAAATCACCGTCACCCAACTCTTCGTGAAGTTTAATTTTATAAGGGTGCATTTTGTTTAACCCTAGGACTACCAGGAAAACGGCCTCTCGCTACTTACCGGGCTGGTCCATCGGACCCGTGTTACTATATGCTGGGTTTGAGCTAATATTCAACGATTATTTTGAATTCATGCGTAAACATTATTATATTTGACTTTTATTTTATTCAGCATAAGAAAAAACCGAAGCAGTAATAATAATAAGAGATAGATATTGTAAAAGAAAATATAGAAATGACTTACATAAAAGTAAAAGTGGGTTAAACACATTCCTTATATACAACTACTGAGTGTTCACCGCAAATATAGGTTTTACAACATGCACAAGTTGTTCTTGTTTTTCTGTCTTTTGAAGATGAACAAACATTACATCTCTTCTGCTTTCTTGGAATCTCAGAACTAGTAGATGCTTCAGCTTCTTCTTCTGCCTCTGATTTTTCGTGGTCCTTGTATTCTCCTATCTCCTTTCTTAGCTCAATTAGAAAGATTCTTCTCTTTTTCAAATCAAAAGCTGAATTAGATTTCAGGAGCTTACATAGTATGTCTGCGTTCATGGCGCTGGTGTCTTCTTCTTCTTCTTCTTCTCTGTTTTGGGGTGGACGCCACCACGTCCAGGCACTTGAGCACACTGCTCTTTGTACTATCCCCAATAGATCTCTCAATTCCACTCTGTTAGTCTTGTGTCCTCGATAAAAGCCACTATCCTCCTCAGGGGAAGTTTGAGTACACTCGAAGGATCCAATAGATCTCTCCCGAAATATTTCTGTCTGAGTTCCTTCAGTTCCTCACACGTGCATATTACATGAAGGCTAGTTTCCTCCTGTTTTTCACATCTACTACACCAGGGCTCGCTAACCAAGCCCATGGTGTACAAATGCTTCCTTAAAGGACAATGTCCGGTTATTAACCCGGTAATTATTTTAATTTCTTTTTTACTACTACGAATTAGGTTGGCTGAAAACTTCCCATCCAGCCCCCTTAGTAGTGTTTTGGTATGGAGTTGACCTTCCATTAACCTCCATTTATTTTTATGTTCTTTTTCTAGCCATAACCAGATCTCCCTTTTAGCGGAATCCTTAGTGATTCCACATACAGGTTCTGGTCCTATGAAGTTCCTATTAGTACCTTCTTTGGCCTGGTTGTCGGCTATCTCATTGCCTTTAATTCCCTCATGTCCTGGCACCCATATCAGCGATACTGTATTGTCTTGTGCCAGGTTATTGAGGACCTGTTTACAATATTTCACCAGCTTAGACCAGGTAGATGGGTTCATAATGGCTTTAATAGCCGCCTGACTATCAGTCATTATGTTATTTTTTTTGCTTGCGCATCCGGCTTCCCGAATTTCATCGGCGCAAGCTGCGACTGCTAACAATTCGGCCTGGAAAACCGTAGCATGTTTCCCCAGACATATCGACATATCTTCCTTCCAGGGCACATTCCGTATATGCCTGCACCTGCCCCCTGACTAGATTGTGATCCATCTGTGTACCAGGTGCCGGCACCACAATCGATCGAGCGACTTTTAGCCTGTTCCCTGGGCGGTATAAGTATGTTCAGCTTAGCTGTAAACATAATTTCAGGTGCCATACTGTCCACCGGCATTTGAAATATCAGCTCTTCCAGTATAGTTCCTGTGATATCTGTATGGCTCCCTACAACCTTATTAGGACGCCATACGTCATTGGTCTTCAGCCTCATTACCGCAGCCATTGCCTCCGCCTTTATAAATAGTTCCAGCGGAGGGAGACCCACGATGGCCTCCATGGAAGCGGTTCCCGTGCTGTTCATAGCTCCCGTGATTCCCAACAGGGCCTGTCGCTGGAGAATCATGAGGAGTCCCACCGACGATGTCCGCTCCGCCCTCCTCCAACAGACAACTGCCCCGTAGGTAATCGTTGGTCTTATTACTGCTGTGTACAACCATTTGTCTTAGTCCTTAGTCCTGTCTTAGTCTTAGTCTCACAACATTTGGTCTTAGTCCCCAGGTCTTGCCAACAGCTCTTCTGCATCTCCAGAAGAGCTGCGCCGCCCTGTCTACCACTTTGGCAAGGTGTCTGCTCCAATTCAGTTTCGCATCAAGTGTTATGCCTAGATACTTCACTTCATTGGTTAGTTCTAACTCTTGTCCAAACAGCTTTATGCTGCCCAGATCATTTAGTTTTCTCATGTTGGTAAAGGCTACCAACTTGGTTTTTTGAGGATTGACAGTTAATCCCTCCTCAAGGCACCATCTTTCTACAATTCGCAGAGCATTTCGCATTATGCTCGCCACTGTCCCCGGGATGGCGCTGGTGTCTATCATATTATAAAAAACTACAAGAGACCATCTCTTCGTCATCCTTTTCACGGTGTCATAAGTTATAAGTCATAACTTCTAACTTCATTCACCTAGTTCAAGTAGGTAGTATATATAAAATATATGCAAAATATGTGCTGCCAGGCTTTAAAGGCTGTGTGACAAGATTTTAATAAATCGAGGTTTCTTTTGTTTTCGTAGCTTTGATTGCATTTGGTTATAAAAATAATATAATAAATAGTAATAAACACAGCTTCTAATCTAGTAATATATTATCAGAATGTGTTTTTCTGGATTTTAGTTAAATTTACACCTTGTTTTAGAATATTGTGAATGAACACTTTACAATTGACTACTTACAACATGGAAATTCAATGAAACTAAAACTTCAACACTAATAAAAGGCCTTTGTTGTTTATAATAATAGTTCTTAACGACAGTAATTAAATTTTCTAAGAATAGGGGCTTTACTTTAGCTCCAAAATGTCCATTTTCGATCAATTATGGAAGTTATTCGTAGAGTTGCACACTTTGTCTCGAATTGCATGTATTGTAAGGACGGCTTGTCGTTAAAATATTACGATTCGTTTTAAGTTTAAATTGAGTTCACAACCAAATACAAATACATGCGTATTATTATTTATGATCCATAAATACAAATGGCTATTATGATTTTGTATAATAACAATATCCAGTACATACTAAAATATCACTCTATTAATTTATGAGATCCGGCAAATCATTTCAGAGAATATTTAGATAAATAGTTAAGTATGGGGATGCACTACATACGGTCCTGCCGTACCGTAAACATCCTCAGCTCTACATATAACTTAATATATATATATGTATATATATATATATATGTATATATATATATATATATATAAATATATATAAATATATATATTGTATTTACTTCAAGCTTTGTACGGTATTTCCATAAGCGCTGTACTGTTTTCTAAGACACAAACGGACTATAATTAAAATACTTTTTACATTAATTTGTAGTAACAATTGATTGCCCTTTTCATTGAAGTGATAATTAAAGGCCTTTAAGGATATACGAAAACATTACAAAAGCAATATTGGAAAACACCTAACGATAGAATTTTACGGTGTAAGTATTATAATGTTGTCAAAAACGGTGTTACATAATGAAATTCAATTTCTTCCGAAATGAAATCTGTCAACGTGTTTCAGCACGTGCACCAGATTATTATTCTAGTGACGTTATTTAATTAGAATTTTACTAACCATTATTCGATGAAAATTTCGTTTATTTTTTCTCTTATACAAAAAATATATTTCTGTTTGTATGAGTAGCGCAGTCAAAAGGACTTTGAAATATTTTTGTCATTTCCTTTATTGGGTTTTGTTCACTTTTACATTAAAAAGAGAATTTTAAATAAATTTATGTATTAGGGAGATATATCGCTAAAGCTCTCGGAGAATATAAAACACTCGGTTCCCTTGAGGTTACGAAATATATACGTATTTATAATTATATTGGTGTGGGTAAATTTAACATCAGAAAAGTTAAGAAAAAGGTACGCTGTGCTGTGATGGATAAGATAATTAAACTCTTAATTGGATCGGATTTCATTAAAGTAAAGTGACGGTTTAATAATGTACAAAATATATGAAAATTAGTTGAATATTTGTTTGCACTTTCTGTAAATTTACATAGAAATCTTTAAACAACTTGTTCAATGAATTTAGCAGTTCTTAGAAATATCGAATGGTTCAGCAGGACGCAAATATTTTTTAATAGAAATTTATGCATAGAAAACTAGACTGCATTTCTCTTCCAGGTGTTAAAATTCACAAAAAATTATTATAAATCCTAATTGAATAATAAACAACGCAAAACTTCGTTCAACCTTTGGAATCCGCCATCATCCAAATAAAACCACTATGCATCGAATAGTCGACAAACTCATAAACACGAATTCAGTTATTTATGGCACATTTTTCATAACGATTTGGGGCACCATCAACACAAAATAACATAATAACTAAGTCAATAGATCTTGTTACGATTACAGCTGGCAGTATTATCAATCCATATTTTTGGAAGATCAATGGGAGAAGCAATATAAATAGCGGTTCTAATGGTTCTAATTAGCGCAAGCATGTGCGCTAATTAGAACCATTAGAACCAGAACCGCTATTTATATTGCTTCTCCCATTGATCTTCCAAAAATATGGATTGATAATACTGCCAGCTGTAATCGTACCAAACAGTGCATTTTTCAGCATATACTGGTTGCCAGCGAATAAAGTGGGTGTTTTTAGTGCTATCAATTCGACAGTTCTGCTTGTTATCATAATTGTTTAAGAAATAATGTATTTCTTCGAAAAATATTATTTTTCAACTAAAATTTGGTTCGGTTGCGAGCTGTTCCAAGGCCCAGTCTGCAAATACTCAACTCTTAACAAGATCTATTGACTTAGTTATTATGTTAACATTATTTTGTGTTGATGGTGCCCCAAATTGTTATGAAAAATGTGCCATAAATAACTGAATTCGTGTTTATGAGTTTGTCGACTATTCGATGCACAGTGGTTTTAATTGGATGATGGCGGATTCCAAAGGTATAAACATTCGATTTCAACAAAAAAATAAGGACTGACTATCACGTTCTTCTGGTTTGCAATTTATTTCTTAAGTCTAAAGTCTATGCTAATGATTAAGGATGCACATTTGGGCGCAGACACAGCGTCGGAGTGGAAGCAACTTAGGCTGCACGCGCTTTTATTATATCATATTATATGAACATATGTTTTCGATATATGTGACTAGTCTCAGATGGGCTACGATACAGTTATTTTATGTAAAATTTAAAATAATACATCAATTATGTCGAAAGCTGTAACGAAACCGTTCTACTACAAAGCACATAAATTAAGTATATTCCCGGATTTATTTTACGTTCGTATTATACTAAAATGCAAATTTTGTGAAATACCGCCCTCGAGTACAACAAAATAGAACTGCCGAAGGAATGTGAATAGTTCAAAGTATATACAGAAAAAACTGGCCGTATATTAGTATTCGAGTTATGTGTAATCTTAATCTTGTGTAATGTATCGTTTACTTTAGTATGGAAGAAATCAATTCCGTTTTGAAAAAATTACGGAAAAAGAACGTTTCCTAGCCAGACAACATTATAAAGAGTTCTACCATTCATCCGTTCACGTACTGAAAATATGATTAAATCCGAATTGAAAAATAAGAAAGTGTGGTTATCTGTGAATGAAGCTACAGATTATACGTTGCTAATATTTAACCGCACATCCAGTTTGTGACTTCACGGAAGATGTTTAAAACGGTAATTATTCCAGCACGTCTTATAAATTATAAAACGTGCTGTAATACTTACCATTTTAAACGTTCCAGCAAGTTTTATAAATCATAAAAGGTGCTGAAATACTTACCGTGTTAAACGTATTATGTGAAGTCACAAACTGAATATGATCGGGTAAATATTAGCAACAATCTGTAGTTTCATCCATCATTTCACAAACTTTGCAATTTATTGTAGCACCAACATAAACTAAATCCGGATATCTACTTATTAATTTCCATGCTTTGTAGTAGAATGGTTTCTTTATGGCTTTCGACATTATCGATTTACTATTTTTTAATTTTACGCGAAATAACTGCACTCTATAGCAGCCGGCTTGACCCTGGCTGCATATAAACATATTGTTATGAACTTTTCCCCGAAGACAATTTTAAAATTTATAATTTATTTATGTATATTTATTTTTCCAGGTTACTATAGATATATTTTGAAAATTATTTAAAAGTTTATTCTGGCACACTTTTGTTGACAGTGACTGTATACTTTTGTATGTTTATGTTGTTTAGCGCAGTCCGATGTCCAGGAAGTGGATCGACTGGAGTATATTTTGATTTATTTGTACCTTTAATGTGCGGTGAAGATATCCGCCACAGAGATTGATTTGTCTTCAAGTGAGCGTCTTGTGTCGAGATAAAAAACATCTTTTTTATCGTTTATTTTAAATGTAATTTTCGGTTTTTCTTGCTTTGTAGTATTTTGTGCTATAGTAAGTCATTACCGTATTATATACCGGTTTTGCTTTTCTCGTATTTTTGATGTAATTGATAACTCACTTGCAATCTCTCAAAATTAGTTTTTTCTGTGTGTGAAAATTTTACGCTAGCGTAAGTACTTTTTCATACCATATTTATATGATTTCTTTTCATTGTAATTTGATTGTAATTTTGATGATTTATATTGATTGATTTATTGTTATATTAGTTAAATAGATAGATGGTGAAGTAAACTATCATATTTTTTATAAGGGAGTTTTTTGTATGTCAAGATATTCTAGAACATTTTGAAATTCAGGTTTGGAGGGAAATTTATACTCGTGTTAGTGCGCATGAGTGAAAGTTATTTACCTGTTTGACAGTTGATCTGTTTATTTTTTGAATTTGGGGTTAATTAGTTTTTGAAATTGAAAGTTTTCTATTCAATCTATTAGGATTAATTTTGCTCGCGTTTCAGTAGAGGTTTTCATTGTGTACGTGTTATTTATCACACAATCCTTTTCCTCTCTGCTTTTGTTTAATGATGCGTACTTAGTAAAGAGTTTTTTTTCTTTTTTTTAAATAAAATATAATATAGAATTGTGTGTATTCTTACTAATTTTTAAATTTCCACATTCCTTTACGAGAAACCCCGGATTAAGAAGAGTCTCAATTAAAAGAACAAAAGCTGACTGAGTTCAAGTTCGGACATATTGTGGTGAACAGTGGACTACCTTCAATTAAACCCACTATTCACAGCAATATGTACATATAATATGGTATAATACATGCTCGTGTAACCCAAGCCCCTTCCACTCCGACGCTGCGTCTGCTCCCAAATGTGCATCATAGTAATGAACGCTGGTGAATTTAATTGAAACTTATTTGAAATTTAATGTTCAAATAAAATTACGCTGCTAGATAAAATACGAAAACTCTTAACACAACTGATTACAAAGTATCTCATGTACTGGAAAATATACTTTGTATGAATTATAGTGATATCTTACAAATTATAAGTAATTGGAAACAATCCGTTGAATGGACAAAAGAAATTAAGAACTTATCTGAGATGATACCCCAAAAAGGACACATGTTTAGATAGTAATAAACAACTTACGTTCATTAAAAAAGAAGAAAGAAATATGGCAATTTAAGACATCTTTACAATCAAAGGGAATAAAATACCTAAAACTAAAATATAAAACTTATTAGACTACCTAATGAAAAAAGAATCAGAAGAAATGTCAAAAACATAGATAAAATCAAGAACACAAATGAATCATAGTGGTAAAAAACTGTACATACCACTTTTAACAACACATTATATTGAAAATAAAAGTTAGTTGTGTACCAACGCAATATGTAGTAAACATAAAAAAGTATGAACCCACCTAACCTACTTTAAAATATAAATTGAAAACAAGACTATTAAACAGTAAAAATTAAAAGAGAATTGATGCAGAATCAAAAATTGGAATGCTATTTATTAAACATTATCACATCACTCATAAATATAATAAGTTAAAAATAAATAAATAAACGGCATAAGAACAAAATTCAACTCGGACAAAGGAAACAAAGGAACGAAATGGACCATTTGGGCAAACTCGGAAATCGAGAAAACTCCTTAAATAAGTATGAACACAAATCACACTAAATTTCTATTCTAGAGCCTTAAAGAAATCCTATGTATTAGCTCTTCGGAATTCAGAATCGATACAATTTTGAAATTTTTAATAACGGTCATATGATATTATAGCATAAGGCTGTTTCTTAATAATGTCAATATTGAAAGAACCGATTTTTCAAGTTATTTAAAGAAAAAAAATTAATATATACCACTGCTTTTTATTAAAATAAAAGTTATTCCAGGAACGCCCATTTATTTTGGAGCAAATTTGATTCCTTGACTTGATTTTGTACAACACAAGGTTTTCACGTGCGTGGTACGAAAACAGGTCAAATCATAAAAGCCATTGGAAAAATAATAACCAATTCTGATCTGATTAATGACTGTTTACAAATTAATAACAATTTTGTAAAACTAAAAGAAATTAGATGAATTATTGAAAATACTCTCCACCTCCAAGGATATATTCTTCAGCTCTTCTTCTCATATTCGTGCGCATTCTTTGAAAAATGCCTTGAATATTCCTTATTACATCACAGGAAGCTCTTATGAAATTCTTCGATTCTTGTATAGTGTTAACTGAAGTGCTGTAAACCAGAGCTATAAGATGCCCCCATAAGAAAAAGTCCAAATTATTTCAATCTGGAGATGTCGGAGGCCATAGTTGAGATCCATTACGACCAACCGATCGGTTATGAAATATACGATTTGAATATTCTCTTGCTTCAAGACTGAAATGTGCTGATGTACCGTCATGCATGAACCATCTACCATTTCTAACTAAAATTGACACTTCGTCAAGCAATATTGGCAAACCATCCTCTAGATACCGACAGTAGTTATTACCATTTAGCCTTTGTGGCAGAAAAAATGTTCAATTAAGTAATTTTCAATAATTCCAACCCAGACATTTACTGAAAATTCCTGATGACGGTTAAATTCAACAACTGCGTACGGGTTTTCTTCGGTCCAAACATGATTATTGTGAAAATTTCTGATTACATTATTTCAACATTATTTTACAGACAAACATGAGATTTTGTGCAATATTCTCCAAAAATAATTGACAGAAGTTGATACGCAAACAAAATTCTCGGGGAAGTAAGGCGTGGACCCTTTGAAAATGATACGGGCATAACAGAAAATTGTGAAAAATTCTCCAAACTAGAATGTGCTAGAAACTAGAAAGTTATTTCCAATTTTTCCAGTGCTAAGTTCAGAATTTTCATCAATTGAATTTGAAACTGCTTCTTCAATTTCTGGAGTTCTAGTAGTACGATGGACACCTTTTAATTAATCGTTTGGCCTAAAAGTACCTGCTTCAGTTAGCCTTCTGCGTATGTATGAAAATGTTTGTCTATCTGGTGTAACTCTATCCGAAAAGCGATCATGATACAATCGTCTAGTCGCCGGTGCGCTGCCATTAGCTAAATCATATATGATAATGAATGAAATTAACCAGTTTTCTTTTTAAATAACACTGTAGAGATATTTTAACCAGCAATGTAATTTAACTGTAAAAATTAATAAAATAACAACAACCATAGACGCTATCAATATTCTGCTTTTAGCATAGGAATAATAATTGTTCTCTATTTCTTTACTGAAAAAGAGCTCGAGTTACGAAAAAAAGTCAAGAGACCTTTTTTTGTTACAAAATGAAGCATAATTAATAAAATAATTTTTATTTAAAGAAAAGCAGTGGTGTACCATTATTTTTTCAAACATATTCAGTCCAAGTTTCGCTCGATCGCCACCGGGAAAAAATTTTTAAAAATTTTTACATCGAAAAATGCCCCTCTATGGTAGAAAGGAATATACTGAATTTCATAAAATATCTGAAATGGTGTGAATGTTAAGATAAAAAAAAACTTTTTTCTTAGAAGTTTAACACCCTGTATCTCATGTTAATATTAACTACTTTTCTTAAAAAAACCTGAAAAATCGGCCATTTCAATATTGACATTGAATTATGAAAACTATGATATATAGTAATTAGTTTTCACTTTTTTTTTAATAATTAATTTATTAGTAAGTTCTTACTTTATTAATTATATAATTTAGTCAAATAAAATAGTAAATAATTTTGAATTACTTACTAAATTTATTTGAAAACATGAAAGGAACGTGTATCAAATGAAATTTGAAATGATGTATGTACTAAGAATCAAGGTTATTGAAACATTGAGACTTATAATCGTTGAAACAAATATTTTTAAACAAGTATATAAACGATTTGCTTAGTATCATCACATATGAGTAAAGACGGCAGACTATGTGCCCCAGCAGTGGCGTTGCGTGTAGAGTTTAGCAGAATAACAGTGCGCTTACTTAAAAATAAATATATCGAATCCCTATACAAAACGTTAAGAAAAAACATAAATAACTTACCCAACATGTTTACATTGTTGCAAAAAAATGTGGATGTGCGCGATGAAAAAACTGCACCATAATATATGTTTCTGTATTAGTCTCGGAAAGGTTCGTACGTAGCGACGTATATATATGTTTATATACAGAGAAGGATTGTTCGACGTTGAGAAATGTTATATTTGCATAGTTAAAGCGCTCTTTGTATCTGTACAACGGATCTTCAGTATTGGTAAAAAGTTGCCCTAATTTTGTAAAATCTACATTTTTATCTAATACACTGTTAAATTTTTCACGGATACAATCACTTTTTTCATCTTCAAGGATATGCAGCACTAGTTTTACGTGGTCAATAATTGCTAATGAGTCCGATAAGGACAGCGCAGTGTTCTGTAAATTTTTTTATTGCGTCCAGTATTGGAACGTAACTGTCGTAAATAATTTTTAAATTTACTGCAACTTGAGGATTGTTAAATTGAACCTGGCTGAGCCGTATTGCAGCTGCTTCTTTGGCATCTAGTTTTTAAAATCACTGATTTAATTTTTTCAAAATGTTTATAATAATAAAATGTTGCTTCTAACCAAGTACCCCATCGTATGAGAATTGGTTGCGGCGGCTCGGGTATATCAGGACACAGCGAATGAAATAGCCGAATCCATTTCGGAGATTTAAGAAAAACCGCTTTCGTTTGTCCTATCAGTTGAGCCACATCGGGATAAGTTGTACGTATAGTGTTTGTTACAAGGTGTAAAGCGTGAAGCAAACATGTGACATGCAGCAGGTTTGGTTGAATCGTTTTGAGTAAGTCTGCCGTGGAACACATAACCTTGGCAGCATCGGTAACTAACATTAACACTTGCTTCGGTAAAATCTCAAATTTGTAATACATCATATATCGCTCTGGCAGTACACCCTTGCGTTCGTTTACAGGTTAGTAAATAAGGAGGAGAAGGTCCTTGCGGAGTCAGCGTCCGTACTAGAATGGCTAGGATGGACTGTTTTTTAATATCTGTAGTTTCGTCTATTGTTAACAACAGGAATTTTTTTTTACCGTATTTTTCGTACAATTTACAATTCTCTCACGCACTGACGGTACGTAATTCCGTAGCGTACTTCTTGCTGGTAATTTCCACGTAGGATTGTATTTCTTCCAAAACTGACGAAACATTGGGTGTTCCACCTTCTGCATTGGTATATTGGTCGCAATTAACATCATTGTTAAATCACGCACAAATTTATTATATGATCTGCGTCCACTATTATTCGATTTATGTTTGACACTATTTATATGTCTTTGGCACTGACTTGCTTTCCAAGTTAATAAAGTTGTTTCACAAACTAAACATTTCACTACGGTACCGTCATATATTAAATCGGGAAACCGATGTAAAAATTTCTTTACTACGTTAGCATGCAACCGAGTCGATGCATTTTTTCTACGCACTCCCGACATTTTCAACACGATTGTGTTAACAATGTATCGCTTACAACGTCTCAACGGCAACTGAATTGATCGTCGTACGCCTCTACTCGATCCCTCCACATCACGCTACTGTTCGGGCACATAGTCTGCCGTCTTTACATATGAGAGATCTTTAGTCATACTGTGTTGGATCTATATCCACATGGTATAGAATTAATGATATGTATTACATGCACGTCGTGATGTACTTAATTACATTATGCATGTATTTCGGTTAATGTTTGTTAGCAAACACCCTTATAGGATATAATAAGCCGCAGTTTACGAAATATTTTAATTAACACTTGTAAGTATTTGGCAAATATTATGTTAATATTAGATTTTAAATTGAATATTAGGTAGACCTATTGACCAATTCCAATAATTGTTAAAATTATGTGCGGGTGTAAATGTATCAATAAATATTGGTTGTTCGGAAAAAATTTCGTTCTCTTTTAATAAATTCAAAATGATTATATTACACATAATACTTTAACTTAGATTAAACTATATAATTGCTATTTGCATTAGTGAATTTTGCCATCTTTTTGTCATCTGTAGAATGTTTAGTAATCTTCCAACACCTTTTTTTAAGTGGCACCAAATGATCGAATTGTATACGTTCAACTGTGCAGACAGTAAATATGTCATAATAACCGGGTTTTCATCAACAAGTTGAAAAAGATCATCTTTATTCACCTATGAAGGGCAGCCAGAGCCACGTATCCTTCGGTGCTTCGTACAACCATTTCTAAATTTTCTAAATTCACCAATATTAACAAATCCTCGACCTTCTTGATCGCAAATATTTCGTGTAGCTTGTACTGTGTTACATCCCTTTCTAAACTCGTATAATAACAGCTCAAGAACTCTCCATTTTTTATTATCCACTGTAACACAACTAAATATGAATTGACAGCGACTTAGTATAATGTTTAGAACAGATATCTTTAAACAAGAAACAAAAGAATTAATTTATTGCATAAAATGCATTTGAAATCAACTACTTTCTTATTTTCAATTCGAATATATGAGATGATAATGATTTGATTTCATTATCTAATGAATTAAAAAGTTTTCTTTCTTGATATTTTACTTCTCTCTGTGTTAGATTAGATAATCTATGATACGTAATGTATTACGGTTTGTCTCTGGTGTGATAGTTGCACACGTCAGATTGTATCAATTGTGTCGAATGTATCCAAATCCTTTTTAATAAACACCAAATATGTATAATGATTAGTGAGAATCATTCGAGTAACATCCCGCCGGCGGACACCGTCACTGCACTTCTCTGGTTTACTGCAATACGAGAGTTGTCTTTTATATTTTGCATATAGAGCTGGAATAAAACAGTAGATAGCTTTTAAAAACTTTATTGTTATTTGAAGTACTTTCCACGAAGATTAATGCACTTGAACCAACTCTGGAAGCAATTATTCCAGTCGTTTGTTGGTTCAGTTAAAATTGCGTTTTTGAAGACATCCACTGCTCCTTCTGACGACTGGAACCTGTCCCCACGCAGTTCGTCCTTTATTTTCCGAAAGGTAAAGAAATCGTTGGGACATAGGTCGGGCCTGTATGGAGGTTAGTCTAACAATTCGACATCTTGTTGCGTTAAAAATTCAATTGTCTTGCGAGCTGTGTTCTTTTATCCTGTAGAGAAATTGTTGCTACATGACCTGCTTCAGGACAAATGTCGCGACCATCTCTTTGGAGACACTTCAAGAACGAATGATTTTTTTTTGGCTTTTCTTCACCTTGGAACACCCCAAACAGACGACTGGCGTCTATTTTCTGGCTCGTATGAGTAAATCCATGATACATCACTATTCGATGTTGTACACGTTTTTAGAGTTTTTTTGACACCAATTCTGTTTTTCGGCCAAAAGATGCGATATTCAACGGGAAACTAATCTTCTTACAAACAATTCTTCATGCAATCTTTTTTTGAATTAGGGTCTTTGAAATTCTCAATGATGCCTCAATTTCGCGATATGTCACATGTCGATCTTCGTTGATGAGCTAGCGCACAGCATCGACGTTTTCCTGAATGCCAGCCGTTTTTGGTGCCCTTGCTCTTTGATCGTCGCTAAGACTAATCCGTCCACGTTTCAATTCTCCATACCAACGAGAAATAAATTGTTGACTGATGTGGTGCTTTACTACCGAAAACAGAAACCAACTCGGCGAGGCATTCTTGTTGAGATAATTGTCTTTGAAAATTATGGAAAATAATTGCCCGAAAATTTTTATGGTTAAATTCTATTTTTCGACTAATTTGTCAACTTTGAAAGTTCGTTGTAGCTACAACACTACACATATCACACTGAAATTTTGTATTTAGGCTATCTAAAATGGAGGTTAGTTTCTAGTAATGATATTTGATTAGTGGCCCCTCTATGTCTCGGTATGGAAAACATACTTCGTAAATGGTAATTTTATAATGCTACAAATAGCCAAAAAGTTGGCAATTACGCCTAACTCGACGCGGTTCCAACCCGGAAACCGAGATATACATCTAGAGAACGACCGCGGAAATGAACATTTACTATAAAATTTATCTTGTATAACTTTACCAGCTCGACCTAGAACATTTTTCAATAAATTTTCACAATCTTCTGCAATAGAAATTGACCCTAATAAGGATAATTTGGTCAGTCCTAAGTTTTGAATTAATCTACTTCAAAAACTATAATGGGCTTTAATATACGTCAACTGATCTAAAATCTCGCGTTTTTCGAAGAAACTTTTGGATTTTATAATTGATTCGGCTGAATCAGAAAGATGTTGTTTATATAATTATAGTTATTCGCATGGAATATAATTGCGTTTAACCACGTTCCTCATCGGGGAAATTACCGGTTCAGGAGGTAGAGGAACATTCGACAATTTTTCTTAATATATTTTTGACTCGTAGAGGTGTTTTCTTAAATATTTTTTTACGTTCGAAATTAAAGAATTAGCTAAAGGAAACTGACCTCGAATTTCCTCGCAAACTCTATTTATTCCATGCGATAGACGAGTCATGTGAATTAAATTTTTGAAACAATTTGTAAATTTGCACTTGCTTTAATCATATACGCTGCCGCACCTGTGACAAAAAGAAAAATTTTGTCACTCAGCAGCATATCTGGAGCAAAAAAGTCATGAAGCTTTCATTAACAAAGTGAACAATTTCTACGCTATTGGGTTTCTCTAACTCTTTTGTACCGATTAAAAAAGATTTTGACAAAATATTTTGTTTAAGAACACCAACTACTAAATTTGAAATATAGCGACCACGAAAATCTGTCATTTTATTAAAAATATGCGTTTTTATGTTGAAAATGTAAAAAATATTATCTATATGCATGCAAACTAAAAATGTGAGCTAAAGCTTAATTTTGTGCAAAATATGTAATTTTTTATACCGTTTATCGCATTATTTCAGGATATATCCACAATATTGGGGTGATATACCTAAAAATAACAAATGTCTTTTACATAAAATCTCTGTATATTTCTTCAGAGGACATTGTAATCTTTTTGTACGAGAGTATAATAGAAAACGTTAGTAGTGAAGGAAATCATTCCTACACTCACTAAAACACTTTAGTCTATAAAAGTTTGTTCCCAATAAAGCCGATATCTTCAAATGAATAGAAACAAATGAAGCGAATTTACGTCCTATTCGTTTCCGCTAATGCTGCAACGGAAATTCTAGTGCAACATGAAATTCGTTTTACGAAGTGATGGGAGTGCCTTAAAAGTTGTACAATTACTTCGGAAATTGCTTCGTGGTAATCAGTTACAAAGTTCTGTTATAAATTGTGTAATTACGTACATACGTATGTTTCCTACATCCTTACTTTGTACATTTTGTACGAAGCGATTATTATCTCTAATTATTACAGTACCGCTTAACGTTTATTGTGGATAAGTTATCGATTTTAAAAGATAGCCACTGTTTTATTTTGGGGGGGGGGGGAGGGAAATGTCATTATAATCATATAGGAAGGGTTAGGTCATTGAGTTTTTAATGGCCATACCATTAGTACAAAAAATGCGGACTTCTAGTAAAACTTTTTCTAAACTCATTAATAAATTAAATGAAAAATTGACGATAATAAAAGTTTTTCTGACCTAATGGCATTATTTTAACTTAGGGTGTTGCGGTGACAATTAATTTTTAATTTGGATTTATAAAAGCCGTCATCGATTGAAATATATTTCAAACTTTATTCTTTCGTAAGTTTCTTTGCTTACTACAGTACACGAATTTGACTGTTTAATAAAATCAATCCAAGTGTTATGTTTAAAACAAAAATAAGCAGGTATATCATAGATTTTCATGAATACTACAATTTTCTTCATGTGGTCGTTTATAATAATTTACGATTTACAATAATTACAGCAAAATACTTCATACAACCAGCTTCTTAAGTAACTGTTGCCAAACTAATTTTCTGCGTAACGTTTTATGTATATATATATACATATATATATATATATATATATATATATATATATATATATATATATATATATATATATATATATATATATATATATATATATATATATATTGTTGTGAGTCAATTTTCTTAATTAATAAATTCTTTTCTAATAAGATATCGGCTTCAAGAATGTTATATCTTGAATGTTCAGATTTGTGAAGTATTACTTTATAGTAAGAATTTTGTAATTTTGATATGGGTTCATAATTGGTTTTGAAATCATTATACCACATAATATTGTTTGTTATATTTAATTTATGGTTATGTTTTGCTTATTAGCAAATTTACTTCGACTTATTTTCGCGAGGATTTTGGATTTTAAAAACCAACTATGTTCTATCTTTCTTTTGAGCAAATATCTGTAAATATTGTTATTTGTTAGACTTATGTGAACTTCTTTTACAAGATTTGTAATTGAGATTGCGTGAGTGGATTTTCTTATAATATTATCTTTTAAATTATTTTAGTAACCTTTGTATAAATTTCGTAGAATATCTGATTTTTACTTTTACAAAATTTCTGATGGGAGTCTTGACGACGAAAAACAGAATTAATAATTATTGATTATTTTTCTGACGGAGATAAATAGATTTTTATCTGCATTTTATTAATTTAATTTTGTCATTATTCCGATTATATACCGTAAATAATATGTTTATGGACATTTATTGTACATAAAGAAGTGATATAATAAGTATTCTGGATGTATTATCCATATGAGGAGAACCTAGTTATGCATGTGATTACTGAAGTATAGATTTATATGAAAGAATCGCTCTTAAAGAAGAAATCATATTTCCTTTGAATTATTTTGGGTATAAGAACGTCTCTTCAGGAACTTAGACTGAACATAACCTGGTGGTATATCCTGCAAAATTGAATCATAAGCATCGCAGCAAATAGGATATTTTTCAGAAGTTTGAATCAAGCAACTGACAGCCAATCTTGATGTTCTAGTTGGAAACTGTCCTGAGAACTTTAACCAAAGAACTTAATGAAATTGTGGACTTCAAAATTTAAAGTATTTATCAGGTATATTTGTGAAAATTGTGATTTATAAATTTGTTAAAGATGTAACATTACTTGAAGTCACTTATTTATACATTATTAACTCACGTCATCTCAAACGTCATTTTACCATGTTTTAAATGACAGATTTGCGTAATTATTTTTGAAGATTTTTAGACTTATTATATTTTGATTGATTTAATTTTTATCTTGTGTTAATCAATACAACATTATTAAAATATATCTCTTTACATATATTTGACTTTTCTGTTTTATTTCATGTATTAGTATTAGATTTCTGTTTGTGTATCGAGAACCTACTTCGAGACCCTTTGAGAATAAGTAGTTTTCAGGCATTTACTTTCATTTATAACTAAATTATCATTATTTTTCTTCACCGTCGTATTATATCAATATATATAAATATATATATATATATATATATATATATATATATATATATATATATATGGTAAACCTAATCAGTAGGCGATTAAAGGTCTGTATATTACTTCAAAATATATGTATTTAAAAAACTCTACATGTTTCGGCTGTGTACGCCTTTATCAAGAGAATACAAAATATGAATGACAGGATATAAATGTCATTTATATCCTGTCATTCATATTTTGTATTCTCTTGATAAAGGCGTACACAGCCGAAACATGTAGAGTTTTTTAAATACATATATTTTGAAGTAATATACAGACCTTTAATCGCCTACTGATTAGGTTTACCATATATATATATATATATATATATATATGTTACTCTTGATGTTCTCGCGGACGAATGATGAAGGTGTAGTTTCTCGGGTTCTTGGCCGCGTGTGAGTTTTGTCCTGAAAAGGACTATTTACTCTATGTTTCAACGAGATCGCACTCGTCATCTTCAGGAGCTAGTCGGTCTGTCGCTGGTTAGAGCTGGAGATCGTCTAATGTGCGCCTAGCACTACCTCTTGTTATATGCTGCTGTGTCGGGAGGGGGCGTCCCACTATTGATGTCATGACTTCGTGGCTTCGTGTAATTGGTCCGAGTGCCTGTAAGTTCCCTTGTCGGTCCGTGTGTCTGTGTAGGGGTTGCAATCTGTCGGGATTTGGTTGTGCTTTTATCTGTCGGTGAACTAGGAGCGGTTTCCATGTATGCGGCAAGCGCTGGCCGTCGTCACGTTTATTTAAGCACTTAGGACGCTTTTCTATCTCTATCGCTTCTCTTGTAATTCTCGTCGTTAGGTTTTCACTTTTAGCTAGGATCTTCGTGTTTTCAAAGTCGATAGAGTGCCCTGTCAGAAGTTTATGTTGTGCTAACGATGACGTTACTTCTTTCTTCACGACCGCGTTTCGGTGTTCTTCTCTTCTCACGCTAACTCGCCTGTTTGTCTGCCCCACATATGATTGATCACACACTGAACATGGTATTTCGTAAACGCCCTGATCTTCTAGAGGAATTCTGTCTTCCGCATTACCTATTTCATCGGATATTTTTCTGTGTGTTGTGAAAACGGTGTCGATGTTGTGTCTTCTTAATAATCTACTGATTTTGTCTGTAGTTCCCTTTATATATGGAAGGAAAGCTCTGGACGCGAACTCTTGTTTTTCTGTTGATGTTAATTCTGGCTTTATTTATTGTTTTTTTATGAATAGCCGTTCGTGATGGGGGCGTTTCTTATGTTCCTTCTGTCTTCGTGTATGTGTTCCTTGTCTGTTAGTCTCTCAGATCGCAAAACTAGTGTTTTTACAACGGAATTTAGGTGTGCCGGGTGATGGTGTGATAGTGCTTTTAAATAACTATTTGTGTGTGTAGGTTTTCGATATACCGTGTGTCCCAGTAGTCCGTTCTCTTTCTTGATTACCAACACGTCAAGGAATGGGAGTTTCCCTTGTTCTTCTACCTCCATTGTGAAACGTATTTTTGGATGTTCGGCATTCAAGTGGTGTAGAAATATATCCAGCTTCTGTCGGCCATGTGTCCAAATGACGAATGTATCGTCGACATAACGTAGCCACAAATTGGGCTTGTCTGCTCAGTTGTTTAATGCCTTTGTTTCGAAGTTCTCCATGAATATGTTGACAATTATCGGTGACAGAGGAGATCCCATCGGTGCGCCCTACACTTGTCGATATTTTTTGCTATTGTAGGTGCAATAAGTGTTTGCCAGGCTGTGTTCTATTAGATCATTCCCCGAGAAATATCGTTCCGGTGTCCGAAACTCTACGGACTACCAAAAACACACAAGACCGATATACCGCTCAGGCCAATAGTAAGTTCTATCGGATCGCCAACGCAAGCCCTAGCACGATACTTGGCGCAGCAACTCCAGGTACAGGCCGAACAAATGGCATCCTATGTGACGAATGCGGACCACTTCATAGAGTCAATAAAAGACGTACGCATACAACCAACGGATCTGCTAGTCAGTTTCGACGTAACATCGCTATTCACGCAGGTGCCGATCGCAGAAACCATTTCCATATTAGAAAATAAATACTAAATACCAAAGGACACGATTAATCTAATAGAACACTGCCTGGCAAACACTTATTTCACCTACAATAGCCAAAAATACCGACAAGTGGAAGGCGCACCGATAGGATCTCCTCTGTCATCGATTATTGCCATACATATTCATGGAGAACTTCGAAACAAAGGCATTAAACAACTGCGCAGACAAGCCCAATTTGTGGCTACGTTATGTCGACGATACATTCGTCATTTGGACACATGGCAGAGAGAAGCTGGATATTTTTCTACACCACTTGAATGCCGAACATCCAAGCATGCGTTTCATAATGGAGGTAGAAGAACAAGGGAAACTCCCTTTCCTTGGCGTGTTGGGAATCAAGAAAGAGAACGGACTACTGGGACACACGGTATATCGAAAACCTACACACACAAATAGATATTTAAAAGCACAATCACACCATCACCCGGCACAACTAAATTCCGTTGTAAAAACACTAGTTTTGCGATCTGAGAGACTAACAGACAAGGCACACATACACGAAGAAAGAAGGAACATAAGAAACGTCCCCATCACGAACGGCTTTTCATCAAAAACAATAAATAAAGCCAGAATTAACATCAACAGAAAAACAGAAAAACAAGAGTTCGCGTCCAGAGCTTTCCTTCCATATATAAAGGGAACTACAGACAAAATCAGTAGATTATTAAGAAGACACAACATCGACACCGTTTTCACAACACACAGAAAAATAGCCTATGAAATAGGTAATGCGAAAGATAGAATTCCTCTAGAAGATCAGGGCGTTTACGAAATACCATGTTAAGTGTGTGATCAATCACATGTGGGGCAGACAAACAGGCGAGTTAGCGTGAGAAGAGAAGAGCACCGAAACGCGGTTGTCAATAAAGATGTAACGTCATCGTTAGCACAACATAAACTTCTGACAGGGCATTCTATCCACTTTGAAAACACGAAGATCCTAGCCAAAAGTGAAAACCTAACGACGAGAATTACAAGAGAAGCGATAGAAATAGAAAAGCGTCCTAAGTGCTTAAATAAACGTGACGACGGCCAGCGCTTGCCGCATACATGGAAACCGCTACTAGCTCACCAACAGATAAAAACACAACCAAATCCCGACAGATCGCAACCCCTACACAGACACACGGACCGACCAGGGAACTTGCAGGCACTCGGACCAATTACACGAAGCCACGAAGTCATGACATCAATAGTGGGACGCCCCCTCCCGACACAGCAGCATATAACAAGAGGTAGTGCTAGGCGCACATTAGACGATCTCCAGCTCTAACCAGCGACAGACCGACTAGCTCCTGAAGATGACGAGTGCGATCTCGTTGAAACATAGAGTAAATAGTCCTTTTCAGGACAAAACTCACACGCGGCCAAGAACCCGAGAAACTACACCTTCATCATTCGTCCGCGAGAACATCAAGAGTAACATATATATATATATATATATATATATATATATATATGGTAAACCTAATCAGTAGGCGATTAAAGGTCTGTATATTACTTCAAAATATATGTATTTAAAAAACTCTACATGTTTCGGCTGTATACGCCTTTTTCAAGAGAATACAAAATATGAATGACAGGATATAAAATTAATCGCCTACTGATTAGGTTTACCATATCATACCAAGGTCACGAAGTTATTATATATATATATATATATATATATATATATATAAATTAAAATACATAATAGACCTTTTCTTTGTTTAGCGACCTTTAATGAATTTCAGTTTTTTACTATGACGTTTCGACTTTTTTTATAATTAAGTCTTTTTCAAGTTATTAGAACTAAAAAATTAATACAACGAAAGGTAAGAAATATATTTACATTTGTATGAATGAAGTAAAATTAAAATAATAATTAAAGTAAGGAAAATTAAAGGATACAAAACTCACCAATTTATTTCTTGTTAACACGAAATAAATTGGTGAGTTTTGTATCCTTTAATTTTCCTTACTTTAATTATGATTTTAATTTTAATTCATTCATACAAAGGTAAATATATTTCTTACTTTTCGCTGTATAAATTTTTTAGTTCTTATCACTTGAAAAAGACTTAATTATAAAAAAAGTCGAAATGTCGTAGTAAAAAACTGAAATTCATTAAACGTCGCTAAACCAAGAAAAAGTCTATTATTTTAATATTATGACACGGCCAATAAAATAAATAAGAAATAAATTTTAATTTTTATTAACACTAAATATATATATATAATAACTTCGTGACCTTGGTATGATATGGTAAACCTAATCAGTAGGCGATTAAAGGTCTGTATATTACTTCAAAATATATGTATTTACAGCCGAAACATGTAGAGTTTTTTAAATACATATATTTTGAAGTAATATACAGACCTTTAATCGCCTACTGATTAGGTTTACTATATATATATATATATATATATATATATATTATATGCCCCCGCTTCTGCGGAAATCGTTAAGATGGCACAAAGTGTGACCGTCGTCTCCCTCGGTTGGCGATGAGCAACCCCGTGCAGGGTGCGCTGCGCTGGTCTGCGCCTTGCCTCGTTGGGGCGGGGGTCGGGCCTTCGAAGTACTGCTCGGAACAGTAAAGAAGTTGCCGGGAAAGGGTTGGCGGCCCTACGCAACGGCTGGTTATCCGATCTCTCTAAATTTACGCGAACGGTCACTAAACACACGCACGAGCGCACTAACATACAAAACCCTACACTTACGCAGTCACACAAATACAAAATCACACACCCAGAGAGAGACGCAAGCTGCCAGCAGCAACCAACACACTGGTTCATACCCAGAAAGAGACACAAGCTTCTGGCAGCGAACAACACATATATTCACACCTTGCTATCTATTTTTTGGAATACTAAGGCATGATCTATTATTATTATTGGAATGTATCTTTGAATAATTTAAACCATAGCAACTTAATTATTTGACATTTATATTCTGTCATTTATGTTTTGTATTCTCTTGACAAAGGCATCATTGCCGAAACATGTAGAGTTATTTTAAATATATATACTTTGAAGTAATGAACTAGACCTTTAATCGCCGACTTATTAAGTTTACCTTATATATATATATATATATATATATATATATATATATATATATATATATGTATATAAGGGGTGTTCACTGAGGTAATCGACAAACTTACACAATGAGTTCTAGAGGCGATTCTGAACAAAAAAGTTCATATACACTTTAACTTATTTTTTTTAATTCTTTAGATTTCAACAAAAGGAGAATACTGTTTAATCATGAAATTACATAACAAACTAATAAACTAATATTTTAACAATTGCTCGAAAAGTTCGCCTCTTCTTTCTAAACATGTTGCTAGTCTTTGGACCATATTCTGTTTCCATTTAATATTTGTAAGTTCATGTCATAATCTACACCTGCAACTATTCTTTCGATCGACTCTTCTCGATCGTTATAGTAAACACGATTTTTTAGACTCCAAAGGAGAAAGTCCAATGGCGAAAGGTCAGGAAGGTCAGAACGCGGAGGCCATAATACAGGCGCCCACTCTGCCTATACACCATATCAAATAAATTATTAAACAATTCAAGTGTTAGGTACAGCGAAGAATTTGCATAGAATAGTTTTTTGATTACCCAATAAGATATATTAAACGTTGAATCGTATCATTCTTTCACCAAGCTCAAAATTTTGTCGCATCGATGAAATCAAATGCATGATGATGGTAAGATTGAATTAATCAAAAGCCAGAAGAAGCACCACATTATCAATTGAAATGTAAATAACTTAGATTAGGACAATTTCAAATTAAACTTTAATTCAGAATTGGTGACACTCGGAGTACGGCTTTTCTTTCTGCTTCTTTACAGACTGTTGTACTCAGACTCTTCGCTTCATTTTTTTCTATTTATTATCTTCCTTCTCTAATAAATTTCCATAATTATAATATCTTTAATAACTCAGTCGTCAAATCTTATATCAAGCCTCTCGCTTGAGTTATCTTCTGTTGATCTTTATATACGATGTGCTACACCGAAATTACAGGAATGTGAAAAAATACAATAAATTGTTCTTACAACTTATTCACTGCTACTCCCTTCAATGTACTCTCCTCTGCATAGATACATCGATCCCAGAGACTCGCCCATGACTGGAAGCAGTGTTGAAAGTCTTCACGTGTTCAACATTGCCAGCAATTCGGTCTGGATCTCCCCAATCATCCCAAAACGGCTCCCATTGAATTTCAGCTTCAACTTCGAAAACAGAAAGAAGTCACAAGGGACAACATCTGAGGAATATGGAGGGTGGAATATGATGGAGTAGCCTATATTGAGGCTAGAAACTGACGTACAACAAGTGACGTGTGGGCTGGTACATTGTTGTGGCATACGATCGACGAATTGTTGCGCCACATTGTTTTCTCTTAGTATCCGAAGAGCATCTCAATAAAATTACTATATATGAACAAAAAGTAATGAGACTGATTAAATAAAACATACATAAAATATTTTATGCATCAAAATTTAATATATCTCCTTCAAAGTAATCCCATTCCACTCAAATACACTTATTCCAACGTTTGCTCCAGTCTTCAAAATATTTATTGCACCCAGCTCCCAGTATAACCTCTAAATTGACCAGAGAATTTTCTTGGATGGAGTGGTAACCTCAATCGAGGAAATAGAAAAAAGTCACACCGAGCCATATCTGGCGAATCCGCTGCTGCTTGCGGAACGATATTCATTTGATTTTTGATGAGAAACTGACGAACAATGATGGCAGTATGTGATGATTGATGATGCATTATTATGATGCAAAAACCATGAATTATTTCGCCATAATTGAGGTCGTTTCTTACGAATTGACTAACGTAAACGACGCAGAAGGCCTAAATAGTATTCTTTGGCTATTTGGCCAGTTGGAAGGAACTCTGAGGACAACGCCATGCAATTCGAAGAAAACAGTCAACACGACCTTTATTTTTGACTTGCTTAAACGTTCTTTTTTTGGTTTTGGTTCATCTGCAGCACGGTATTCACTCGATTGTTGAGCTATTGCCGGGTCGTAGCATAGATCCTAGTCTCATCGCCAATAATTATGCATTTCAGATCATAATCAGTCATAGAAAGCATCTCTTCAACCACTTCAACACGACGTTATTTTTCAAACAAATTAAATAATTTTGGAACAAGACGAGAACACATACGAGACAAGCTCAAATCTTTAAAATTATTTGTATTGATGGTTTTCATATACCAACAATGTCTAAAAGGTCTCCTTGGGTCAATCGGTGATTGCAAAATACAAGCTCCTTGATTTTCTTAATGTTTTTATCAGTAGTTGAGGTAGATGGCATTCCTAAACGAGGTTCGTCTTCGACTACTTAACGACATTCACCAAATAATTTGTACCAATTAAAAACTTGTGATCTTGATAAACACTGATGACCGTAACATTTTTCTATGTTCGTACAAGAAATTTTGTTTTTTACACAAAATGTTAATTGTTAATTCTTTGCTCAACAGTTTTTCCATATTAAAAAATCGCTACAACAAAGTTTTCATAGTTACAAAAGACGCTGTAATTTCGAAACTAACGAAGCCAATGTCATGAGATTTCTGTCAGCTGTTCATATCAGTTCTACCAGCCTACCAAATAAATATACACATCGATATTCACAGCGCGGGTATTTTTAAAAAATATAGTCTCATTACTTTTCTCCACAGTAATTATATTGTATTTGTTCTTTGCATAATTTTTTACAACATTTCTTAAACGAATAATAATTTAGATCGTCTACATACTCTACATGTACTCGTTCATTTATAAACTCTATTTTATCTGTGTCATCGACCTTCCTAGCGGTTGACGTAAAAAACGTTTTTAATATATTTGACGTAAATACAGACGTTCTAATTTTACAGATTATTTTCCGTAAATAAATTAGTGCTCCTAGTGTTTCGTTTATAAATTACAGTCATTTCAACTAAATGCTCTTTATTTATATATAGCAAGTTTTCACATTTTGCGATAAAATGTGCTGACAGATACTTAGCAATGAATAAACATAGTAGTAAACATACTATTAATGATTATAAATAGTAATTTAAGGATTTTAAATATGTTTAAAATTTACTTTAGGCTGAAAAGTAATTGTACCAGGAAGTAGTATATTGCAGTGTGTTTACTTGAACAAGCGAAATGTAAAAGAATAGAAGCCGTCAATTTCAACAAGTTGGACAATTCTTGAAGAGGTTTTACATTATTTAAAATTCCTACTTCTATGTTATTTTTCCAAATATTAAGTAGTTCCGACATTTTAAAATTAAACTAAGTCCTTGAAACAATTTCATGGTTTTTTTCACATTTTTTCCAACCAGAAAACACGTCTATACCGTGTGTCCCAATTTCGATGCTCACCATTGGTATCTCGGTTATTAGAAGATATAGAATAACGGTTAAATGGGGAATGTTTTACAGAATTCAATACTCGCGGCAAATCTCATTTCAAAATTGACCTAACTTTTTAAATTTTTAAAATATTTTGAAAAATTAAAAATTTGCCGATTTCGTTATTCCTCAATAACTCGATAACGCTTAGTCTGACCTCTTTTAAAGTTTTACATTGTTCAGACACTTTTTTAAAACAAATTATTTGATACAAACAGAAACCCCCGATTGTCATTTGTTTTTAAGTTATTACCACTATCTTTTGTTTTTCATATGGCGGTCATATTGGATTTTGGGTTTGTTAGGTAGTCCTCAAAATGTGCTTTTCAACGATGTATAACATGCCTGAAAAATGTTTATTTATAAGGAAAATATTAATAAAAACTTAATTAATCTTTAATATGAAATTAGTAGGCAGAAAAATTAAACACCAATGTCAAATGAAAGTGAAAAGTTATTCTAAGTAATACTGTAAACAAACGAAACGATAAAAAAAATATAGAAATAAAAAGTAAAGATACAGAACTTAAAGTTCACATTCACTTAAAGAAATTGTTCAATATGAGGACCATTCTGTTCCACACAATTTTGACACCTTGTTCGAGTAGAGTTACAAACTCTACGTAGCGTGTTTCCGTTTACTGATCGTAGCACATCTAGTACTCTTTGTTCTAAAATTTCCCGAGTTTCTGGCGGTTCAAAATCAAATACTTCGTTTTTAGTGGTACCCCATAAATAAAAGTCAAGCGGGGTAAGGTCGGGCCATTGCACTGGTCCATTATTTGAAATCACTCTCTCATTAAAGTTTTCTCTCAAAAAATGTTTCACGTTACGAGTGTTATGGGCCGGGCAACCATCTTGCTGGAACCAGATGTTTTGCATGTTCTCGGTATTAATAATTTGCCTCAAAGCAGGCATTATCTCATTTGTTAGTAGCTCCAAATATCTGTTACCAGTTAAATTGTAATCAAAGATGAAAGGACCTATTAACTGATTATCTAAAACGAAAAAAAAGTTTAAAAAACAAAAAAAATGTAAACAAAATGTCATACCAATTAAACCGCACCAGACATTAAAACCAAATCGAACTTGAAATCTTCTTTGATTTACCAAATGTGGATTTTCAGTAGACCAATGATGATAGTTATTCCAATTGAATCCAATTGGTAAATTGTGTTTCATCTGTCCATAGTATTTTCCTAGGAAAATTAGCGTCATATTCACATTTTTGAAGGTACCACCTGCTAAACTGTAATCGTCGGAGATTGTCATTATCACTTAAACCTTGTACAATTGTTGGTTTGTAAGGGTGATACTTGTTTTTCGTCAAGGTTCTGTGAACAGTAGATTTTGAAATCCCTGTTTCTCGTGTCACACGACGAACCGATGTGCTGGGATTGTTCCTAACGTTCTGCAAAATATTATTTAGACGTGTATCAGCATCATTAACTTCATAGTTAGCTCGTTTTTGTTCGAAGCTTCCAAAGTTTTTTAATTTGCTAACTAGTCTTCTAAAAATTGTCCTGTGTGGCTGTTATCTTTCTGGAAAACGCTCTGCATAACTCGTGCACGAATTTTTAGTGTTTCTATTTGCTTTGAAATACACTTCCAACATATCAACTTTTTCTTCGTTTGAATATGTATGTGCCATTATCAATACTTATAAATCTTAATCCTTGACAATAATTACTTATCACTAACTAAAAGTAGTTTTAATTAACTTATCTCTGCAGCACTAATTGTACTTTGACAGATTATCGTTTTGTTTCATTGTCAGAATACATTTGCAATTGACGTTTGACGGAACATAATGTCTTTGCTAGTGATACACGCTCAGAGGTTAGAATTATCTGATATTTGATGTAAAACCAAATACAAATCTCCCCACTACTTTTAATCCTGCGCGAACTTACCCCTCCTCGCGCCAACTTAATTGGCGTTTGCTATACTTAGAATATCTTTTCACTTTCATTTGACATTGGTGTTTAATTTTTCTGCCTACTAATTTCATATTAAAGATTAATTTACGTTTTTATTAATATCTTCCTTATAAATAAAAATTTTTCAGGCATGTTATACATCGTTGAAAAGAATTTTGAGGACTACCTAACAAACCCAAAATCCGATATGGCCGCCATATGGAAAACAAAAATAGTGGTAATAACTTAAAAACAAATGACAATCCGGGTTTCTGTTTGTATCAAATAATTTGTTTTAAAAGTGTCTGAACAATGTAAAACTTTAAAAGAGGTCAGACTAAGCGTTATCGAGTTATTGAGGAATAACGAAATCGGCAAATTTTTGATTTTTCAAAATATTTTAAAAATTTAAAAAGTTAGATCAAATTTGAAATGAGATTTGCCGCGAGTATTGAATTCTGCAAAACATTCCCCATTTAACCGTTGTTCTATATCTTCTAATAACCGAGATACCAATGGTGAGCATCGAAATTGGGACACACGGTATATATATATATATATATATATATATATATATATATATGTGTAAATCAAAAACATTTAATTTATAACGCTAAGAAATAAGTAATTAAACTTCTAGTTTCAAAAATTATTTTATTGTAAATACCACTACAATATTGTGTCGCCATACAATGGCTTCATCAGGTGGATGAAATACTTTAATACTCAATTAACTATTTAATTTATATATACACAAACAAGAAAAGTCTAAATATATTTGTTTTAAGTTATCATAAAAACTTGTATATATTTTAAATTGTACATTTAACGTATATATCAGCTCGAATGCTCAATGGGGAATAGATTTTGTTTGAGAACGTCCTCAAAAACAATAAACAACTCGATAAGATAAACACGATAGTTGTAAAAAATGAATTTAGTGTGCTAATTTAATTGAGGGACAGATTGTAATTTTATTCATTATACGTCGCGTTTTCTTAAAACTGCAATGTAAATTATTGTATTTAACAATGGAACGACGACATCTGAAATTAGATGAAATGAATCGAGAAATAAACCATGAAGATGGCGTGTGGCAAGTCGAAGTAGCTCAGCGGATAGGAGTTTCCCAAAGTGTCATCAGTCGACCCAGTCGTTTTAGGGAAGCTGGTAGTCCGGCTAAACGACATCTAGGTCGTGGACGTTGTACAACGGCAGCTCAGAACAGATTTTAATTGAAAAATTTTGTCTACATTGGGACCTGAACCCAAGTCTATGGTTTGCCGGACCGTTGCTTTTCCAATTAAACCACGATAGACCTTGGTTCAAGGTAATTAGAAATTCATTATAAAGTAACAATATTAATTATTTAGATGTCAGTTATTGAAAGCAGATGTTAATTTTGAAAGAAGAAGTCAGTTTTGAAAGCAGATATCAATTTTGAAAGCAGATGTCCGTTATTGAAAGCAGATGTCAGTCTTGAAACAGATGTCAGTTTTGGAAGCAGATGTTAGTTATTGAAAGCAGATGTTAGTATTTGAAAGCAGATGTCAGTTTCGAAGGTTTGAAATTGCTAATTATTGCTCCAAAGCTATAGAATGTTTAGATAATTTCTTAGTCGTTGATTTAATATATCAATTAATAAATTCTTGGAGTTTTATCAATTGATATGTTAAATGAACGGCTAAGAAATTATTCAAATATATATACCATGTGGCCGCGTGCGTCTGCACTATAGGGAAACCTGTAGTGTAAGCAAAACACACAGAGGTGTCCGTGTGTTAGAATGGTAAAGAAGTAGACGCAATGTTCCAATGGATTACAAGAGAGCCTAGTATTTCGCATATCCCTATGATGCAGTCGTATTTGTCCAATAAATTCACATTTAGACGGTGTAGCCGCGCAAGCGCATTAGCTGTCGCTCCCGCATATGGGTGTTAGTTGCAATGTTTATATCGTCAGGGGAACTACTCGCTCACAATATTTAATAAACCGCGTTGTTGGTGTACGTAACGATCATTTAAAAAATGGAGTATTATACACCGGAGCAAAAACTCTTTATAATTAAACAATTTTACGGTGGTAATTCCTCGGAAGTAACTCGAGCTTTATTTGCAGCTAATTACCCTGAAAGTCAAATTCCCAATGCAAGCACCATTCGTAGGACAGTTAATCGTTTCGAAACTACATTTTCTTTTGTAACTAATAAAAATAAAGTTGTTCCGGATAAGAATATAAGTGATATAAAAATTCGAGTATGTGCTTTAGTCGAAGTAAATCCCACTATGTCGTCTCGACAAATTGCCCGCGAATTGGGTATCTGTAAAACAACGGCTCAAAAGATTTTACGTACTAATAAATATCGTTCATTTAAGAAGTAAATATTTTATTTTTAAGTATTTTATTATTGTTAAGTTTTTAGAGTGGAATACTACTATAATACTAAATATTATTTTCGTTAAGAAGTTTTTTTATGTTAAAGTCTAGTAGTTCTGTTTATGTATGTATGTTTTTTTTTGTTGTTTATGAAGCTGTGATGAGTTACTTCACTGAGATGTTATCAGTGATTATCTGATGCTTCAAATAACTGCAAATATTTACTTCTATCGGGAACACAATACCTCCTACACTGTTTTTCACTTGATTTGCCTACGAATACATTTATACGTATAACTTATAATACGCCCGCTGTCGGTGTGGCAATTCAAGTTGGCATGCCCATTATAGTCGACCAGTAGTTACTAATACATGCATCGCGCTATCGATGGCGGCCACACTGTATATATATATTATATATACAAAAAAAGTCTAAGGATATTTTTAAAAATATAACTATTGGCGATAATTGATTTCAAGGAAAATTGGTATTTAAGGTTATTTATTGTTTAAATATGTAACATATTAATGTAAAATTCTATAATAAAACAAAAAATATTTCGATAATTTAACCAATTAAAACAATGCAACATTTTTAGATTTGTTTTTAAACAATTTTCGAGAAAGAAATAAAAAAAACACATTTTAATATAGAATTTGACCTCCTCATTGATTATGCACAACCCTACACATATTGTTCATGGACTGAATTACATAGTCTATATCTTGTTGTGGTATACGTGCCCATTCTGCTGTGAGAAGCTCCTTGAATCTAACAGTATTGCCTACGTTGCCCACGTGTGGAATAATTCTTCTTTGAAGCATGCCGATGGGGTTCAGGTCAAGAGATTGTGTTGGCCATGGCAATACATCAATTCCTTCGTTTGTTAACCAGTCCATCACAACACGCGCGACATGTAAACGAGCATTATCATGCATCAGATGGAAATTTTGACCAACGGCACCAGCAAATGGACGCACAATGGGTTGAAGAATATTATTCAAATATTGCTGAGCTGTCAAAAAACCATTTGGAAAAATGAGCTCGATTCGACTCCCAATAATCATGCGATGGGATAATCATTATCCCGCTCTATACCATAACAGTACCACCTCTGTAACTTTGTACTTCCTGGACAAGATTCAAATTTTCCATATTTCCAGATCGCCTCCATATCCTTGTCCGACGAGCAACAGGATAGAATCCAAATCTGGATTCATATGTAAACAAAACTGTAGCCCAAGCTTTTTCATCTCAGTTTATAAATTCCTACACCAGTCTAATCTTGCTCCGCGACTTCCTCTTGACAGAGGTGGACATCTGATTGATCGTCGAAAATGTAGTCCAGCTTCATGCAAACGATTTCTTACAGTATCTCGGCGAACAATTAAATTATTCGCACGCCGTAGTTCCGTAACCAACTCAGGTGCTGTTATTGTAGGTTGTTTCATAGCATTTACAACCAAAAATCTGTTCTGAGCTGCCGTTGTACAACGTCCACGACCTAGATGTCGTTTAGCCGGACTACCAGCTTCCCTAAAACGACTCCTGGGTCGACTGATGACACTTTGGGAAACTCCTATCCGCTGAGCTACTTCGACTTGCCACACGCCATCTTCATGGTTTATTCCTCGATTCATTTCATTTAATTTCAGATGTCGTCGTTCCATTGTTAAATACAATAATTTACAATGCAGTTTTAAGAAAACGCGAAGTATAATGAATAAAATTACAATCTGTCCCTCAATTAAATTAGCACACTAAATTCATTTTTTACAACATCGTGTTTATCGAGTTGTTTATTGTTTTTGAGGACGTTCTCAAACAAAATCTATTCCCCATTGAGCATTCGAGCTGATATATACGTTAAATGTACAATTTAAAATATATACAAGTATTTATGATAACACTAGTTTACAAAATGAAATTTTTTTCATGTACATTTGATGAGAGATAGATTTCCTTATGTATTTTCTTCCGCTGAATTCGAAAATCAAGGTTAAATTTTTTTTTATGGAACAGTTTTTGAGATATTGTAATTTTTTCATTTTTTCGACCTTTTTTCACTTGACAAATCATATCTCGAGCTAGAAATGTCCGATTGGTCGTTCTAGGTACCCAAATGCAAGGTATTGAGATGATGAACAAATATGTATAATCGGATCTTTGATTGGTAAAGCGGTTCAAAATATATCGATGAAAATGGGGCACATTTTCAAAAAAATCATATTTGACAGTGATTATGTGCCGACAGAAAAGTACAAATCGTTAAAAAAACGTCTGGTTTCTGTTCATGTACATAAAGATGATACTTTTACGTAAGAACTAAGACCAACCAGAAGAAAATTGACCGAAAAATGACAAAGTTATAAGCAATTGAGTGAATAAATCCAAATCCCATATTTTCCGAATATTTTATTTTTTTCGACAATTTATGAGTTCGGTTGCTCACACGCAAATATATTGAATTTATTATTTGTTATTTTTATGTATTTTGATTTTCTTATTACTATTATAATAATAATTATTATTCGTACCAATAAACAGCTGACTCTTGCTATATCTTGATATTTATATATCTTTGGTATAGGAACATGATTTTATATCGATAGCCTGTTGGTATATTGGCAACGTATATTAGTTCTCACGTTGACGCTGGAGTTCTTAGATTTTATTCCAAACAAAACTACAACACATCACATTTAGGAACCTTAGAACCCTGACATTTTGTTTTGACATCTTCTATAAAACGTAATGTCGGTTGTTTGTATATTATAGGAACTCACAAATTTTATTGAAATTATATTTCATTGTGTTCACCAAAATGCCCAAAAGAAAACGAGAATTTAAGTGCGTAAACAATCCAAATAATTTCTGTTACGTGTGTGGCAATTTTGTCCCCCTACCAAATAGACGTAGATTCACCGATTAATTACCACATAATTGTCTGCAATATTTTGGAATAGCACCTGCAACTTTTCATGAGCAATGGACACCAAATAATGTTTGTTTATCGTCCCATATAACTCTTGCCGCGTGGGCTTCTGGTTCATCACAGTAAGATTAAATTTATATATACAAATGAATTAATAATAAAGTGAATTTTTATTCCAAATTAGACGATACATGAAATTCGGTGTACCGATGATATCGAGAGAGCCGCTCTGCCATTCGGTTGATTGTTACTTTTGCCTGAGCAAATCCACTGGTTTTGGAAAGAGTGCCAAATGGGTTTATGCGACAGTAGCATCTGTTTGGCTTCCAGTTCCACATTCAAGTGAATTTCCTCATCCTAAGTGCCCCGATTCAACGATTGAATTTTTCGAATCATCACTACAGACAGGCACAAGCAGTGATAATGAATTTCAACAGGAGTCGCAATTGCAACATTTTACGCAGCCTGAACTGAATGATTTGGTGACAGATTTCGAGCTGTCAACGGAAAAAGCGGAGTTACTTGCATCTCGCCTGAAGCAACGGAACTGTTTGGCTCCGGGAGTAAATGGAACATTTTACAGAAACCGTAATAAACCTTACGCACAACATTTTAAGAAGGAAAACGACATACTTGTATGCTACTGCAACGGTATTCCTGCATTGTTTGAGCAACTCAGAGAGCCTTATGATCCAAATGAGTGGCGCTTGTTCATTGATGGTAGTAAGGAGAGTTTTAAAGCAGTCCTACTGCATATTGGAAATGAAAAACCTTCTATCCCCATCGCTCATGCCATCAACACTAAAGAATCATACGCCACAATGGCCAGTTTGCTAAAATACATTCAATATGAGCATCACAACTGGAAAATATGTTCCGATCTCAAAGTCGTCGGCATGTTGTGTGGAATGCAGGGTGGATATACAAAATATTGCTGCTTTCTTTGCCTCTGGGATAGTCGTGCTCGTGAACATCATTATAGAAGGAAAGACTGGCCAGAAAGGGAGAACGTCACAGTGGGTAGAGACAATATTAAATACGTGCCTCTTGTCAAAAAAGAAAATATAATCCTTCCAGCGTTGCACATTAAACTTGGCCTCATTAAAAACTTTGTGAAGGCCTTAGACAAGGAAGGACAAGTATTTTCCTATTTGAAAACCCTTTTCCCGCAGCTTTCTTTAGCAAAAATCAAGGAAGGCGTCTTCGATGGTCCACACATAAAGAAATTGGTAAAAAGCACAGATTTTCCAAAATATTTGACACCCGTTGAAAACGAGGCCTGGAATTCATTTCAGCGGGTTGTTACCAATTTTCTTGGGAACAATAAAAGCCCTAACTACGAGGGAATTATTACCGATTTGCTGAAGAACTACAACAAGATGGGTACGGAATGCCATTATTTAATTTCATTCCTGGTTGTTTTCTATTGTATTGTTTTTACCATTTTATTTATTTCTTTCTAAAAATCCATTTCTTGCATTCGCATTTGAATTTCTTTCCGGGCAATCTTGGTGACGTAAGTGACGAACACGGCGAGAGATTTCACCAACAAATTAAGACCATTGAGCGGCGCTATCAAGGATTTTGGGATGAAGCAATGTTGGGAGACTATGTATGGTTTCTCACTAGAGAAACGGATCCCAAAAGCAACCGAAGACAAAGCAAGAGCCACAACTATTTCTAACACACAAAAATGTCAAGAATGTATTGCAAGCGTTTAAACCCAATAAATTGTCGAAAAAAATAAAATATTCGGAAAATATGGGATTTGGATTTATTCACTCAATTGCTTATAACTTTGTCATTTTTCGGTCGATTTTCTTCTGGTTGATCTTAGTTCTTACGTAAAAGTATCATCTTTACGTACATGAACAGAAACCAGACGTTTTTTTAACGATTTGTACTTTTCTGTCGGCACAGAATCACTGTAAAATATGATTTTTTTGAAAATATGCCCTATTTTCATCGATATATTTTTAACCGCTTTACCAATCAAAGATCCGATTATACATATTTGTTCATCATCTCAATACCTTGCATTTGGGTACCAAGAACGACCCAATTGGGCATTTCTAGCTCGAGATATGATTTGTCAAGTGAAAAAAGGTCGAAAAAATGAAAAAATTACAATATCTCAAAAACTGTTCCATAAAAAAAAAATTAACCTTGATTTTCGAATTCAGCGGAAGAAAATACATAAGGAAATCTATTTCTCATCAAATGTACATTTTCGGTGTAAACTAGTGTAACTTAAAACAAATATATTTAGACTTTTCTTGTTTGTGTATATATAAATTAAATAGTTAATTGAGTATTAAAGTATTTCATCCACCTGATGAAGCCAATATTGTTTCGCCATACAATGGCTTCATCAGGTGGATGAAATACTTTAATACTCAATTAACTATTTAATTTATATATACACAAACAAGAAAAGTCTAAATATATTTGTTTTAAGTTATCATAAAAACTTGTATATATTTTAAATTGTACATTTAACGTATATATCAGCGCGGCCACGCTTTGCTGTGGCTCAATATTATACGAAATAAATGGGAAAAGTAAATAAAAGTATTGTAGCGAACATAGATTCACCGAGAAAACACATTAATCAATTCAATATCTTGCCTTGCGTTGCTGTGATTATGTGAAATAAAAGGAAACCGTGTAAACAAAAATTTGCGTCACTATAAAAACATCCGTCTATTCGAATGCAACATTGTGTCAAAATTTCAAGTCAATGGACTTTTCGAGTTTTGTGAGTACAAACATACGCAGGCTGATGAATTTATATATATATATATATACATATATATATATATATATATATATATATATATATATATATATATATAAATTAATAAATTCTTGGAGTTGGCTTTGCTGTCTAAAAATAACAACGCAAATCAAACGAAAATTTAATTGAAAAATTTTGTCTACATTGGGACCTGGACCCAAGTCTATGGTTTGCCGGACCGTTGCTTTTCCAATTAAACCACGATAGACCTTGGTTCAAGGTAATTAGAAATTCATTATAAAGTAACAGTATTAATTATTTAGATGTCAGTTATTGAAAGCAGATGTCAATTTTGAAAGCAGAAGTCAGTTTTGAAAGCAGATATCAATTTTGAAAGCAGATGTCAGTTATTGAAAGCAGATGTCAGTCTTGAAACAGATGTCAGTTTTGGAAGCAGATGTTAGTTATTGAAAGCAGATGTTAGTATTTGAAAGCAGATGTCAGTTTCGAAGGTTTGAAATTGCTAATTATTGCTCCAAAGCTATAGAATGTTTAGATAATTTCTTAGTCGTTGATTTAATATATCAATTAATAAATTCTTGGAGTTTTATCAATTGATATGTTAAATGAACGGCTAAGAAATTATTCAAATATATATACCATGTGGCCGCGTGCGTATGCACTATAGAGAAACCTGTAGTGTAAGCAAAACACACAGAGGTGTCCGTGTGTTAGAGTGGTAAAGAAGTAGACGCAATGTTCCAATGGATTACAAGAGAGCCTAGTATTTCGCATATCCCTATGATGCAGTCGTATTTGTCCAATAAATTCACATTTAGACGGGGTAGCCGCGCAAGCGCATTAGCTGTCGCTCCCGCATATGGGTGTTAGTTGCAATGTTTATATCGTCAGGGGAACTACTCGCTCACAATATTTAATAAACCGCATTGTTGGTGTACGTAACGATCATTTAAAAAATGGAGTATTATACACCGGAGCAAAAACTCTTTATGATTAAACAATTTTACGGTGGTAATTCCGCGGAAGTAAATCGAGCTTTATTTGCAGCTAATTACCCTGAAAGTCAAATTCCCAATACAAGCACCATTCGTAGGACAGTTAATCGATTCGAAACTACATTTTCTTTTGTAACTAATAAAAATAAAGTTGTTCCGGATAAGAATATAAGTGATATAAAAATTCGAGTATGTGCTTTAGTCGAAGTAAATCCCACTATGTCGTCTCGACAAATTGCCCGCGAATTAGGTATCTGTAAAACAACGGCTCAAAAGATTTTACGTACTAATAAATATTGTTCATTTAAGAAGTAAATATTTTATTTTTAAGTATTTTATTATTGTTAAGTTTTTAGAGTGGAATACTACTATAATGCTAAATATTATTTTCGTTAAGAAGTTTTTTTATGTTAAAGTCTAGTAGTTCTGTTTATGTATGTATGTATGTTTTTTTTTGTTGTTTATGAAGCTGTGATGAGTTACTTCACTGAGATGTTATCAGTGATTATCTGATGCTTCAAATAACTGCAAATATTTACTTCTATCGGGAACACAATACCTCCTACACTGTTTTTCACTTGATTTGCCTACGAATACATTTATACGTATAACTTATAATACGCCCGCTGTCGGTGTGGCAATTCAAGTTGGCATGCCCATTATAGTCGACCAGTAGTTACTAATACATGCATCGCGCTATCGATGGCGGCCACACTGTATATATATATTATATATACAAAAAAAGTCTAAGGATATTTTTAAAAATATAACTATTGGCGATAATTGATTTCAAGGAAAATTGGTATTTAAGGTTATTTATTGTTTAAATATGTAACATATTAATGTAAAATTCTATAATCAAACAAAAAATATTTCGATAATTTAACCAATTAAAACAATGCAACATTTTTAGATTTGTTTTTAAACAATTTTCGAGAAAGAAATAAAAAAAACACATTTTAATATAGAATTTGACCTCCTCATTGATTATACACAACCCTACAGATATTGTTCATGGACTGAATACATAGTCTATATCTTGTTGTGGTATACGTGCCCATTCTGCTGTCAGAAGATCCTTGAATCTAACAGTATTGGGTACGTTGCCCACGTGTGGAATAATTCATCTTTGAAGCATGTCGATGGGATTCAGGTCAAGAGATTGTGTTGGCCATGGCAATACATCAATTCCTTCGTTTGTTAACCAGTCCATCACAACACGCGCGACATGTGAACGAGCATTATCATGCATCAGATGGAAATTTTGACCAACGGCACCAGCAAATGGACGCACAATGGGTTGAAGAATATTATTCAAATATTGCTGAGCTGTCAAAAAACCATTTGGAAAAATGAGCTCGATTCGACTCCCAATAATCATGCGATGGGATAATCATTATCCCGCTCTATACCATAACAGTACCACCTCTGTAACTTTGTACTTCCTGGACAAGATTCAAATTTTCCATATTTCCAGATCGCCTCCATATCCTTGTCCGACGAGCAACAGGATAGAATCCAAATCTGGATTCATATGTAAACAAAACTGTAGCCCAAGCTTTTTCATTTCAGTTTATAAATTCTTACACCACTCTAATCTTGCTCCGCGACTTCCTCTTGACAGAGGTGGACATCTGATTGGTCGTCGAGAATGTAGTCCAGCTTCATGCAAACGATTTCTTACAGTATCTCGGCGAACAATTAAATTATGCGCACGCCGTAGTTCCGTAACCAACTCAGGTGCTGTTATTGTAGGTTGTTTCCTAGCATTTACAACCAAAAATCTGTTCTGAGCTGCCGTTGTACAACGTCCACGACCTAGATGTCGTTTAGCCGGACGACCAGCTTCCCTAAAACGACTCCTGGGTCGACTGATGACACTTTGGGAAACTCCTATCCGCTGAGCTACTTCGACTTGCCACACGCCATCTTCATGGTTTATTCCTCGATTCATTACATCTAATTTCAGATGTCGTCGTTCCATTGTTTAATACAATAATTTACAATGCAGTTTTAAGAAAACGCGACGTATAATGAATAAAATTACAATCTGTCCCTCAATTAAATTAGCACACTAAATTAATTTTTTACAACTATCGTGTTTATCGAGTTGTTTATTGTTTTTGAGGACGTTCTCAAACAAAATCTATTCCCCATTGAGCATTCGGGTTTAGCTACTATTGAAATAGCAATTTCTAGTAAACAGCATGTTCAAAATAATGTTTATCTAAATTAAAGTTATTTAAAAATTCCATGAAAATTAATTTAATATATAAATATTAACGCATACTATATTCTATATAAAAATTGGTTTAAATAGCAATGATACAGAGCATTTTAAATAATCAGGAATTGTAATAAATACATTTAAATATGTCATAAGATACGTTTTTTCCAAGCGGAAATCACCAAATAATGAGCGAGCAAATCTACAACATACTTTGGGCTGGATTATTCGCACGACTTTATCTAATCAGGATGCTGCTGCCAGCCTACTCAGTCGAAGACGGTCGCATCGGTTGTTTAAATAGAGCGGACCTTGTTGAAATTTCCAAGCAATATCCTAAGCGTCATATTTTCAACCACATTAAGATATAACCAAATCAAGATATTAGAAAGACAAACAGAAGATTGAAAATACCAGAAACATTTCCCATATTCGAACGATTTAAGTTAAATCAATTTTATTAAATTTAAATGGAGAAAGTGGTGTCAAGCACATACATTTTGAATGTTAAAATGTCTTACACTTGAGTTGTTTTGCTAAAATGTCATTTACCATGTCTATTAAATAACCATTATGTAAAGCTATTGTGGAATGCTATTCTTTTCAAACTTTGCTCATGGAAATGTTAATTACTTTGTGTATCATAAATTGATATGTTTGTGTGTTATGGGGTGAAAATAACGGTGTGCTATTAATTGTTATAATGAAGTTTCAATAGGTATCTCCTCAATCAATCAATTATTTATAATAATTAATGTCACCTTATCTAAAAACATATGCAAAGAAGGTTTACAGGTATATATTATTATACCCACAAACTGAATTGCCTTATTTAACAAAAATAAGGTTATGTAGGTAATTTATACGAAGAAATATCAGAAAACAATGAAACTGGTGCTGTAGTACAAAAATGAACCATTTATTTAGAAAACTAAACAATTATCTTTCAAAGTACTCTCCATTCTGTGCAATACACTTGTCCCATCGTTTATTAGTCTATTTAGTATACCCATTACCGCGTTGTTGAGCTCTAAATTCGACTCAAATTTTCTACCTCTCGATTGTTTTTGACTTTAGGAAACAAACGGAAGTCACATGGAGCAAAGCCGGGTGAGTAGGGAAGGTGAACCGTAATTTCCACCCCCGCTTCATCAAGTGTTCGTTAATAAATCGCTGATCTGTGGACCGGAGCATTGATGCGATGCCTGATCCAAACTATGTCTTGAAAAAGCGGTCGTTTTTCCTTTAATTTTGCTTTTAGTACATTAGAATAGTAGCAGATTATGTTGCGGTTGCCTTTTCCACTGCCGACTAAGTGTGATTCGATTGGCTTCTTGTTCATCGGTCATCCCTTTTAGAATCCATTTTGTCGCAACCTTTCCGTACCCCAAATCTTCATGAATAATTTTTTGAGTAGAACCATAAGACAAACTAACAATGTCAGAAATTCGATATATGGCAATCCAATGATCATTTGAATCAATTTTTCTGCAATTTTTGAATCAATCCCTACAGTTGGTGGTCGCCTGCGTCGAGGTTCATCTTCTACTGATTCGCAACCGTCTTTGAAATTCTTATGCTACTTTAAACACTCTACATCGTGATAAAGTATCATCTAGGTATGCAGTTTTAATCATTTCGAAAGTTTCAGTTGGGGTTTTACCCAACCGAACACAAAATTTTGTCGTTCGTTTTTACTACTATCATTTTTTCGATGGGTACAAACACTGACAATTCAGTAAATAATTTGTAATAAATGTCAAAAGTTAAATCAAAGCCTACTTGAGGATAAGTACATTAGAAACGTCGGGGTTTCATGTTCTATTCTTTGAGTTATAAAATTCTAGTTGTGAAAGAAGTTATGACACCAGTCTCGTTATATTTTAATATACCCTCGTATGTAGGCATTATTAAATAACTAATTAATCTATATTTCGAAAACTGTATACCTATATTTATTTTTCTTCAGCAGTTCGTAAATTTGATGGTTGATTTATTATTTTCACTGATCACCTTAATTTATTTTACCTTTGGTCTTACCGATTAATGTATTATTAACATTAATATTTAAATATCAAGTATAAGCTCAGCAAATAAGTACTTTTTATGTTAAATTTTTTTCACTACATCTTTTGTTAATATGCCAGAACGTATCATTGTATTTTTATGTAATGTGAATCGTTATGATTTTATTTTAATAATATGTCTGTCACTTTATAGCCTTATACTTGAAGAATTGTCTTGTTAAATCTAAAAGCTTCAATATTTTTTTCAACTCATCTCGAAAAAAGTAAAACAAATCATTTCCAATATCTCGGAACAGTTGCTGTTTAGGGAAGCATAAAAGTTCGATTTCGAAACTATTCGAAACATTCGCTACAGTTTCGCATGAATTCATTTTTTGTATTTACCGTAAAAATGTTACTTTTCGTTGTTCGCTACGAATCCTATTCTTAAATTTAATAATACTGTATAGGTACCTATATGTAAGCAGATACTTTTTTTTTATAATTGCTATACTGTTCTTTTAAATAGAAGATCTAATTGGATTAGGTAAGTTCATGTCAGAAAAATGTGAATGCCATTATTTTCTCCTATAAAAGCATTTCTTAAACAATTGGCTTATTCTGGGCATCTAAATTAGTCTTAATAAACACAATTTTCTATATTTTTAGGTCATTTTTAAGAAGTAATAGGCATTTACCGTGAGTTTAGAGTATATTATCTTTTTAGATTCTTTTAACAGGATACATTTAGTACAGATTTTAAGCGGCCCTTAGAGGGTCAATAACACTGTCAATATGCAAAAATACTGACAGTATTATTGACCGTGTACTTGAGATATTGACGTACTGGTATTGAAGATTGAAGATCATTATTAGGTTTAATACGTATAGAGGTCTGAGCATGTAATGACTTGTTTGGGGTTTTGCGTCATTTGTCATCGTCATTCAACGTTAAATATGTAGGTACATGTTGCTGCTATGGATCCGTTAGAGTAAATAAATAAAAGGGATAATAGTCCATCGAATAATGATGTCTTAAAAGAATTTATAGAAAAGTTGGAAGTTTTACCAGAAATTTGGAACGCCACACATCCCATCACATTATTTATGAAAAAAGACAAAAGACAGCAGGCGCTAAAGAAATTACTAATTATATACCAAAAAATTAAACAAAATGCTACAATTGATAATGTAAGAAAAAAGATAAATACACTTCGCTTAAACTTTAGAAAAGAATTTAAAAAAATAGAACAGTCTAAAAGATCTGGTAGTAGTACGGACGGATGGCATCTATGTCCTACATCATGGGTATTTTACACATTACAATTTTACGATAATTCTGAGCGACCTGTTAAAAGTCAATCAACTATTCAAGATGAAGGAAGAAAAGCAGAGGTCCCTAGATTTTGTTTCTGTAAAATGTATACATTTTTCATTACATCGCCACTAAGTACATAGTTATTAATACAATACTATTTTAGCTTTGTTCAACGAAGCGTTGGAAATCGTTGATAACTAACCGACGCAAGCGCATTAGAATTTATGCGTTCAAAGAAGCACAAATTTGCAACTGATATAAATAATTGGTTGTTCAACGAAAGCATTTACATGATTGGAAATCGATTGGCAACGTTTAGAATAACTTCTGATTTTAATGCAAATTTCTAGTCAGACATGCGCATGTAAATTAGAAAAATACCGTGCAGCCGTTGCTGATTATTTTTGTAGTTGCTAACTTATTAGTGACTCCTTATATACCTACTTATTAACTTTTTATTTTATATTTATAAAGTAATTGAAATAGAAGGTAAATAAATTAACACAAAAAATGTAGTTGTACTTATTTGTATTTGTTTTGCAAAGATGGTAGAGTTTCTTACAGTCATTGAACTATATACTATACGTAAGTACGTAGTATATAGTTCAATGCTTACAAACAATTGTCAATGAAGAGAAAAATGTGACATGGTCACGAAATCATACTTTTGAACTGTTAGCATTATATCAAACATATATAGTTAATGTGGGTACTTTAAGAAAAAGAAATTTCCAAAAGATGTGGGAAATCATATCACAGGATTTCAGAAATTTAGGGATTAATATGTCTCCATCGCACTCCAAAACAAAGATGGAGAGTACTAGAAAGAAATTTTTAAAAAATTATTGATAATGCAAATAAAACAGCAAGACGAAGAGGATTTTGAATTTTTTGTTTTTTTCCGTTGTTGTAATGTGTCTTCATCACTAGAGCTGGTATCACTAAAGAAAGCAACTTCAGTAGCGTCACTTGAGCCACTACTTTCAGTATCTGACATATGCAATAAATATACTTTTACATTCTTCTGTACAATATAATATAGAAATTCTTACCGCTGTAAAAGTCTGGTAAATACAGAAACAATTTTCATTGATATTAATTGTCATAATATAAATATCTAAAGCGACACCTAAGAATCAATTTGAAACTAGGGCAAAGAATGTTCAAAGAAGAAAAAGAAGCAGTTTAATTTGCAATCAGTTGCAAACCAAGCATGCGCATTAATTTCCAAACTCAAACCATTGCAAATTCATCTTTTGAACAAAGCTATTCTAAATTCAAAAATTTATTATTTACAATCTCTATTGAAGTATCCACAGTACATCTCTCTATGTATCTCCAGTACAGTACATAACTGCCTTAACATTCAATTGACAGTTACGTATTTGGTTCTGCGCAAATCAAGCTCTAAAACTTACAATTCAAATTCTTATTTTGAGGTATGTAAAGTGTAGGTGACTCTTTAGTTAAGAAATTGTGTAAATAAGAACAAGCTAGTATTATTATTGTTTTCTCCGGGCCAATGCAGATAGGTTTCTAAAAAACTCCAAATCTTGCAGCTAAAATACCAAATGCATTTTCTACAATGCACCGTGCTGCAGATAAACGATAATTGAATACTTGTTGTTCTGTGCTGCAGGCCTTTTCAGGATATGGTTTCATCAATTACATTTAATGCGAATGCTTCGTCGCCCACAAAAATAAAAGAAAATAACTCATCTGAATTTGTTAGGCGAATAGGAGCAGGAATATTTAGCGTATTTTGTTAGAGAAGAATCCAAAAAGGCTGTATAAAATAACACTCCGCTGTCTAATAGTTTTCCATTTGCTCCATTAAGACGATACTATAATATCATTTATAATTGAAGTAGAGAGATGTTGAGTTGTCGGGTTTTCGTATAGCGGTATATTTGCCGTCCTGCGCTCACAGACACGTAGGAAAATTACACTTCTGAATAAATTACCTTGCTATATCTTTCTATTCTTCACAATTCGATGGAATCTAAAAATAAATGTGATTATTAATTTCAGAGAGAAAGTAAATCGGGAACTCCTTCAAGAAATTTAAATTCTGCGGAAGATCCTAAAACAACAGGAAAAACTTCAACCTTGGCCATAGTTTTTTTTAACGAATAATCGCCTGCGATCATTTATCCAGGAGCGATGGTTCATTAGACATTGCTAAAGTTTGGGCTGCAAAGATGAAGTCATTAGCACCAGGTCAAGAGCTATTGGCTGAGAAGGCAATTAATGATATTTTATTCGAAGCACAATTGGGAAATCTAAGTAGATATTCGGTAGGAATAAATGAAGATGCACAATCATTGTCTCTTTGCATCCACAAGCCACACCAATTCGATCATACACCAACACATCAGCAAGTGAAAGCATAGGTACGCCTATGGAAATTTAATGCTCTCTTTTTCCTCTCTACAGTCAAACGTTCCGCAGACATATAAGAACTAAGGGAATCAAGACAATGTTTCTATTTTTTTTCTAACTTTAGTAGAAAAAATATTAAAAATAACATTTTTAATAATCAGTGTGACTATTAAAAATGTTGAGTTATTTTTAGTATTTTTTCTTTAATAAACACAATAGCTTTAACCTAGTGTTTTAATATATACAACTTACCTTTATAGGTCTTTCACGATAACAGACGAGACACGTGATAAACAGTTACTTCGGAACAAGTAACATTTAAATTACAATAATACCTAGTAATTCTAGTATTTCTCTCTATTAAGTGCATAAATTATGTTACCAGAACTGGGCATGGTTGCCAGCTTGGATTCTGTCAAATGTCATCCGAATAAGTTATTTAGAATGAGTTCATATTTACAAGTTCCTACCTATTTTATTTATAAATCAATATATATATGAGATCAGTTATTTTCACAACTAAATCATTCCTAGACTATTAGGAAAAACAAGGGAAAGAAATCGTTCGATCATTAATAGGGTATTTCTAAATAGAACGCGATAATAATAGGTCACTACTACCGCTTTCTGCTGTCCGACAGGTAATATTTTCTATTATTTATATAATAAACATTTTAACACTAATATTTGTTATTACAGAGAGTAGTAAGTGCTTTAAATATCCAAATTGCCATAGTAAATAAAATATCATCCGCGTAAAAAATGTTGAACCGTCTAGTCCAGTCATGGGTAAAGTACTGCCCGCGGGCCAAGTGCGGCCCTCAGGCTAGTCTAATCCGGTCCGCGACATGGTTTTGAATAACCCCTGCAATTACACATAGGACAAAATGTATTTTCAGAACAGAATAACGGTTTCCTTCTCAAGCTTGCGTAGGCAAAGTATCGTAGTATATCTGTAGCATGGCGTCTGTCCTCAAGTTCAGTGTAGTTCGGAGAGTCACGTAGTCAGTGTCAAGTAAACGTCTGCGGCTGTGTGTTTGGCTTGTGTTTCTATAATTTTGCTTTGTTGGTAGTATTTTTTGGCATTTCTGATAGTTGCAATGACAAGTAAAAAACGTCAGGTTGGTTCAGAATGTCGTGTTTTTAAAGATGAGTGGACTTGGAAATACTTTTTCACGGCTATTAAGGATACACCTGTGTGCCTCATTTGCAATAAAACCGGAGCTGTATTCAAGGAATACAACCTCTCACGACACTTCATGACAGAACATAAAAACGCCACTTATGAAACTATGACCGAAGGAGAACGGAAGCAAAGAACAGGAGCTCTACGTAAAAAACTGTCATATCAGCAAAATATTTTAAAAAAGCTAAGCAGTTCTCAAAAGCTAGCTACACATGCCAGTTATGTTGTAGCATACAATATTGCAAAAAGTAACAAAGCATTTTCTGGTAGCGAATTTGTAAAAACTTGTACGCTCCAAGTATGTGACATTTTGTGTCCTGACAAAACAAAGAATTTTAAGACAGTAAGTTTGTCTCGAAAAACAATTACTTCTAGAATTGTAGTAATTGATAAGCAGTTTGTGTCACAACTAGAGTCAAAGGTAATGGAGTTTAAATTCAGTTCTTTTGCGTTAGATGAAAGTACGAACATAACTGACTCAGCTCAGTTACTGATATTTATAAGAGGTATTCATGACAACTTTTGTGTTAGTAAAGAATTAGCTTGCATGCGTTCATTAAAAGGAACGACAAAAGGGTCAGACATTATTCAAGAATTTCAATAAACTATCACGTCTTTGAAGATACCTTTGATCAATATTTGTAACATTACTACTGATGGAGCACCGAATGTAACAGGGACGAAATCTGGTTTTGTAGGCATATTTAACGAATCATTTCCTGTAAACGAAGATATGTTTCTTCATTCCGTCATACATCAAGAAGCTCTGTGTAAATCTGCTCTATACATGAAACATGCGCATGTTGTTATTAAGCTTGTTAATAGCATTCGTTCATGAGCACTCAATCATAGACAATTTCGAGAATTTCTTGACTCATTGCAGTCTGAATATTCTGGTGTATTTTACTACACTAAAGTAAGGTGGCTTAGTGCAGATTTTTTACAGATTTTCTCAGTCACATCAATAATTTGAACCTTAAACTCCAGAGAAGAAATCAATTAATCCATGATATTTGGGGTCATATCAGAGGTTTCAAAATGCAATTGAATCTATTTTCCAAATAACTAGTAATTTATGTAATTTATTTTCCAAGACTCCAAATTATTGCAGTTAAGGAAGACAAACTTAAAAGCTATGAGAAAAGCGTGAAATGTCTTCATGAAGAATTTGAACGAAGATTCCAAGACTTATCGAACGTTAGTCAAAGTTATCGAACAGGACTTGGACATTTTTTGCATGCCATTCAATGTGGATCGTGAATCAGCCAAACCAGAACTGCAGCTCGAACTGATTGAGTTGTAATGCAACACTGAAATGAAACAACTATTTCTCAACGTTTCTAAAATTCCGTTCTACAAAGCCCTGTTAAAATCAAGTTTCCCAAACCTGAAATCTCTCAGAAGATAATTGCGATGTTTGCATCTTCCTACATCTGTGAACAGGTGTTTTCTACTATGAAGCTTCGCGAAAACAGTGTTAGAAACAGATTGACTGAGCAACATTTAGTTACATTACTGCGAATCAGCTCATCCCTACCACATCATGAACAAATTTTAGAGGCTCAGTCACAGTTTCATATGTCACATACGCCTTCATACTCTCTTAATGAATAATCTATTTTTGTAGATTTTTTAGCATACATAGAATTTCATGTAACTTGCAATATATGAATGTAGTAACCATAGATACTAAAATACTATGCACTTGCACTGTCCCACATAAAATGCAAATGTAATAGTTATGATCGATATGATATCTTTCATGGTTGTTTTGTCAAATTATTGACAGTAGCCTATTTATTTCAATATAGTGTTTTAGGATTAAAACTACATTTCCGATAAATATGGTTTATTGAATTGAATCCCGAAAGATACCATGTCACTAACTGAGTTCTCTCTTCCTTTGTGTATATCATAAGATTGATATTAAGCTAATATCGAAATAGAAATACTGCTACTTTTGACTAATGTCAAATTATATTAATATGTTGCATTTTACGTGGGACAATGTAAGAATGTATTACCTAGTTTCTATGGAAATAAAAAACCTATACATGTTTGTATATTGCATCTTAAGTGAAATTCTCTGTATAAGTTGTGTGTGATGTAAAAATCAAAAATTAAATTTATCACTTATAAAATGTGTTCTATTAAATTTCTTTTCGGCCCGTCTAGATAATTTTTTATTTTATCTGGCCCTCCCGTTAAAAAGTTTGCACATGACTGGTCTAGTGCAAATCGAAAACGAATTAAAAAAAATCCCGTCGTAGATGTTGATGATTTTTTGTGCAATTAAACACACATGTATAAAAGCAGCAAGTTTAAAGAAATTTAGTACTTATATTTATAATATAAATACTTCAATTAATTACAGAACAGTATATTACGATTTCATCTTTGAATATCCACAATGAAAAGGAACTTTTTTCTGGTTGTAATACATCTTTATGGAAAATATTACATGGAATAGGTTTTCATTACAATTAGGATGATCCAAAACGAGCATTAATGGAACTCCCACTTATTGTATTAAAACGTGTTATGTTCTTGCAGCAATATGTTCGTATCAAACATGAACATTTACGTGAGTTTGTTTTCTTCGATGAAACTTGGATTTTCAAGGTGGAACTATTTGCAAATCTTGACAAAACGAGTCAATAAAACCAGTCAAAACTACAAAAGTGGGTGGTAAAAAGTACAGTCTATTACTAACAGAATAATATTGGTACGTAAAGTCTAGTTATCTTATTATAGATATATTGTATTACGTGCAGGTAATTCTAATGGATTTATTCCTGAAGCTGAATTAATATTTACAACAAATAGACATCGGGATTACCACGATAACATGAACAGGAAAACTTTCTTATGCTAGTTTGAACATCAACTTCTTATGAATTTAGAAGAACCCTCCACTATTGTTTTACCATTAAAAATAAAAGTCCAACATCATCTTCTAATAGAAATGAAATTCAAACATGGCTGACCAATAATAATCTTGGTTATGATAGAACTGCCTTAAAAATAAAATTATTGGATTTAGTTGAACGGTTAGTACATATATATTTAAATATTTTATTCAATAATTTAATTTATATCTTTACGTAAAGGTATAAAACACCAACTATATTTGAAGTTCATGAATTAGCAGAAAATAATGGGCATGTGGTTCTTCGACTTCCACCTTACCAATGTATATTTAACCCCATGGAACTCATATGGGGTATAATAAAAACATGTTACAAAAATAAAATGGGAAAATGTGGTAGGAAAGAAGAATAATCTATTAGATTATGGAAAGAGGCATTAAACCAAGTGATTCCTGACGTTTGGGTCAACAGCATTAACCATTGCGAAATGGGTTTTGAGAGGCAAGACATATTATCATTTATAATCAATGAAAGTAATTCTGATTCTGAAGACAGCGTAAATGTTGAATAAAATTAGTATTTCATATTAATATAGTTTTCTTTTTATTTATATCATATATTTATCACAATGTTACAAGCCCTTTAATCTCTATGTATTTTGATTTTTGTATATGTAGTCTAAAATAAATAAATTCACATTTTTTTTTGTATATATAATAGCATAGAGCATATTAATAGGAGTTGTAAATATTTTACAATGACATAAACCTAACCTCATAAATTATTTACCAACAACAGCTGACTCAAAGGAATGCAGATTTATCAACTATTTGTCACGTGTCTCGTCTGTTATCGTGAAAGACCTTTATAACCTTTCAATACGTACGAGTATATAAGGACATAATAGATATTACTGATGGTCATTGGAGTCATAAGAACAGAAAACGTTAAAGTTGGAAGCTTCTTCCACTAGCTAAGTATCGCAACGTGATTGCCAGTCTTTGTTTTACGGAAATACAATCTCTCAAATTAGTATGCCGTCTTTGAATATACGAGTAACCAATTCTAATAACTTAAATTAAACAGATTTTTAGACATCCGAAAATAATTTTGAAAATCATCACTATGTGTAATTCTTATTGCATCCAAAAGACTTAAGTGTATTTTCTCTCTTTTTTAACCATTCCTTCATCCATATACGTTTCCGTTTTGTTTTTCTCCTTATAGCGCAGCTAAGCGCTATCGCTGCTTTTTCCATGATAAGAACTAATATTCACATCTACGCATCGATGTATATAGTGACAATAAATAATGCTCGTCTAAGGTATCAATAAAAACTGAAGTGGTGATTCAGTATTTTCTTCAATAATTACTAGAGATCGGACGCGTCAGGCCGAAATTACGATGGACCATATAAATAGTCTACAACATCGCTAAGTACAATGCGCAGTTATTGAATAGCACTATTCATACGGTTCACCGCGTATCTGTTTTATTGTCTTTTAATTGTGACGCAATTACTTCAGTATTATAGTTAAATTCCTTTCTTCATGGGCGTAGATCTAAGGGTGAGGAGTTTTAATAATATTTTATTTATTATTTTATATGTCGTAAGATAAATAAAGTACGGTGAGTTAGTTTCTTTTTTTCATTGTTTTAACTGTTAATTGGAAAACAAACGGGTGGTGATCTATAAAATACGAAATATATTTTTATTTGTTCATTTTGTAGTTCAAGTTGAGTAAAGGAGTATTAATATTAACAAGCAATACTTTCTCAAGGTTTTCTTTTGTAAAATTTGTGCTCTTTGAATGAAATACATTCTTGTAGATAGAAAACGTCCTTTCTACATCGCAACTGGTTATAGGTGCATACTGGAAAAATTTTTTTATTTCAGCATATTTAGTAGTTACATTTTGAGGCATACACAATTGCCGCAATGTTATTAAATCTGGATTTCTAACTAACTGGTTAAATCTAACTTTTGCCGAAGGCCACATCCGAAGTCACCTGAAATATTTTTCAAATTATTAATAGCCACATCTAATGTTGTTAATTCATCATTTAATTGGAGATTTTGATCTTGTGTCCGGTACCTAATAATTACTGACAGTATTATTGACCGTCTAAGGGTCGCTTACGTTAGTTATGCAAGTTATGAAGTATTTATATTGTCAATAAAAAAATTTAAAAATTAAAGTAAAGCAATAAAACAAGCCAAACCTGATTTCTGTTCGGACGCCATATAATTTTTGAATATTTATATAACGATTATACGATATTATTAAATAAATGATAATTAATTGTCATTTACTATTTTTAAAATCATTTAAAAGTAACAATTAATTTTAATTTAAACTCAATCATTTTAATTTAAAAAGGTATATAACCCCTTACCACAATTATTAGTCGTATCCTAAATACGTATTTCGACAACTAAGTTGTCATCATCAGTAGGTAAAAACTACTAATTAAAAGTCACACATGAGGCACAGTAAAGTAACATAAACGCTTCCGCACAACTACTATACACTGCAACCCTACAAAGACCTTTTTAAATTATTATTTAACCACAGTCTCCATTGAAAGAATTTTCAATCATTTTAATTTAATTAAATAATTTTCTTTATTTATAAAATCTAATTCAAAATTGGAAAGGAATATGTACCAAACAGAATTTGAACTAATATACGAAGAACTGAGGTAAGTAAAACATTTTTAGACTTCTAAATTTTGTGATGTCATAAAACATAAATATTTTGAACAAATACAGAATGTCATTGAAATAGATAGACAACCTATTAAAATGGAAATATGTAATTATATAGAATATGAATCCAAAATATTTTGAGTCAATTACAACCCAAACCCCAAAATTAAAAACCCCCTGAAAATCCTTCGCCTAAGAATTCAATATATTCGGAAATCATAAATAATAAATATGTACCTCTATTGAAGTTACACGCAGCGTATGTATACATACGCAACAGCCGTCTATATTATAAAAACTACAATATCCTGTGTTCTAAGTAAATTATTAAAAATTAAAATGCGTCTTACATTAACATACAAAACCATTTTAAAAATTATACTAAATATAATTTGTGGACCTTTAGAACTGGCACCTTCTCCTTCTGATTCTTTGGGTTGGACGCCAGTAAGTCCAGGCAGTTGCGCACACTGCTCGTTGTACCACTCCCAATAGGTGTCTCAATTCGACTCTGTTAGCCTTGTGTCCTTGATAAAAGCCACTATCCTACTCAGGGGAAATTTGAGTACCCTTGTAGGATCGAATAGATCTCTTCCGAAATGTTTCTGTGTGAGTCCCTTTAGTTCCTCACAGGTGCATATTACATGAAGGCTAATTTCCTCCTGTTTTACACATCTCCTCAAGCTCATACTGTACAGATGCTTCCTTAATGGACAATATCCGGTTATTAAGCCGGTAATCATTTTAATTTCCTTTTTATTACTACGAAACAGGTTGGCTGAAAGTCTAGTGTCCAGCTCCGTTAGTCTCCATTTCTTTGTATGTTCTCTATCTAGCCATAACCATATCTCCCTTCTAAAGGAATCTTTAGCGATTCCACAGACCTCGTCTGGTCCTACTGGAATTTCATGTGTATAACGAGAATCTTTTTTGTTAGGAGAAGTTAGAAATAGAATGCCTCTATTGAATTTTAAGCCAGTAATTTTTATGTTTATAAAAACGCTACAAGATAACATTGTCTAGGTTTTGTTATGGTAAGGGTCCGATAAGCAGAGTCAGCTGTTATAAATTTTTACTTGTGAATTTAAAAAAATGGTATATTAGAAGAACATGTAAGATATGTGCTTTACAGTCATTTAACGTGCTATTTGATAACGCTCTATATTTAATCGAAAAATTGAATCGAACATACTTAACGATCGACAACTGGATGAAAGATAAATCGAGATGGACAATAACAAAACTATTTTTTTTTGTTATTGGCGTTCAATTTTAAAGTAACGTCTTTTATAATATAGCCCATAGCACAGTGGCGTGACCAAAATTTTTAAATATCCTTGCATTTTTTTTTTCTCACTTACGAGAGGGAATTTTGGGAAAATATTCTGGGTATACATTCTATATAATTTAATCTTTCCATTTTTCATACGTTGTCTTTTTATTTCCTGCTTATCAATGTTACTGTATGAGCCGAAGGTACATTCTCTGGATAATAATTTTCTAAATGCAGTTTCACCGATTCAATACAATTTAGCTCCATACCTCCTTTTATGTTGTTATCCATTCCATATGAGCGAGCTACAAATTTGTATTTTTTTCGCGACTCGATTTTGTGGGAATTTTTAAAATGTAATAGGTACCTACCCAGTGTCAAATATCTTTCTCCGGAACTGAGCATGTTACATATTTTATTTCTTATTACATAATTAGGTAGTTCAACTCTCCTAAAAATTGCTTTTCTTTATGTGTGACTGGAGTGGGCTTTTGTAAGTGGTGCATAAATAACTTTTTTGCAGAGCTTTTACGCCAAACTTTCTACAACTACCTTTTAATAAAAAATATTTATTCGTAGGCACACGAAAGTTCATTTTCGTGTATGATTACAAATTAATTTGATTTTACCGTCTGCTCTTTCACTCTCTGTGCTCAGTTTTGGATTTTATCATTATTTTGTGTATAATATTAAATATAATAGAGATAAAATGCTAAACCAGAAAATATTAACAAAATAAATTAAAAAGGCAATAGAACAGTTTAACGCTAGTTTCACAAGTGCGAAAGCATACTCTGAAGAAAAAATCATACTGAAGAAATATCGAGTGCGGTAATCATTCACCCCGAATTTAAAGCGTTTAGATAATATTCATAAATTAAGTTGAGTTGCAATGCACTATTTACTTCTAAAGTAAAAGTTACTTTTAAAAAATCCTTGCCACAATATAGCTTTAAATCCTGGATACGTATTTTGACAACTAAGTTGTCATCATGAGCAGTAGAAACAGTATTACGCTCGAAATCCTAGCACACTTTACGCAAGCAAAGCACATCGTTATGTCACCAACGTATTAATACTAATTTCTAAATGTAAACTAGCCCTACTTATGTCTATTTACCTGATAGTCCTTAATAATATTACTTTGTTGCCTAAAGAATAAAGTGATAGCAGGACAAACTAAAGAATCTACATATATATTGGGGTGAGGTTTAACTTCGTTTGTGAAACTATAAATCGTGTGGTTTGCCACTCACGTCTACACTTTTCTGTACACTTTTGTTGCTAGGCCTAGCATCCAATACGTAAACTTAAGAGAAATGATACAAGTCGTTTATTGTTAAAAATTCTTTTATTGATTCTTATGTATGTATTTACAACTCATCTTCATATCTAGAAGACATATAAGTCTGAAGTCTTTTCTAATTTTAAATAGAATCTTTTCAAAACAACACACTTGATTGTCTCGTTTAGTTTAGGCGATCTTGATTCTCCAAATGCTAAATAATTATTAAAGGTGTTTTTCTTTGTCCCTCGTATAAATTTCGTTTATAGATTTCCTGGACTTTATTGATATGTTGCTTTATCTAAGCAAAGTGTGTTATTGATCATATGCGTTGTGGGACCTGCCTCTACACAGCATAACGTTTATATCCACTGTTTTATTTACTTAGTACTATTTTAATTTTGACTGTTAACTTCAATTATAGTTAATTTCGAACTTATTTTGTGAGAACCAATTCTACGCTACAATACCATAAATGTTTATTTTAAAATTGAATTTACACAAAAAAAGTTTAAGTATATCAATACGTAAGCACGTATTACGCATTTGTTACAAATGAAACAGACATGCAATATACACGTCTGTAACTGTACACATGGACATACACCTCGTATTTTCCACTTTTATATTGCCACTTTCGGCATAGTCTCTTTCGTCCGTCAGATGTCACTAGATTATATGGTGCCACCTGATAGGACAAAATTTGCTATACCTTATGAGGCGCTTTGTTTAAGCTTTACTTACTTCACTAGCTTAACTGATGACGCCTAATAGTAGATGGCAGAAACACGTGTCTTAAGCAGAAGTAAATGCTGGAAAATACGAGGTGTATGTCCATGTGTACAGTTACAGACGTGTACATTGCATGTCTGTTTCATTTGTAATTGAATTTACAATTAAATAATTCAATACTAATTATCCATATACTTTTTAGAAATTCTTAGTTAAATTTTATAGACCTCAAATTATTGTGTGCTAGTTACTTACATTAATCACTGCTTCATACCTAATTTGGTATAATATATTTCCGAAGTATTTTTATATTACTAAGTTCGTTAATTTAAAATAAAATAAATTTCAAGTAAGTGAAATTAAAATTAATGTGAAACTTTAACCGTAACAATTAGCATCTAAGTTAATTCAAAACCGTGAACATAAAATCAAAAGTTTATTTAAATATCATTTTATTAATATTAACTTATTTTACAATTTCCATGTACGCTGTCTAATGCAACGTATAATAATTTATAATTAAAGCGTCCGATAATTTATCGCGATCTTCTAGTGGATCTGAACAACTTTAAGTTTCGCATCGGTCTCTCCTCGTATGCTATGATTCGCTGCTTTTATGCCACTCTATCACATGACTCTTCGTTCTAGGCGTGGTTTCACATCACCGATTTATAATTTACTTTTGATTTTTTCTTATATGCGCATTTCTTTTTCATTTCATACATTGAATTTTCTATACTAATACATATATGAAAATGGATTTTCTGTTTGTTTTTTGTATGTGTGTGTTTTTGTTACTATCTCATTTTTAAATTTGTATGTGAATGCAAGGATATTCTTTTCATTAAAACAAAGAAACATAACTGCTGACAAAAAAAATGAATAATATTGACAAAAGAAGTAGTCAAATTATATTTTACAGCCCTCGATACGGTTTTGTAAAAAGGTTTATTTTCGAAATTAATACTGGTAGCCGTAACTTTGTGGTAATTCATTTTGAAAATAATAAAATAAAATAAAACAATAACTTTGTTATATATACCACTTTATTCACATATAATCGAGACCGCGGTTTCGACATACAATGTCATTATCAAACTGCAGTTTGATAATGACATTGTATGTCGAAACCGCGGTCACGATTATATGTGAATAAAGTGGTATATATAACAAAGTTATTGTTTTATTTTATTTTATTATTTTCAGGTTTATTTTCTTTATTATTAAGGTAAATTAAAACATTAACGTAGATTTAAAATATTGTTTATTTAAAATAAAAACGTGAAGCGAACAATAGATTAAGAACAGTACTGGATTCCTCGTGAAACGATATAATGAATTTTACTGTTAATATGTGTAGCGTAATAATGTATATAATGAATAATATTGTCTCTTACATTTGGTTTTTAATAACTCTTTACCGTACTTCTTAGGATAACTCGCGTGAGTTACATTTCTCACATTAACGTTAGTACACAAGGACGGTTCTATAACAGTCGTAGCGTAGCGATGAAAATATTATTATAATAATAATAAAATTGTTGTAATTCATCATAAATTAATATTTTAATTTATGAATTATGTAAGAGTTTAACGAATAAAATTTATTCTTTTAATTTTGATGATATAATCCCTTTTGTAATTATGATTGTAAAATTTACTAAATTTATCTTTTCTGTTATTACTCTGATATATGTAAACACTTCTAGGTATTAGGATAAATAAAAATGATTGTGTCAATATTTGCTTATGTTCACCATATCCAATAAATTCTTTATATAACTTATTTACTTTTATTTTTTTGTCAACAGGCTTAACGTAGCCCTCATTCTTTGCTTGACAAAAACTAGATACATTTTGATCTATTACATATCACCAAATAAAGTTATAACATTGAAATTAGACAGCTATGTAACTAAAATTAAGGCAACATTGCTACACCATCCTTCTGTTGATTGATTCTGCGAAGAACTAATTTTTTTTTTATAAATATGAAACCATCTAATTTCAAAAATACCTATTAAAGTTTTAAATTTGTTAGGCCGTTAATTGTTAGACGGACCCAAAATGGCAGTATATTGGGGTAATTTATATATCGAGTTACTTTACTATATTACTCTTAAAAATTGTCCGTAGCCGTTTAAATTATTTAAAATTAGTGTGACTCAGTCGTAACTCCTAAAGATACCTGCACTTAATGGTTTTATAAACGGTAATCCAGCAAATCGTACAGACTCGACTGCAGCACAGGTCTGTCATCCGAATTCAAAGTCCTATATTTTTTTTATAAATAAAAATTATCTCGTTGCTGAACATATGTTTCCGCAGTCGTTTCATTCTTCAAGCTACTGTGAGTCGACGAACAGCCTTGAAGATGTCCCTTACAACAGTGGACGAAACGTTGGCAATTACGCCTACCTCGACGTGGTTCCAACCGAGAAACCGAAATCTCTCGTAGCTACCTAATGCTCTATAGTTCTGCACATTTTTAACTAGTTACAAATTATCTACTATTGTAATGTTGATTATTAGAGTTGGGATTTTATGTACAAAACATATTTTTTATGACAAAGAATATCACTCAAATATTGTGGATATATCGATTCTACACTGAAATAATGCGATTAAAGGTATAAAAATTACATATTTTCAACATAAAATCGCATATTTTTGATAAATTTATTAGTTTATAATATAATCAATCAGATGAGAAGTGAAATACGTACTGAAATGCGTACTTTTACAGAATAAGTCTTAGGTTCCGATTCATTAAAATGTATTACTTGAAAAACCAACAAAACTAAGGGCTGATAATTTAAAAATAAACGAACAGTCGTTTTTCCAAGGGTAGAAACGATATTTTTGATTATGTCTCCACAAGCGACATATTCATAAATTGTAAGGGAATGGAACCGCCTTCCTCTTCTATTCCTTCTTTTTGCTACTAAACGATGAGCTGACATCCTTCATTCTTACAGTTCAGTTTCAGTACAAATCGCAGGAAAGAAAAAATATGAATAAAAAATCGGAAGGGATGTATTTCCTACCTTGAAAATCCCAAAAGTAAAAATTATAATAAAAAATGTAGAAAAAACCTTTTTAATAACAATAAATTTCACAGAGGAGATTCAGTAAAATTAAAAGATTAAATTCTAAAAATTAATTTGAATTATTTATTTATGTGTAACTAATCTCAATTCTAAAAAGACAGTAAAAATTATTACACTTTATTGCTAAGAGACACAAAGTATGGAAAAATTCTTGACTAGTTTTTATTTAATGTAAATTTATAGGTAGTATTCTGTATTGTGGCGCATATTTGGAAATCAATATGATCCAGATATAACATTTTTGTCTACCGCGGGATTGAAGTCAAGCTTCTAACTACAGAAGCATATACAGGGTGTAAACGAAATATTCCGATATACTTTAATATGTAATAGCTGTAATAACATTAAGCATATAATGCTCATGCACGAAAACTCTATCTCGAACGCGATTAATGAAATGAAATATTAATAAATGCGCGTGGCTTGACTCGACTAAATTAAAATTTAGCATTCCTTTATAACTGGAGCGCTATCCCTACTAAAGGACAATGATGGGAGTTGTATATGCTATGATGCATACTGTAAGTCAGAAATCAGACTGCTATCAGCTTCATTGGAACATGGTTTACGCAAATCACGAATTAACAGATATCGTCTTACTATACGGTGAAATATGTGGAAATGTTAGAGCTACTAGACGGCGGTTTTCGAACTGAGGATGTCCTTCAAATGATTTAATTTTACAAACCGTGTACAAATTGAGAGATCGAGGTATATTGCATCCAAGTTATAAAGCCTGTGGTCGTAAAAGACCACGTGGGGTAGTAGATGCGAAAAAGCAAGTTTTGAATATTGGAAATGAAAATTAAGATATCAGTACCAGAGTGGCTACGAGAGATGTAGGCGTTCCACACCCAACAGTCCATAACATACTTCGAAGAAATTTCTTGGTACCCTACCAAGTGCATGGGGCTCCATACAAGGTTTAGTTTATAACCACACTGATATTGTCAACGAAGACGATCTTCGGAAACGTATCGGCAATATCCGTAAAAACCACGCCGTGTTAAATCGTGTACATCGAAAGTTTACCTATCGGCTTGTATTTACGCAAATAACAGCCACATTAAACTTCTCCTTTAAGCTTTCATCTGTTTCACACAAATCTGCCCTTTTTAAAGCAAAGAAATTGTCATTAAGAAAAGAGGTAAATCGTACATAGAAAAAAAGAACATTTAATTAAAAATTACAAATGTAATTTATTATTTCTCGACGTGACTTTTATATTAAGACGACTAAATTACAAATTCCTTTCACCACAAAACTTATATCGTTTAAAATTTTTAAAGAAACTCACCGGTCACTGAAATACAACAGAACAGGGAATTCATAAGAAAATGCATATCTAGGAAATAAATGAATACATGTTTATTTATCTTTCCATACAAAGACGCATTACGTTACTGAAATGCGAAGAGGATTTTTTGGTGAACGTAAACAAACAAATGCCTTGTTTGCTGAATCGACAATGTATGAACATATAATTTCTATTTATTTAGATTCAATCTGAGTACAGAACCGTATTTGAAAATTTGTATTCTTAAATTTCCGCTTAAATTAAAATTTCGATAGAATAAATTATTTTGTAGATGTCAATTGCTGTCTTATGTATCTATTATATATTAGCGTATGTCGACGTATTTCATCTACACCCTCTATATATGTGTAGAAAACTTTATGACGATCTTTAGATGCTTTTAATACTATTAGATTTTGAACATTTTTAGAAAATTCTCAACCACAATAAGCTTTTGTAACGTCATAGATATTTTCAATAAAAACTTCAGTTCAATATACTTCTATCGCAACGTAAGACCTCTATTTTCAAGGAAACCTTTCCTATTAGTGACGTTTTTTCGAGTTTTTTAACGCACTGGTATCGAGTGGTACACGGGGAGTCGTGGAATCGGATCCAAGACTCAGCTCTATGAAAAGGTTTTCGTGGTCTCCGTTTCTCGTTTAAGGTGAATGTCGACAGCCAAATATCTTTAGTCGCTGCACGGGCACGGGTGTAATAATAACTCATGACCTGCCCTCTGTAATTGGGGTTAAACTGAGATACTAAGGAATAAATTTTATTATAATAATAGAAAATCATATATACTATCCGTCAAAAATATTAAGTTGATACATAAGTTTGTAGAATTTTTATTGAACTCGAAATTGAGTAATTTTTTAACAAACAAAATACATGAACTAATCCAGACTATATTGTTATCCATTATTTGTGATTACCTCCCAACAGACTGTCAATTTTCCGATTTTATTCCTCAAGAAATCCGGTTGTTTGAAAGTGAAACTAAGCTAGCATCAAGCTTATTATGCAGCGCGACAAAGTTACTAGATTCGATAGTTCGAAGTTTATTTGTTAGAGAGCAAAAAAGATAGAAATCTGTCGGATCGAGATCGGAAATAGAGTAGATGTGAAATGACCTTCCAAGTAATCCCTAGTACACAACCCATTAGGCTTTAGCTCGGGGAGTTGCTTTTTTATTAGGGCCAAGCCATTATTCTCTGACATTAACATTAAAATACCATTTTTTATTACGAGTAATAATGTAGGAAAAAGATGGTCGATATTATTGACGAGCTATCAAAGAGGCACGCGCGTTTTTATATATTGATTCTTGTAGTTTTCGCTCAAAATATTCGGCAACTAAATACCCAGTTTTTTTTAAAATTTTCCAATAAAATGCATAAGTCCCACAACCGGTCGATAACCTGGTGGTAAGGCACTGGCTTATCATGCTTATCGGATCAGGGGCTGTCCTATAAGGTTTTCGTGGTTTTCCTTCTCGTTTAAGGTGAATGCTGATAGCTTGACATCTTAAAGTCACTCCACGGGCGTGGGCGTAATAATAACTCATTGCCTGACAATGCTCTCTGTAATTCTGTAATCTGTAAGGCTTGAATTATTACTATTATTATTTTTAACTCATACATCCCCCTACCTAAGCCCAGCATGGCTGCACAGAATTTGAAAAACTACTCCAGGAGTCCTCACACGAGCAACAGTGCCAGCACCTACCCCTCCGAAAAGGAGGCACGCACCCCACACTTTTATTTGATTTGAACTTTATTTGTATGAAATTTAAACATTTAGATGGAAATTTACATACGTACACACTTACATAGATATAACCATACGCAAAATACATAGATTCCTGAATATAGATTATCATGCCATGTCGTTTGGTGGTGGTGAACTGGTTGAAAGATGGTGCGCCATCGCAGTTCACGAATACGAAGGGCCAGGGTGACTTTTCGGGTGCGTCCACTAAACAGTGGATGAACCTCCGAGGTTTACCATGTTTAAGTTATTGGTAAGCTTGTCTTGTGCGTCCGCAGATTTCTCATCGATTCCAAAAACGAACGAATTTCTGCGCATGTCCCTCACAATGGTTTTCGTCTTCATCTCGGAAACTCCAATTCTTCTTAGGCTTTCAAAAAAATTACTTCTTACGCCGTCTATGATCAGCGGTACGAGGGTCACCGTGAATTTCGGTTAGCTAAGTTTTATTTGCAGAAGCAGAACCCGGTATTTAAATCTTTTCTCCCGCAGTTTATTCAAGATATTCATCTCAACGGGACATGACATCTCTACCAGGTAAATACATTTTGTCTCCAATGCCATAGGCACAACACGGTATGCCTACTTATATATAAAGTGGGCGCATATTTAGGGCACGCCGCGAGCAAATACATAATGCTTTCTTTCTGAGTTTTGCAAGCCCTGCCACTGATGTCCTGCAGTTGAAATACGAACATCTCCTTCTTATACAAAAGGGTCGGGAACACTTAATCTTAACATGCCATTATATACCCTTCAGCTTCGGAGTACAGTCCAGGTGATAATTGAAAAGTAAATGTCTAGTTCTCCGATAGGTTTTGTTTTTGTATGGAGCGATAGAATTGAGAGTGCATGGACTTCTGAAGGTGTTTTCCCAAGCAGATCTCGTTCATTTCGGATCTAAGAGTCATGTCCCGCTGTAACCACCAAAGTACGTTATCTCGAACGAAGTCCTCTCCTCTTGGTCTAAACAAGAACCCATACAGATTAGCAACCCTTTCTGCTGCGGTCAATACAAAAGGTGCACCTGCCACTCAGTTCAGCCCTGTTTAAATCAACAAAACCATTTCCTAGCTTTACTTTCTTCCATTACGTTTTCTCCATTGATGGCATGGGCGGTTCTAACGGCTTCCGGTGCATTAGTCTGTGGAATTCGAAACAAAAGATATGTCGGAAATGCTTTTTTTATATTTTCCGCTCATTTTCTTTGGCCAATAATTATGTCAAACACTATTCAATTAAACAATAATACATTAAAATAACTTTGAAGTATGTTTAGATTTTTTTTAAGGAATTCTGATTCTAGAAACCTAAAACGGTACGAACCTATGCATTAACCTAATATGTCTACCATGTTGCTATTCACAGGAGTCTATTTCACCAGATTTTACTAATTATTATTGTTATAACGGTTATACAAAGTAGGTAATGTGTTATATCTTTTTAAATTACTTTTCGTGACTAGTTTTTTAATTATTTTGTTTTAGTGTTATCAATTGCTTTTAATTTATCACCTTTCTTGTACTGCCATTGACCAAATCTTAATTCTATCACAGCAACCACTTTACATCCCACCGATTCACAGTGCGAAATTTAGGAAGTTTAGCGGAACTTTATTCAATTTTTGAAATACGTAAAATGCATAAGATTATTTATTATTTTGTTAGGTAAATACCCCGCCTCTAAAACCTCATACTCAGTTTGGGGATTTACCCTGCGAAAAAAACGCAAAATGCACCTGAAATTCTCATTACTTATTCAATCATACTTTTTGCCTATAGAAAGCTATTCGATTTGTTAAAGTTAATAGAGTGGTACATAGAAATGGCAAATCAGTAGGCCTTGATTTTTTCTTCATGTATTTTATTAGAAAATTGTCAATTATTGGCATTTAATTAATTGCAAAATCTTTCCTTGCTCGTGTGTGATTTGTTCGTGGAAAAAGTGATTTTTAAGAAGTAAGTTAAATTTACATTTTTAACTTTAGTGGAGATTTTAAAAAGTGATACCACATAATACCAGCTTGAAACGCACAACATTTTAAAGTTTTTTTTTCCCTCTGTTGAAAACTCAAAAGATCTTCTGCGATATTTTGCGATCTTCTTTTAAATGAAACATTTTCCAGAATAACTTTGCAAGTTTCATATAACTGTATATTCCAAAAGTGGTAGGAAGAACCGACATCGAATGCCATAATTGGTTTTGTTTGGGAAAAAAATAGGCTCACCAATGTTAAGATCTGATGCTCTTTGCAGTTTAAAGGCAACTCTTCGCGCACTGGTTTGTAAAATACGAAAAAGGTGGAGGAAATCCAGTCGAAATTTAGCATCATCTCTGAATAAAAATGCTGCCTGGCTTGAAAATAATGTAAAGTTTTCAAATGCTGTAAGGGATGCATTGCCCAGTGGATCGAGGACCAATGCAGGCAGACCTAAAAAAGAATTTAGGTATTGTCATCCTAAAGTGCAAAACAGAAAAGTGCATCATCTTTTGAAGTCCGGTAGTCAAGACGAGTTAGCCAAAGCAACCGTAACAAAGCTATACCAATCTGGAAAACGAAACTCTGCAGCGATTGTCAAGGAACTGTCATCTGCTTCTCAAGAAAGGGGAAGCAAAATCAAAATGGCTCGCATGTATTCTTCAAACAGCCCACGAAAATTAACTCCGGACCAGGCTCTGGCGCTACTTATTGATGCAAACTTATCGTCAAATCAATACAACATTGTTCGGGATCAAGCAAAACATCACGGTTGCACTTTGTATCCACCTTATTATGTTGTACAGGAGGCAAAGAGGTTATGCTATCCAAAGGACATAATAATAACTGAAGTTTCAGCTGAAGTATCAGTTCAGTCGCTTATAAATCATACCATAGCAAGACTTTGTACAGGGCTAGAAGAGACTCTTAGAACTTTGTCAAACGTTAAAGCACTAAATATTATCGTAAAGTGGGGTTGTGATTGGGCGGAACAAGTTAACTATCGACAAAAGTATATGGACAAACATAGCTCTGATGATAGTATGTTTAGTGTATCAATGGTACCAATCCAAATGTGCTCCGTAAATGATAATGTTGATAATCAGTCACTAATTTGGAAAAACCCTGCTTCTTCTTCCACACGGTACTGTCGCCCCATTAAGTTCGTTTTTACCAAAGAAACAGTCAGTGTAATTACCTCAGAAGTAAACAAAGTGAAAGAACAAATATCTAAACTTACTCCATCCACTATACTTGTAGATGGCAAGCAATTTCAGGTTACAGCAAATATGATCTTTTGTATGATTGACGGTAAAGTATGCAATGCTGTATCATCCTGTGCATCATCACAAACATGCTACTTATGTGGGGCTAAACCTAGTGAAATGAACAACATCTGCGATATACCTCAAAAAAATATAAACGAATCTTTTTTATCCCTTGGACTATCGCCCCTCCATGCATGGATAAGGTTTTTGGAATGTATTTTACATATATCGTACAAACTTGATATTAAAGCATGGCCAGCTCGTGGAGCAGAAAATTAAAAAGAAGTTGCAGAGAAGAAAAAATACATTCAACAAAAATTCAAAGAGGAGCTTGGCTTGCTTATAGATATGCCAAAACAGCAAACCAGAAACACAAACGATGGTAATACCGCGAGGAAATTCTTTAAAAATGCCGAAATAACTGGCGTTAACTTAGAATTGATCAAACGTTTTCATGTGCTGTTAGAGTGCCTAAATTGTGGTCTTAAAATTGATTCAGAAAAGTTCGGCGAATATGCAAGAGAAACTTTGGAATTGTATTTGAAAGAATATTTCTGGTACTCAATGCCCGTAAGTATGCATAAGGTCCTTTGTCATGGAAAGGATATTATAGCCTCTTGCATTCTTGCGATCGGACAATTTTCAGAAGAAGCTCAGGAGGCAAGAAACAAAAACTGCAGAAAATTTCGCGGGCTTTTTACTAGAAAAACGTCAAGAATTGACACAAATACGGATTTATTTTATCAACTGCTTATTTCGTCGGATCCGTACATCGCTAGTCTTCGTAAAGCACCAAAAACCAAGCATAGTGAAGTTACGTCAGAAGTTTTAGTGTTGTTAGAAAGATTTGCAGGCCCGTGTAATGATTGCGAGTCTTCAGACGATTGCAATGAGTCTAGTTCTGAATAGGTGTTCAAAATGTTGTTATAAAATGTATGTTTTCTTAATTGTTCTATAATAAAAAACACAAATAAACTCAAAAACTTTAAATAAAACATATTAATTTTTATTAAACATTTTAAAAACCAACAAATAGAACTGTTTTACTGTTTTGAATAATTAAGTTCCGGTAAACTCAAGAAATTTCGCACTGTGCGATTCCTTGGAAAGTCAATCTATTAAAATACGCAGAGTCAACATTATTACTTCTCAATTGACGTAGTGGCATTAATTAATTTTAAATTATTTAAAGAATCAATTTATATAATTAGTAACGATAAGAAATAAGTAACTAAACTTCTAATTTCAAAAATTTTATTGTAAATCCACTACAATATTGTTTCGCCATACAATGACTTCATTAGGTGGATGGAGTTTCAACAAGTATCTCCTTCGTCAATTAACGATTATATAACTAGTTAAATTAAAATTTTAAGGAATGATTTTTCGAATTGTTTACTATAAGTTCCTTTTAGCGTTTAACATATCCCGGACGTTTGATGTTCATCGTTAATTAATTAGTTTGTTTATTGTAACGCAGGAACTCCGCCAAGTACAAAAGTAATTGGCGTTCGTTACTTTTGTTCCGTGTTAGAGAGCCAATTATTATTTCCTTACAACAATAATAGCCTCCGAAAATAATTAGTGTTCATATAACGTGACAATAATTGGCACCCAATAGATACATGAGTTAACAATCTGTACTAAGGACATGTGAATTCTTTGAACATTTCAAATTACAATCTATTCGAGCAAATATTAATTTCTAGGACTTTACTGAAAGGACAATTTGGGCGTAGTTAATTAATTTTGTTCATCTACAGATAAATCATTATCAGACCTGTTAGAGTCTGGAACTTGTATTTTATACTCGATGATATATTTAAGTGTTGCGAACACAAAATGCGTTAAAATATATTTTTTGTGTTTTCAGATTTATTAATTTCAAATATGAAACATTAAATTGAAATATTATAAAATATTTAGGTGCAATTTTCTTGTATATGTTTCTATCAGTACTCTTTATTATGTTCAAAACATTAGAAGCTTCCTTATTAAATACGATATTAAGAAGAAATCAGACTAGATCTAAATTTTGTGGTCCGATCTGGAAATTTACACTTTTGTATGAAAAATTTTGTTTAATATTTATTTTAATTGAATTCTTTAGTATTTAAAATTGAGAATATTTTAGACACGGGTGAAATAACACATTGCTATGAACTGTGGTTTAGTATTAATTTTACAAAAGTATTTTTAATAACATAAAATATTATTAAAAATGGGGTGTGAAGAACACAATACAAGTTACATATTTGTGAATGTATCTCCCTTTCCAGAGACGCAGATACGTATTTCACCTTTCTACAGGATCGTCGGTACGCCCCTGCTGGAGAAGAGATACATTCAACCAAACCTTGCTATCAACCAGAAATTATTAAGACAGAGCGTGAAATAATATTCAGCGCTGTCTACATAATAACTGCCGAACTAAGCAACGTGTTTCTATAGACAGTAACAACCATATCTATAAAAAACTGTATTATCGTGTCTTCACTACTTGTCGGGCGAACCGAATGCGTATATAACAATATAATTTGAAACATACATGAGTGGGTAAAAACCACACCAATTTGTATAATACAAAAGTATTTTTAATAATATAAAATATTATTAAAAATGGGTTGTGAAGAACACAATACAAGTTATATATATTTGTGAATGGATCTCCCTCTCCAGAGACGCAGATACGTATTTCACCTTTCTACAGGATCGTCGGTACGCCCCTGCTGGAGAAGAGATACATTCAACCAAACATAATTACTTTGCTATCAACCAGAAATTATTAAGACAGAGCGTGAAAGAATGTTCAGCGCTGTCTACAAAATAACTGCCGAACTAAGCAACGTGTTTCTATAGACGGTAACAACCATATCTTTTGTATTATACTAATTTGTGTGGTTTTTGCCCACTCATGTATGTTTCAAATTATTTTGTTATATACGCATTCGGTTCGCCCGACAAGTAGTGAAGACACGATAATACAGTTTTTTATAGATATGGTTGTTACCGTCTATAGAAACACGTTGCTTAGTTCGGCAGTTATTATGTAGACAGCGCTGAATATTCTTTCACGCTCTGTCTTAATAATTTCTGGTTGATAGCAAGGTAATTATGTTTGGTTGAATGTATCTCTTCTCCAGCAGGGGCGTACCGACGATCCTGTAGAAAGGTGAAATACGTATCTGCGTCTCTGAAGAGGGAGATACATTCACAAATATATAACTTGTATTGTGTTCTTCACACCGCATTTTTAATAATATTTTATATTATTAAAAATACTTTTGTATTATACAAATTGGTGTGGTTTTTACCCACTCATGTATGTTTCAAATTATTTTGTTATATACGCATTCGGTTCGCCCGACAAATAGTGAAGACACTATAATACAGTTTTTTTATAGATATGGTTGTTACGGTCTATAGAAACACGTTGCTTAGTTCGGCAGTTATTATGTAGACAGCGCTGAATATTCTTTCACGCTCTGTCTTAATAATTTCTGGTTGATAGCAAGGTAATTATGTTTGGTTGAATGTATCTCTTCTCCAGCAGGGGCGTACCGACGATCCTGTAGAAAGGTGAAATACGTATCTGCGTCTCTGAAGAGGGAGATACATTCACAAATATATAACTTGTATTGTGTTCTTCACACCCCATTTTTAATAATATTTTATATTATTAAAAATACTTTTGTATTATACAAATTCGTGTGGTTTTTACCCACTCATGTATGTTCCAAATTATTTTGTTATATACGCATTCGGTTCGCCCGACAAGTAGTGAAGACACGATAATACAGTTTTTTATAGATATGGTTGTTACCGTCTATAGAAACACGTTGCTTAGTTCGGCAGTTATTATGTAGACAGCGCTGAATATTATTTCACGCTATGTCTTAATAATTTCTGGTTGATATCAAGGTAGTTATGTTTGGTTGAATGTATCTCTTCTCCAGCAGGGGCGTACCGACGATCCTGTAGAAAGGTGAAATACGTATCTGCGTCTCTGGAGAGGGAGATACATTCACAAATATATAACTTGTATTGTGTTCTTCACATCCCATTTTTAATAATATTTTATATTATTAAAAATACTTTTGTATTATACAAATTGGTGCGCTTTTTACCCTCTCATGTATGTTTCAAATTATTTTGTTATATTAATTTTACCACCATTCACGACAAATCTATCCAGCTAGGATATTCAGTCGGCTTATTTCCATTAAATGGGTTGCTTTAATCTCAGGGTTCCAATCGGAAATGTGGACAAAAGATTAATTTAGTTGAGCGCCACTCAAAATTTGTTTGAGAAAAATTATATCTTTAAGTTACTTGTTTTCTTGAAGCAATTTTAAATAATAATCACAATAAAATTTACTTTAATACAAAAAATAAAAAAAAAATAAAAAAATATCTTTATAAAGTATAAAGATTAATATTGTCTCTTTTAACAATATTATAAAGGTAAAAATAACGCATGGAAATGACAGCTGCATGCGTGCAAAACCCTTTGTGATACCGAACAAAATTAAAAATAATAAATTACAAAGAAACTTTTTAATTTCTCCCTAGAGAACAAAATAAATATACTATTTGACAGACCGAAACAAACTCTAACGCATGTGCAACCACATGTGGCAAAAAATGCCCTTGATATGCCAACGTACTAAAATTATACAGTTAACAGAATTTTTTTACTAGAAATTTTAAAAACCTTTGTTATTTATATCAAATAACTATGACTAAATCAATACGATAATTAACACAATAGAAAAATACAATATTCAATTCATTCAAAATAATAATAAGATATCTTTTAATAATATATTACTTACGTAAAAAATATATTCAAGACACGTGAATAAGAAAGTGTAAAATATAACAATTACGAGATCAACAAACTCATATAAAATATCCGTAATAATTAACACAGCACCAACCACAATTTAAATCAAAAATTAACCCGAAGTTACTTAATAAAAAGATAAAGATTTATCTTTTTATAAACACGACTTTCTTATCTCACCTAACACTTGTGTCTGAGGATACAGCAAGCACGCAGGCTCCGTATAAAAAAATACAGTTTTACAATCATCCACAGCAGAACAAACGGCATGCTCAAACTGCGCAAGTCAAATATTTTTAAAATATTTATGGGGAAAAGTCCACAGCAACATGTACATAACGTGCCTTTCTCATTATAGTAGGCTGTTTTTAAGTAATCAAAGATTGGCGCACATGTGAAGCTTTAGAAAACTTCTCAAATTCTAACAGTTGACACACATAAATTCAAATTATAAACGCTGATATTTTTTAAATTATTTTAATATAATGTTAGAACATAAAACATTTATTATTCAAAGTTACTATAGAACTGGCCAAAAATTAGAAAATGGAGATTGGGTTTATTCCACTAATCAATGCTTACAGGATTTCCGGCAACAGTACAACTGCAAAAACATATTCAAGCTTGTATTATTAAATTCGGTGAAACAGGAGCAATAACTCGTAAATCTGGCGTTGGAGCATCTAAATAACGAACAGCAAATTGCATAGAGGATATTCGACGTCGAATGAACAACTCATCCAAAAAATTAATCGTAAAACTATCACAAGTTCATTTGTAAGTGGGAACATGTCATATTATTTTAAAAGAAGGACTTAAAGTTGTTTCCATACAAAATTCAAGCAGTTTCGGAACTCAATCAGATAGATTTTGTTACGAAAACACAATATTGTCTATGGTTTTTGAATAACATAAATAATAATGACATTCTGGACAAATGCTTCTTTTCCACCTTTCAGGATATTTAAACAAGCAAAATATGAGAATTTGGTCTGCAAAAAAAAGCCTTATGAATTTGTGTAAATTATGCTACATCGACAAAAAATAGAAATCTAGCTAGCAGTTTCTAGAAGAATTATTGGGCCTATATTTATTAATCAATTTGTAACTGCTGAAAGATATCGAAATGAATTATTAGGGCCGTTTATTAACGAACTTCATGATGATGAACTTACGGAAGGATATTTCCAGCGCACAAATCTCGAGAAATTTTAGCTTTTTTGCAAGAATTTTTCGATACCAGAATTATTAATTTTTTCTTGATCTCCAGATTTGACAATTTTAGACTATATCAGAATAATTGAAACATACATGAGTAGGTAAACCCCACCAGTTTTGTATAATAAAAAGGTATTTTTAATAATATAAAATATTATTAAAAATCTGGTGTGAAGAACAGGTTCACTATTAATATTTTTGTGAACGTGTCCGAACATATCCCTCCCCTGACACGTAGATACGTATTTCGCCTTTATGTCACCTGTATTCACCTGTATTTGTGTTCTTCACACCAGATTTTTAATAATATTTTATATTATTAAAAATACCTTTGAATTTTAGACTATTTTATTTTTCCATATTTAAAGAATACCATTTTCAAAACCAAACATCACACAATCGAAGAGCTTCGTAATGCTATTGTGAATTCTTGACATAATCCAAGAAATCCTAATAGATTTCTTTGAAAGCATGAACGTAAAGTTCAACATTGTCTTCAAAATAATGGTCAACATTTCCGACGTATGCTTATTTAGTATTATTTTCTTTTAATTTTGACTGTTATAATAAATATTTTTTCAAGAACTGTCAAGCTTTCAAATACTAATTATTACACACATTTACATGACATAACCAAATTATCAAAATTTATATATTTGTGACAGAATACATGCACTGTCACCAATCGTTGAGAAGAGCATGTCCGTCTCTAATAAGGAAAGTTTTTGAAGGCACCTTATATATACAGTGTTTTACGAAAGAAAATTCTATAAAATGGTTGAAAAAAATATTTTATAAAATTCTCAAATATGTCTATTTTTATTATAAAATCTTCATTTTAAGATGTAATTTTCTACCCCACACCCCTCAATCTTTAAGCGCCAGCAAACCAAAAAAAACTCGGAAGAAGTAGCAAAGTACCCATTGTAATACCTCATTTGATAAAATATGCCAAAAATAATAATAAATTCTTTTTTAAAATCGATTGATAAATAACTGACATATTCAACAAATATGTATTCAAATAAAGGTGCCAATATTCGTGTAAACGTTGATATAAATGATAAAAGCAATTGCAAATTGTTTGTGGTTCAATGTCAAATACAATTTATAGACATTACGAAGTGGAGTGTGTATTACTAGCTTAACGATTAGAGGAATAAGATAGCAACAATGACACTTACTGAAGCTGAAAGAATCGAAATTCAAATGACGATTGTGTATGGAGATAAAATTCGGACACATGAACAAGTCCTTACTTTGTTCAATGAAACTCACCCAAACCGTCCATTCATATCGCAATCAACGGTAAGTCGAATTGAGAACAAATTTCGTGATGCTGGGCATGTACGAGATAAATCTAAGGCCGGTCGTTCGTCGTCTTTAAATAAAGATAGACAATTGGATGCCTTGTTAATGGTGCAGGAAAATCCGCATTCAAACCTCGTGGGAGTCACTTTACATCTTAATACGTCAAAAAATACAGGGTTCAGACTGCTTCATAGGGAAAATTTTCATCCCTACGAAGTGCACTTGGTGCCAAAGCTATCAGATGATGATTTTGATCGACGAGCGCAATTTTTCGAGACAATGATAGAACGCTCATTCATTAGAAATATTCTGTCTTCTGATGAGGCAACATTTCGTTTAAATGGTACTGTCAATAAGCCAAATTGCCTTTATTGGGCTGTTTAAAATCCAAAATAGATAATGGAGGCGAATACACATCCCAAAAGATTAACGTGTGGGCTGGGATAGTGGGTATTCGAACTCGTGGACCATACTTTTTTAACAGAACGCTGACTGGCGAACAGTATCTTGACTTCCTCCAATTTGAATTAATTACGGCCTTATCGGTACTGTTTCTTAATGCAGAAGATCCTGATTCACCTGATCCCAGAATTTGGTTACAGCAAAATGCTGCGCCTCCTCATTATACACGGCTAGTATGAAAATATCTCGACCAAAGATTTCCTAATCGGTGGATTGGTAGACGCTGACATATTGAATGGTCGACAAGATCTTCGGATTTAACCCCTTTGGATTATTTCCTCTGAGGTTATTTAATATCTAAAGTTTATTTGAATAGACTTAAAAACATTGACAAGTTAAAGAAAAAAAATCGACAAGAAATGCGCGCACCCCGAAAATAGTAGAAAGTATTAACCCCTTACCGCATACTGTGCCAAATATGGCACACGTTAAAATAATTGTTTTTTCTAAGTCCACACATATTTTAAGCTGCTAATGCAATCTGTTCCAAATTCGGCACGCTCGCTTCTTTATGTTCACCAATAAAGAGCGCTATCTGGCGCATGTTTTGAAAGTTGCGTTAGTTGACGTTTGACCACTACAGCTGGCTATTCGTTTCTATTATTTACAAATTTTGCAAGTTCATAATAATTTGAAATAGCAAGATATAGTGAAGATAAAAATATCTGGCTACTGGTAAGTGCCTATATTTACTTTTTACATAAAAGAAATAAGCTTAGTAATCACAGGTAGAAGTCACGTGTGCGTTGTTTACTTGTGCTATATTTGGCACAGTTTGCAGTAAAGAGTTGCTAAGGATGATTTTTTTGTAGATGGATACAAAACGGTTTTATGGTCGACAATCCAATCAAATTCCAGATTTAGTTGACAGCGAAGACGAAAGTTTATCGGATGACGATGATTATCGAAATATGGCAAAGTTTTCCAAAGTTTTAGTCGACGAATTTAGCAATGGGTGTTCCTATGAAAATGTAGATGACATTATTGAGGAAACTGATCATTTCGATAGTGAAGATGACGTTCCACTTTCTACCTTAGTTGTAGCAAGTAGAAAAACAAAAAAACCAAATATCACTTAGACTGGCAAGATAAACATTTGAATATTGTGGAACAAGACAGCACGTTCAAAGGATCTGAGTCCTTACCAGAGGAAATTTTGAATTTTGATACTATTTATCACTTTTTCAAATTCTTCTTTACCGATGATATACTTACATACATAACTGAACAAACTAATTTATTTGGTGTTCAATGCAGACCAGACAAACCACCAAATATATCAAAAGAGGAGATAAATGTGTTTATTGGTATTTGTATATATATGTCTGTAGTGCATTTACCCTCAACTAGAAGCTACTGGAATAGTTCGCTAAATATTCCAGCAATATCTCAAGCAATGACTTGTAACAGGTTTGAAGAAATAAAGCGCTTTCTTCATTTCAATGACAATGTAAATCAAAAGAAACACGGAGAGGCTGGTTATGACAAGCTATTCAAAATTCGCCCTTTTCTAGATAAAATCCGAGAAAAATATTTACTTGTTCCAAAAGAAGAACACCTTGCTATCGATGAACAAATTATTCCCACCAAAGCAAAATCTACTTTGAAGCAATACAATCCTAAAAAGCCTCACAAATGGGGATATAAAGTTTTCGTACTTAGTGGCGTATCCGGCTTCAGCTATGATTTTGATTTTTTTTCTGGGCCAACCGAGTTGCTACCTCATCAACCAGATTTAGGAGCAAGCAGTAATGTTGTAGTAAAACTAACTGCTTCACTTCCAAGACATCAAAATTATAAAGTATTTTTTGATAATTGGTTTACCAGCATACCATTATTGATCTATCTAAAAAAAGAAGGCATTTTGCCTCTTGGTACTGTTCGGAAAAACCGTGTACCAGATTGTGAGTTTCTTAAAGAAGCTGAAATGAGAAAAAAGGGTAGAGGTACAATTATAGAAAAAGTCGCAAAAGTTGACGATGTTGATATATCTGTAGTTTCTTGGTTTGACAATAAAATAGTCACCACGGTCTCAACGTATGTCGGTAGCCAACCAGTTTCAAAAGTACAGCGGTTTTGTCGAAAGGAAAAAAAGTATATTGAAATTCCACGTCCCAAATGTATACAGATATACAATAGCTATATGGGTGGTGTTGATCTCTTGGATTCCATGTTAGGGTACCACAGGATCCTTATAAGATCGAAAAAATTTTATCTCCGGATTTTTTTTCATTTCATAGACATGCTATGTTGCAATAGTTGGATTTTGTGGAGAAGAATTATTGGTTGCAAAAGTCCTGGAGATACTTGTGATATGTACTTGCCTTTGTCTGAATTCAAGTTAGGACTGGCAGAAATTCTCACCAGATCTAGTGTCACATCTAAGAAGCGTGGGAGACCAAGCCATTCTTTACAGCCACAGTTGGAACTAAAGAAGAAAAAATATCCATTTTCGCCGATACCGGCTCAAGAGATCCGTACAGATAACATGGGTCATTTTCCACTTTGGCACAATGATCGCCAACGATGCAAGTACCCCGAATGTAAAGGAAAATCACAAGTGTCTTGTGATAAATGTAACGTGACATTATGCCTGAACAAAGACAGAAACTGTTTTCGACGTTTCCATTTAGAGTAGCTGTAGCATTCCAAATCTTATAAATATATTTTGAATATAAAACTATCAAATCTAGTTTTTTTTTAACTACAAATTGTGACAAATTTGGCACGTGTCAGTATTTTGACAGTTTTTGACAAAAAAAATTACAATAGATTTTTTTGATTAATTTTCCTGCATTAAGATTTGTTTAAACTACTATGTACAAAAAAGTTATCAACAACCAAAAAATCATGCGGTAAGGGGTTAATGGGCAGCAATTTGAACATTTAAATTGATTTTCGTTTAATTTTTCGAAAATATATTTTTTTAATTTGATGTTTTATTTCACTTAAATACATTTTTGTTGAATATTTCAGTTATTTATCAATATCATATTGTCAATACCGATTTAAAAAATTTTTTTTATTGTTTTTAACATAAAAAATGCTATTAAACGTATCACAAGGAGTATTTTGTTGTTTAAATTAAAAAAATTCGGGTTTCTAGCATTTAGAGATTGAGGGGTAGAAAATTACATTTTTAAGTGAAGATTTTAAAATAAAAATCGACGTCTCCAAGCATTTTTCTAAAACTTTTTTTCAATCATATTATAGAATTTATCCTTTATTTTCGGGAAACACTGTATATATACCGTAGCCGTATAGAGCATATTGAAATTAAAAGGATGTACTAGCTTAAACAAGCCACTAGTATAAATAAACCTATAAATAAGTAAATGTGTTGACATAAATGTAAACATAATGCACGAAACATAAGACATGATTCCAAAAACGCAAAAATTACGTATCAGTCAAATATTAATATCGTCCAGTCGTCTTAGGCTTCGCGTATTAAATTATATAGATCCTTCAACGGTCCCGCAAATCAAGCGGTACATCATTTCGTTGTGAGACTTTTATTAGATTGTTGAGTAGTATTTCAATCCTTACAGGTTAAGTAATTCAGGTTGTTCCGAATATACTTTGTTTTGTTATACATTCCTGTAATATCCAACTAGATAGAATAAAGTCAAACGTTTAATTAGAAATAGTTGTTTCGATTGCGTTTCTCATTAGTAACTTGCTATCCTCAACGGAAATAGGTGAAACTTTAGTAATATTCTCAAGTCAGTAAAATATAGGACAGTGACATAAATATTAACACAAAACATAATTAATAACTACTTCAGTGTTATCATTTTTCTTAGCTTGGTATGTATGGTCGGATCCAATACTGTGTCTGTTTGGTATGAACGGCAGCTGTTTACCCAGGTAGGCGAGCAATATTCCGCAAAGTAACATCTGTCATATCAAAAGATGCAATAGGTATTCATTAAATAAGTTAATCTATTATTCATATTTCATTTATTTACTCCTGTGTAACAATTAGAAGAAGATTCTTTAGAAAACGAAAGAATACAACTGCCACATGTGTTCACCGATTTCGGTTCAGCATATGACACTATCCAAGGAGACGAATTAGTGGAGACAGTGACTGATTATGAAATCCTATATGATCAAACCGAGCTTACAAAACTAACACTGTAGTGCGTAAGTTGTAAAGTAAGAGTTCAGAACAATCAACCGGAAGAATTTCATGCTAAAAGGATTACAGTAAGGAGGTAAAAAAAAAGGAGGAAAAAAGTCATTAGTAGAGCAGACCAATTTCCGTGCGCACCATATGCGCCGATGTGAGGATGATTGTATTGCATCAGAACTAATAAAAAGCATTCAGTGTTGCTTAGACTGCATGTAAGTGTAAGCATACATAATAAAATGTCGTCGACACATAAATTGAGAAAACGACCGTTGTCAGACGAAGTGAATAAGTTTATTATGTATTTCCCGGACTTAATATACGATGGCTCAAAAACTAAATATTTAGTGTGCAATACATTTCTAAAATGTTGGTCAAAAACACATTGTAAAGAACACGTAAGCAGTTCAAAGCACAATAATAGCAAAATTAATCGACAACAGTTTATACATGAACTATGTGTAACTATGGTTGTGTGTACACTGCCGTTTACCTTGTTAAGTAATGATTCATTTTCATTTTGGAATAAATACGCGAATCAAACATTACCGAGCACGACGGGTATACGTAAATTGCACGCCAAACCCCCAGGTCAATGTAATCCTACAGGTATTTTGCACTCCGGTTTCTTCATTGCCCATTAATCTGACCGGTAAATTGCACTCTAAACATGAACGAATTTTCTATCATATTTTATTCCTATACATATAGTTAAAAATCCAACATAAAAATACATATACCGCCTAATTCTGAGCAAACGCAACGATCCGAATGTATTAATATTTCTCCCGCTTCGAATACAATTCCCCTGAATGCTGTAGGCGTGTCAACATCAATGTCATATATCATACAGACTTACATATTATGGAGCCGCGTAAGAAAAATTATCTAATTACCAAATTACTATTAAAGGACTATAAATTGTTTAGTCCTGTGTTATGGTAATGAGTAAATTGCAATACGTTATTCTACAAAGCGTAATGAAATTATTAATAAGCGGTTAAGAAAATTGCAAATAAGGCATCAAGAGATTTAATAAATTAAATTTTAATAATAAAGGTCACAAAAACTGTTCATAGTAAACTAAATAAACTTCAGAAATAAATAAAAACTAAATTAAATTTTAGCAATGTTAAGAAAAATTTACTCTTACAGATAATAAAATAAATTGTTCATAATGAGAAATTAATTATATAATAACGGAAATTCATCCGTTTAAACTCATCGCCGTAAAATAATTGATGATAATTGGAATATTTATAATTACGAAAACCATTTAATTTTAGTATGCGGTTAACGGAAGAGCAGCATATGCCAAAATCGTTGGTCACTGTCAAATTTGAATTTAGTTCTATTGCAGCGCATACAAAAATGAACGTATCATTAGGAACTTTGAGATTTGGGGATAACGGTTTTAAATTTTGTACAGAACCAGTAATGTCTATTTTCTTTTCTTATTTTCTTATTTTCACTATTCAAACGCTTAAGAGACTCCGTATAGGGTGACAGTGGTGACACTAATTTGTGACATTAGTTGTTAAATGGTTGCGAGACAGACTGGTTTGTGATTGGCTAAACGCGTTCAGGGGAATTGTATTCGAAGCGGGAGAAATATTCATACGTTCGGATCGTTGCGTTTGCTCAGAATCAGGCGGTATAAAAATATAGTCACTAAATTTTACAGAAAAAAATGTTTATTACAAAATACATACAATAGATGCGTGAAATACTATGATACATAGAAATGATCATGTAGTTATCCTTTGGGAGCACTATGGTAAGATATAACTTTTAAGAAGGTATGTCTCTGTATCTGTATGCAAATGATTAGAGTGCAAGAGTGCATTTTACATGTGGGATTAGGGCGCCGGATTAAGTAAAGCTCAAGCGGATTCAATAGCGTGCAAATTACCTGTGCATGCACGATAACTTTACGAAGGAATTTACCATCGGTGCGTAAACAGGTTGAAAATAAAATCAAAGCCGATCTGAAAAATAAAAAACTGTGGTTATGTGTGGACGAAACAAGCGACAGCAAAAAACAATTTGTAGTTAATGTAATGGCGCGTAATGTGGAACCACATCAACCAACGTCTTCAATTTTATTAGCATCCAGACGACTTGAACAATGTAATGCCGAAATGCTATTAGATACTTTGGAAAATTTTAAACCTTCGAAAGACCAAGACAAGTATTAATGTTTATGACCGATGGTACCGCAACCATGTGTTCTGTAGGCCGGTCTCTTAGAAAATATTGTCCTAACTTGTTACATATTACTTGTAAACTCCATGCTCAACACCTTGTGGCAGAACAGGTTCGTAGATGTTATCCAGAAGTAGATGCTTTAATATCGAGTACAAAGGCAGTATTCCTGAAATCTCCAAAACGTATTCGGAAATTTCACGAATTGTGTCCCCATAACCCTGAGGCACCACAGCCGATTCTGACACGTTGGGGTACATGGTTACGGGCAGGGTTTTACTATCATGAACATTTTGAAAAAATTAAGGACGTGGTTTTATCATTCGATCCGAAAGATAGTGCAGCTATCAATACAACCCAGAAAAAATTTCAAGATGCCCAGATTAAAATGGATTTACAAAGTATTCGTGAGAATTACTTGTGATTTTATCATTCGATCCGAAAGAAAGTGCAGCTATCAATACAAGCCAGAAAAAATTTCAAGATGCCCAGATTAAAATGGATTTACAAAGTATTCGTGAGAATTACTTGGGACTAGAAGAAGCAATAACAAAATTAGAAAATTCGTCGCTGTCGTGAGAGGAATCACTGCATATCGTTTAAGATGTTCACACACAACTGTGTGCTATAGAAGTCGCAAAAAGTGAAAGTGTTCTAATTAAATTTGAAAGTGTTTTGGACAGAAATGCAGATTTTTACACCTTAACACGTATTTGTGCGGGCACGTCTACAGATGCGTTAAGTTGCTTAACAAAGTATTTTGATTATGCGAATATAACATCACAAGATGTAGAACGCTTGTTTTCCGAATATAAACATATTTTTTCCCCACGGCGGACAAGTTTTTCAGAAATAACCTTAGAAACGCACCTGCTGAAAATATACAATCGAGTTTCTACAGTTTGTGAATCCTTGGAAGACGCTTAAAACGGTAAGTGTTTTTTAAATCCTCTGCCGTGCACAAGATCACTGATTTAATACATTTTCCATTTTATTTATAGGTACATACAATGCTGCTATAATATGTACTATTCTTATTTTTCGTGTGTTTATGCATATTACTTTAATAGCATAAAACCAAATGTATATTTAATTATTTCTGATAGAATAAATGTCTCTACTTCTATACTTATATTGGTAACAAGCTCATGTTGCGTCCCTATTCTATCGCATATTCTAATATATTACGAATTACACTCCCATACCGGCGCTCATGGCGCGCACGGAAATTGGTCTGCTCTAGTCATTAGAGACTCTGATATCAGTGCAACTAGTACCATCTCCAACAAGTCAATGGAACTACTAGCTTTCGCAGGTAACAGCGAAACGGCATTAAAATAAGTTCTTGATTCATTTTCATTAATAACAGTTGTCTGTAGATAACGTACGCCTGAAAATGAATACAGAAAAAAATAAATACGTGCCCGTCTCTATTAAAACAAGCCATGAAGCTCAACATTAGCAACCTAAAACTGGATTTGGTACATTAACTCACCTACCTCGGGTCACCGGTAACAGATGAAAATAACATAAGTAGTGAAATAAAAAGATACTTTTGAAACTTTTTTTAAATAGTTTTTTCATTAAATTTTAAGGATGCGTTTGCTAGTTGATTATAAACACTTTTTTGAAATATACATAATTTCTTTTTTTCAAAAATAGTTTACGAGATAGAAGGCGTATGTTTAAACATACGGTAGCAATTCAAACAACTATGTACTGTAATAAGAAGAGAACTAACCATTTATTACATTCTTAGAATATTAAAAACAATTTTTTTTTCTTTAGTGCGATAATTAATGAAACATAACTTGAAATGTAATGCAACACCACATTTTTGACATCTGAATGCTGGCAGTTTATGACAAAAGCACATCTTGTTTGCTTTTCTTAATAGGCCATTAAATGGTCAAATCATGTCGAATTTCGCTTGGTTGCCTTCTTAAATGTCTCTAGCACCCCGAAGTAAGGCATCTTTGAAAATATAAATTATATATAAAGTGGAATGCATCACCAGGGAAGAAAGAATACAGAAGAAAGCCGTGAGAGAAGATCTAGAAATGGAATAAATTTTAGAAAAGTGAGGTTGTTCAAACCATTGACTTAAAATGCAAAATGATAGAATTGCCAAAAAGGAAAACTGCAATAAAAGCAAAGAGAGGTAGAGATAGACTTCCACAAACATGCAGTTAGTCTATTAACGAACAATTGAATAGAAGATCTTCAAACTAGGATGAGGCAAGAGCAATAACTAGAGATAGAAGATGCAGAAGGAAATTTTTTTTGTATAAGCACAAGAAAATATTATGCATGTATGTATATTTGATATTATATGCCATATTTCCTTTTGTTTCTTATATGTCACGAAGACAATTATTTTTCTTGTTATTTCTATTAGAAAACTTCATAAAGATTATCATTACAAACGGATTAAACAATGCTAATTCTAATATATTAAAAATAGACCAAATTTTGATTGGAATTATAAGTTTACATAAACGATGTTATTAATCTATATGATACGAATTTTTATGATATAATTTTTAAATGTTTAATACTCACAATATTTGCGGATTTAATTTATGAACATATTCAAATAAGTAAACTATAAAGCGCGCTGGATGTATGCTTTATTTGCAAATACTTTCATTTGCAGAAATAAAAGCTCTTTCACTCTAATTTCTTATTAGGTCAAAATTAAAACACTTTTAAACTATAAATTTCTCATCAGTCGTTTCAAAATTTAATACTAATAAATGCTACTAAAAAAACATGTTAGACCGGGCACATTGGGTTGAAATGACGTCGTCATTACGACGGACGATATAAATAGCCTACAACATCTGGAAGTACATCACGCAGTTATTGAATGTACTATTGATCTGGCTAGCGCACACATCTGTTGTCATCGAGAATTGCGACGTCTGTTGTTGGATATTTACAGTTAAATTTCTGTTTTCATGGGCGTAGATAGAAGCGTGTGGAGTTTTAATAATTTAGTCTATTTAGATTATATCTCGTAAGATAAATAAAGTGCTGTGAGTTATTTTTTTGTTTTCATAGTTTTAACTGTTAATTACATCGTAATTTTTGTGATTGATCCTGTTTAATATAGTTCGATTGAATCTATTTCTTCCAATTATTTCAATGTAAGTGTGCATTGAATTTCGTATAAATTTTAAGTTTTCATTTATTTAGATCTAGAGCATTATTTAAGCTACATTTTCAGATATGATATGGAAGAACGTCGAGAACGGCATCGTAAAACAATGGCGAGTTGGATTGGCGGTCATATTGTATGTCCATTGTCAGTGATTACGAAATGTATTGCAAAGTCTGTAAAATATCGTTAAAAATTCCATGAAATCGCACGTACAACGTCACTTAGCATCGCAAACACATGCACAGAAATTAGACTCGTTGGAATCTGACAAATTTAACGAAGAACTCTGCGAAAATTTGATGGCGGCTAATATTCCATTAAATAAACTTAGCAATCCCACTTTAAAAATATTTCGCCAAAAATATACTGTTCGAAATTTTCCTGATGAATCCACCTTACGCAAATATTATGATTCTAAGTGCTACACGCAAGCAGTAGACAGCATTAGAAGCCATCTTTCAAATCACTAACTCTGGATAAGTGCCGACAAAACTGTCAATATATCAGGACGTTGTGTGGTAAATGTTGTAGCTGGTGTACTACATCCAACTATTCCATATAACGCATATGTAATGTTATAAATACAGTTGATGCGGAAACAGTTGCTAAAACCATTAACGAGAATATTCAAAAAATTCTTCATTCGGACCACAGGTACAAAGAAAAAATACTTTTATTTGTAAGTGACAGTGCTGCATAAATGTTAAAAACAGGCAGACTAATAAAGGAAACATATCCTAATATGCTGCATATTACTTGTGTAGCACATGATCTCCATAGAATCTGTGAATATATCAGAGACACCTTTCCAGAAGTTGATAGACTTGTATCCGCTTTTAAAAAAGTTTTCAGAAAAGCACCATTGCTCTTTACAGGGAAAAACTTCCCATCTTTGTCACTGCCTCCCTCTCCAGTAATAACTAGATGGGAGACATGGTTGGAAGCTACTAGTTTTTATGCAGAGAATTTCGATAGTTTACAAAATTTCGTTGCATGTTTAAATAACGATGCTTGGAGTATTTCTGAGTGCAAGGAACTAACACAAATACCACATTCAAAAAATCAGTTGTACTTTCTTCAGGAACACTTTGGAAATTTGCCAAAACTAATCACTTATTTTGAAAATCGAAATCTTAAATTAAATGATGGTTTAACGATATTGGATGTGGCTATTAATAATTTGAAAAGTATTCCAAGTGACTTCGGACGTGGCCTTCGCCAAAAGTTAGACGCAGTATTTAATAGAAATCCAGATTTAATAACATTGCAGCAATTGTGTATGGGAACAATGCATCTAATTGCAAAATACGCGGAACTAAAAGAATATTCCCAGTATGCACCTATAACCAGTTGCGATGTAGAAAGGACATTTTCTATTTACAAGGATGTATTTCATTCAAAGACAACAAATTTTACAGAAGAGAACCTTGATAAAGTATTGCTAGTAAATATTAATACTCCTTTACTCAACTTGAACTACAAAATGAACAAATAAAAATGTATTTCGTATTTTGTAGCCGTATATATATATACCCGTTTCATTATTATATATAATTATATAAATAAAATTAAAAACCTTCAAAAATACAAATGTTCAATAGTACGCTCGTGGGCGATGAATCATCAACCTCTCGTGTCCGGTCCCTAATAATAAATATATTTTTTCCTATTCCAATAATATCTTCCTCTACATTACTTTTTTGGATTATTATAGAGATACTAAAATTGTTAAGCCTGACATTGGGTCAATATCCTGTCATTATAATGTAAACAATTTCATGAAGTATTATCATTAGATAACATATTTTTGTGAGTTATAGGATCGATGATATATTTTATATCTCTGTTATGACTCAGTTGTTATTTAAAATTTTGGTAATGCATCCGTATTATTTACAGGAAAACAAATTTGCTCCCTTCTAGTATTAAATTATCAATACATCTTTTCGAAGTATTTACATATTAAAGCTACTGATATACTGATGTAATATATACAAGTGTCCCATATCGTTATGTTCAAATTTTAGGAGTGTAAAGTAGACTTCATTTCAAGTAACAAAAACGCAAAACTTGTGTATCCATTTTTATTTGTTTCAAGGTTACAGATCTATGAATGTGATTGTCAGATAATGAAAAAAATGTAATCCTAAAGTCAATAAAAACTGATTTTATTTAAAAAAGTTTAATTAATAATATTTTAGAAATGTCCACCTCCTTGTTGAATGCAGGCTTGTGTCCATAAGCCAACAGAAGAAGTACGTATCCGAATTTCATACTTGTTTTGTCGGATTTGCTCGGCAGCCAGGTGAATGCGATCCAACAACTCTTCTCTTGTGTTCGAAACTTGTGCGTAGACTAAATTTTTCATGTACCCTCATAAATAAAAGTCAAGGACATTAAGATCGGGTGATTTGGGTGGCCAACAACAGGACCACCACGACCGATACATCTTGGATAATTGACGTTAACCCAATTTCGGACAGCAATTTCGAAATATGGTGGTGTCTCATCCATGTGAAACCACATGTCTCGTCGTACATTCAGTGGGACATCCTCTAAAAGACCTGGCAGTTCGTTAATAAGAAATTGAAGGTAATTGTCCGCATTCAGCCTCCCAGAAAGAACGACAGGACCAATCAACAAGTCATCGATTAGGGCCTCCCAAACGTTAATAGAAAATTCAGGTTGAAATTTAGATAGGCGTATAGCTTTGTGATTTTCTGATGACCACCTGTGCAGGTTTCTCAGATTTCTAACACAACTTCTCGTGAACGTAGATTCATCTGTCCAGAGGACTGTTCTGCAGAAATTAAAATGAAGCCGTGACTGTCTTAATATCCAGGTAGAATAAACTAGACGAGCATAGTGGTCTGCCTCAAGCAAACCGTGTCCTTTGCCATAGTGATATAGATATAATCCCTGACGTTTTAAAATTCGCCAAACTGTCGTTCATGGCCCTCCTAGTTGTCTAGCGATTCGACGTACACTGAGAGTTGGATCCCTTGTAACAATAGCTACTGCTTCTTCCTCTAAGTCTGCTGGCAAATTTACTACAAATTTACTCCTCGGTCGAAAAGATAATCACGCAGTCCGCATTCCCGAAATTGTCTGTGTACTTCCAGAAACATTCTGTAATGAGGAATGCCCCTATCGCGAAACCGATGTCGGTATTCAATAACTGCTTGACGTGCACTGCCGTTATGGTAGCCATACACAAAATGTATGTCCGCATACTCTTGAGAAGAAAATCGGTAAGGCATTTTGAATAAAGAAAACGTGTCCACTCACTAATAAGCTGTGACCTGAAACTGAAACGTAATGTAATCCTTTATTAAAAAATGCACTAAAATGAATTTTATTATGCGACGTTAACAATCACAGGCCTGTTATTGAATCGTATAACTTTTTTTAAATAAAATCAGTTTGTCTTCACTTTAGGATTACATTTTTTTTCATGATCTAACAATCACATTCATAGATCTGTAACTTTGAAACAAATAAAAATGGATATACAAGTTTTGCGTTTTTGTTACTTGAAATGAAGTCTACTTTACACTCCTAAAATTTGAACATAACGATACGGAACACCTTATATATATTTATATATGAAAAATGTGTGAAAGCCGTATCCATCTGGAATGTGCATTCGTTGCATTCTAATTCGTTGTATCAATTTTTACAAATGACAAAATCACATTTCTCTAAGAATGTAGCTACAACGCGTCACGGCGCCAACCGCCCAGGTTGTCCGGGCAAATGAAAAATGTGTGAAAGCCGTATCCATCTGAAATGTGCAGATGCCGACATTTCATAATTTTTACTAATCTTCAGTACACTTCATCCAGAAATAGATACGACTTTAATTTCTATTCTGCGTGTATATATGCAAACGATGAAAAACGCCGTTATTAGAGCGGCAATTAGTTTAATAATTATTAATTCTCATTAACATTGCATTTTTCATCACTTGCATATATACACGCAGTATAGAAATGAAAGTCGTATCTATTTCTGGATGAGGTGTGCTGATGATTAGTAAAAACTATGAAATGTCGGCATCTGCACATTCCAGATGGATACGGCTTTGACACATTTTTCATTTGCCCGGACAACCTGGACGGTTGGCGCCGTGACGCGTTGTAGCTACATTATTAGGCAAATGTGATTTTGTCATTTGTAGAAATTGATACAACGAATTAGAGCGGCAATTGCATGTAATGTGGGAATTTAATAATTATTAATTCTTATTAACATTGCGTTTTTCATCATTTGCATATATGCACGCAGTATAGAAATGAAAGTCGTATCTATTTCTGGATGAGGTATACTGATGATTAGTAAAAACTATGAAATGTCGGCATCTGCACGTTCCAGATGGATACGGCTTTCACACATTTTTCATTTGCCCGGACAACCTGGACGGTTGGCGCCGTGACGCGTTGTAGCTACATTCTTAGGTAAATATGATTTTGTCATTTGTAGAAATTGATACAACGAATTAGAGCGGCAATTGCATGTAATGTGGGAATTTAATAATTATTAATTCTCATTAATATTGCGTTTTTCATATGTATATATATATGGGCGCGTTTCAAACTGAACCAGATATTATTTCATGAAAGAAATTGGAATATATTCATTGTCACATGAAACCATTTTTGTGGCGTATGTTAATTATCATATATATATATATATATATATATATATATATATATATATGCATATATATATATATATGTATATATATATATATATATATATATATATATATATGCATATATATATATATATAAGTTAATTACATGATTATAATATTTCTAAAACCTCTGCAGTAATGGTTTTTAATTGCTGCATTACACTGAATGTGACAAGTGAATGATTAGGTTTCTATTTACAGTTAATAAAGCCCTTGTAACGAATACAGTAACAATTATTGTTTGCCTTCGTCTCTATTCATGTAATAAATGATGAAGTCGACTGACGTATTATGACTATTTTTAGAAAATTAATAGCGTGTCTTTCAGAGCCACACTCTGTATACTTCAGTCTCATTTATTCTATTTTAATTTCAACAGTCGAGCGTAATTTTAAATACTTAAGACCATTCAATGCCTATTCCCATGAATATAATTACTTTATTATTAGGGGTTTTATTAAGTGTGTTCTTAGGGTACTTTATTAGCATGTCATAAATTCCATACATTAATACTTATTTTAAATATTTCTAATAACTCTTATGACTCGAGAGGTTCGTTCGAGTAACATTCCATCGGCGTCACACCTTTCTAATAATTCTTATGACTAGAGAGATTCGTTCGAGTAACATTTCATCGGCGTAACATATATATATATATATATATATATATATATATATATATACGCGCGCCCATGCGATGTTACCCGAATGTACCTCTTTACTTATGTTACAATTATTTACGCGTGTTTCTAGAATATAAATAGTTTATAAGTTTATCTATTTCAATATATTTAAATTGTATTCAAAGCTTCACACTTTGCAAGCATATATTCATATAGAGGCATTGAACTATATACTATACGTAACTGGAAGGGACGCGGTTCGAAAGCGTAGTGAGGCAAATGCTAAATATATGCAACCCGCAATTGCGAGGGCTTGTTGTTGCAAATTACAACATAATAATAGATTAAAAATATGTGTATGCCGTAGAACGGTTTATTTCTTAAATTTTAAGGATATTTTATACCCGAAGGTACTTACTTAACGATAAAAGGAAAAGTCCAATTTATAGGTTGTAGTACTAACGTTTATTGATGAAACTATCTAACTATAATAAAATTATAAAACCCATAAATTATAAAATAAAATTAATTTCGTGTATTTTTGCCTAATATCAACATCTTTTCTATGAATAAAAAAACATACACCAATATACGCGTTTTGGTAATGACAAATAGTTAGAAAGAAATAGTAACTAGTTAGAAAAACATAGTAAGCCCTCTGGTGTTTTTATGCGCCTGCCTCAAATATGTATATACTTTTAAGGCACAGTGGTCGTTCCAATTAAGTAGTATGTATATAGTTCAATGAATAGAGGTACCAGAAACCACAATCATAAAACTCAACACTATTGCAACAGACCGATATTGTTTTACATGGATTATATTGCCAATGGGAATTAAATGTAAATAACTAAAACTAAAATCAGTTCAGTCATAAGTCATAACAGTTTTATATAATAGCTCAGTTAAAACAGTTCTAGCATAGAGCTCAGTGTCAGAATAACAAAGTTCTATCTTAATAATCCTATCTAACAATACAATCTAAACATTTATATTTAAAGTATAATTCCGTATATCAAAATTACTCGTATTTATATCCAACATCTCACTGCAAGTATGCCAAAATAAGTATATACCTACATGGTGTAAATAAATAAGTTCATATTGTATTATATTACATTTATTATTTACTGGCATCGACAAGTAAAAAAAAATAAAGTATATATGGCCGTACAATCATGCACAGCGAAGTAATAAACGGGATATTTTTGGAGCAATAAAATTTCTTCCTCAAAAGCAACCATCATTAGATCCATAGACATCGGATAACAACGCCATCATATGGTCCTTCAACATCAGATGTCAATATATAGTCATTTATAGCCGGAGATCTAGAACATCTCTTCATAGCCGCATGCAATAAAACAGAATCAACAAACTTGGTCTTTCGTGAACAGAACTCCAACAATGTGTTTAGTAAATACAAATTTAAAACATTGACTTAGAAAATAGAGTTCAACAAGAAAATCATAACATAAAATGAATAAATAATATCTTTTAGAAATGATAGGCTTCCAAAAATTACATAATAGAGTAATAATGAATTAATTTAATATCAAAATCGTCACTGTCTCAAAAAGGCAGCTAAATAGGGATACATACACTATGATTTTAAATATCTTCAATAGATATACGCATATCTAAGGCGCATTGTTATATGTTAACAAGCCTTGCTTGACTTACAAACATAACTGATGATTCGGCATCTACAACACATTTGCGATGTAAACTTGCTATTGCACAATATTAATCAACAAATAATTAACGTCCTTATAAAGCCTCACACAATCAGTACAGGAACAAAACTACCGTATAGGTCGACCTGATATGAGATAATGTTATTGGATCATTCTTTTTACAGAAAATAATTTTAACGGAAAGTAGTATCTGCTGTTGCAAAATATATTTAATTCCAAATATAAATACTCTTTTTTTAAGTTGAATGACTTTATTACACAACTATGTAAACTTTCACTATAAAACGAAAATATGTATTTGCAAAACATTCTTCCAGAAAAGATATATTGACAAGGACATAAAAGAAGACATAAGACTCCTTACAAAATCATCTTTGTGTGTTACATTTTCTATTTTATAATAGAGATCTACCTTTTAAAAATTGTTTTAAATCGGTCAATAGGTGAGCCAAAAAGACCAAACTTTTAATACACTTACGACACTGTCCTATTAGCAACTAATGCTTAAAATAGTGGAACGTGCGAAAACTGAAAATAACAAAGAGGTGTTCTAGAGATTAACAAAAATAAAATAAACCATATTTACTGATGGAATATAACTAAAGTAGACAACAGTAGCCTAAGTCAATTAGTTTATTTACTTGGGAGCATTCATTACGGTCAGTGGATTACAAAGTGAGCATGAATAAGCGAAATATAACAAAGTTTAAATAATTTAAATTTGCAATTTATCCTTTTTGACCAGCTTATATAAATAATTTTTTTATAGGTTTACGGTTTGTTCCGGTAATTAAACTGGAAGAACCTTTGACCAGCGTGAGTTCAATTGTCAAAGAAGTTACAGGGATCAAAAATCAGATTCTACCTTTCCTAATCATTGGATAGAACATAACGACAATTTCAATAATTTAATAATAGCTGTAGTCCCCAAACTAGGCTTGCAGGCCTTTCAGATAGTAACATTGTAGGTTTGTTACAACTTGAGCCGTTCTGTACTCTAGGATGGAAACTTGGAGCAGTACGCACCGACTACTATTGTCGCCCCAGAGTTTTACCTCCTCATATTTTGTCAGCCTGTCGGGCTGGAACCAAAAAATGTCATCGATATTATTTATGGCTGGACCGATTTCAATAATAACTTTAAAATACTTCGCATTCAAGATAAAATAAAAAAATTCGATCTGTTAGAATCGTTAGAAATTTCTGGATATACAAAATTTTGATTAGCTTTAAACGATAAAACTGACCTATACAACTCCCCACTACTGTCTTTAAACTTGTAATCTACTAGGTTAAGTATATGACTTGTCTTATTGTAAATTTACCATTATTCATCAGATAAAGCAGCAGTGCAGTGATACAACGTTGTAGTGAAAATCTACAATTAAACATAAAACTTTGAAACTTCATTGTATTTCATTTATATTTCATTATGAAGTTTCAATAAGTATTTCCTTCATCAATTAATTTTTTCAGCCTGTAAGGTCGGTATAAATTAATTTAAACATAGTATATCTGATGTGGTCAATTTAAATTCATACATTAATTTTGAAACATTTTACGGGAATAACTGTTCTCATTCTCTGATGGTATGGTAGCGCCCTTTGAATGACTAATAAACAACTTAAATTTATTTATTGGAATAATTAATTAAACTACAATATTTCTAAATCCTTCCTTATATACTCTCATACGAAAACAGCTAATTCCTCCTCGGAGATTGAATAGTAAATCCTCTCCTCGCACGATTAGAGAACTGCGTATGTTAAATTTAAATCTAACATTATCATAAAAGAATTCAGCTACGCCTATTTTTGATATTTATTTTAATTATTGCAAGAAGTGAATTTGCACAAAATCAATGCAAGCATACTCGAAGGGTGAACAGTAAATCCCTCTGTATGATTGGTGTCCTTTGTAAATCTTGATATAATTCGATTAAGAATGACATGAAATTTTAGATATATAAGTTATGACCAAAATTGAAGTATTCAAACTGTAAATTCTTGAAAATAATACAAGATACCTGTGCGGATAAAACTCACATCCAGTATCAATTGAAACATTGTTTAATGTATAAAATGATGCCTTAATGTTTATATAAAATATTATTGTGTATATGTATACTATATTTTCCTCAGATATTATATATTCATATTAAAAATGCTTGTCAATAAATTATTATACATATTCTATTTCAAAAATCTAGTATTATTCCTCCCTCTTTAATAAAAGTCCTTATAGCAAACAATTTAGAGAGTACGATTTAAATATTAATATTAAATACTAACGCTGTTACTACATTTTTTTTGTGGGCTAGGGGTTGGTAAAAATGTAGTAACAGCGTTAGTAGACAGAGCCTTAAATCTCACTAATCCAATTTTCAGACCAACAGTACTAAATAAAGTAAAAATAATACTAACAGAAAACAATTATCCACCACAATTTATACAAAAAATTATAAAACTAAGACTTAATAAAATTTATAACACAACAAACGACCACAACAAAACCATAAAAAACAATGAATTAACATTTATCCCCACACCCTATATAACGGGATTATCCGAAAAACTAGACAATATATTTAAACCATTTAACTATAAAATAGCACACCAAAGCGGTAAAAACCTAAAATTCCTACACACCAAACTAAAAGACTCAACACCTACACTAAAACAATCACACACAATATACAACATACCCTGCAAAGACTGTGACAAAGTATACATAGGCCAAACAAAACAGTTACTACAAGAAAGATTGAAAGGTCACAAATACGCAAAAAATCAAACTGCTTTAAAAAAACACCAATTGACACTAAAACATAATTTTGATTTTGATAACACCAAAGTAATAACACAGAAAAAGAATACAAAAGCTAGGGAGGTCTTAGAAATGATCCACATTTTCAAAAACAGCAGAACAATAAACGACAGGAACGAAATTGATGGACTGTGTAAACTCTATTACCCACTATTTAAACAATAGATAAAATCACCCCCCCCCCGCACACACAAACACAAACCAAAAAAACAAAAAACAAAAAAACTTTTTATCAGTTCCCATTTGTAAATACTTTTACTACATACCCCTAAACACGGTCCTGATCAATTTGCTAAATTCCAAAAACAGAACAAAAATTAACCTCTCTTAACAAAGCCACAAACACTTACAATATTCCAACCAGTGCGATCGGTTCGTTACAAAAAAAGGTCTCGGGTACCCGACACACATGTTACACAGAATGCGTGATTTTGAAAACCAAAAGAAACGGTGAGTTTTGTCATTAATTGTTCATGTAATGTAGTTTAACATCAAAAGTTTAACATCTCATTCATTTATACAGATTTAACCACTGTAATTTATCCTTACTCATTATTAACCTAATTTTAAATTTTAACTTTAATTGTTAATTTAATCGGTAATTCAGTCTTTAATCTAATTTTAATTCTAATTGTCAATGTAATTGTTAATTCAGTCTCACAAAAGCAAACACAACTCTCACGTTTTCAGTGTAGTAATTCTTGTTTCTATTTACCTTACTGTATTGTAGCTTAATTCAAATTTCTCTATTCATTTACACAGATGTAATCACTTTAATTGTCCTTACTCATTATTAATCTAATTTTAAATTTTAACTCTAATTGTTAATCTAATTGGTAATTCAGTCTTTAATCTAATTTTAATTTTAATTGTTAATTTAATTGTTAATTCAATCTCACAAAAGCAAACACAATTCTCATATTCTCATTGTATTAATTCTTGTTTCTAGATACTTGAAAAAGACTGAAAAATAGTAAAAGTCGAAACGTCGTAGAATAAAACATCATAATTCAATAAAAGGTCGCTAAACCAATAAAAAGTCTATTATTTTTAATATTAAGACACGGCCAATAAAATAAATAAGAAAAATAAAATTCTTATAAACACTAAATATATATATATATATATATATATATATATATATATATATATATATATATATATATATATATGGCAAATTCAATTTGTTGGCGATTTAAGGTCTGGTTTTACTTCAAAATATATATATTTAAAACAATCCTACATGTTTAGGCAAATAATGCCTTTTTCAGGGAATATAAAATATAAATACATTTATATTTTATATTAGAGTTATATATACTTTTCGTTGAAATTATTATCTTTCTCATTTTGCATTGCTTCCTTTATCTTCTTGTTTAAGATAACAACTATCGGTTAGAGGTGCACATTTACACGTTACCTTTTATTTCAGTGTAAACCCAATTAATATACAAACATATTGCTATGGATTTTTTCTAAAGTAATATTTTCAAAATAATTTAAAATAAATGTACAATTATTTTTGAATTGTAGTGTATATTCAAAATGTTATTTCATGTGCGAATATAAAAACTAGTTTTATTCGAGGTCGATTTGATCGTGAGGCCTTAGTGAATTCTAGGGGATGAAGATCTGCTTTAACACGAGACCGTTGTGTTTATTGAAAGATATATATTATATTGAAATTAGTTCGGATTGATTTGAATGTGTTAATTAGTTGTTTGTATTTTGATATTCAATTCCCGATTTATTTTAGAGATTCTTATTCTCGTAATTTTACGATTGTAAAAGATTAAACAACTGTTCTCGTAAGTCTCCGAATTGTAAGTAGAGTAATTTTCTTTTACGTCGACATCAATTTAAAAATCAGATTATATTAATTGTAGTTCTATTGTTTTGGAACAAGTAGGAAATTGTCTTGATTAATTAAGAGATAAATAATAAAGATTATTATTAGATTTCTGTTATAAAAAAAAAATTTAATTGTAAAATTTTGGTCGAGTGGAGTCAAGGGTATTTTTTCTTGTATATGTTGTTGCGCATGTGTAGATTTTGTCGTGTATCAGATTTGATTATACAGTGTGGTTCTCTAGGGAGGAATTAAAAATAAACTTTATTATTTTTAGATAAGTTTGTTCGGAATTAAGAGGAAGTTTTTTCATCCACTTAGCGGTCAAATGTACAGTGGATATATTTTACTTCATGTATTATTGAAAGATACAATATCTTTATACTTTATAAAGATAGTTTTTTTTCTTTTTTATTTTTTGTATTAAATATTCAGTTTAAATTTTATCCTGTGTTTTATTTTTGCTATAACGTTAATACTGCTGTTTAATTAAAAATTAGTAACCCATTTAAATATAAATACCTATATAATTTAAATAGTGAACTTTTTACTGGCGCTTAAATAACTTTCTAGTAACTGTCACGATTTTCCGATTGGAACCCGAGAAGTTAGAAGTCTCATATTTGGAAATCAACCGGCTGAGTAACCTAGTTGGGTAAATTAGTTGTGGATCGTGGCGCAGTAAAACTACAAACCACTATTCATAGAAATATGTATAGTTTGTCGAAAAGATAATGGATCTTCCTTGTTATTTCAATTTTAGTTTCAAAGTCCAAAAAGCTTCCTTTTAAATACACTTTTTGCATTATATAAGCGATTCTCTTCACATTAGTAACGTATGTACGTAAATATGAACGTGCGAATGTACTGATCTGCCTTAGAAGGTAGTATTCAACTGGTAGACATTATTTTTTCGTCAAACTGTACACGCATATGTTATCTGAGGAATAAAAATAAAAAATCATACGTAAAGAAAGCAGACTTTATTGGCAGTATTATGAAAATTTATTATCAAAGTAAAATAGAAATGCTAAAATCTAGGGCCGCAATGCTATCTTCTTGAAAATATACTTACGTGCCAAATTTTTTATTACATGTCCTCTCAAACAAATTCAATTTGTGTCTATGGCATTCACGCGTTATGCCTATAACCCTCTGGGTGTTGTCATGTTTTTATTGTTCACATTCTGTACACACGGTATGGACTGTTATCATACTTTTACATTGGATATCAATCCGAAATGTCGTCGTTATAGCGCATTACTCAGATTTATTGTATTTGGGAAAATGGCGTTGGTTGTTAGAAGACGTTTTCCTAATGTAATGGCATTCGAGAGCTTTATGAGTAAACTTATATATACAATTATGTTTATATTGTAATGAAAACAATTTATTTCAGTTATTAATGCCACGAAAACAATTCTATCGTTAGTAATAATTTTATGAATTAATGCTAATCTAAAATTTAGATCGATGCCGAACGTCACATATACATATATATTTCTTTCAACTCAGTACTGCTTACACTAGTTTAGAAAATTTAATTGTTTAAGTTTAATGTTAATTAAATTATGTAATATATTTCCTATTTATATTATTACTACGGTCTCCTTTTTAGGGTTATGAAACGATAACATCATACAGGAATTAAACGTTTCATTTTTTTTTAAATCACCTAACAAGTAGTTAACACTTTAACTAACCCCAAGACCCTGGCGTTCTAATTCTATGAATTTACTTTGTCTGGATCTCTGTTTGGGCACGGATTGCAAGCATTTATATAGGAAGCCTTGGGGACGATGCAATTGCTGTACAATATTATACAATCTTTTCACCAAAAATAAACTTATTTACTTGTTATAGCTAATGTAATCCAAATATGCAAAGCCCATATTATGGATATATTGCATATTATATGCATTTTTTAAATATTTGCATATATCCTTGGGCATATCCGAATTGCGGTAAGAATTTTTATAGGTACAATTGTAATTAAGGCAGGTATATAATGTGGCTGAACTGCGGTCAAGGCCTCTTCTCTTAATCCTCTCATTTGTTATCCTTAATCCTCAAATTGCAATGTCATTTGTAATGTAATTTACATACAGTTTAACAAAGTACATTTTAATTTGTTTTCTTATATTAGTTTAGTTTATTTGGAAGTTTCTTAGGGTTAACATGGATCTAAAATATATGTTGAGCGAACGTGGCAAACATTTATTAATTCACGATAATTATAAGTTTAGAAAATCGGTGCGTCCGAACTGCGGTAAAATTTTAAGGGGCGACCGAACTGCGGTAAAAATTTTTCTGTTTACCTGGGACTGGGCTTTAAATAACGAGTACCGAACTGCGGTAAAAATCTTAATGGTTTTATTAGCTAATGTATACTTTATTCAAATAAAAGAATTTATTCAAATTTATATGTACTTTGTTAAACTAGAATACAAGTTATTTAAAAAAATTATACAATCAAAATCATTTACAAAATTACAATTTTCTAATGTACATTTTATTGAAATAAAACAATTTATTCAAATTTATATGTACTTTATTAAACTAAAATACGTCACTTAAAAAAATATACAATCAAAATCATTTACATTGGTATCAATGCAACAAAACAGTACTGTTAAATTTATAACTAACACACTTATAAATTATATATTATAAATACAAAATTATATCTGGAAATATCGTAATTTGTCAACTGCACAATTTTCGAATTAATAAATGCTTGTTTTTCTAAAACTTTTTTCGAAATACTGCGCTTTTCATTTATATTAACAGAATTCATTTTTATATATGAATCTGAATTTTTTAAAGTTTCTAAAAAATCTTGAATATTTGGATGAGGCGAAGGACAAAAAGCTCTAAATTTTGCATGGAACGACTCGCAAGCGTTCGTTGTTCTGTAAATGCTAGCTGTATTAGCAGCCCATATATTTGGTGGAAATAGGGCATTTTCATCAATGTAGGTATCTATAAGATAATCGACAAATCTGTCAACTCTCTCATCTATAGGTTTTTCACTCATGAAGTCAAACACGAAAGATTCACTTACTTCTTCCGACGAAACAAATGAGAGGATTAAGAGAAAAGGTCTTGACCGCAGTTCAGCCACATTATATACCTGCCTTAATTACAATTGTACCTATAAAAATTCTTACCGCAATTCGGATATGCCCTAGAAAATATCGTGACAATAAGTTAGAAGAAATAGTTTGGTGTTGTACTAATAAAAAGTGTTGTGCTAAAGTGTATACATTGAACTCAGTATTTTCGCGAAAATGTGGTACTCATAATCATAGTGTGAATGAAGAAATTCTGACACGCCAAATAGTAAATAATTCTGTTAAAAGAAAAGCTGTAGATGATTTATCAGCAAGGCCATCCAAATTAATTCATGAAGAAATAAATAATCAGTACTTGTCTTCAAAAGATGTACGTTATATTCAGAAGAATATAAATCATACCCGCTTGAAGCTGACGCCAAAATTACCAAAGTCAACAAACGATGTTCAAGAGTTTTTGAATAATTGTGTAATTGCTACTTTAAAAAATTAATCTTTCCTGTTTATTAATGACACCGCCTCAAACATAGTTGTGTTTACATGTACCTCAAATATTAAATTTATGTGTCAACAAGAAACATTATTAATGGGCGGTACTTTCAATTACTGCACGAAATTCTTTTTGCAACTCTTTACTATACATGCTTTAGCGAACAATATTTACATACCCGTTGCCTTTTGCCTATTAAAAGATAAAAAAAATCCACATATAAAAACCTATTCGAATTATTAAAGAAGAAATGCGACAATGTAGGGCATATTTTGAATCCTCGAAAGATTGTGATTGATTTCGAGATAAGTATACACTCTAGCGTTACCGAAGTCTTCCCTGGCGCAATCATTATTGGGTGTAGATTTCATCTTGCGCAATCCTGGTGGAGGAAAATACAAAGCTTTGGACTTTGTACAGAATATAAGAATATGAACTCTCAAATTGGAATGTGGTTAAGGCATTTATTTGGTTTAACTTTTCTTTCGTCGGAAGAAGTAAGTGAATCTTTCGTGTTTGACTTCATGAGTGAAAAACCTATAGATGAGAGAGTTGACAGATTTGTCGATTATCTTATAGATACCTACATTGATGAAAATGCACTATTTCCGCCAAATATATGGGCTGCTAATACAGCTAGCATTTACAGAACAACGAACGCTTGCGAGTCGTTCGTTATTTAATTTCGTTTATTTGGATCTAGAATATTATTACTTTTTCAGACAATGGAAGAGCGTTGAGAATGGCATCGTGAAACAATGGCGAGTTGGATTGAGGGCCATACTGATTGTATGTACATTGCCAGTGATTCCGAAATTTATTGTGAAGTATGTGAAACGTTATTGAAAAATTGCAATAAATCAACCGTAAAACGTCACGGAGGATCGTTAAAGCACGAAGAAAAATTGAACCCGTTGGAATCTGACAATTTTAACGATGAACTATGTGAAACTTTTATGGCAGCTAATATTCCATTATTTAAATTGAACAATCCAATTTTGAAAACATTTCTGAAAAAATATACTGGTCGAAATGTTCCTGATGAATCAACTTTACGCAAATATTATGTTTCTAGGTGCTATACGAGAACAGTAGAACGTATTAGAAGCCATCTTTTAAATCAATACATATGGAGAACCGCCGACGAAACGGTGGATATGTTAGGACGCTGTGTGGTAAATGTTGTAGCTGGTGTACTACATCCAACTATTCCCTATAACTCATATGTAATAGCAATCAGTGTTATAAATAGAGTTGATGCGGAAACGGTTGCTGAAACCATTAAGGAGAATATGCAAAAAAATGCTTCATTCGGACGCCACGTACAAAGAAAAAATACTTTTATTTGTCAGTGATAGTGCTGCGTATATGTTAAAAACAGGCAGACTATTGAAGAAAACATATCCTAATATGCTGCATATTACTTGTGTAGCACATGCTCTCCACAGAATCTGTGAATATATCAAAGACACTTTTCCGGAAGTTGATAGACTTGTATCAGCTTTTAAAAAAGTTTTCAGAAAAGCACCATTGAGAGTAGCTCTTTTCAGGGAAAAATTTCAATCTCTGTCACTGCCTCCTACTCCAGTAATAACTAAATGGGGAACATGCCTGGAAGCTACTAGTTATTATGCTGAGAATTTCGATAGTCTAAAACATTTCGTAACACTGCTAAAGGAGGATGCTAGAAGTATTGGTGAGTGCAAGGAGCTCACACATATCCCAAATTTAAAAAATCAGTTGTACTTTCTTCACGAACACTTTGGAAAATTGCCAAAACTAATCACTTATTTTGAAAATCGAAATCTCAAATTAAATGGCGGATTAACCACATTAGATGTGGCTGTTAATAATTTGAAAAGTATTCCAAGTGACTTCGGATGTGGCCTTCGGCAAAAGTTTGAAGCAATTCTTAATAGAAATCCAGATTTAATTACATTGCAGCAATTATGTATGGAGACAATTCCACAAAATCTAACGGCTAAATATGAAGAAATAAAAGAATATTTCCAGTATGCACCTATAACCAGTTGCGATGTAGAAAGGACGTTTTCTATTTATAAGGATGTACTTAATTCAAAGAGAACAAAATTGACAGAAGAAAACCTTGAGAAACTATTGCTAGTCAATATTAATACTCCTTTACTCAACTTGAACGACAAAAGGAACAAAGAAAAATGTTCCAATTATAGAAATAAAATTAAAAACTTTAAAAATACAACTTTTCAACAAATACATATGTATTTCGTAATTTTATAGATCACCACCCGTTTGTTTTCCAATTATATAAATAAAATTAATTAATAAATATGTATTTCGTAATTTTAGATAGATAGATCACCACCCGTATGTTTTCCAATTATATAAATAAAATTAAAAACTTTATAAATACAACTTTTCAACAAATAAATATGTATTTCGTAATTTTATAGATCACCACCCGTTCGTTTTCCAATTATATAAATAAAATTAAATATTTTAGAAATACAGCCTTTCGCCAGTACTGCATTGGGCTTTGCGTCATGTGGTAAGCGTGTCCGTTCTCTACTTATAAAGGTTCGGTTCTATAAAGAAAAACTACCAAGCACACCTCTTCCACCTCAACCTGTTATTATAAGATGGGGCACTTGGTTGGAAGCCTTTTTTTTTATTGCGAGAGTTTCTGTCAACTAAAAGATCTGATTTTAGAATTGTCTGACGAATCTTCCGAATCGCTCACTGATGTTAAGCAATTATTCGAAGACAAAGAAATACAACCTTCGTTTATAAAAAACAATTATAGCTTTGCTTCTAAAACAATAATACACATGGAGGGATTTAATTAGCAATTAACCCGAAGCATAGAATTAATAAAACAATTTGAGGCAGCTTTCAAAATGTCGCAGGCAAAATGGGGTACAAAATTTTTCTAAAATTCAAAAATGTAATGGTAAAAAATTGTAGATTTCGGTTTCTTAGCCAAGTAGCTAATATTTTAGAGGGAGAATTTACAGAATCCATTGATTTGAATCCAGTAATATTAAACAATTTTAAAAACACGCCTATTACATCGGTTGGTGTGGACAGGAGTTTTTCGATTTATAAATTTTTATGTTCCGACAGGAGACAAAATTTTTTAATTAAGAACTTTAGAACATTTAGTGGTTTACTGCTTTTACAACTAACGACAACCTGCTTTGTGTAATAAATACATATTTAGGTTTAGTTCAGTAGTTAAGTGAGTCAATAAATTTATGTATTATAAGTATTTTTTTATTTACATATTTTCAACATTTTTGTGCATATTTTGACTAAATGCGCAAATTTTTGGATTTTCCACATGCATATTTGAGTTTCCCTAGTTATTAGTTTATGTAATCTTTGATAATGTTAAAATTAGTTGCATTGGGTAATATATTCAAAGTGGTTCGCTTAGAAGTCATCATATGCACACAGATAACGCAGAATATCCAGGTACTTTAGGTTAACGAATCTGTGAAATATGATGTCGAAGGTTCTAAGATTAAATATTTGTGAAACAGGTTGCGTTAGAAACATTGTCACTGAACGTGCATTCAATACCTCGCGCGAATATTTAAGATGTGTGCTGAGCCATGAATCCATCACTTCGAAGTGAAACAAGAGTTAATACAATGAACTTTCGTTGACGAACAGACACCAAAGAAGGCAAAAGTGGTACCACCTGCCGAAAAAGTTACGGTCACAGTGTTTTGGGATTCGCACGGCATAATTTAAATTGATTGTTTGGGAAAGGGAAGAAAGATCCCAGGACCATATACTAATTTATTGTACCATTTCAATGTTGAATTAACCACCACGATCATATACTAGTCCATCCGTCGTATCAAATGAGAAGATCATCGCTGAAATAAAGGTTTACTTCGCAATATCCTACGTTCGGAAGGCTTGAGAAAGTTGCTTTTTTGTACTAATAATAATGATACAAGAAAATATTAAAAAATAACGAGTACAAAAATGAGACATTTATTTAGAAAACTTTAACAACTATCTATCTCTTAAAAAAGGTATATAACCCCTTACCACAATTACTAATCATATCCTAAATATGTATTTCGACAACTAAGTAGGTAAAACCACTAATCAAAGTTTCGCACATGGGGCACAATAAAGCTAGCACATCTGATCACGCAACAACTTTACACGGCGTCCACGTATACACTGACTTAAAAACAAAAATATATCGACTAAAAATTACGACAAACCTACCTCTCTTACGGAAACGACAGCCACATGTGTTTATTCTCTCTTTGCACGTCCACGACCTTTCTACCTCTTTTCTAAGAATGAAAAGAGACAACTATAAGGAATCGGGCTGTTGTCTGTATTAATCGTGTTCTCTTTATTTTTAGCGATATGAATGCTTTTGTATGCGTCAAGATCTCGGGGATTATTGATGGCTTTGCCTTTAATCGACATATTGTGTTCTGTATTTAACAAATGATTGGAAACGTTAGATTTTTCTGGTCTATTGAATTTAATATGTGTTCTTTAACCGAGTTATTATTGATCGTTTCGTTAGACCTATACATTTAAAATTACAATCATCTCAATTAATTGCGTATATATCTGATTTCAAATTCAAATTAACTTCATCTTTGGTATTTCCTAGAAGACTTTTTATGGTATTTGCGGACCGAAAGGCAACTTGGAGACTTCGTTCTTTAACAATTCTATTAATGTTTCTCTATCAAAGTACTCTCCATTCTGAGCAATACACTTGTCCCATTGTTTTGTCCGCTTGTCATAAACATTTGAGAAACTATTTATTGAGAGTATATATATCTGAGCTCTAAATTCGACTCAAAGTCACACACGCAGCAAGGTCAGGTGAGTAGGAAGGGTGAAAAATAATTTCCACTCCAAATTCTTCAAGTGTTCGTTGACAAATCGCTGATCTGTGTGCCGGAGCATTGTCGTGATGAAGGATCCATCTGATGATGATAAAGCGGTCGTTTTTTCTTTAATTTTGCCTTTAGGGTTCATCGAAGTACATTAGAATAGTAGTCTCCAATTACTGTATGTTCTCTAGGTACAATGTTATCATATATAACACATCATTTATAAAAAAAAATTAATAAGTGCTTCACTATACCGACGTTTTCACAGTCTTCGCCTTATGAGATCTTGAACTGCCTTTGTGTTTCCATTGCATACTTTGAGACTCTAATTCAGGGTCGTAATGATAAAACCAACTCCCGTCACATGTAACCATATTATCTAAAAACTGTGGATTATGTTGCAGTTGCCTTTTCCACTGCCGACAAACTGTCACTCAATTGACTTTTTGTTCATCTGTCATCACTTTTGGAATCCATTTTGCCGCGATCTTTCTATAACAACTATGTCAGAAATTCGATATATGCCTGTCCGACGATCATGTTGGATCAAGTCGTTAATTTCTGCAATTTTTGAACCAATCCGTAGAGGTGGTGGTCGCTCGCGTCGAAGTTGAACCTCCACTGATTCACAACCTTCTTTGAATTTCTTATGCAATTCAAACACTCTACATCGTGATAAACTATTATCTGGGTATGCAATTTAATCATTTCAAAAGTTTCAGTTGGAGTTTTACCCAACCGAACAAAAAATTTTATCGCATATCTTTGCTCCACTCTCATTTTTCCGATGGGTACGTCAAACACTGACAATCCAGTAATTAATTTGTAATAAAGGTCAAAAGTTAAAACAAAACCTACTTCAGGATACGTACATTGGAGGTGGGGGTTTCATGCTATATTCTTTGTGTTATAAAATTCTAGTTGTGAAAGAAGTTACAGCACCGATATTGATATGCCCTCATAATTTTCATTTAAAAGTAATGTTTTCGTTAAATATTTCCCCGTATGTCTTAGAGAACTTTGCATTTCATTTACACAAATATCGTATTTCTCGTTCGAAAATTATTCGACTTTACTTATTGAGATAGACACGCTTTCCATATTTTGAATTTTAATCTGTTAGAAACTATTAGGCAACCTACATGAAGTTATGAGTTATGAGTAACCGTTTACGAGATGAAGGATATATATATATATACTTCACATATATACTTTGATATGATATACATATACTTTGCATATAAATTAACCCATTTTCTTAACCTGACGGTAATAGAGGGAGAACCTACAAGCTTGCAAAATTCTTATATCATATTGAACGGAAAGTCTGAAACAAACAGCGTGGCTTCTTATATGCTAATGTAAATTGTCTTTTAATAGTTGTAATATTTTCTTATGACATACCTAAAAGTTTTTTTACAGTAAATTATTTCTATAAAAATTCTCACAATTAACTCATATTTCAATATAGAAAATTGTATAGAATTTTTGACTCAATCTAGTCTAATTATACATGTATGGATACTCCAGGGTAATTTAATATTCGTATCATATATTAGATAATAATGGGCTGTTTAGAACATAGTTAGATTCACAATATACATATTGTCCTTATACGTCCATAATGTAAATGTAATATGGAGTTTAGAATTAAGTGGACGCAGATTCATGGGTCAGTGATCTTTCAAACATAATTTATGGAGATTATTATAAATATATTATTCCTGTGAAATACATATATCAAATTTGAATTTCAAGTTAGGTAGTTGCACTTATTATTAATGACATATTGCTATGGATTTTTCATTAAAGAAAAATACTTTAATTATGCGATATATTTGAATATTTAAAAAATGTACATAAATTTTAAACATGTTTGTATTTTGAATATTATAAATTTTAAGAGGAAAAACTGTTTTTCCCGGCGTGCATTGGATGTGCAAATTGTTGAGACACCAATTCTGGGAGACGAAGATCTGCTTTTATACGAGACAGTTGTGTTTATTGAAATATATTTTATATTAAAATTAGTTCGGGTTGATTTGATGTGTTAATTAGTTGTTTGGATTTTGATATTCAATTCCCGATATATTTTAGAGATTTTTATTCTCGTAATTTGATGATTTTTAAAGATTAAACAACTGTTCTCGTAAGTCTCCAAATTGTAAGTAGAATAATTTTTTTATGTCGACATAAATTTAAAAACCATATTATATTAATTGAAGTTCTATTGTTTTGGAACAAGTAGGATATTGTTTTAATTATTAGAAATAAATAATATAGATTATTATTAACATTTCTTTGTAATAATTATAAATTGAAAAGTTTGTTCGGCGGGATTCAAGGTTATTTTTTGTACATGTTATTGCGCATGTGTAATTTTGATCGGGCATCAGATTTGATTATACAGTGTGATTCTCTGGGGAGAAATTAAAAATAAACTTTATTATTTTTAGATAAGTTTGATCGGAGTAATAAACAGGAAGTTTTTTCATTCACTCAGCTGTCAATATTACAGTGAATATATTTTATCTCATGTATTATTGTAAAATACATAATCTTTATACTTTATAAAGATAGATTTTTTTTTCTTTTTTATTTTTTGTATTAAATATTCAGTTTAAATTTTATCCTGTGTTTAATTTTATGTTCTGGCCTTTACTGATGTTTAATTAAAAATAAGTAACTCATAAAAAAATAAGTATATAAATTATCGTGAATTTTTCACTGGCGCCTAGTATATTTCGTAGAAACAGTCACGACTTTCCGATTGGAACCCGAGAAGTTAGAAGTCTCATATTTTGAAAATTCACCGGCTGAGTAACCTAGTTGGGTAAATTAGTTGTGGATGGTGGCGCATGAAATCTACAAACCACTATTCATAGCAATATGTATAATAATTGTCATATTAGCTAAAAATTACAGCATAAATGGAAACTAATTTATTTAGTTACCATTTATGCCAGTTTAACATAATTTATTTCTATTACGAGGAGGTATTGATATATAGTTAGCATAGACTTTTTCCTTGAACTAAACAAAAATCCTGTTATAATGGAAAAAAATATAGATATTTCAAAAGTGTCACTGTAAAATCTTACGACAAGAAGCTGAAGTATTGCTGTGCAGTAAATTTTGAAAGAAAGCATGTCGAATGCAAATGTGAAAAGCGATAAATTGGAGTATCCAGGCACCATCAAATACTTGTATTTGAAGAGGTTATGTGGTAAGTAAATTTACGATTTGCTTAACACACTTGGCGATCAAAGCCTATTACATGCGACTGTCAAAAATTGGATTGCATCATTCAAAAGAGGAAAACTTTCCGTTGAAGCTGAGAAGCGACCAGGAAGACCAATTTCGGTTTCAACCCCCGAAAACATTGACGCAGTTCATGACATGATATTATCAGACCATCAAATTGGGCTGAAACACTATTATCCCTTTAAACAGTTCGGGTAGCAATTCCACAGATCTACAAAGGCCCCTAGAAAAACTTGCCGACCAGCTCAGTATAAGAAAGCGGGAGCGTCGTGGGCCAACACAACGCAAGATCTAATTTGGGCACCACTGCGTTCGGACTGGCAAGTTCTTTGGTTAACGCAGAACACCCTCGGGCCTGATGGGCACAAGTACACTACTTAGGGGTGTTCGGCTTCCAGATTAAAATTCTAAAACTCTTTTGCTCGTTCGGGTTCAAGGCTTACAAACGCAAACACAAATAAAATCAGTAAATCATAAATTTATTGAGCGTACAATGCATAAGGAAAATAAATTACAGACAAAGGACGAATAAGTTTCAGGCAAATTAAAATTTAAACTATACAGCAAAGTATGTTTCTTTAAGAATTTCCTAAATAATGACACATACAGAGAAGGATGATAACAAGAGCTTAGCTAATATTCTAGCGTCATTAGTGCACCAAAGCTTTGTTGACTTTACAGTATCCACGATATACATACAGAAATAATCTCTAAATGAATTTTCAGTAAATAAATAGGTTTAAATTTAAATATCAGGTTTAACATAAAATAAGCAGTATGTAAATGTTTAGAAATGAAATAATAGCATAATTCTATGACGAAAATTAACTTAATCTTAAAGGTTTAATTCAATATCTGATAAGTCACTAAAAAAAAGGCAGAATGAAAATGATTCTAATATACATAAAAGTATAAATCTATGTCGATAATTATCATAATCTTTAACCCTGCGAATTAAAACAAACCTTTAGAACCAGTTCTCAGCCTGGTAAAGTGACTAGTACCAGAGTGTTTTTTTTACAAAATTCTAAGGGTTGAATCTAGTTAGTTAAATTGGTTCATGAAATAATTTGTCCCGTGAAGGGAATGGTATGAATTACTCAAACGATCAAATATCAAACTTCGTTACTTAAAGAAAAGGATAAAAGTTAATTCTCAAACTACTTTATTAAATCGCAATTAGCCTCTTAGTTCGTAAGGTAAATTAGGAATTATACATATTATAGAAAAATAACTAATCTTATCAAAGCATAGGAAAGGTTTAGTTTACGAAAGTTTACACATTATTAAAATAAGAAAGCATTTACAAATTTGACGAATTAATGTGCCGTTACAGAGCAGCATGTGGTACGCTCTCAGTTTTTTTTATATTAAAGAAAGATTAAAATTAAAAGAATCTAACTACGATTAAAACAACTGAAAAACAGAAGGTTTTCCTCTATATTAAACAAAATATTGATACGTTTCAGTGTAACATGTGGTACGTTCTCTGATTTTATATAAAAGAAAGATTAATATTTATAAGAATCTAACGACGTTAAAATCAACTGATATACAGAAGGTTTTTTCCCTATGTATGACAAAATATTGATACGTATCGGTGTAACATGTGGTTCGCTCTAAGTTTTTGTATATTTAAATTTATATTAAAGAAAGAAAGATCATTTCAAATAAGTTTATATATCTACGTTTAAATAACCGGAAATCAGTAGGAATTCCTCAAATTACGTCAGGTTTTCGGGAATCGATGAATCTAATTTTATCCACACTACCTTACGAGTAGAAGATTCGTAGGTTTCCAGTTCGTGGTTTCCGGGGTCCTGTAGGTTGCGGGAATCGATGCGTCCTCCAAACGGGATGCCTAAGTCGGGATTTTTCCGCGCAGTCGCTAATACAGCAACACTCTCCCTAAGCCGTGAATTACAGCCCTAAATATATGAAAGAGGCAAAACGTATAAATGAAAGTACATAAATTCCAGAAGAAAACAGAGTACGAAGCTGCAGTAAAATTACAGTCGTCCCTATGTTTTTGAAACTCACCTGAAGCACGAAATCGAATGAAACTTACACTCACTAAAGGAATTTGTAAAATAAATCGAAGTCAAGTAAGACTAAATCCTGCCCTCGCAGAATAAGTACAAGCGTTATAGCAAGGACTAACTTCCAGTTACCGAGCAACAGGTTTCTTCAGGGCTAGCACGTGAAAAGAACGCAGATCGACTTTAATATCAGATGGTACGCTACGTCATAGCCTTAAAAGAAACACTTAAAAGATACGTGAGTTCGAATCAAAGTTCCACACATGTAGACTGTGTCGGAACCTTTTTAAAATACAACGGCAGTATACAGAGTCAGCCATAGAATAGGGACACGATTAAAATAAGAAGGAATAAGAGTTCGAAAAATAGCTTAAGTTTAATCAAATGAAAACCAGAAATTACAATAACATAGCAATTATCGTAAATAATGATATATGACCGGACTAAGTAGATTAATCGAGGATAGTAACGAAGTGAACTGAATAAAATCTCCCAGATTGTTATCAAAATTATTTTACGGACGTAACAACACATAGCTGAGGAACTAGAGATTTCATATGAACGCGACCATCATATAGTTCATACAGTTCACGTCGATTTAGATATGAAAAAAAATTCTGCAAAATCGATTCCTAAATGATTGAACGCCGAATACAAATGAGCAAGAGTGAAAGCATCACGGTCATCTGAACCCGTTTTGAAGGAGATCCAGATTTTTTGCATCACCTTGTGATTATAAATGAAACATGGGTCAATTTTTACGACCCAGAAACAAAACAGCAATCGATGGAGTGGAAACATCATGGTTCTTCAAGGCCTAAGGAGTTTCGAGTTCAAAAATTCCCTGGATAAGTTCTTGCTTCAGTTTTTTTGTATATTCGTGGAATAATTAAGATCGATTACCTAAAAAAGGGCCAGACCATTACTGGAGATTCTTATTTAAAGTTACTAACCACCCTGAGAGAGCAAATTAAGGAAACAAGACTTGCCATGTTAGCGAAAGGTATGTTGTTTTTGCATGACAATGCCCCTGCACACAAATCGTACGTTACCATGAATAAGAAGTATTATGTGATGTGTATTAATTTAAGAGGAGACTATGTTGAATAATAAATTATTCAACAGAATAATTGAGACATACATGAGTGGGTAAAACCCCACCAGTTTTGTATAATACAAAAGTATTTTTAATAATATATAATATTATTAAAAATCTGGTGTGAAGAACACAAGTACAAGCTCAATATTAATATTTTTGTGAACACGTCCGAACATGTCCCTCCCCAGAGACGCAGATACGTATTTTATCTTTCTATAGATTCATCAGTACGCCCCTGCTGAAAGGATATCTTCAGATACATTCACAAAAAAAAAACCACTTCGCTATCTCACAGAAATTATTTAGTCCGGGCATAGAACTACATTCAGTGCTGCATATTATCAGACGGCCGAAGTACACGCTTTGTCTACATAACCAATGCAGAACTAACGAAGTGTTTCCAGGCACTGCCTAATCTCTGGAAACTGTATTTTGTTTGTGTATCACTCATACTTACGGAAAAACCACATGTGTAATGTAACAGAACAATTGAAACATACATGAGTGGGTAAAACCCCACCAGTTGGTATTGAATCTGCAGAAAGATGAAATACGTATCTGCGTCTCTGGGGAGGGATATGTTCGGACACGTTCACAAAAATATTAATATTGAACTTACACACACTTACACATAACGTATGAAAAAAAATTAAAAATATCAAAATATCGGATTGGCTTGGCAAACAAAAGTAATTCAGTGTTTTGTTATTTTAATGACAGTTCAGTTATCGAAATCAATTGCGTTGTAATGGCTTGTAAATTAACGCTTAGAAAAAGCGTTGATAATTTAGTTGGACACCTACTTAAAATTCAAATAGTCCAACTTTTTGAAAATTAAAATGTGTCGCAGAGAACTACGTGTGATAGTAGAATGTGAAAAAAGTTTGCCATGCCTAAATTTTCCGAAAAGTCACGGACTGAGACTGCTAACTGGACATAGAGCAAACTAGTTAGTCGAAAGTACCAAGATTAAAATTGGACAGTCATTGAGAAAACTTTCACGACGTTACAGTATTTTCAAGGATACAGTTTCCAGAGAAGTGAAGAGAAGAGGTATAGAATATCGCAAAAGTAAGAAATGTCCTATATATATGCGAAACCAGTTAGAAAGGCTACCGAGATGTTGCCGTGCTTTAAGGCGCACTCATTTTGCAAATAAAGTCATCGTCATAGATGAAAAATATTTTACTCTAAGTAATTCCGAAATTAAAGGAAACGGCGGTTTTTACACCGAATGTAGAAGGATGTCTGGATAATATAAAGTAGAAGCAAAAGTCCAAATTTGCTGATAAAATTTTTAGTTTGGTGCGCGATATTAATTGGTGGAATTTCCAGACATTATGTTGGACGAGTTAGAGGCGAAGCTGTAGACAGTCGAAGATATATTAACAATTGCTTGACAAAATTGATTACTTTCATCCACCAAAATCATGCCCAAGATATTATATTCTGGCCGGGCTTGCCTTTCAAACATACCGTTTGTGCTGAAAACGACAACCCGCAAAATGTACTGCAGGCTCAGAGAATTGCAGAATTCTGGGCTATTTTGTCTCGAAAGGTGTATGATGGAGGTTGGAATGCTGAAAGCGAGCAACGATTAAGACGGCGGGTTTTTAGAAAAATTCAAGAGATTGATTTTGAAACAGTCCAACGCTTAATGCGAGATATTCCCAGAAGACTGCGTTTTGTTGAAGACTATGGACCTTTACATTTACTTTAAAACAAATATGTTGTTAATATATCTGTTCTGAAAAATTGCCGTAAAAACATTTTTAACTTTTTAAAATATTTTAGAGAAATTTATGTCAAAACTTTTGAGACATACGTTATTGCAATGAGTTTGTTGAAAGTGTAATTTGTTGTTTGGGCTGCCACTCACGCAGATATCTCTCTAGATTCTTTAATATTTTATGTGTGTTTCAGAGTTATCGCTGGGGTTCTAAGGAACCAGGTCTAGCATCCAACGTAAATTTAAAGAAATGATATAACGAGATGATAACTAAAAAAAAGTGTGTAAACTACGTCTGTTCCGAAACGTACAGATATCGATATTTCACTGTCGTTACAGATCATCAGTACACGATATTATATACACTAAAGTATACAATTAAAGAAATCATGTTCGTGTCCGAATATGGTGTACTGATGATCTGTAACAACAGTGAAATATCGATATCTGCACGCTTCAGGACAGACATGGTTTTCATATATTTTTCATTACCCGCACAACCTGGATGGTTGACATCGCGACGAATTAAGTTTAATATCGATCACCTTTTCGTGAAAGCTGTTTAGCCAGACTAGGGCACGGTATTCAGCTACCGAGTAAACAAGACCTTAGTCTTGTTTACTGACGTCTTAAGGGTGGATGCGCCCCTCCCAAGTATTACCATAGAGGTTGTGGATTATGTTATTACTAGTGTTTATTTTAACTGCGGTGTTCACCAAATGTTCTTTGTTTATTCATACTCAGGTTTAGCGTCTAGTCGGCAAAGTATTTTCCCAGTACGGACAGATTCTCTGAAACTATATTATTATTTCCCTCTAAGGTTTTACTCCGACATACAAGAGCCAGGTCATAAGCCTATCCAAACTTTTTGACTTTGTGTGTGGCATATCAGAAATATATAGATCGAACAGGACAGGCGCAAGTACCAATCCTTGAGGCAATCCATTGTTAATACTCATGCACTCCCAATTTATTATCTGGAGGGGCCTGTCGTTAAGCACGCTGTTTAATAAGGATGCCATTTGGCTGCACGGTACTACGTTCAGAAATTTGTAGAGATGACCTTCTCTCCAGACCACAGTCAGATCAACATATACCACAGTTGTCTTCAGCCGTCTTCAATTATTCGGTTTCAAGACTGGACTTATTCTGGATTTTTTGAGCTCTGTTGGCATGTGTCCTGTCAATAGGATGTCTGAGTAGAATTTATTTATGCACATCCTTGTGTGTTTCCCATATGGCCTGGAGTATTCAGGATGGGCTATTGTTGTTTCACGGGGGCGTGTCAGTTGTTTCTTAATGTCTATGTTCTGTTGTTTTGTACTAGGGACCTTAGACAGTGCTGCGATTTGGTCAGCTGATACTTCCAGTGGTCCACGAGCGGGTGGTTTAGAGCTACTTAGTTTCTTCAAGTTTAGTTTCTCTAAGCTTTTCTACTGGATCTTTTGAAGTTCATACTATCTGTCGTTTCCTCCCATTTCTAACGGCGTTCTGTGTCCAGACGATTAAGAATTTCATCCGCTATCTCAGAATCTGCGCTGTTCTGAAATTTCTTATAAAGCTGTTCCGTCTCATTGCTTCATCCCGGGATATATTCTCTACGAAAGCCCCGGAGTATGTACTTTTTGCTGTTGCTAATATGGTTTTGGCGAATCTATTGCAATTGCTGCTTTTGGAAGGATTTATCTGACGACTTTCTTTAACTGTGCAGCGAATTTGTCCCATTGGGCCTTCCCAAGTTTCTGCCTAGGCCTGGCTGTAGAGCGGATTATTAATATTTTGATTCCAATTTAGAGGACGATGTTGGCTATGTGGTAAGTCATCTAGAACTTTCCTTGAAATTGGTATTGGGCGCTTTTTGGCATTCTCTGAGACGAAGCAAGTATACAGGTTGAAAGCATTTCGTTCTTTAGGATTGTAGATTAGGTGGAATTTGTGGGTATCTCCGTAATTCGCAAGGCGATCACCAACCTCATCAGTTCGATAACTCTTAAAGGCACTTGCATATTACACCATATTACGGCTGAGTGTCTCCTTACAGCAGTAGCTGACTCCGTGATAGACTGATTCAAGAACCTTGATTTTAAAATTTAACTCTGTTCTCTGTATATGTAGATATAATTTCAAATTTAAATCCTTGTATATCCATTATAGTCCATTGTAAATAGACTAGATGTTATGAAATTCGCTTTTCTTTCTTTTGAAGGGTTAAAATAAATTTTCTTGAAGCTTATTTTAGTTAAATCAAGTGATTTTCACGTTAAAAAGCAACGCATGTCCTCCTTTTGTATTAATGTATTAATCTAAAATACCTAAGTAGATTAATAAAAGAACAGCATAGCAAATACATGTATTGACAGATCCCAATTATTCGTGTAATTATAAAACCATTACGGTATATTGTTATGGAGCGCTAATAGTCCCAACGTGGATAACTACAAAAGAAATATCTCTTATAAAGAATGACTCTACAGCAACATCAATCACGAATGACATGAAAACCTACAGCAAAAATCATAGAGATCGAATTATCTCACACCACAGCAAGTTCTCGTATGATTGATTTGATATAACTGGTGAAGTATGTTGCCGTAGGTGATTCAAAACTAAAGATGCTAACCAAATTTAATTTAATCAGTATTTTTGCTTAAATGTAAAGCAATGTATAAAATTAAAATAGTGCGCAGTTGATTCCCAAAATACTACGCGAAATCTTTTATTCGAAATTGTTTCAAACATCATTTACTAATTAAGAAAGTCTCATTTTAACAATTTGAAACTTTTTCATTATTTAGCCAACAAATAGGAACTTAAAATTCACCATTTACTGAAAATACTCATGAGAAACAAGTGGTATACATACATTTTATGCAAGCCATAGTTAACTACATTTTCTCCCTTTCTTGCGTAAATAGTCGTAAATTCCTTTAAATATTTGATGGTTACGTAGAGTAATGTTAAGGTTTTTCCCGTAACAGTACATAATCATATAGTAAACACCTGTGCTCTTTACTAAAGATGCTTCCGGTCCTTTTGAAAGTACATACGAATTTGTCTCTTATATTTAGTTTATAAACTAAAAATGAAAGAAGCCATTATACGAGTAGTACGAAACAATTACTTACAAAAATGTGCATATATATTGTTGCGTTTCAAAAAAAATAGTGAACGATATAGCCGACAAAATTTATTTCCATGTTCAAACATTTACAAACATTTTTTTACTCCTATTTTCCATATATTTATTAACAGTTAGTTTAAAAGCCCTGACTTTTTCTACCTTTGATAATAACAATTTTACTTGTTAAAATATGTATGAAAAATTAAAACTATTAGGGTGGTTCGGGTGGCCTAACAAATAAAATGCAAGCCTTTTTGACAAAAAACATTTTATTTTTCAATATGGCCTCCAGCTCGCTCGACACATTTGTTCCAATGATATTCGTAATTAGTAATGCTTTCATTGTAGGTCGATGAATCCAAGTCCTCGAAATAGTTATATACAACAGCGATTACCTGGAGTTAGACGAAAATCTTTTACCGCCGAGACATTTTTTCAGGTTTGGAAAGAGATGATAATCGCTTGGAGCTAAATCTGCAGAATAGGGCGAATGAGGCACTAATTCAAGTACCAATTCATGAATATTTGCCATTGCAATCGCTTGCGGGTAGGTGCGTTATCTTATTGGAAAAGCACTTTCTATTTTACCAAATGAGGCCACTTCTCTTTAATTTTGTCGCTTAATTGTTGCAACAAATTGGCATAATACTCCCGATTTATTGTTTGCCCCTTTTCTACGTAGTCGACTAAGACAATTCTATGAGAATCACAAGAAACAGTTGCCATAAACTTTCCTGCTGACAAAACCGTTTTTACCTTCTTTGGGGGCAAAGAACCATTTTTATCAATTGTTTGGACTGTACTTTGGTTTCGGAAATGTAACGGTAGATCCCGGTTTCAGCGACGGTAATGAAACGGCGTACGAAGTCTTTCTAATTGCGGCGAAAACGTGCCAAAGGTTCGTGAGAAGCGCTCAACCGATTCAGTTCCAATGCGCCGAATATAGTTTTCATTCCAATTCTTCAGTTAAAATTCTGTGCACACTGTCATTTGGGATATCTACAATGTCTGCTATCTCCCGCACTTTTAGTCGACGATTATCTAAGACCGACGAAAAACGGTGGACTTTCCAGAACAGTAACAGTGTTTGGGCGTCGACTATGGAATTAATTCTCCTGTGCACACTGTCATTTGGGATATCTACAATGTCTGCTATCTCCCGCACTTTTAGTCGACGATTATCTAAGACCGACGAAGGACGGTGGACTTTCCAGAACAGTAACAGTGTTTGGACGTCGACTATGGAATTAATCCTCCTTAAATTCGACAACACAGTTTTTAACCATTGAAAACGAAGGAGTAGATTCTAATAGTGTCGAACCCAACTCTGCTTTGATTTCGGGTGGTGTTAGGCCTTTCAAACGACACTGCTCTCAACTCGATTTTTTCCATTATTACAAAATCATACGAGACGTTCACTTTGGTGTATTATCAACTGACTAATTGACGGATAACTCTGTACTGTCATATTTAACCTAGTAAAGGATTATTCTACAGAATGGTAAAGAAGATTCCTGCGAATTCGCGCCATCTCTTAGTTAGGCCACGTAGTTTCCGAACAACCCTCTTATATCGTGGTAAGGGTTTTTTTAATTAATTTCTGCAGAATAAGCGACAGTTCCCGATTTACTCAGATATATTTATTAATTATAATTTTGTATTCATGCCTGTATACTTAGTAAATTGCAATAAAAATTTTTAAATTCTACTTCTGTTTCTTGTTATTCTTAACATTATTTAAATCTTGTACAAATTAATATATTTTTTTTATAAACGTCGACCACGACATTTGTAGAACACCTGATTTTGTCAAAAGTAAATTGTATTTATATTACGAAGTTCTGGTTTAGTATAGTCTAGAGCTATGTCTGCTCATATGAATATACTCTTATACAGAAAGCGTATAAACTTTAAAAACCTGGGTTTATTTGTTCAATTTAACAGATCAAGTTTATTTGTTTTGAAACAAATACTTTGAGACCATTTTTATATTTCCACCTCTCTCCGTTTTAAAGTTATGACGTTACAGACATTTTGAATAGTAGATTTTTTAGTGGATTTAGATTATATTTCTGATTTAAGTAATTTGCTCGTGTTGAGCTTGCTAGCCAATAGTTATAGAGATATTCTTCTTCCTCTTGCATTTTAAGCCGTAGCCTGTTCTTTTCTACGAATGTTATAGTGTCTCGGTAGAAATCGACATCCAGCTTTCGAGCCATCTCGTTTGGGGTCTTCCAGTGCCTCTTTTCCTTGCTGGTCTTTGGTTCCATACAATTCTTATAAGTCTTCCACTTTCGGCTCTTTGGACGTGGTCGTTTCATTCTCTCCTTCGCTTCCTTATGAATTTTACGATGTCTATTATCCCGCACTCGTCCCTGATTTCTTTATTTCGAACCCGGTCTCTTCTGTTTTTTTCCGGCTATTGTTCTCGGTGTATTCATTTCTGATGTGCGCAATAGTTGTTTAGTCCTGCTTAGATCTGCTCGTGTTTCCGCTGTATATGTCATTACCGGTCTGATGATCGTTCTGTAGATCTTTACCTTGCTTTCTATTCTTAGATATTTGTTCCTCCATATCACGTCTCTCTAGTATCCTGATATACCGCTCCTTTCATAGCATGTGTTATTTCCTGATAGTTGTTTCTGTCGCTCAACACCTCAATTCAGAGATACTTTAAACTCACCACTTGCTCTATTATTTTTTCTCCTATTGCCAGTTTACATCTAATCGGATCTTTAGATATTGCTAATGATTTCGTTTTTTCTATTGAGATTAATTAACATAATATATTCCGCAGATGTCGAGAATCTGTGGAGGAGTCTCTGTCAGTTGTCGTCTGAGGCCGCGATTAAACCACGTCGTCTGCATAGCATAAGATTGTCAGATTTTTATTACCCATCGTATATATGCTCATGTCATCAACACCTTCCCATTACTAAGTTAAAGATACTTGGGCAAAGAAAGTCTCCCTGTTGAATGCCGTTGTAAATTTTTATCAGTCATTCCCGTTAGTATTCTTGTTGTGTTGTTTGAGTATACCGATAGGTCCAGCCCGCAACGGGCCATATGGAACAATATACGCATGGAACGTAATGCGATGTGGCAACGTATGTACGACGCCACTCCGCGTGCGCATACATAAGTCCGATGATCGAGAGCAATAGATTGCCCGTCATTCGTATCTATAATAGCTGTGCAAATGTAAAGGTTGCAACAGTTGCAAGTTCAACTGTTTAGAATTTTCGAGACAATAACCCCTAGAAATCTCGAGGGAGTGAGGCGGGAGTTTTACAATAGGCTCGGCTATTGTTTGGGGAGAGAGGGCGGTATTTTCGAATCCTATATTTAGTGACTTTCTTAGAATTAAAATTTATTCTGCAGAATTATTGATTTTTTTACTTTTATCTTTTAGAAAACGTTATTGTTTTTATTACTTAAAATTACTTTTCCGTATCAGCTAAGAATACAATAATAATAACTTGGAGATATAACGACCTTTTTATATCTGAAACAAATGGGCAAATTACGTATACAGAACGAATATGCAAACGACTATATCCTTGCGCGGTTTAAGTCTTACTAAATTCATAAGTCTGCAATGTATGGTAATGTAAGCTATTGCGCGTAGAGGGGATTCGGCTGTTGCCACTTATTGCTCGGTATGGCCCGTTGAGAGCTGGTCCTATCGGTATATCTTTCACTACTTTTATCAGCTGTGTCTGTGGATCATTATTTTGAAGTATTGATATCTCTTAGTCGTATCAGATCGAATGCCTTCGTTAAGACCACGAAGCACATGAAGGCTGGCGCGTTGAATTCAATCGCTCTTTCGATTATATAACATATCACAAATGTGGCATCCACAGTTGACCGATTTGATCTAAAATCTTGTTGTTCTTCTCTCTCATTGTTAATATCTCATCGAGATATTAATTTCTTAAAATAAAAAATGTTGGCTATTAGTGCTAATATTGCTTGTGCTATTTTGTGATGGGAATCAATTATTACAAAAAAAAATCAACGTTTGGGCAGGAATAGTTGATTATACGATTTTGTGACCGTTCTTCATTGATGACTTGTTTACAGGCTAAAAACATTTAGAGTTATTGAGAGATTACCTCGTTCCAGTTTTGGCTGTTCTATTCCCAAATCAACGAGATCCCGACATTCCAAATGAAGAGTTGTGGTTCCAATAAAATAGGACTTTACCTCATTATTGCCAAATGCAACGTGCCTATCTCAACAAAGTCTTCCAAGGCAGGTGAATTGGCAGAAGGGGTTTTGTTGAATGGCCAGTACATTCCCCGTATCTAAATCGTTTAGATTTTTTCACATGAAGAGTAATATATGCTTTAATCTGCCAAACACAATTGAAGGACCGGATTCAAGCCGAGATGAGAAAAATGCAGCCAGAAGTTCTCCAAAATGTTTGTTCGGTATTTCGACATCGATTGACATTCCTGCTGCTAAGAACTAATTTAATTTTGTCCCTAACAAAAATTTTTTCATTACTATTATTTTTGTGACTCTTTTAGTACGTATTATTTTACATTTGATCTTAAAATAAGTTTTTTCTCGACAAATATTTTTATGGTGATAACTAAAGACGGCAGACTATGTGCCCACACTGTAAAATTTAATATAACATAATAAATTTAATATATATATGTTTATATACTGAAAAGGATTGTTCGACGTTGAGAAATGTTATATTTGCATAGTTAAAGCGCTCTTTGTATCAGTACAATGGATCTTCAGTATTGGTAAAAAGGATGTTATATTTGCATAGTTAAAGCGCTCTTAGTATCTGTACAATGGATCTTCAGTATTGGTAAAAAGTTGCCCTAATTTTGTAAAATCTACATTTTTATCTAATACACCTTATATGTATTATTTATTAAATTTAACAGTGTGGGCACATAGTCTGCCGTCTTTAGTGATAACTGATTCCTCACAAAAAAATAGCACAATTGGTATTAGCACTAATAGTAAACCTTTTTACTCTAAAAAATTGATATCTCAGGAACTATTGGTGAGAAAGCTGAATATGTGCATATAACTTGAATCATAATTTTACTATCTATCTAAATCTACTAAAAAAAGGGAGGAGGTTGTATTTAAAAAGGTCCCTGACGCCATAACTTTAAGACAGAGAGAGATGGAAAAATGAAAATGGTCTCGAAGCATTTCTCTCAACCAACAAATAAATCCAGGTTTATAACTTTTACATGCTCTTTGTATATGGGTACTACACTATTACGAGGGATTAGCTGAATTTATTGATAATAAGAAAATCTAGTAGGCCGTGAAAAACAATCATAGATTGTTTATTTAGAGCAACTTTTTATCTGTTATTATAATATAAATAAGTTTTACTAGCTCAAGATACTAAGTAAGAATTAATAAAATAGAGCAAAGACTTTATATCTCAGGATCTAAAGGCAGGTTCCGGATGTGTAGATATCAGGAGATTAAGTACATAAAATAAAACAAATATGTAAATGGTAATAATAAATATAATTCAGAATTAAATTGTTTTTTTTCTTTAAAATAATCAAGATACAATTTAGGGTTTTATGAGTATGTTATTATTATAACAAACAAGTGTAATGGGTTGTCTAGTCTAACCCAGTATATAAATGGCGAATGTAAACAAAGTATCAAAGATTTATCTGATGCATAAATTAAATTTTAAAGGTAAAATGATTATTAATTTTGAGATACGTGAGTAATATAAAAAGTATTTAATACTTGAAAGAAATGGAATATCTTGCGTATTATTACAGGTAATTAAAACTATGGTAAATACCTGTACAGATAACATAAGTAGTGACTAAAACTGATCTACAAGTAACCTTCTGGATGACATATAAACTGTGGGGCAATCCGTCTGTTAAAGATGTGGAAAAACTTGGTAGATAGGACCAATACGACTAGTAGACTATTCCTAATGTTAATCGGTTTAAAGTCTAGATGTTCGTAGAAAACTGCAAGGTTATGTGTACTTATTAATATCAGGAAAAAGGTGTAAATTATTCCAATATATCCAATAACAATACTGGTAACTCCTTTAATATCGCTGCATTATCATAAATAAGGATTAGTAACGAAGCTTTTACATATAGATTGCATATAAGTATTCCAGGTTATTTTTCATACGAAGAAATCCTTTTAGCAAGGTAAATATACCAATTGATCATAAGTTAAATACCTCCTAGAGTAGATTATGTTAAGATATCACTATTAAATTACTATTCGAAGAGGAATCTTTTAATATATCTGTTTATACACCAAATTTCTGTGCAAAAATCTACTTATTTATTATTCTGTTTTTTGGTAGTCAAGACTCCCATAAGAAATATTAACATTCCATAAATCAGATTTTCTATGAAAATGTACACTGAATTCAAAAATTAAATCAAATGTCATTTTGACAAATAAAAAAGGAATAATTTTAAAATGTTACTTTAAAGAAAATCTTTCATAAACCAGAGATAAAAATAACTCTGACAGATTAATCAGAATATACATTAACATCACTCACGTAATCGCAATCACAGTTTTAGGAATTTAAGTAAATCAGGGTCATAATAAATAATACGATGATAGAAATATGATAACATATAATATAATCAAAATTAGATTTAGAAAACCAAGATCCTCACGAAAACATTTAATTTAAGAGCAAGAAATAAAAATAAAATGAATACAAATTACAATATTAATCGATATCAATATTTCTAAATCCAATTATAATTTTACATCGAAAATACATAAATTTGGCTATTCAATAATATATTTAAAAATCATTAAATTGCAGATATACCATTTCTATACAAGAAAACATAAAAATGAAAGAAATTAAAAGAACATCAGATGAACTACATCAATATATATATATATATATATATATATATATATATATATATATATATATATAAAATTATAAGATGAAATTTAAATTACACGAAAACTTTAATAATACGAATTACTTAATATCCTGTCCCTGTCGGTCGAAGGCAGTAATTCATTCCTCAGGTCGATCGCTGTTCGGAGAATTAGACGACCATAAATTGCCCTTGAAGTATAGGCTGCAGTGCTCGTGAACCTCTTCAGCAGGAAGCTATTTTTTTCCGTTTACGAAGACGAAATGGAACGCCACGCAAAAATCAAGGTTGGGTTATATTTTCCTCAAACCTACGTAAGTCACAAACGACAAATTGGCTGTTCCAAAAATTAGAATTCACCCTTTTACATGATCTGCTTATGAACGATGAATTAACTAAAGGTCAAAAATGCGTAAATTAACTTCCATTAAGAAGATGTATACTCGTAATTTTTTTAAACGACTTTACACTACCATGGTCTGTCTGCTAATCCTCGAATCTCATCCGAGTGTAAGCGGAAGGGGTGATATAGTTACCAGAGTTAACCACAGACAGCGGAACAAGTATCCGAATGAACGTATTTAATATAAGATACCGGGACTCGTCAATAAATAATGAAGACTAGTAATCTATATTATAAAGGGAAATTAAGGCGTAACAAGTTCTTAGTTAACAAGCACCTAACTTTGTTAAAATTTACCGATAGTATATCGGTAAATAGTAGCCAAGTAGTATAAGGAATTTGAACGCGAAAGGAATCCTATTCATAAAAAAAAAGGAGCAGGGCGTCCTCCTACGGCTATTACAGACAAAAGCATTGCTGCTGTTAAGAAAATAATTGAAGAGTACAATGAAGTCACTTATGCGGTAATAGAGTATCAACTCAAAATTTAATCGTCAGCTGTTAAAACAATTATGCACGATCACCTGCATTTAAAAAATGTGATAAGCCGTTTTGTGTCGCATCACCTTTCTGACTTCCAAAAAGTTTCCAAAAAGAATTTGCCATCAAACTCGAAATTTCTTAAATAATGGCGGGCACCAATTTTTTTCCAAAATAGTGACAGGTGACGAAACTTATATTCCATTCTTCGGACTTCCTCCCCGCCAAGAAAGTCGTGTATGGATTCACGAAGATGAGGAAATGAGGAGATTCCTACAATGACTAAGAATCAGCGAGCTATGAAGAAGGTTATGTATGCGGTATTCTTCAGAAGTACGGGCTTAGCAAATACAAATAAGCTATATATACAAAAGACAGTTATTGCTAAGCGGTACACTGAAAAATGTCTGCCTGAAGTGTTCAGTAGAGTTCCAGACATGCTCCACCATGTTAATGCATCTTCCGATACGGCAGTTTTAACTCTCCAGTTTTTGGCTGGAAAAAATATAAAAGTAACGGCGCATCCGCCGTACTCACCTGATTTAGCAATTTGTGGCTTTTGGCTATTTTTGGGCTTGAACGCAATTTGCGTTGTAGAAGGTTTTCGTCTGAAGAAGAGATTATTACCTCTGTTCCCGCTTATTTTGAAGGTATTCCGAAAGAATATTGTTTGGGAGCTTTTAAACAGTGAAAAGAAAGAATGGTCAAGTGTATCATTGCTGTATTAAGAGTCATTACTTTGAGCATATTTAAAATGAAATCCTAGAAAATATTAACTGTGTTTTTTATTCTCAATAATTTCAGGTTGCCCCTCGTATTGTGCCGCCAAATCTTAAAAGACAGCAGAGAACAATTCGAGAAGAGCAAGAATAAATAATTTACGATAAAAAATAAATTGTATTGGCAAGGGACTACCATTGAACGAACACAGTCGTAACAGACGGAAATCTAATTAACATGTCTCCACTATATGTCGAGAAACTTCGAGTAAGTACAAAACTAAAATAGATTGAAATATACCAGTGTGAGAAAAATCGTACTTATTCATATAACAACGAGAACATGTTTTAATAATATCAAATATCAAATATAATTAATAAATCGGGTGTGGAGAATAAAATACAAGTACGTAGTTGTATGAAAATTGCCATCCAGCCATCGAGACACATGTTTTATCCTACTATGGACTCAACAGTTAATGATTCCGGATTGACAAACTTCACACCATGACCACTTCGCAGACTAGGCATAAATAACAACATGAAAAAAATTAGCGCCACTCATGACTTTTGTCAATGTCACAAATGTAAGACTTGGCAAGTAGTTTCTATGGAACAAACACAGTCGTAACAGACAGTAACCTGTTTTGTGCCCTCCACGGCCCGAGTTTCTAATAATATTTTTGGTATTTTTTAAAAATATTGTTTGTCTCCCTCTAGTATGTTTCAATAGTTTTTATGCAAGTTACAGAAGTTTTTCGACGTATAGTGAAGACCCATCGTTTAGTAGGATTATTCAAGTCTTACAAACGATGGAAATAGCCAAAACAACTACTCAATTAATCATCCATCGCAATAACTTTTCGTCATAATACAGATTCTCCTTCGTTACAACTCTATTCAACCGATGAAAACTACTTGCCAAGTCTTACACTTGTGATGAGGATGGCGTTGATTAGGTTAGCGTTCGGGATGTTGACATTAGTCAACGGACGGGGCTTCCATGTATGGTTTGACTGTATGCTGTAAGTTAGTCGTGTTGCGAAATTTGTCTATCCGGCATCATGCACTGATGAAGTCATAGTAGGACGAAAGACGTGTCTGCATGTCTGTATGACAAATGTCACTCGTATTGTTAAATTTATAGTGCATTGTTTTTGGTTTTGATATTCTTGTAACTTTAGATTTTTGGTATACGGTTTTCATATTTTTTATGTTCTAACTTTTACATATACAGGTTTTTTAAAGGTTGATGTGAAACCGAGTTTCTATAGTTACCTAAATGTTCTAAATTTTTACAATTTTAATATGTCTATGTACGTCACTTCCATTTCTTAACTATACATTCTGTGAGTATTTTACTATTGCTGTATACATTAATTTATTGAATGTCTTGTTAATTAAGCTTTGAACATCTTCTAAAGAAGCAACAAACTCGTTCTGAAATATAGAGATAAAAAATTAATGTGCTTTAATAGACAGACCGCTTGCCCGTTTTTAATTTATTATTAACAAATATTAGTACAGTCGATAATTCTTCTATGTTAATTGATATATATTCGTATATATATATATATATATATATATATATATATATATATATATATAAAGATAATTATTTCGTGACCTTTGTAAATTCAACAATTTGTTGGCGATTTAAGGTCTTATTTAACTTCAAAATATACATATTTAAAACAACCCTACATGTTTCGGCAAATGATGCCTTTATCAAGGAATATAAAATATAAATGACAGTATATTAATGTCATACATTTGAGTTGCTATGGATAAAATTATTCAAAGATATATTCCAATTGAATAATAATAAATCATGCCTTAGTATTCTAAAATAGATAGACAACAAAAACAGGGAAACGCAAGACATGAGTTATTATTATGTATGCCTTGGAGCGTCATAAGATGTAAAGCTGTCGGCATTCGCCTTGAACGAGAAGGAAAGCCAAGAAATCTTACTCGGACAACCAGACAGGAATCAAAACACGGAACTGTCAGCATGATAAGAAAATGTATAGATATTTAAATAACTTAAGATATATAATTATAACGAGCCATCGAAAAAATTCATAATTGGAGTAGACTGTGAAATTGGGTTGGTACTTTAGCCACTTCCACATAATGACACATTACTTGATGCTTGACAGTTTCATTTGGTTTCATTGTAAAAAAAGGTTATGGCATTGAAATGATACTACAACAAAAAAGAAAACAAATAATTTATTTAATATCGAAATCATAATCAAAATCTACATATAGCTACAGAAGTTGTTGAAAATGTTGTACATTTACATCTAAACACAAACCAACTCTTCGCCGCAATCCAGCAAAAACTTAAATAATATGCTGAAGTGCTTCAATATTATCAGCTGTACGTTTAGATGGCCGTCCACTTCCAGTTTTTCGACCGACGCTACCAGTCTCTCTGAATAACTTTACACAACTTGTCAAAACATTGTAAAAATCATTGTAGTCAAACACTAATTCAGGATGATCTTCACTAAAATCAGCCATGCATTCCGTAATTGAATACTGCCACTCGCCATTTACTTTCACACCTGTACGAAAGTAACATTCGACAATTTTTGCTTTTTGTTCTATGTTGAATACCATTTTTTAAATAAATTTAATTTTCTTAATAAGAGTTTTGAAGAATTTGACACAAACTTATAGTTTCAATGTCAAATAATAAATGTCATTATGTGGAAGTGGCTAAAGTACTAACCCAATTTCACAGTCTACTCCAATTATTAATTTTTTCGATGGCTCGTTATAACAGCAACATATATTATGATGGTAAATTGCAGATCGTTACATAGTTAAGTTTTAGTATATACTGCTTAAATTTTGTATATCACTTCTGTTGTTAATTGAATGTTTTTCCTGTCTAATACTAATCATTTCTTTAATTTCCCTTTTTATTGTGTGTTGTTCTTTATCAATTATTTGTGTGTTTTCAAAATGCTGTTATATAATTATATATCTTAAGTTATTTAAATATCTATACATTTGCTTATCATGCTGACCAGTTCCGTGTTTTGATTCATGTCTGGTTGTCCGAGTAGGTTTTCGTGGTGTTCCTTCTCGTTCAAGGAGAATGCCGTCAGCTTTACATCTGCAGACGCTCCACGGGCGCAAACATAATAATAACTCATGTCTTGCTTTTCCCTGTTTTTGTTGTCTATCTATTTTAGAATACTAAGGCATGATTTATTATTATTCAATTGGAATGTATCTTTGAATAATTTTATCCATAGCAACTCAAATGTATGACATTAATATACTGTCATTTATATTTTATATTCCTTGATAAAGGCATCATTTGCCGAAACATGTAGGGTTGTTTTAAATATATATATTGAAGTAAAACCAGACCTTAGATCGCCAACAAATTGAATTTACCATATATATATATATATATATATATACATATATATATATATATATATATATATATATATATATATATATACAGGGTTAGTTAAAAGTATGGAGACGGCGATTTATTGTCGTTATTATTCATTTTAGGGATTTATTTTCAATAAAAAGTTTGTTAGGATATTTTGATCTACATTTGAGAATATTTGAATTTTTTTTTCTTCAATTGTCTTTTAGTTACGCCTGTCCGCGTATTTTTTTTAAATGGGAACTAGTAAATTTTACTCTACCATTCGATAGAGATTTTTTTCTCTTTACAAAATTTTTTTGTTTTTTTTAAATTCATTTTAATAACTTTTTTATAAGAAAAAGCCGGTTCATGTGTATAACAGATATTCGGTACATCGCAGATAGACAGAAGCGTAGCGATAAACAAACTTGAGCGACATAATTTTATCAGTGGTTATTGTGTACGTCAAATCTTTGACAGAAATAATTCATTTGTGCAATTTGTTGCTGTTAATATTAACAATAGCGAGTTTAAGTGAACATGAACGAATTGAAATACTTATGATGTTGGGTTGTGTTATGGAGATAGACGCGGAAGTTTACAAGATGTTAGTAATTTATTTAATGATACGCATCCAAATAGAAATCCAATTTCTAAATCCGTTGTTGGTAAAACTTTAAGACGCTTTGAACAAACGGGTAGCGTTAAAGATTTGCCAAGGAGTGGTAGACCTAGAACAGCAAAAAGCGATGATAACGATCTGGATATTTTATTGGCTGTATCTGAATATCCCCATTTATCAACCAATCAATTAGCGGCCAATTTCAATATTTCACAGTCATCGATCGTGTCGTTTCAAAAAGTGAAAAGTATAAACCTTATAAGGTACACCTTGTACACGAGTTACCGGAAGATGGTTTTGATAGGAGATTACAATTTTCTGAAGAAATGTTAAATATTTGCAATAATAATGAAAATTTTGTCAACAATATTCTTTTCTCAGACGAAGCTACTTTTTGCCTTACCGGTGAAGTAAACAGATATAACTGCAGATACTGGTCATCGGAAAATCTCTCTTGGTTTTTGGAGCACCATACGCAGTACCCCCAAAAGGTTAATGTTTGGGTTGGCATTCTAGGCGGTCATATTATCGGTCCCTTTTTCATCAATGGAAATTTAACTTCGGCTCTGTATTTGCAGTTATTGCAAAATGAAATAATACCTGCTAGTGCTACGCTCTATCCTCATGAGAACAATGAACACCTGCCCAATGACAGTATCTGGTTCCAGCAAGATGGCGCCCCACCACATTATGGTGTAAATGTTCGTCAATATCTGGACAACGTTTTTTCCCACAGATGGATTGGAAGACGAGGAACCATTGAATGGCCAGCCCGTTCGCCAGATTTAAGTCCTTTAGATTTTTTTTTTGAGGATACGTAAAAAACAAAGTTTACAAAGATAAGCCCGATAACGTCGAAGATTTACAAATCCGAATTACCAGAACGATACAAGAAATTCCCCGAGATTTTTTACAGAACTCTGTTCGGGGTTTTGTAAATCGATTGGGTCATTGTCAAATTACTAATGGACGACAATTTGAACAATTACTTTAATTTACTTTGTTATTAATTTGTTTAATTTTTCTTGTAAAAAAGTTATTAAAATGAATTTAAAAAAAAACAAAAATATTATTGTAAAGAGAAAAACCTCTATCGAATGTAAGAGCAAAATTTACCAGTTCCCATTTAAAAAAAAATGCGCGAACATGCGTATCTAAAAAAACAATTGAAGAAAAAAAAAACAAATAAAATCACAAATGTAGATCAAAATATCTTAACAAACTTTTATATTGAACATAATTCCCTAAAATGAATATTAACGACAATAAATCGCCGTCTCCATACTTTTAACTAACCCTGTGTATATATATATATATATGGTAAGCCTCTTGATAAAGGCGTACCGCCGAAACATGTAGAGTTTTTTAAATACATATATTTTGAAGTAATATTCAGACCTTTAATCGCCTACTGATTAGGTTTACCATATCATACCAAGGTCACGAAGTTATTATATATATATATGTATATATATATATATATATATATATATATATATATATATAATAAAAAATTACTTTAAATTCGGGTAAGCGGTCAGTTAAGAAAAAAACCTGTTGAAAAATATTAAAATTTTAAAATCTTCTTATTTTTCAACTCTACATTTTTTACCCCAGAAGAAGCGACAAAGTCTGTTGCGAAATATAGGGTTATTTAATAAAGGAGTTTTTTTCTTAATTGACCGCTTACCCGAATTTAAATTAACTTTTTATAATATATCACGGTCGATAATTTCGTTTCAATTATATATATATATATATATATATATATATATATATATATGTATATATATATACACATATATATATATATATATATATATATATATATATATATATATATATATATATATATATGGAAGGGAATTTTTAAGAAATCCAGCAAAATTAGACTCTATTACTTAAGTCAGTTCTTTATTTATTCTCCCAATATTTCGCAAAAAGATTGTATGCTTCCTCAAGGGTCAAAATGTGAACTATTTTTCTATGGAGAAATAACCCGCCTCACTATACATAACGTTTACAGTATTTCAAGAGTAATCTGGCTAATAACAACTAGCGTCAATATAATTGATTTTTAAGTTACAGTTTAAAATGGAGGACATCATATTTAAATGAAACGAACATGTGTAAATATGACGAACAAAAGGAATTTACGCACCGACAATCACATGTTGTCTGTCAAAAGGTTAAACATAATAATATATTGAAAAACAAGTTTCATAAGGCACCATTTTGCCGCACGAGATTAGTTTAGAAAACGAGCCGCGATAGCGGCGAGTTTTCTAAATAGCGAGTGCGGCAAAAAGCCTTATGAAACGAGTTTATATTATTTTTTCAATTTTGCATTTTTTACATTAATAAATTGGAATTATTTAATTTGAAAGTTCAGAGTTTTATTTTTATATAAAGAATGCAGTTGGTCACATTGATACTTGACATTTTCAAATTTAAATCTTGCTATCCGCGAAGTATATTATATTACATATAATTTATTAATTTTAATATTATTAATTGTATACATTATACCATGTTTGTGCAGAGTACGTACATATATCATATTTGTCAAATGTACTTAAATTCTTAAAATCAAATGACAGCAATGAAATTTATTTCTGTGTTCGAACAACGCCAACATTGAAAAATGAAAAAAAGCGTATCGAAATGGAGTAATTTCGATACTGGTGTTATAATGAGTTCATTTCGAACGCAAAACAGTAAAAAAAATTTATGTAACTTAAAAATCAATTATATTGACGCTAGTTGGTATTAGTCAGATTACTTTTGAAATATTGTAAACGTTATGTATAGTGAGGCGGGTAACTTCTCCATAGAAAAATAGTTCACATTTTGACCCTTGAGGAAGCATTCAATCTTTATGCGAAATATTGGGAGAATAACTAAAGAACTGACTTATGTAATAGAGTTTAATTTTGCTGGACTCCTCCAAAATTCTTTTCCATACATGTTCTATCGGCAAAGACTCCTGGTCTAATTATATATATATATATATATATATGTTGATATATACGTGTTGAGAGGGGAAAGATATGCTCTGCTACAGATAATTATTCAGGGTAAGATACAGGGAAGAAGAAATATAGGAAGAAGACGTATTTCCTGGTTAAATAATTTGAGACAGTGGTATAAATGCAGCTCCATTGAACTATTTAGAGCCGCAGCATCAAAAATGAGAATAGCCGTGATGATAGCCAACCTTCTGAGAGGAGATGGCACCTGAAGAAGAAGAATATATATATATATATATATATATATATATATCCTTGTCTACATATATGTATATATATATATATAAAATAAATATATCAAGTTTGAATCAAGTTCTTCTAGGTTTCTATCGCCTGTGCTTTCCTTGTGGGATCCATTCCATCACTTGCTTGTGCAGTTGTTCACCTGTCATCTATTGCGCATGTCCATATCATTGAAGTCGTTTCGTTCTGATGTCGTCTACTATGTTATGCTCGACTCCCATGATTTCTCTTATCCTCTCAGTTCGGACTGTGTCCTTTTAAATCTACCAGCAGCTCTTCTCCAGAAATCCGTTTCTGTTACCAGCTAAGCTTTTACTGTTTTATCTTTAAGTGGCTAGATTTCAGAGCTATAAGTTGCTATGCTCTTAACAATTGGTCTAATTTTTTGCGAATCGTTTCATCTCGAAGAATACTTTTTAAGTGAGTTATGGATTTTCTAGCCTCAAAGTTCCTATATCGTATGGTTTTATGAAAGGTACCATCCTGTGCCATATGTAAGTAAACTAAATGAATACACTAAATTCTGATGTTTTTAGTGCCTAATTCATATAACTTCATTAATAGTTAATTAAAGATATTTGTTATTTTGGAACGGTTTTTTTTTAGTTCAACTTAAGGATGTACCTACTTAAAATAACATTTTGTCACCGTAAAGTATTAACCTACATTTTATGATATTTCTGTAGTATAGTATTCAATTCAACACACTTTTTACTTGTAAATAAATTTAAGAAAACATAAATAATGGTCTCCATATATTAAATTATAGTGAATATATTGTTTCATATAAATATGTCTAGTTCTAAGAGTTGTAAGACGCTAGGCGGGTGATATTTATTTTACGTGGTTTCGGCAATATACCGGGCTGGAAAATATTGTATGAAGGTACCTGTTAAAATACACAAGCACTGTTGTAATATCCTCCCGCTATAACAGTGACATAAATAAAAGTAATATATGTACATACGCAGATGGGACTCAGTAATAACCCTATTGCCAGCTACGAGGGTCGGTGTTGACATTCGCTACAGAATATCAAAACTTTTTTGTGAATAAAATTATGAAAATGGCAAATGAATTTTCTTTGCCCTTATGCTCTCAGTATTACAGAAAATTGAACGTTTGGGCCCGTATTTTCGGTGACCGCATCATTAGACCAGATTGATGGCAATTTAACGGCGAAAAAATATTTGAATATGTTAGATAGTTTCATTATTCCTACTGTTTGTGATCTTAATATCAATTTTAGTAATTTATGGTTTCAGCAGGCCATTTCTCCTGCACACACTGCGAGAATAATAGAAATATTTTTAAATAGAACATTTAACATTTAGAATTTAACGGCCTCCCAGGTCTCCAGATTTGATTCTCCTAGACTCTTCTTGTCGGTCTACCTAAAGCAGACTGTATACACACATGAATATAACATGACTCCTAGCTTAGAAAACTTCAACGCATGATTATTAACATCTGTAATAACGTTACATCTGATATACGACAAGAATTTTTTTACCGATTAGCGTACTGTTAAGAGCGAAATATATAAATAACGCAAAACAAAAGCTGAAGTTACTTCAAAATAATGTATTAAATCAAAATATTAGTCTACGATTGTAGTAAATAAACTGATTTATCTTTAAAAGTAAAAATCCAATTCTAAAAAGAAAAATGCACGAATCAAAATATACCGTATTGGTAACTGTAATTGTAATTGTTATTGCAAAAGAAAATATTATAAGTAGAGAACGGACACGCTTACCACCCTGTGCAGTATTGGCGAAAGGCTGTATTTCTAAAATATTTAATTAAGTTATTTATATAATTGGAAAACGAACGGGTGGTGATCTATAAAATTACGAAATACATATTTATTTGTTGAAAAGTTATATTTATAAAGTTTTTAATTTTATTTATATAATTGGAAAACAAACGGGTGGTGATCTATAAAATTACTAAATACATTTGTATTTGTTGAAAAACTTAACACAAGTACGAAAATCTCCCCTCCAAAATCCTGACTTTCAAAAACTTCTAGAATAACGTGACAAAAAAAAACTCCCTCAAAAAATATGGTAATTTTCTTAATCATCTATATTTTAAAACTAATTACATTAATAATGCAAAATTTACCAATAAACACGATTATAGAATTATAATGAAATAGAATTTATATAAAGCAAATGTGTAAAGTACATACATCGACGTAACACTTTTTATACACAAAAAAAAACTAATACGAGAGATATCAAATATAAAAAGAATTTAATAAAAAATACGAGATCATCACCACTCGTAATGCGTAAATGAGATATTAATTACACATCAAAACACTCAAAACCAGATAACCCCGAATTTAAATCAAATATCTATAGAAGTAAAAAAATGACGTTTTTTTACCCCCAACTGTACAAAGCAACAAACTTGATATCTCTGTTTCCTAAACCGGCAAAATATGCGGACATCGGACACCTCCAGTTCAAAATAATACCGCAAGTCGGAACAACTTCCGATGCAATAAAAACTATACAGTCCCGGTCATTACAATAATTCAAAAATATGAACATTTTTAAAATAAAAATCAATAATTAAATAAATGTACATGTTTAATAAATGTAATAAAATCACTGCTAGTTCAATATTATTTTTCTTCGGGGAAAATTTCATTGCAATATGTATTTGTTGAAAAGTTGTATTTTTAAAGTTTTTAATTTTATTTCTATAATTGGAACATTTTTATTTGTTCATTTTGTCGTTCAAGTTGAGTAAAGGAGTATTAATATTGACTAGCAATAGTTTCTCAAGGTTTTCTTACGTCAATTTTGTTCTCTTTGAATTAAGTACATCCTTATAAATAGAAAACGTCCTTTCTACATCGCAACTGGTTATAGGTGCATACTGGAAATATTCTTTTATTTCTTCATATTTAGCCGTTAGATTTTGTGGAATTGTCTCCATACATAATTGCTGCAATGTAATTAAATCTCGATTTCTATTAAGAATTGCTTCAAACTTTTGCCGAAGGCCACATTCGAAGTCACTTGGAATACTTTTCAAATTATTAACAGCCACATCTAATGTGGTTAATCCGTCATTTAATTTGAAATTTCGATTTTCAAAATAAGTGATTAGTTTTGGCAAATTTCCAAAGTGTTTGTGAAGAAAGTACAACTGATTTTTTAAATTTGGGATTTGTGTGAGCTCCTTGCACTCATCAATACTTCTAGCATCCTCCTTTAGCAGTGTTACGAAATGTTTTAGACTATCGAAATCCTCAGCATAATATCTAGTAGCTTACAGCCATGTTCCCCATCTAGTTATTACTGGAATGGGAGGCAGTGACAGAGATGGAAATTTTTCCCTGAAAAGAGCTACTCTCAATGGTGCTTTTCTGAAAACTTTTTTAAAAGCTGATACAAGTCTATCAACTTCCGGAAAAGTGTCTCTGATATATTCACAGATTCTGTGGAGAGCATGTGCTACACAAGTAATATGCAGCATATTAGGATATGTTTTCTTCAATAGTTTGCCTGTTTTTAACATATACGCAGCACTATCACTGACAAATAAAAGTATTTTTTCTTTGTACGTGGCGTCCGAATGAAGCATTTTTTTGCATATTCTCCTTAATGGTTTCAGCAACTGTTTCCGCATCAACTCTATTTAAAACACTTGTTGCTATTACATATGAGTTATAGGGAATAGTTGGATGTAGTACACCAGCTACAACATTTACCACACAGCGTCCTAACATATCCACCGTTTCGTCGGCGCTTATCCATATGTATTGATTTAAAAGATGGCTTCTAATGCGTTCGACTGTTCTCGTATGGCACCTAGAAACATAATATTTGCGTAAAGTTGATTCATCAGGAACATTTCGACCAGCATATTTTTGAAGAAATATTTTTAAAGTGGGATTGCTAAGTTTATTTAATGGAATATTAGCCGCCATAAAAGTTTTACAGAGTTCAGATGTGTTTGCGATCCTAAGTGACGAATTTTTGACGATATTTTACGGATTTTGTAATAAATTTCGGAATCACTGACAATGGACATACAATCAGTATGACCGTCAATCCAACTCGCCATTGTTTTACGATGCCGTTCTCGACGTTCTTCCATATCATGTCTGCAAAAGTAATTTAAACAATGCTCTAGATCTAAATAAATGAAAACTAAAAATGTGTGCGTAAGTTATTAAAACTGAACGAAATTCAATGCACACTCTTACGTCGAAATAATTGGTAGAAATAGATTCAATCAAACGATATTAAACAGGATCTATCACAAAAATTACGATGTAATTAACAGTTAAAACTATGAAAACAAGAAACTTACTCACAGCACTTTATTTATCTTACGAAATATAAACTAATAAATAAAATACATTATAAAAACCCCGCTTCTATCTACGCTCATGAAAACACTTTAAAAAACACTACATTCTCCGAATACAATAGCTGGCTTGTCCATTCTTTTCGCGGCGAGACCAGGTGTCCGAGTAAGTCAAACAAATACTTCATTGAATTACGCCGAGATATACTGAGCGATGTTATACACAATTCCAATTGCCGATTGCGTTTTATGGAAATTGCGTCCGTTCTCTAATTATAAGACATGTTCAAATAATCTTCTTAAAATATAAAACAAACATCGAATTTAGAAAGATAATTTATTTACTTTGAAATAATAAATTGTATTTATTTTTATAAATTTCTTTATATTTATTCGTGTTTTCTGGTGCGATGCCAGTTTAATTTTTCTATTTAAACTGATTGTGAATCTCTTTTATCTATAAAAACTATGTTTCCTTTTATTTAGAAATCTACACCAGAGTAATAATCTATTAGTTTGTTACGTTAAAAGAGCGACTAGAGTAGACGACGTTCCTAATAAAACAACCTACATATTACTAAAACTTAAATACCTTTTGTCCAATTGATTATATGTAATTATGTATTTATTATTACAACACCATTATGAAAGTTTAGTTCCTAGAACCTTCCTAGACCTTTTTCAACCGTCTCACTACCCTGTTTCAATAGCTGTTGGGCAAGCAGATTTGCGTGGCGCGTCACTGTGTCGCGGTATTTCTCGCCATGGTGAGCAATAACTTCCTGAATGGTGGGAGTTGAGAGTCACGTTTGATGTCGTTGGGTACATATCTTGAAGCGTCAGACATGGCAGAGTATCACTTTATTTTAGAACCTCTGTAGGATCTCGATGTTCGAATTACTGACGGTTCCACAGAGCTGAATACCATAAGTCCATATTAGTTTTAGAACAGTTTTATATAGTAGCTTTATTTTCTAGAGATAGTTGTAATCTACGATAGATTAATCAATACATTTGATTTAGTTTAATGCCCAACTACGTGCGTTTGGTAAAGATATGTGTCTGCCATGTGATACACATCGAGATGTATACCTAGGTATTTTATGGTGTTAGCTAGTGGGAGCCCACAACTGTTCATTCTGTCAGGTGAATATGTTTCACGTGGCTATATAAAAGTAACATGTACACATTTGGATTCGTTAGACCTCATATGGCATTTGATGATTCAGTTTTAGATTTTATATACGTTATTCGGAAGATTTTGTGAAGCAACGACAGTGTCAATAGCAGACGCAAGAATTGCTGTGTCATCAGCATATGTTGCTACGCTTACTAGCTTAGTAGTTTGTACATCAGCCGTATATGATAAAAACAAAATTGCCCTAATACGCTTCCTTATGCAACATCAGATAAAATAGGATACAAATCGATGTTGGTGTTGTTTTGCTTCACAAGGTGATTCACAAGGTGTTAGGTAGAATATTAGAAGTTGATAGTGAGAATGCGGCAAGTATGTTTTCAGTTTGTAGAATAATCCGTCACACCACACTTTATCTAAGACTTGGGAAACGTCTACGAAGACCATGGTGGCAGTATTTCTTTGTTTCGCAATCTCTATTTATCATATTTGCCTGTCTATGAATTTGTTCTACGGTTTCATGATTATTTCTGAATTCGAACTGATGTTCTGGTTCGAAAACTTTCGAAAATATGGGTAGAAGACTTATTGGTCTGTAAGATGAAGCTGCTTCTGGCTTTTCGTCTGGTTTCAGAATCATGACATTCATGACTATCTGTGCTAGTTTCCAGATATTTGGAAAGTAGTTTAGTATAAGAATTGCTGTGAAAATAATGTTAATAGTATATGAAAGCTGGTATTATATTTAAGTAAATTTTATTTTTAAATAATGATTGTTCGAATCTGCCGGTGAGATAGAAATTTGTACCTATCCATGTAATCATAATGATATCAAGTATTTAACTACTGAAAGTTGTCTACGGAAACTGAGTGGGGAGGCCACACAGAGTATACGCATGTCCGCATTGATCACATATAGGAACGGTGTCGCTGGTACTTATGGGAAGACGAATTTTTCCATAAATTCTTACTAGTTCGGTACGTATCACTATCCATTAAAAATAAAGAATAAGTTACATGGGTACATATTCTGGTTGCTCATGATTACCTGCTGCATTTGTTTCCAAGATCCGACTATAAGGTTTTCTACTTATTTTATTACATTTGAAACTATGGTAATCTTTATTTATTACCCGTTTCCTCAATTCTTAAGTCTTTAAGATTTTCCGTTTTAAAATGAACTTAGTCTTTCCATTAAATGAAAATATGTTAAGCAGGAAAATATTAGCATATTTATAGGCTTCTGATAGCTGGAAAATGTCAATAAAAAAACACATGATAACTATGTTGCATTTCACGTAGAGCTTCTGATGGACATGTAACCTCTTACTGCATCGCGTATGATTCTGAATATCTTCGCTCATAGCCAACACAGACCGTCACTTATCACTCTATGAACAGACTTAGCATATATTGAATCCGCACATGTCCTGAGATGGAACTTCTAAAAGACAAACTGGAGTATTTTTAAGCAAAACGTGGATCAGCGTATACAGGGTCTCCCTCCAACAACTATAAACTATCCTAAATTCGTATCAGTACTAATCGATGCTGCTACAAACTTCATTCCTCGTGACTATAGAAAACAGAGCAGTCCCGGTGTGGTCAAATGAACTTGAAGAACTTCACAAACGATATTCTATGAGTAGTGACAATGAAATAGCTGATAAAAAATCAACTTGATGAGGCTTGGAAAAGTAGATAGAGAGAAATTACCGAAAACATGAATTTTACTCAGTCTAGTAGAAAAAGCTGGTCGCTGTTTAGAATACTAGGTTCGGCAGCATTACCTTCCAAACAAATTTCGCCCACTGATACCAACCGTATAACCGAACGACTCCGAAATATTTCAAATAACCGACAGAGCTTTTGCTAAAGTTATTAAAAAAAGAAATTAAGGATACATTTTCTGGTCTCCCTCAAAATTCGCAATGGTAATCTCCTTTTTCTACTGAAGAAATCAATTCAGCCATTGCCCAGACCAAGTTGAGAGAGGCTCCTAGTGTTGACAATGTTTTCCTTGAATTCAACAAAAATCTTGGAATGGTTGCCCGAGAATAGTTGAGAAACTTTTAAAGCAATATCTTAAGGAGCAAGTTGGTTTCAGAACGGGAAGGAACTGTTGTGACGAAGACTTGACGTTAACAATGCATCTTGAAACAGGTTTTCAGAAGGACCTGAAATCATCCGTTACTTTCGTGTATTTCTCCAGTGCCTATGACACAGTCTGGAAGAATTGATTTTTAAATTCCAAAAAATTAGCCCATTAAGCAGATTTAGCCAGAATATGCTGAGCAATCGCAGTCTAGATGACCGATGGAACTAGTAATGGCAAAACGTTGAAAAATGAATATCCTCACATCTAGGTTCTGGCTCCTCGTTTTTTCAATATTTACGCCAATGATCTTCCACACACAAAATCACGAAAGTTTCTATATACAGATGACTTGGCTTTATGCACCAAAACTATGAATTTAGAGGATGGGGAATTACAACTTGTTGAAGATCTACAAGTTTCAGACGAATATTATAAGAAATGGCGCTTACAACGTAACCCTTCAAAATCCGAATCATATGCCTTTCATTTGTGTAACAGAGAAGCCAACAGAGAGCCGACCGTTTAATTTTGTAGCAGTCGGATCAACCACAACCTCACTCTGAATATCTGGGCATAATATTAGACCAGCCTCTGACATTCAAGCAGCACCTCTATAAAACTAGTGAAAAGGCGAAGACCCGCAATAATATATTACATAAACTTGCCAGCAATTCATTGAGAGCGAATGGAGAGACCTTGCAAACAGCGGTCATTGCACTGGCTTGGTCGAATTAAATAAGTAACAACATAGAGAATGAATAAAATCATCTTAAAAGTGATAATTAAAAACTAACAAACAACAAAACATTACTAGTACGTTTCAGAAGTCCTAAGTAAGGATTCGGCAGAAGATATAAGAATCAAAGTAATATAGAGAAAATCAGACGTCTTGTGGTACCATACATCAATTTCACTTGCTGCAATATAATTATTCGGAACTGACACCTAAAGTAAGTGTTCGAAATATAACAAAAAAGTCCTCATTATGATGGTTTCGATACTTGTAACAAATATTTATAAAACAAACGATAGAGCTAAACGAAATGAAAATTTATTATTGCCATCTTCTTGACTCTTAATATTAAAATTCGTCTAGACGCGCGAGCTTCAACATCAATATTGAAATTTTAAATTAATTGTATTTTGATGATAATCCTATTCATGGCACCTCAAATATGGATGTGACGGTAAATTTGCTTATTTACCCTGTAAATTCAATTTTTTTTACGTTTTTAAGTGCCAAGACGAGAGTAGTTTTGCATTGGAACACTCGAATAAAGCGCGAGCTATGGGAATATTCAGCGTTATACTCGTCATCTGCATATAAATGCGAAATGCTTTAAAATAAAGTTCTTTTTGAGTTACGAACTATAGATGAAGGTATTTCCAGAATGAGTACCAGCAACATTCTTTGCTAACCGAAAAGACTATTTTAGAATGAGAAGTTTTTTCCTTTTCCAAAGTTAAACTGTTTTATTTAATACTTTTAACAGGTGAGTCAGTCAGAAAATTGTTATTACACATACAGCGTCCGACAAATGAAGAATAACTACAACAAAATTATTACATAATGATGCGATTTTTTGTGATTTATTAGAAAAAAATTGCTTAATTTGTAAATGTTTGAAGCACCTATATTTTCTACATTTATAAATAAGATTATACATATTTTACTAATTCATTGAGTATTAGTCAATGAATTTTCAATTTAATTTTTTTTCACATTTAGGAAAAACTAAATAATAAATATTAAAGACGTAAATACAATAATACAAATATGTTGAAAAATGTCAGTATACGCACAAATGCCAAATAAATACAGGGCATGGTAACTTACATCACATGCTGATGAGGGCAAGGCAGCCCGAAACAAGTGTCCGTAAGTTGATAGCCTTCGATCCAAATTTGATATGTGTTGTGTATACATTTTTACGTATACAGGTGTTTTAACATATATATGTACGAGGACGTATATATAAGGTCTACGAGAGCGCCATTGTGTTAATACAAGGGTCACCTTTTATATTTTTACAAAATCTGGGAAGAAAACCAATTTTTTTGGAAAACAAACTATTTTGTTGTTTTTCAAAATATTCGCCTTTATGGTCTATACACTTGTGCTCAAAATACAGTGCTCAAAACATTTTTTCCACTCTGAAGGCTGTATCTTAGAAACATGGTTTTCAAAGGCTACGACTACTCCTTGAGGCGTCGAAAATCGCTGTCCACGCATTTTTTGTTTCACACTTTACAACAAATGAGACATTATTTCAACAGTTTTCTCCTTCAAATAGTCAACTGTTAGACGTGCTGTATGGGAACTCGCATTGTCGTGATGATGAATAATGCGATGTTTTCGGTTGTTCTTCCTGATTTCGTCTATAAGTTTTGACAAACAAATTACTGTATACTATTCAGCGTTAACAGTTTTTAGATCCTCTAAAGGAATTGTTGCGATGTGTCCTGTACAACCGAAGAAACAAGCGATCATTTTCTTGGAAGTGCGCCTTGCACGAACGACTTTTGTGGGGTTCGGTTCGTCTTGAGTAGATTGTTGCTTGGTTTCCGGCTCATACGCATATATCCATGTTTCGTCACCTTTGACGGTATGGTATACGGATTTTGCGGTTCCTACGTCGAATTTTTTGCGCATCCCTTTACACCAATTGACACAAGCTGCTTTCTGTGCTTCGGTCAAGTTATGTGGAATCCATCTGGAACTTATTTTTTTTACAAATTAAATGTTCATGTAAAATCAAATAAATTGCAGTGTGCTCAAGTGCTTGGACGTGGTGGCGTTCAACCCAAAACAGAGAAGAAGAAGAAGAAGAATTGCAGTCTGCGATATGCACTTCTACCTCACTGTATGTCACATGTCGATCGTGTTCTATCATTTTCCGCACAGCATCGAGGTTTTTTGGAATCACAACAGTTTTTTGTCAGCCTTTACGTGATTCATCACTCACTGAAGCACGACAATGGCGAAATTCTGCAAACCAATTGTAAACTGTCTTCTCTGATGGTGCTTCATTACCAAAAGTTTACCGAAGCCATATAATGCATTCTTGTGGAGTTAGGCCTTTTTTATAATTGTAAAAGGTCATCAAATCCAACTAAAACCTCCAAGAGTAATCTCCATTATTTTACAAACTTACTTAAAACTGTAACTGTCAACAAACTACTGACCCAATTTCTAAGCTATCGCGAATTTCTCATTGACAAATGTCAAACTTTAAGAATATCCAGTGCCCGATTGTAAAAATATAAAAGGTGTCCCCCGTAGTAAGAATACAAACAATGTCTAACTCGTCTTAGTGAGCAACGTTTCATTTTCTTTACACCATAATTGAGTAATAGTGTCATTTATCATGAGTTCGATTTGTAACGATTCGATATAGGATGTTTAAGGCTGATAGGTAACACGTCCCCGAAATTTACAGGCCCTCCAACACTGTTTATTGCAACGATTGTATGGATGAGAAGAATTTTCGCGAGTGTGTTCGACGTGCAAGACTCTGTCACAGAGGCGGAATGAAGGCGTTAAACGAAAAGCGATAAAGCCTAATTCAAAAAATTCGCCCGATTATACAAAAAGAAATTATTCGGCAATTAGGCATTAGTCATGAAAGAGTCCAGTGTATTATTCAAACATAGAATTACAGAAAAAATTGCTCTCGCTTCGACTAACGGATGTAATGAAAGAACAAAGAGGAAACAGAAAACTTCTCAACCAGTATGGGCATGTAGCAGATGATTTTATGATGAACATCAGCGTCGGAGAGGAATCTTGGGTTTACGATTATGACCCCGAAAATAAACGACAATCAATGGAATATCGTGTTCATGATTCTCCACGTATACGAAAATAAAAAGGAGAATCGCAACGCAGAAAGCTTACCATTTTCTGGTATGTAATGGAGGTCATTCAAACCGAATATCTGCCGAAAGAATCAACGTGTAATTCAATACAATCACAAAAATGGCATTCCGTAAAGTGCACGTATTTTTACCTGCACTCCATGCAAATCATAGGACGTGCAAATACTATTACCACGTTCGTTCCATTTAACCAGGTTCACAAACTAACGGCGCATCGCGCGCAACAAGTATTACTTGCCTTGATTTATAATTTTGAAACAACGCTAATACGGTTTATCAGGTAAAGTGTAATATTTCACTTATTCTGATGAACAGTCAATTCTCTCCTTTTTGCGAAAAAGGGCTTGAAACTGGAATCTAATGATATGTTAAAAGATGTTATGGAACGGATAAAAGCTATTTATTTTTAAGGATAAATTATGGATATTTCAGCAAAACTTTATAGCCTATGAGGACATAATGCCAAATATACAAGGATACTTAAGAAATGAAATAAAGGAAGTTATTGTAATCGAAAACCGGACCCTTTTACAGCCCAAGCGTAAATCTATTTGTGCTAAAGTGCGTGACCTCCAAGATGCTTCACAGATATCTAAAGCGTTTGGAAGAAGCACCGACTCAGCACTTAAGATCCAAGACTATATGGCCATAAAAGGCAATCATTTTAAACGAAACAAAGGGATTACTAATTGTATTCTCCAGTATGTGTCTCTTTAGATCTTTCTTCGTTGGTTGATCCTGTAGAGTTGATTCGATCCTTCGTGTGGTTTGGATTACGTTCACCGATAGCTCGTCGGCATCGTCGACGACTAACTGAGATTTAGAGTCCGTCTTCAAACTGCCAACGCTTGAGGTTTGGGACAACTCAATAGGCGTTAGAATTTCAAATATTTTCTTGCGTAACATTTTTTTTGTGTTTATTTGTTTAAGTTTATCTAGTCAGTTTATAAATTTAATTTCCCTTCAGGCTTGTGTTATTATTATTTAGATTTTAATAAATTCATTTATTCTCAGATTCCACCAGTTTGTTTTAATTAATACCACTTAATGTAGTTGTTCTTTTTCTCCTTGCTCCATAGTTATATTATAAGTTTCTATGAGTACATAAGATTACTAGATACCTTAACTGAAAGCTTATAATTGGTTACTACCACCTTCCTTTAAACCATAAATAATAATAATGAAATTTATTTAAATAAAATTTGTCAGTTGTGTTTTTTTATTACTTTGTGTGATATTTTTATGTGAATTTATCTTGATGTATTCGCCTGCGTTTTTAAAACAAATTCCTTGTTTTTCATTTAAACGTTCTATGAAATTTCTACTTATAACTTCAACAAGGTGACACTCTTAGTTTTGAACAACCGACACGACCGTCTTCGCTGAGCAGCCTGACAGCAACACTTGATCAACCGTACGTACAATTCACCTACAAGAAGCCTCATATGAATGTTTTGAGATTACGTGTTTTTTAAATTTTGTTTTGAATTAAGTGTGTCGGATGAAACATTAATATTATTAATAACAATTTGAAAAAAGAGAGTGTATATTCTGATCGGTATTTCGAAAATGTTGAAAATAGTTTTCCTTAATAGTCAGTGAAGACCCATGGAGTTGTAACATGGTAGACTTCTTAGGATTTGTGTCGTACGGTAGCAGTACGTCTATTATTACCCCAGAGATAGGTCCAGGTAATCATCATCATCAGCTTGAGTCGTGGCACCAAGAAAGCACCATCGATGTTATTGGCCGAACTAGGATTCCAACCTGGTTCATAAAATTCATAGCCTAGTTGAAGATGAATTCGTTGATAAAAAAGCATCTACATAGAAAATTCTACTAAAAGCTATGAGACTTAAAGTATTTATACTTAAGTATTCAATATAGAGATTTGGGGTCACAAAATTTTGTTCAAATAATTTAAAATATACTATGGACCACGCAATAAGTAAATAGATGTTGTGCCAGACGCAAAAGTTTTAGACATGCATGATGTTTTGCCAATTTTTCTATTAGTTGTTAGTACTGTTAAAAAACAGTAATATCTTCACTTAGTATTTATGTTAATGAACAATTATTTCATCTTTCGGAGGCTTCTTCAATTTTTCTTTTAAACTAAATATTGCAGGCAAAGTCACTTGGTTAAACACACGAGCTAATGATCTCATTGGGAATTTCTTCAATTAAATATAAGAAACTTACGATTTAATGATAATGATCAATATATCAACCCTCTCTAGCATCTTTAAATACATCAGTGTCGTTCCAGTTTTAAAAAAACGTAATACAATAAAAACATATACAATATGCATGTGCAGTAATCACAAAACAGTCGTACAGTATCCTATATTTAAACGAGTACTATACGAGAAATGCCTTTTATATTTCAAGAATAGGCGATCCTAGTGCTGCTAGCTGACACCTACGTCTTTATCGTAAAGTTCGACATTTTTAACAGAATACTTACTCACAAGGTTTTGACGTACATGTGCTATTTGTGTTGTTTACAGTGAGTTAAAAAATTCATATCGGCCCCCAAAAATGGAATTAACTCGTGAACATTTCCGTCCGATTACTTTTTGCAACTTTCGCCGTGGATTACCACAACAATAGTGCATCGATGACTTAGTTCAACTTCTGGCGATGAATCCCCATAAAAAACCAACATATATCGATGGTATACTGAATTCAATCGTGGCTCTGCTTCGCGCACAATTTTGTAAAAGTCGTTCAAAACCAGTTGTTGTTCAGAAAAACATTGCTGCTGTACGTGAACCGATATTGCGAGATCGGCATGTGACTTATCGTGAGATAGAGATAGAGGTATCCTTGGGCATTAGTGAGACCAGCCTACATTCAATTTTGCATGAACATTTGGCCGTCAAAAAAATTGGTTTGTGTAGAATCCCACATAATTTGACAATCTCTCAAAAAAGGCTCGTGTCGATTGGTCGAAATAAATGCTAAAGAAATACGATCGAGGTGCTTCAAAACACGTCTATGACATCTAAGAGGTGACGAATCATGAATCTACGTGTATAAGCCCGAAAGTAAACAGCAGACGACGGTATGGATTTTTTAAGATGAGTTAAATCCGACAAAAATTTCTTCGGAAAAACCGGACACATGGCAACTGTACCATTGGTACAACGTCAGACGGTTAATTCTGAATGGTACACAAGCATTACCGCACTTGGACTGGAAAAAGTGATTCGACAATTTATTCAAGCGCATGCAGAAGTGTATTGATCTTAATGGAGAATATTTTGAAAAACAATAAAGCCATGTACGATAATTAATTTTAGTTTATGTTCGCTATTTCCGAAATATAATAGGCATCCATCGTATATCATGGTTGCATACGCAACTGCATGAATATATTTTTAGAAATATTAAAAGTCCTAAATTATATAATTTTGGTGAAACTTATTCAATGAATTTGATTACGTACTTAACAATTAAATTTCTTCTTACGACTTCCAATTTGCAGAGTTCTGATTTACGCAGGCGTTATAAAAACAGTTTTTTAATAATAAATTAAATATCAAAATACTGCAATCCATCCATTTATGAACGGCTTATAATGGCGAGGGAAAATATTTTCGAGACCACTGAAAAGCTTTGGATGGGTTATTATGCAACACGCACCATAGGTGAACCTAATTTAGTACCGTAAAATTATTAGTACCGTTCTGCTCGTCTCAAACATCCGAACGATAAAAGATTTGATTCAATGGCTGACATTAATTGTCGGCCATTGAATCAAAAGGTCGTCCAAGTAAGCACTTCTTAAGTACTTACTTAAGCAGTACGACCTTTTTGAAAACAAATACAAAGGGTCTACATGGCATGACATGGCAGAAAATAATCGAACGAAGTGGACAATATACACTTCATTAAGTAATAAATTACTGAATACAGGAAGTTCGTATCTTACTTTAGTCGCTAAAGAAACACTAAAATAGTACTGAGAATTTGAATTGTACATGGAATGCCATCGAAATCACGGCTCAATATTTTCATGTATTTAAACCGAAAGCGCAAAACTATTAAACATAGAATCGTGTGCTTTAGATGTGTTTGCGTTTATATTTATTAAAAAATGTTCTATAAATTTGTGAATTTGTTTCGTTCCTGCATATGCATTCCACGATAATTGCACTCATGTACAATAAACCCGTCGGCAGATATCGATACTTTTATACCAATGGCATCCAATATTCTGCTTCCATGTTTGATCAATACCAAAAGAATAATATCAATGTGAGCGTATGGAAAATTCCAATCGAATTGTTACGCCGATAAAACAGAAATGTGATTTAGTACTACGAATGCAAGGATGATGTCATTTCTCTAGTTTCTATTATTTTTTATAAAAATGAGAAGTATTTCATATACAAAACATGAATGCGTATGTAATACATTTTATTTTTAGACGTACAGTTTATTTCTTTTTGAACTACATACACGTAAACATTACTTTTAAGTAGAGAACGGACATTCTTACCATATGACTCGGCGTAATTCAATGAGGTATTTGTTAGACCATCTGGCCATCTGGTCGACGGCGATTGCAATGGACAACACACCTATTGTATTCGGAGGATATATTCCATTAAACGCAATCGGCAATTGTAAATGTTTATAAACATCGCTGAGTACATCCCGGCGTAATACAATGAAGTATTTGTGTTTGATTTTCTCGGCCACCTGATTTCGCCAGCGTTAACAATGGACAACGGCTATTGTATTGGGATAACTTAGTCATGTGGTAAGAATGTCCGTTCTCTACTTTTAAGTGAAAAATTTTTGTTGATATAAAAAAATTATTTTTATTTTTCTATATAATCGCCTTTCAATTCTGCGTACTTAGACTGATATTTCAATTTCTTATATAGACAGAAACAAGAAAAATTCTTAACCACAATATAAATCAGTCAACTCTAAAAACGTATTTCGGCAACTAAGTTGCTATCTTGAGTAGAATAATCTGAAAAATAGTATGCAATATTCAGAGATGAGGTGTAACGTTTAAGATATTATATTATATTGTTGCTGTCCATGTGTAGTGTATTATTTTAAAATAATATTTAGTCCTTATCTTTGTAATTTATATAGAAATATACAGAAAATTATTGTTGCATAAAAATTATGTCGAAATATCCAAAGTCAATTATTAAAAGAACGCTAATTGGGGGTGTTTATGTGACACGTTTGAGCGTCAAATCAGATGTAAACGGTGGTTGATTTATATTTTACCACGTAGCAGCACCAAATTATTAAAAAATAACCCATTGTGGATTGTGTTGATTTTGTTCCGGTTTACGAAAGTGGTTTGAAATGTTTCCGACCTAACAAAGATACAAGAAATTTTTTCCTAAAATTTATTTTTATTTTTCTAAATACTCTCTTTGTAAATCTACACACTTCTCCCAGCGATGCTCCCATCACTTCAAGCCGTCCAAATAGTACTCGGCGTCTTTCTCTGCAAAATAATTGTTTACGAAAATTTCTGTCCTCGGAGAGCAATTTTGAAGTTTGGGAACAAAGAAGTCGCTTGGGGCTAGATCTAGTGAGTAGGTGGGTGGTTAAGCAGTTCGAACCGTAATTCATTGATTTTCGCAATGGCAACCGCTGAGGTGTGAGACGGCGTATTGTATTGGTGAAACAATTTTTGCTATTCTGCAATTTCTACCTTCAGCTTGTCAAGTAATGATGCGTAGTATACTTCTGTAACGGTTCTCTCTGTTTGAGGACAATCGATTAAGATAACTCCATTACTATCCCCAAAAAACAGTCGCCATCACTTTCCCAGCCGAAGAAACAGTTTTTGCTTTTTTGGACCCGATTCCCCCTTCGTAGTGCACTGCTTTGACTATATTTTTTGTTTAGGGCGTATAATGGTGTATCCAAGTTTCATCTACAGTAATTAATCGGCGCCAAAACTCTGATTTATTGCGCATAAACTGCGCCAATTGGAATATGTGACAAAGAGGTTCTTTGGACATATTCATAACTTCTGCTATCTGTCTTACTTTAATTAGGTGATTCTCTAGCACCATTTGGTGAACTTTAGCGATGTTATCGTCACTGGTTACAGTTTTTGGACGTCCCGAACCCTCATCGTCTCTCAAGTTGGTACGGACACGTTTAAACTCAACTGTCCAACCCACCGCGGTAAGCAATGGTGCAGAGTCCCCGTACATAGCGTCAAACTCATCTTTAATTTGCGTAGGGGTATTGCCTTTTAAAAACAAATATTTAGTGACGGCTCGATACTCGATTTTTCCATTTTCATAAAAACACTGACATCGACTCACTGAAACGATTGTCAAACAACAACCGCCGTCCAAAATGGCTGAAATTTTGGTGAGTACCTGTCAATAGATGCGCAACCGCATTCCCTAGCTTTTATTGAAGAGTGCTGCCACCTTCACCTTAAGGTCAGAAATATATCAGACCATTCTCGTAGCTCTAGCCTCCTAACAATAATGGAAATGACTTAAAGTAATGTACTGATTATCTATCAAAGGTCAAGGACATATGTTGTATGCTGAAGTTTTTATTTAGTATTCAATTAAATGAAAGTTATATGAACAGATAACAACGAATAAGGAGTAACAAACTGCAAATAAATTAAGGCATTTGCATATGTGATTAAAATAATATAATTAAGAAGTTATAGTGTTACTTGCTTGTATTTATCCAGGACGGATAGAAAAACGTACAAAGAAACGCTGAGCGGCATGGTTCCCAATGTTGATTCGCCGGTCGACGAATACTGCTGGTGCTCTTTACTCGGGGAAGGCTAGTAAGTAAGAGAGAACTTGTTTCGGGAAATACCGCCGTAGAAAGCATTGCTCTTACTTTCTAGTTTAGATTTGATAACTAATCATATTGCACATAGCAATGCCTAATAATGAAAAATTAATTAAAAGCACATACTCTAGAGTTGTGACGTTAAAGAAATTAATACAATTGTAAGATTCCTTGAGAAAATACATTAAAAAGATATGTCCCACGATATGGTTTAGTTTAGTTTGGTTTAAAACAGTGAATTAAATGCGGCTATTAAAGCTATATCAATTTTAACAGCCGAGGCCAGTATGTTTTTGACATACAGATTATATCGTTTGATAGCAAGTAATCTTCCTATTTAGGACATAAGACTATAAATGTACGTAATTAATATCCAGGGATCGGCAGTCATAGGTGTATTCCAGGAGGGAACTTAAATGATTGTAACGGCCCAATCTCTTGTTTAGTTTCATTAGTTACTTGAACTTTATTGCGTAAATATGTACCATCTACATCCGTCACGAAATACTGTTGAAAGGTGGATAAGAGCTTATTACCTTTTTTTCAAAACTGTGTTAACAGGAAATATAATGACTTGCATGTACTCACGAATCCACCTTAAGAAAATTTTATATGTCCCCGATTTACGATGAAATTATTACAATTGTCAATAATATTATTATAGTATAAAAGATCAACTTATTTAGGTGTCGATAGATGAAACTACTGACGTTAAAGGACGCTATATTGCAAATGTTTTGGTTGGTGTTAGATATAAGTAAATTTAGGATAAAGAATTAAACTTTAAAATTTCCAATTTTATAAATAATCAAGGTGCATTTCCAAATTTAGACCACCATATAACACATAATTTTATTGTTATACTCAAATTATAAACCTTTCTTTAGATTCCAAGAATTTGTATTTGCAAATTTATGTATTACTTTATACATTAAACCGCTTGTTTTATTACCTAGGGTTATTAGTAAACAATTTCCATAGAAAATGTTTAATATGATCATCTTTTGTTAAGCTCTAAATATGTACAATGGGTTTCATTACTGAACAATGGGTTTTATCCGGAACTACGAACTTAGGTTTACAACACCAACTAAAACTTAATTAGTAATTATATTTTATTATTTATTAGTGAGTAGGTACAATTTCTACGAATTAATCACAGAGAAAATTCCCGTTATGACGTCAAACAATACAATGTATAACCAATACGCGAATTTTAATTATGTAATAGTTTAACAGTAGCGGTATAATTTTATCTACTCGTAACACAGTATCAACTCAACAAGACAACAGAACTTCTCTTCATAACATTCATATTAAATAGTATCTATCAGAGTCTCACACTAGGAACAAGAAACTTAACAATATCATATTAACAACAAGAAACATACAGTCTCATATAACAGTAAAGAATTTAAGTTTTAAGTTAACATTAAATGTTTCATTTGTGAGATTAGGTTTAAGTGTTTTTATTAAATAAGTAGAATATTCATAAACCAAACCTAGTTTCAATTCAGCCGCTATTAACCAAAATAAATAGCCAGCTTATACGGACGTTACGCCCCGTGAGTGGTGGGTCACGCACAAATTTATACCAACATTTGGTCCTTCAAGATCTGGATATAAATTATACAATTTTAATGGAATTATATCTTGAAAAATACATTTAAAAATAGATTAGTACTCAAGAGAAATTATAAAAATCATTTGAAAATCCGTCAAAAATATTCAATTATGTATATTTATTACAAGAGAAAATAATCTTTCCAATTTTGTTATGGTTAAATTTATGGTAATATTTATTATCAACTTTACCTAATTAAAGAAACTAGAAAATAGAAAGTGGAATGGTTTAAAAAATAGAAGTTATTGAAATAGAAATAAAGCTACGGTTCAAATCTTCACTTTTTAATATTTAAAATTAAATATTGAAAAGTGAAGATTTGAACCGCAGTTTTATTTCTATTTGCAATTATGGATCTTCCTCAAGTAATAGCCGAACAATTCAGTTATTAGAAGTTATTGTTTACATAAATTTAAAAGTAAGTTTTTTGCTCTGGTTGCTATTTGATATTATTACCCTTGAAAAACAAATACATGCGTAAAATATAATATTTTCTCATCAAAAAGTGCTAATATTTTTTTATATATCCATATATATATGCTAATTTAATCATTACGGTATGCTCCTGAATATATTCCCTCCAGAAGTTTGTCGAAGTAGCAACTATTAATATAAAGTTCAATTTTCAACCCGTCAGAAAAGTGTTTGATATATCACTGGTGTGTTTCAGAATGTTTTAAATTGGTTTCATCTCCAGCAGATAAGTTAGCATTTAATGTAAAAATATTTTACAGGAAATTTGTATATGATATTAACAAACATATGAATTTTACCAAGAGATAATAATTTACGTAAATACATAGAGCGTCACAAAAATTTAAGTTTGCTATTTTCCAATAACCCAACATTATCGAATTTTATCGAATTCAAAACATGTATTTCAAACTAAACCTTTTATATATTACTGGCTGAACCCTACAGTGTTTTGCTGGGTCTAGATTTGATTATATCCTTTGAAATAAATTATAAAGAAGTAAATGTGCTACAAACCGGAAAAAAATTACAAAGCAAGGTCAATATTAGAACTAATTCACATTAAAAAACAAGAAGAAAACGCCGTAAACGATCGTAACGATATAGAAAATTTATGAAAATTATACTTTCCTATAATATAAAATATATTAATAAAGTAAAATTTAATTCAAAACTTAATTATTTAAAATCACCGACGCGAAAATAAAGTAAGTAATTTGATACTTACTTTATTTTCGCGTACTAGCAGGGATAAGCAAAAAAATTTAGATAAAGCAGATGCTGTAAGTCCAGTAAATTTCAGTTTACTTCTATATGTAGAATAAACAATATGTCGCATTTAAGTAAAATAGTTTAAAATAAGTACAATATAAAACTCATGAAAACAATGTGTAAGTAACATTTAACATATATTATTAATTTATTATTAGGTTAAATTATTTACAGAAAACATTTTATATTATCAACAATTTATTCTGATGAAAAAAATAAAAAGTCGAAACGTTAATATGAGTATTTTTAATTGATGAATAGTAATCAAGCCGAATTCCAAAAAACAATTAACCACTTATAATTAATAGAAATATAAATAAATAAGTTTTAATTGACAGACCGCTTGCCCGTTTTTAATTTATTTTGATCATTATAGTACGGTCGATGGTTAATTTTATGATCGGTTTTTATCATTAGTCAGACTTATGGTAATGCACAACAAGATTAATGAAGAACTGGGCCACTTTAAACACTAAATTGGCAAAATTTCAAAATAGAAGGACCTTTTTAATAAGATGTCGAAAGTCGAACATACTACCTAAATATGTTATGGATGGTACGATAAGTATATTGACAAACAAACAATATCAAGATAGCTCAAGAAATTTCTAACTTTCTGAAAGTTTGAAAACTAAATCTCTTTCCATGGAAAAAAGATTACTTGTGGTACTATTTCTAAAATTACAAATAATATTATATCAATTCAGACAACCTTGAGAGGTATTCTTCCTTGATGTATTTTTGAAGGATATCATAATACAGTAGTACCCCCATATCCCCGGGGTTTTGGTTCTGTGGTCTTCCGCGGATACTGAAAACCGCGGATAGTAGCGAACGCTTTATTTTCGAGTACAATATGAAATATGAAGCAAAGTTAAAACAATGAAACAAGAAAAAATAAGTTATATAATATTTATTTAAAATAAATAAACAATAAATAAATAAATATTCTTGTGCTGTGGCACAAATAGAATTTTAGTTTAATAAATATATAAGTTCATACATATGTACATATAGTACATATTTACATACACAACAAGAAAATATACAACAAGAAAAACTTTATCATCGTGAGCTACATATTCATTCATCTTCCTCCAAGTCCAAGTTAGCAGTCGATTGTTTACTTAGATCCGAAGCAAACGATGTTGATGGCTGTGCATTATCGATAGTTTTGTCGACTTTTTCAAAGAACATTGTTATTGGTAGTTGTCGTTTTTGTCTTTTCATTTCAATAAACAAATCCTCCAAAGGTTTCAAGGCTTCTGTTATAGTGAGAGTAATTTTTATACTGCGTTCCATTATTGGATCATATTCTATCTGTTCTTTTAATGTTTGAGCAGTTCGAAATATCGCTGAAAATTTTTCAAGCGTCCATGCTGGCGGTTCTTGTTGACCCTCATCTTCATCGTCACTCGTTTTTGGAGAAGATTTCACAAGGTCTTCCAATTCCTCGTTGGTGAATACTTGATCCTCTTCGTTTATGTAATCACTGAGTTCCTCTTGGGTTATATCGTTAAATCCTTCTCCATCTATTTTCTGCGCTATGTTAAATATCGTTGTTGGATGTGAATTAATATCATGTGTGTCTTCAGAACTAAGAACGATGTCATTCCACAGATTTTTCCAACATGCTATTATCGTTTCTGACTTTAATTCCTCCATCGCTCCTTTGATAAATAGAATTGCGTCAGCAATTGTAAATGACTTCCAGCATTCCATGAGCCCGATATCAGAGCATTCGTTAGCCATTGTATACAGCATTTCGAAAACCTGTCGAATATATATGGCTTTAAAGCATCTAATGACACCTTGATCAAGGGGCTGAAGCAATGAAATCGTGTTAGGTGGTAAAAGAAGCACTTCAACATTTTTATCTTCTGTGCTTATTGACACAGGATGCCCAGGAGCATTGTCTAGTATCAGCAGCACATTAAATGGTAATTCTTCCTTTTCCAAATATCTTTTCACTTCCGCAATAAAGCATTGATGAAACCATTGTGTAAATAGAAAAGCCGTAACCCACGCCTTTCGATTTGATTGCCAAAACACAGGCAGGCAAGCTTTAACTTTGTATTTAAGAGCACGTGGATTCTGTGATCGGTAAACAAGTCCGGGTTTAATCATATGACCAGCTGCATTTGTACAAGATATCAAGGTAAGTCTATCCTTAATTGCTTTAAAGCCTGGTGCACTATTTGCAGTCTTATGAATATAAGTCCGTTGAGGCATTTTTTTCCACATAAGACCAGTCTCATCGCAGTTAAAAACTTGCTTGGGATGATAATTCTTTTCTGCAATAATTTGTTTAAATTTTTCTGGAAACAGGGCAGCAGCTACATGATCAACCGACGCAGATTCCCCTGTCATTTTTATATTTTTTAGATTAAACCGAGTTTTAAATCTATGCAGCCACTACTTGCTGTGAATGATTTTCCTTCCTCTTCAGTATAATCTTGGGTCTGCATATCTTCATATAAAACCAACGCCTTTTGTTGTAGCATTTTGCCATCGATAGGAATATGTTTTCTTGTCATATCTTTCACCCAGAAATTTAAGGCATTTTCTACCTTAAGTAACACTTTATTACGTATTGTGGTTGCAACTTTTGCAGTTTGGGGTGCACAATTTCACCAAAATTATTCGTATAACAGTACTATATACTTAGTTGTATATATAATAGAATACAAAATATTTTGTGTTCCCTTGACAAAGGCATCATTGCCGAAACATGTAGGGTTGTTTTAAATATATATACTTTGAAGTAATGAACCAGACCTTTAATCGCCGACTTATTAAGTTTACCTTATCATACCAAGGTCACGAAGATATTATATTTATATATATATATATATATATATATATATATATATATATATATATATATATTGATATAATCGCAGATGATCCAACAGATACAATAATAATAGTTTGATAATAGTAGTTAATTGTATAGTATAATAATAATAATTCTATTGGGCGCCTTTATATTGAATACACAATGTAGATCATCCGCGACTTACATGTAATATCTGTAGTTATGGCTAGGTGTCGGTGAGCATGAACATTATAGCAAAGTTGACCGTCTACAGGCTCCTCGTAGATATGTTTCCCCTTAAGTGTATGGTAGTGAAATGTAAAACAAAATAACTTAGTTCTCATCAGCTAAACATAGATAAATAAAAGATTTGTTTTAAATAAATGTATATAAAAGTTTATTATAAATAAGTTTTCTGTACACAATAACAAGTAACGTACCTAACGATAGGCTAACATCAAATAATAGTATATAATTGCGTACACGTGTGAATCAAGAAGTTAAATAGGGTTATGTTTTAATGGTTAGAATGTTATCAAGTAAGTTACGTTATAAATTAAAGAATAACTATATCTAGGTAAGTACTATAGTTTTTTATCAAATCAAAGTTCTTTCACAATTATCAATAATGTTGGAATGTAATTTTCTAGTAAAATTATGACGATTTTTATTTGGTTTAAAGAAAAATATTTTAAATGTAAATTGTTTTCAAAGAGTCTTTATTCGAAATAATTTTTATTAATAAGACCTGTTTTTTATAGTCTAAGGCAGGAATCTTGATAGTATGGATGAAGATTGGTCGATTCGTCGTGCTTTCAGAGTGCGGAGATTTCAAGTTTCCTTGACCGGCTATGAGCGTACTGCTACGGCGTCGGATCTCTCCTCGGACCGGTGTTCAATCGAAGATGCTAAGTTCGATTTCTAACTGTACTTCGCTGGTATCGCTTTCAAATATATCACAAAAGTAACCCCAAATTATTGTTTAACTTTTGCGGTCACTTATAAATTTTTAACTCAGGTATTTCTTCTTTAATTTAAATTTTAAATTTGGAGTCACACTTTTTTTATCACTTCTAATTAAAATTTTATAACCGACGCTCAATGGCAAGCAATTATTTCATACAAAGCCTATTTTACTTTTGTGAAATAGCCTCGAATTTTACTTCAAATTACATATTATAATAATATAAATATAAATAATGTATTGTTGCCAACTTATGAACAAAATTAAAATAATAATTTTCAAATGGTTGACCTGGATATTTAAATGTAAGGTTATGTGTGACAAGAAAATAACCGTTTCGCGGGTTAGTTCACATTTGAAATGTGGGCGTGTCTAATTAGTATCGATACAAATTTTTAATGTAGATAAATTAGATATCTGTAATTTCGCGCTAATAATTTAAATTATGAATATGACAATTAAATAAATTTTAAAAATTAAATTTTGAAATAAATGTAAATTGATTTGAAATATACCAAGTTATTGTAATATTAATTTATTCACACTTCGATACTAATTTTACAAACTATTTTCGCCAATTTTAAGCATTTTATTACATGTTATTTCTGTCTTTCCTTTCGCAGTTAGCTGAAATGAAGGAGTAATTCTGCATCACAACAATATATAACATATAACAAACAATTATCCACCTATGTGGAGCAGAAATACATTTCCTTGCTTGTCCCCTAGATTATTTTGGTGTGTGTAAATAGGTGTGATGTCTCCAATTATAGGTAAGAAGCGATTCTGTATGCTATACCACCGACAGACACATGTTGAGAGGTGCACTTACTATTTAGATAACCCAAAAAGAAACGCTTAGTCTTCATATTTGCCGGTTTGAATGCCGCCAAAACAATCACATGCTTCGCAGTATTTTCGACAGCACCAATGGATAGAAGTGGCAATTCTTCTCTACTATACAATCCATAGATTCCGAAAATTAAAATTACCTGCATTAATGCAACATACCAGGATGAAACACTAGTCCATTTAATAGAGAAGTTGTAACTTACGAGTGCTTTTGCCAACAGATGTACTTTATCTGGCGCCTGCAATAGAAATTGCTTAATTTGTTCATTACTTAAAACTATTTATAAAATCATTATTCATCACAAAATAATAATAACGTCACTGTCACTTATTGAAAAATGTCAATTTTTTCCTTTATTAAAAAGGAAGCCTTTAACATTGACACAATGCTCCACAAAGAGGACGGGGCAAAAGATTGTGATAACTCCTGAATATAAGCCAGAATTATTTGTTCATAACACCGTACATATTTTTAAGATAAGCATGAACGATTAGTGACATCACCAAAACTGGGCCTTTACTGCTTTGCCAGTATTATTCGACTAGCTTTTGCCTGGCAAATAACTCGGTAGTAAAGGCTGCCCTAATGAATTTCTACTATAAAATTCTATAAAGGGGATGTTCATTTTATTTTTTTTTAATAATTGAAAAATTTTGAGAAAATTCAAGGGACGCATTTTAATATTTTTACATAAGATGTCCAAGCAAAATCAAAATATGTATACCACTTTTTCAATATTCCAAAATTTCAAGACATCAAAAGAATATCTCACAATACGGCTCTGTCAACTTCAGTTCTTTCACCCCACACTTAAAAGATATATTTATTATAGATATATTGTATAGCATTAAAATAAATTGAGTATACTGTAAGTATATGAGTTAAATATAGTTAATAAAAACTGCGATATAAAAAAAACATGATAGAAATTTAATAAAAATGAAGTAAAAAAATCCATAAAATAGCTATTTCTCATGAAGGATACGTAATAATAAAAAAACGAATGCCAAGATATATGGTAGGGGTAATACTACTCTCATGAAAGGTTTATGTGCGCTCTTTTGATTCAAATTGAAATATTTTATACAGTAAAATAAACAGAATATACTGTTACGATCAGAAATATTTCTGCTCTGAAAAAGAATTAAATATTTGTCTTGCCATATTTACTAAAATTTTTGAACGATCAAATATAATTTATTAAATTATTCGATGAAGAAACATTGTTTGTGTTTATTTAATTCTGGTAAAGGAAGCTGTTTTGCTGAAATTGTGAGCATTATAGCACAAATTTATTGTGTGTGTATAGGTAAATGTACACAATTTAAAAAGTTCGTGCTTATTATTAATGCAATCAATATATGAGACATAAATAGTAAATACGTTTTGACTAACATCAACGAATCGATAACTTCAGTAAATACTGTGAAAACAAGTTCAAGCAGTAAACGTAATTATTGAATAAATACTACACGTTCAGTTTAAAACTTGTTAGAAACGGAAGAATAAAATTCGTAAAAATGTATTTTCTTTAATATCCGTTAAATAGGTATGTACAAAAATGAATATTTTTGTTCGACTGTGGTGTTTTCGTTTTCACTCGAATCAAACTGCAGTCGCTTTTTACAAGCTTTATTTTGCTGGCTACATGCAATACAATGGTTATTAATAGAGCTGAGGATGTTTGCGGTACGGCAGGACCGTATGTAGTGCATCCCCACATTTAACTATTTATCTAAATATTCTCTGAAATGATTTGCCGGATCTCATAAATTAATAGAGTGATATTTTAGTATGCACTGGATATTGTTATTATACAAAATCATAATAGCCATTTGTATTTATGGATCATAAATAATAATACGCATGTATTTGTATTTGGTTGTGAATTCAATTTAAACTTAAAGAGAATCGTAATATTTTAACGACAAGCCGTCCTTACAATACATGCATTCGAGACAAAGTGTGCAACTCTACGAATAACTTCCATAATTGATCGAAAATGGACATTTTGGAGCTGAAGTAAAGCCCCTATTCTTAGAAAATTTTATTACTGTCGTTAAGAACTATTATTATAAACAACAAAGGCCTTTTATTAGTGTTGAAGTTTTAGTTTCATTGAATTTCCATGTTGTAAGTAGTCAATTGTAAAGTGTTCATTCACAATATTCTAAAACAAGGTGTAAATTTAACTAAAATCCAGAAAAACACATTCTGATAATATATTACTAGATTAGAAGCTGTGTTTATTACTATTTATTATATTATTTTTATAACCAAATGCAATAAAAGCTACGAAAACAAAAGAAACCTCGATTTATTAAAATCTTGTCACACAGCCTTTCAAAGCCTGGCAGCACATATTTTGCATATATTTTATATATACTACCTACTTGAACTAGGTGAATGAAGTTAGAAGTTATAACTTATAACTTCTAACTTCTAACCTGCCAAAAAAATCTTCAATAATTGTAGAGTTTGTTGTAAACATTTTGTAGAGCTTTGTTTTGGAAGAAATAATGTTCTACTCAAAACAGCTTTTTCAACACTACATTTCCTGGTAACATTTATAATACTAAACAATATATTTGTTGGAGGACCTATGGTAGATATTTCAATGATGGAAGAAACAGAACAGTTAGTTGAATATAACATCCAGACTGATTCTTCTGATGTAATAATTCCATGTACATCAACACTATATGCTGATGAAGATAGCTTCGTCATCACTTGGTTCCAATTATTGCGAGACTCCCAGGAAAGTTATGTGTATGTGTAAAATAATTTTAAAATAAGAATAAAATCTAAATTAAATTGCTATAAATTTTAATAGTTAAAGTACGTTACAGCTTGAAATATCTGCTGTTAATTGTAAGATATTAATTAGCATATGCATATGCCAATATATTTTCAATTTTTAAAATGCTTTTTATTTATCACCATGTTTGTGTATAACGATTTTAATATTAAATAGAAATTTTATATATACACACACACGCGCGTGTGTGTGTGTGTGTGTGTGTGTGTGTGTGTGCATAAAAACTGCTAGTAATCTATAAATTTCAGGTTTGTTTTCAGGAGTCCTTTTTCCCCTGTCCGAATAGATGGCGTATTACAAGTACATAAAATGTTTCTATTTAGTGTCGCTTCTATACTATCTCTTATCTATGGAATCCAGTAAATCGGTAGTAAATATTAAAGCCAATAACGGACCTACGTTTTGTCCTTGGGGAATATCGACGACGAACTTCGCAGATCGAAGTCATTGAAATACATGCATTTTATATTTTCATCCCAATAAAATAACATGTGCGCCAGCGAGCTACTGCTAAATACTAGATTATGAATTTTACATATAGCTAGAATACGAAAGTCTACTACCAAAGTCCACTACGACTACGGTATGTATAATAATAATAATTTTATTTATTTATTTATTTTCATCTTTGCTGATAGCGTGAAAAACGTCAAGATATATCAAATATAAAACATACTTAGTATACAACATTGTACAACAAGCTTTTTCAAGCGACAGGGAAATAATGTACAAACATTACATGTTTGAAACTAGTTTTCCCTAAAATGTAAATAAATTGTATAGAGGACGTCAAAAACAGACAAAACGAACAATGTAAAGTAAAGTGTGTTTTTTATAGAGGTATAGAACTTTGAAATGGAATAAAACAAAGATGAATTTTTTAAATTGACATGAAATTTACTTTATTCGAAAGATAATCTTCTGGCATTATAATTTAAATATGACTTCTGGCATATGACCGCCACGGCTGGCTCGGACGTAGTCTAATCTGGAGGTCCAATTTTCGATGACTTTCTCCAACATTTGTGGCCGTATATCGGCAATAACGCGGCGAATGTTGTCCTCCAAGTGGTCAATCGTTTCGGGCTTATCGGCGTAGACTAGCGACTTCACATATCCCCACAGAAAATAGTCTAGCGGCGTTAAATCGCACGATCTTGGAGGCCACTTCACAGGTCCGAAACGTGAAACTATGCGGCTACCAAATGTTTCCTTTAATAAATCAATTGTGGCACGAGCTGTGTGACATGTTGCGCCGTCTTGTTGAAACCACAGCTCCTGCACATCATGGTTGTTCAATTGATGAACGAAAAAGTCAGTAATCATGGCTCTATAGCGGTCACCATTGACTGTAACGTTCTGACTAGCATCGTTTTTAAATAAGTACGGACCAATGATTCCACCAGCCCATAAAGCACACCAAACAGTCAATTTTTCTGGATGTAAAGGTGTCTCAACATACACTTGAGGATTACCATCACTCCAAATACGGCAGTTTTGTTTATTGACGTATCCATTCAAACAAAAGTAAGCTTCATCGCTAAACAAAATTCGCTTATGAAAATCGGGATCAACCGCAATCTTGTTTTGGGCCTATTCACCGAATCTACGCCTTGCTAGGTGATCGTGTGGCTTCAATTCTTGCACTAGTTGGATTTTGTAAGCACGCAAACCAAGATCTTTCCGCAAAATCTTCCATAAAGTGGATGGACACATATCCAATTCATGTGCACGATGGCGGATAGACTGATTCGGGTCTTCCACTACGCTACGCTCTACAGCAACAATGACTTCTTCTGTACGACGTCTCTCTGGATGCGTATTATCATTTAGAGTAAACGTGGTTAGAAAACGTTCCATCATAGTTAATCGAATTAATTGCTCTGATGGACGATTATGTTGACCGTAAAATGGACGTAGTGCGCGATACGTATTTCGAACAGAACCATGATTTTCAAAATAAATTTGCACAATTTGGAAGCGTTGTTCAGGCGTCAGTCTATTCATGTTGAAATGCGAAACCAAACTAAACATAAATCACGCCTGACAAAATGGCCGCCAGTTAAAAAAGTTTTGCCAACTTAAAGTTTTATACCTCTATAAAAAAACACCCGTTTTATAAGCATCACACAACATACTGCTTAAAAAGTCTGACCGAAAAAATCATCAATTCTATAAAATGCCCTTTAGAGTAGTACTTCCTTAACACGATTTTTAAAACGGCACTTCGAGAGTGATCTAATCTACTCTGGTATATGGTTATAAATTTGGATGCATTGGTGTATTGCACGTTTCTGCACTTTTGTAAAATCTGTGTATTTCCGAAAGATGTCCCCATAGTTCATCTTCACAAAGAGAGCACACTCAAGAATATATATAGATGGCAAGGTAAGTATTCTATTCTTCTTAAAAGTGTTTACGCATGTATCACTTTTGCTCATGCCAAATACCGTCCTAACACACACCTTCTTGAGAATGAAAATCCTACCCGCATCAACAGAGTTACCCCAAAACACGATCCCATATTATTTCTTGAGAACACATCAGCATAATATGCGGACAAAGCCGCGTTAGCGGCCACATGTCCCCCCAAGGAAGGTCAGCATCTAGAATCCATCCCAGAAACTGTGCCTCGTTGGTGGAGGCAAGGATATCACTGTTACACTTTACCTCAAGAGCTTCTCTATTAAAGAACAGTAGCTTGGTTTTTTTACATTGAATAGCAAGTTATTTTTTAGGAACCATTCCTAGTACGGGGAAAATAATGTACGAGTAAAATAACGAGACTGGCGCTGTAGTATAAAAATGAAACATTTATTTAGAAAACTTCAACAACGATCCTTCAAAGTTCCCTCCATTCTGTGCAATACACTTGTCCCATCGTTTTGTCCATTTGAGAGTCTATTTAGTATGTTGTTTAGCTCTAAATTTGACTCAAATTTTCGACCTCTCAATTCTTTTTTGACTTCAGGAAACAAATGGAAGTACATGGAGCAAGGTCAGGTGGGTAGGGAGTGTGAACCAGTATTTCCACCTCAAATTCTTCAAGTGTTTGTTAACAAATCGCTGATTTGTGGGTTGGAGTATTGTCGTGATACAGGATCCAACCGATGTTTTGATAAAGCTGCCGTTTTTTCTTTAATTTTGCCCGAGGGTTCCTCGAAGTACATTAGATTAGTACTCTCCAGTTAGTGTATGTTCTCTAGGTACAATGTGGTCATAAATAACGCCCCGTTTATCAAAAAAAAATTAAGTGCATCACTTTACCGGCGCTTTTCACAGCCTTCTGCGGTCTTGGACTGACTTTCTGCTTCCATTGCATACTTCGAGAATTCAGAGTCATAATGATAAAACCAACTATCGTCGCCTGTAACTACATTGCTTAAAATCTCTGGATTATGTCGCAGTTGTCTTTTCTACTATCACTCGATTGGTTTTTTGTTCATCGGCCATCACTATTGGAATCCATTTTACAGCAACCTTTCGGTACCCAAATTCTTCATGATTAATTTTTTGAGTGGAACCATAGGACAAATGAACAATGTCAGAAATATATAATAAAATATATTTTCTGTTGCTCACAAAAACGCTTATTTAAGTTTCTTCCACTTGAATAGTTTGTACTACTTCTGGTCTATTAACTTCTTCGACATTAACCTCTGTTCATCTTGTCACCTCGTAATTTATTAAGTTATTACCACTTCGTTTTCTACACAGAAATTTATTTTTTGTTTTTCTCTGTATTGCACTAGGCTGCACTTCCCTTAGTTTTTGTTTTTAAATTATTCATTCTTTTTAATATGTTGGGTTTCAAAGGAAACTTGAATAATTTCTGGAAAAGTAGTTTTTCTTGACTTATTATGAAAAGTAAAGGCTTATATATTTAGATATATTTCTTGGTTGTCTTGGCATTAGTACAATACTTTTACGATCAGCCCTTAAGGGGATTACAGACTTTCGAATAAATATTTTATAACGTTATATGCGTACAGTGTTCGTACATACCATGCCTTCAGTTAAATTTTTATTTAGAGTAGCCTATGATTTAAATATATATTTCCGAAGACTGTGGAACAGTAAGGTCTTCCGAAAGTCAAATTTTGACAACGGACATGGTTACGTCAATTTATTGAGAAGTTGTCTTATCAATTAGATTATTTATCATGTTAGAAACACAACATATTGAAAGTTATTTTAAAACTGGTAGATTAGTAAATGGATAGTGGGTTTATGCAATTAATCAATGTAAGTAGTTACGAGGGACATCTTTTATATTTTTACAATCGACCACTAGATGGTGCTTTTGACATATGTAATCTATGTATCTATATTCTTAAAGTTTGACATTTGTCAATGAGAAATCCGCGATAGCTTGTAAATTGAGTGAGTAGTTTGTTGACAGTGACAGTTTTAAGACAGTGAATTTGTAAAATAATGGAGATTACTCGTGAAGGTTTTCGTCGGATGATTTTTTACGATTATAAAAAAGGCCAAACTCCACAACAATGCATTATATCACTTCGGACAACTTCCGGTAATGAAGCAACATCAGAGGAGACAGTTTACAATTGTTTTGCTGAATTTCGCCATGGTCGTGCCTCAGTGAGTGATGAATCACGTAAAGGTCGACCAAAAACTGTTGTGATTCCAAAAAACATCGATTTTGTGCGGAAAATGATAGAACACGATCGACATGTGACTTACAGTGAGGTAGGAGCATCTCTTGGCATATCGCAGACTGCAATTAATTCGATTTTGCATGAATATTTACTTCCACATAATTTGATCGATGCACAGAAAGCATCTCGTGTCAATTGGTGTGAAGAGATGCGCAAAAAATTCGAAGTAGCTACCGCAAAATCAGTATACAACATCGTCACATGTGACGATGGATATATGCGTATGAACCGAAAACGAAGCAACAATCTACTGTATGGGTGTACGAACCGAACCCCACAAAAGTTCGTGCAAGCAGCACTTCTAAGAAAATGATCGCTTGTTTCTTCGGCTGTACAGGACACATTGCAACAATTCCTTTAGAGGATCGAAAAACTGTTAACGCTGAATGGTATACAGTCATTTGTTTGCCAAAAGTTATAGACGAAATCAGGTAGAACAATCAAAAACGGCGCATTATTCTTCATCATGACAATGCGAGTTCCCATACAGCACGTCTAACAGTTGACTATTTGAAGGAGAAAAGTGTTGAAATAATGTCTCATTGTCCATATTCACCTGACTTGTCGCCGAATGAGTTCTTTTAGTTCCCAACTGTGAAACAAAAAATGCGTGGACGGCGATCTTCAACACCTCAAAAATCATCGAAGCCTTTGAAAACCATGTTTCTGAGATACAACTTTCAAAGTGGAAAAAATGTTTTAAGAATTGGTTCGTACGCATGAAAAAGCGTATAGACCATAAAGGCGAATATTTTGAAAAACAATAAAATAGTTTATTCCCAAAAATTTTGTTTTCTTGTCAGATTTTTTAAAAATATCGAAGGTAACCCACGTATACAGGATTTTCGACGACAGTTCCCTATTCTTGCAATCACGTATGACAAACTGGCTAGTCAAATTCATGGTTATGTGAACAGATTTCGTGAAACGGGGACAGTATTTCGTAAATCCGGGAGCGGAGTATCTAAAAAAGAAACTGCTGATTGCATTGAAGATGTTCGACATCGAATTGAAAACTCGCCACAGAAATTCATTGGGAAGCTGTCGCAAGAAGTTCAGTTGTCAGTTGGAACGTGCCACACTATTCTTAAAAAAGATTTAAAATGATATCCATATAAAATTCAAGCTGTTCATGAACTGGGTCGCATTGACAACGACGGAAGAACCGAGTACTGCCAATGGTTCATGAATAACTTTTATAATGATGATGTTCTTAATAAATTTTTCTTTACTGCTGAGGGCTGGATTCATCTTTCGAGATATTTAAACAAACAGAATATGCTCGGTAGAAAATCCTCGTGAATTTGTTGATACACCATTACATACGCATAAAATTGGTGTTTAGCTGATGGTATCAAGGAGGCGAATCATTGAACCAATATTTTTTAATGTTACAACAAATGCTGACAGATACCGGAATGACTTATTGGAACCCTTTATTAATCAGTTACATGACGATAAATTTGAGTTCTTTGATAGTCGACTACTGAATTTTGGTCCAAGGTTTCCAGATCTCAGAATTCTTGATTACTTCATATTTCCGCACATGAAGGACACGATTTTTAGAACGCAACAATATACAATTAAATAATTAATACAATTTGCAATAGTATTAGAGAAGTTTGTGATAATATAATTCCTCATTTATCAAACACATTTGAAAACATTAAACGCAGACTTCTTTAACGTAGCATTTTTTCAATGTAAATAAATGTCTTTCATTTAAAACATTTCACAAGAAATATGATTAAGTTCTAACACAACAAAATTGTGTAATTTGTTAGATGACAGTTGTCAAAATTTGGCTTTCGAAAAACTTTACTGTTCCACACAAATTTATATTGAAATCATAAACTACTCTAAATGAAAATTTAATTGAAGGCATTGTATGTTTAATGCACAATACAAAAATTGGAATATGTTAATATAAATTCTCAACTTAATTCTTTGCCGTTTTCTAAATTAGATAATGAAAATTATTTTCGTATTTTTTATATGCTTGTGTTAGTTTCGTAATAATAGTAATTCTAAAATTTATAGTTTATCATTTCTAATATTTAAATATGTCCCTAATTTTATATTTGTTGGGTAAAATTTTCCTAAATAACATTTACATTTATTACTTCTATAATTAAACATAATGTTTAACCTTATATAGCAGCTATTTTATTTGCTCCTTAAAGTAAGAAGAAATTGAATCCCAATCTCATACGAAGTTTGTAAGGATGTTACTTCATCTCGAATAATCACAAACGCTATCACTTGAACAATCAATTTGAGTTTGTACTCTTGTAGTTTAACGATATCGTTTTATCGTTGTCTCAGACTGTATTGAACTTGAACTTGTCTAAAGTTCAAAGGGATTATGTCGAATTCTTTGATACCTTTCCTTGAATTTTAAGTTCGGTTTATAAACTTTTCCACTCGGTTAATAGATACTTCGCCACGACCTATAGTTTAAAAATTGAGTTTATATTTCTCTCAACTTATCGCTACTTATTGAAAATCTTCATTTCTTCTATCATAGATGTTAACTTTCATCACTTCTCTGTTTCCATTTGTCGCTGTCCTTATTTTCATTGACATAACTTCCCGATTTTTATTTTCATTCGCAATTAAATTTAAAGATAATTAAAAACCTTTTCTATACTGTGCATTCATTAAATTTTTAGATAATAACATTATTTTAGTTTGAAATTTAAACAATGTTAATTACATTGTGTAAGACAAAATTTATAAATGTTATAAAATTATTTTTGCATTTTCATAGACCACTAAATACCGGATCTATTTTAATGCATTATTCCTTTTATTTTCGTATAACATTCAGATTTGTTTGTTTGGAATGACTCTATTCACATTTAATCTTTTTGTTTGTCTTAATTTTATAATCCTGTTTTTGTTTTAATTTATTATTCAAGGAAGAACATACCAGGCAAAAGCGACTGAAAAAAAATGAGAAGAGGCGGACCAAGAAAGCCTAGGTTGAAAGAAGATAGAATAGCTGCTAGGAAGAGAGGAGTAAGTTGGAAATAAATTAAGTAAGCGGCCGAAAACAGAAATGGATTTAAGAAGCGTGTAAAGGCAGGCCAGGAAACTAACTCGACACCCTCACATTTTACCCGAAAGCGTAATAAGGCCTATTTCTCTTTTCTCCTATGTTATTCACAATTTCCCTTTTACCAAACTGTTACTTATGTTATTTTCTATAGCTTTACTGTTTGGCGAATTAGATGTCCATTTATTTTTAACATCACAATCTAGAAGATTCTCAGATCTCATTCAAGAAATGCTTAAAAAGAATTTCAACTAACGCATATATTTAAAAGCAAATTTATCAAATGTACCAAAAGCTGTGCTTGTCTAGTTAACATCTGACTATACTACAAGGCAGCAACTCACGGATCCAACGCTCGGACCGCCTCGATCATCATTGGCTTTTTTTGGTCTCAAATCTACTCAGACTATTGTACAAAAAGTACTTGAAAGTAATTCTGGGGTAATAATAGTCGTTCAGTGCATCGAAATGTGTACCGAACGGCTTTAGTAGTAGTCAACCTATTACACATTCAGGGGCCATCAAAAACTGCTAAGGGTACTGCAATAACTAAACCAGGTGATGTATGTGTTTACAAACATACAATATCCGACTTATTCATTTCATCAACATGACTTTGTTAGTTACGATCTTACACCATATTGTTAACATCTTGTAACCAGGTCACTAGGCTAAGAGGACACAATCAATTGGTATATAACGGGAGACTGAGAAGTCTCCACAGTCAGAGTCACAGTCACAACTAGAGACAGAGTGTCTACCAGTCTAGTGCCTCATATTTACAATGTAGTATTTACTGTTGTTATCGTTACTGCATTAAATGTTGCATATTATTTATAACACTGTTAAACCTGCTGTATAAATGGAACTGCCTCGGCAACAATGTTACCTCCGGGACCAGGTGACATTACATGGCGATCCTGCAACCCCATCATCTGATATTACATGGCGATCCTACCCTTAGTTAGATGGTCAGATATTACAGTACTACGTTATTATACATCGAATATATAATTATACTTGAGCCGGTGTTATTATTTTCAATAATTGTGTATTGGAGAAGAAATTTTTATATTATCTACGTACCCATGAAAATTTTAGTGACAGCTTTTGCTGTTTAATAACCGTTACATTGGGGTTTATACTAGCCAAGTTAAGTCCAAATCCAGAGAGTTTTGCTATTTTTAGACAGATTTATTTAACCTTTCGATACCGAATGGTGTAAAAATGACACGGTTGACGAAGGAGGTACATTCTGTACCCCATATTGCAAGTAGGTAAGTATACTCACAAAAATGCTCATACAGCCGCTCATGAAAGTAAATGGGAATAAATAGGACAATATTTTTTCTAAAAAAACAATTTGTATAATAAACATATATTTATATGGCTCCTCTATTCTATTTGATGCAGTTGGCATTTAGAACATGTTATTGTTTGTGCAATGGTCTTCGTCACAAACAAAGTTTTTACACAAATGACATGTTTTTCTACTTTTGCGATCTTTATTACGTGGACATAATAAAGATTTCAGTTGATCTTGTGTATTGTTTGTATCTGAGGTGGGGGAACCAATTTGTACATGGCGTCCACAACACGTTTGTAGATTCTTCTTGGATTTTGCAGTCTTCTAGCCACATGGGGTCTAATAAGTTCTTGTCCTAAAGAAAGGAAACGCTGAGAAAAGTGTGTATCAAATGTGGAAAAATAAAATGTAGCTTTTCGTATAACTCTCTTCATTTATAGCTATATAAATAATATAAAAATCTTGTTATGGCCTGTTTAGACTATGTGTTTTATCATATGCTTTAGCATATGACTAGATTCTTTCAAAAATAATCACGCATTCCATTAGTTCTGATAAAGCGAATTGGTGTTTACACTGCATGACTTCGCCCATGATTTTTGATATGTAGGAACTGTCAGAAAGAATCTTAAAATTCAACTCAAAGCGATGAAGGAATATATTTACAAAATGCTTTATTCCCAGCAATTGAGAATAATTTATTAAAATTTCTTGAAGATAATGTTTTACCAAAAAGTATGAAGCAAACACCATATGTGATTAATAATCGACGAAGGAGATACTTGTTGAAACTTCATTATATATATGAAATAGAAGAAAATAAATCCATAAACTTTTTAGATCTCACTATAACACACACAACTAAAAAACATGAATTTTCTATCTACCACAAACCTACACATACAGACACAACTATACACGCACATTCGCTTCACCCCATTACACATAAATTATCTGCTTATCAATCAATGCTTCACAGACTAATTAACGTCCCGTTGAGTAAAGAAAACTTCGATATAGAATTAAATAGAATACACGTTATAGCGCTAAATAACGGTTTCACCATAAATTTAATTAATAATATTCTAAAAAACTACAGAAATCTAAAACGATATCTTCAATTTACCCCACAGTAAAAAACAATAGAACATTTAGTTATAATTCTATCACATACATCGGTACAATTTCAAACAAAGTAGGAAACTTAATCAAAACAAGTAAAGAAGAGACCATTTCATTCAAAACTAACAATTCCTTACAAAACGCTATAAAAAACAACAAAGATAAAACGGACAATAGATTAAACTCAGGGGTTTACAAGTTGACATGCGAAGATTGTAAAAAAGTATATGTCGGACAGACAGGACGGACATTTGATATTAGAATGAAGGAACATGAAAGAAGCCACAGAGACAAGAAGACAGACTCAACTTTCGCTAATCATTGCCTAGAACATTAATCACAAATTCAACACTAATTTTAAAACTTTGCATGTTCTAGATAAAAGTAAAAAACTTAATATGTTAGAAACATTAGAAATTAACAAATATAATAAATTAGGTATAATTTTAAATGACCAACTAGACATAAATAACTCCCCCCTACTAAACTTAAAAGTCATACATGTCCACCCCCTCTTAGAATGAGATTAGTTCTGTACTTTGTATTGATATATATAAGATCTAATTGATATTTTGAATTAGTATTTTCATCCACCTGATGAAGCCACAGTATGGTGAAACATATGTAGTGTGTTAACATTATACATATTATTTTGAAACTATACAACTGTGTTTTATTATACCATATGTGATATTAAGTGACAACGCTTCTCGATTGAATAAAAGATTTATGAAGCTTTTTGGACAACGTGCTTCAATGTTAATTACCGATTAAACAGAGCTCATTGAGTTGTTGAGGATGCATTTGGAATTTTGTCCAACAAATTCCAAATTTTACAGCGAGATATAAACAAAGTGCAAGGTGTTACTCTCGCCTGTTGCGTTCTTCTTAATTTTATTAAACAACACGATGGAAAAAATATATTGTAGGAATAGATGGAGAGCTGAAGTATTTACAACTGATTTGGAACCTTTGATAGGTCATGAAATGATTTTATGCATTATTAATAATGAGGGTTTTGTAAACTGGCAGTTGGAGGCAGTAAAAAAATTTAATTTCTAATTATAGGTAGATTCTAGCAGTATAAGTATAAAAAATTTATTGTTTAATCTACATCAAGTGTAATTTATGACATTGTTTCTATTCTGTACTAAACTTGGCGCGATTCGTACTTATCTGTGAGCTGTCTGCGCGGAACAATCGTTTTGAGGTTACAACTACCGAGAAATTAGAAATGTTACATAAAAAGTCTTGGCCAATTTGTATGGTATGATCTGGGAAAAATCATATTATTTTGCTATGAGTTAGTTTATTATTTTCGTCCTAGCAAAGATAATATAGTCTAAACACAAATATATTGGTCATGCGTTCATTCATATGATAAAACACATAGTCTAAACAGGCCTTACTCATGAGGTACACAAGATACAGGTAATGAGTAATCACTATCAATGTCTTCAACTTTCGATCGGTCTTTTCGTTATATATAAGCATTGAAATTAGAGGTTGACCTATTAATTATATCTTATTATACATATATATATCTTATTACACATTTTATTATGTAAAAAATTGAACTTGTATTTTATTACACAAATTTCAGTGGGCGTAAATGATTTTATATATTTTCTTTTACAATTTCCAATTAAAATTTAATTTGAATTCGTTTTCGACGAAGCAATTTTAATCTCAAGTTCTACCCTACAATTTCTTGCTCTGATAACCCCACTATTTCTTTTACAACAACCTGATTTTCAGCTTTGATCATATCATTAGACGCTAAAATTTCCAGATAATACAGCTCGTTTTAGATTTATAATTTTCATAAGAATTGAACTCTCAATTTTTTTTTTGTTTCATTGAAGGTGATTTAGAGAAATTAGATATCTTGGTATCGTTTTCTACTTCATAAATCTGTCATTCAAGTTTGCTTACGATTAAATAAATGTACTGAGTTATCGCAAGTCGATTGAAACTTGCTTTAATATTAGCCTAACATTTAATCAAAATTTAATTCCAGTTATTTAAACATAACTTAATCCACTTACTTACTCTTGTTTAGAAAATCTCTACGGTTGTAAGTTTTCAGACATTTCTTGTTTAATTTCGAAGTACTAACAGTTACCAATGATTATCTTTCTATTTTTATTAATAAATTAATATTAGAATATTATGAGAAACCATTTTTTAAAAATCTAAACTATCACGTTAGAATAATATACAGACTATTTCTTTTGAAGTTCCACTAGACTGACAACAGGCACTCAGTTGCCCGGTCGCCCAATATGTGTTGTAGTTTTGATGTACTGTTGTCCAATATGCGTTGCTTTGTCATAGCTGCTACAATCGAAGCTTCCACCAAGCGCGAGACTAGTTCTGTGATCTGTTTCCTCCAAGTTGAAGGCAACAATGTCGTAAAAATTCATCGAAGATTGTGTGTTACCCAGCAGTGGTTCTATTAATGTTACGTAAATAGTTATCTTAAATTTTCTAGGCATAAAGAATCTTCATTCTGTAGACAAAAAATTGCGTATACTGTACGTTAGCACAATAAAAATTTATTTATTTATTTATTTTTAGCAGACAGACATGAAACACTATCTACAAAGTAAGAATGAAAAGTAAAAAAAGGTACCTAACATTTTATTCAATAAGAGAAAGTCATGAAACAGTGACTTGTGCAAAATTAACAAATCCATGGTCTTATCGGCTAGGTTTTACATCTAGGTTTTCACACAATTTAAGTGATTGCAGTTGGCAACCTCTTCTTGTGTAATGTTTTCTCATTCCGCACCAAGAGCTATTCGAAGATTCGATGATGGTTACCGGTATGGGTTGTCGGTGCCGTACACGTCGTGCTAATGAGTACAGAGATTTTCGAGAGGATTTAAGTCCGGGTTTCGAGTTGGCCATTGTAAACGGTGAAAGTTAACCGCATCCAAATATAAATCAACCACCCGTGCGATGTGAGGTCGCATATTATCGTGTATTAGGGTAAAGTTCTCACCTGCGAATGAAGCAAACGGTACGACGTGGTCAGCTAAACACTCTTTGATGTACCTAATAGCCGTCATGATACCATTTTAAATGAGTACAAGTTCAGTTTTTGCGTACAGTGAAATGCCAGCCCAGACCATTGTACTGCCTCCTCTAAATACCATTCTCAGAGATATACCACAGGCTGATAATCGTTCACCAGGTCTTCTCCATACATATTCTCGTCCATCTGATGAACGCCGACAAAAACGAGACACCTTCGTGAACAATACGGAACTCCACTGATCCTTTGTCCAATATGCACGTGCAAATCGTAGTCGCTGAACACGATGAGCTGGGAGCAAAAGTGGACAAGCAGCAGGTTTTCTTGACAATCCGTGTTCCTTCGGCGAACGGTTCGTGCAGATACTGCAATACCGTAAACGTCGTCGACTTGGCCGGACACAATTGTTGATAGTAAACCACGATCGCGTAGAATAGATAACACCATAAAACGGTCTTCTCGCCGGTTTGTGGTGTGAAGTCTGCGTGATCCTGGCATTCTTGTGTATTCCTCAGTTTGACGAAGTCCCTGTATTGTATCTTGGACGGTACTCCTGGGAATATTCAAGACAGCAGCGATGTATCGAATACTGCGTCCATCTTCGTTCAAAGCTACTGCTCGTGACACATTTTCAGCTTGCATTTTTTGTCAACCAATAAGTGTCAATACTGACAAATGACCTTTCAACACAACAGCTAAAAGCTGAATAAAGACCGCGCCAAGATTTTTTGAGTTCGTCATTATTTTTGTTTTTCTTTTGGGTTTAGATAATTTAAATATTTTGTATCTTCTTTAATTTCCAATTCTTATTTCGTAGATAATATTTCATGTCTTGTGAAAGAAAAAATAAAAACGGGGAATTTTAATTATAATAAGCGTCATTTACTTCAGTGTCCAGAATTTTTTGTCCACGAGTGCATTATTGTTTTTGGTGAAAAGAAGTTGCAGATATACAAATTCATCCACACCTACTAACTTTGCTGTTATATATTTAGTTTTTTTGACATAATTTTCATATCCCATTTTCTTTGCTACTGTATAAGACCTTCTTATAAAAAACCTCATCTTTGATGAGGTTTACTTGGGTTCTCGTCATAGTATCAATTTTATCTGTATACAAGAAGACTTGTATACGAACTTGTTAAGAATACTTCCTGTTGTTCTCAAGTACGCGTTCATAATTATATTTTTCAATACTATATTAAAAAACGAACTGAAAACCAATTTTCTTTCATAAGCTCTATTTGCTCAACGGTGGTATCCATCTATGATGTGTTGTTAATGCGAAGAATATACATTACCATAACAAATATTTTCAAAAATGAAACGTTTTTGTACATTTAATTTTATGTGCTAGCGGTTTTTATACATTTAATTTTATGTGCTAGCGCTTATTTAATTTCACGGGACCGTAAATTTAAATAAAATGTGATTGAGGTTAAGTATTTTATCGCTTTAATTTTCAAGCTTAATTTTTTATTTCTCCTCGTGATTGTAAATATTCATCTTCGAATAAGTATTTCTGTTATATCACCACATGATGAAAATATAACATGTCATTATGATTCTACTACAATAATAGGATATTATTACAGATATGAATGTAATAATTAGATATCAAATCTACAAAAGATTCGCTTGTGACATATTTAAATAATGTTATTATTATACTTCAAGTAGGTAGAACATCTCGCATGTAATATACATACGTTCAAATTGCACCAAGAGATGGTTCAGTGAACTAAACAATTCCTATAGTACACCCAACGCACCCTAATAGTAATTACATTATGGTCTACGAAACATAATGACTGATTTTGTCACATCAAAAGGGAGACATTTTTGTGAAGTAGTTACTATGAAGACAAAAATAAAATGATTACCGTGACACTTGATTCCGAAAATTAATATAATTTTCGAAAGTAAATGCAGACGTAACAAGCAAAAAATAATTAGTTGAATTGGATATCCTATAATTTCGTCGATTTAATACTTTTGCGCAGATGTGGAACTAATCTTTTAAAAGGGCTTCTCTCTTTCCACTGACCCTCTGTAGCAAGCCATAATATATTGCTAAAATTTTTATTTGACACTTTAATTTAGTTACTTAAATTTAGCGACTGTGGTAATTGAAAAATATTTTCGACTATTTTCCTCAGAAAATTTTAACTAATTATATTAATGTAATCTCCATTAATATAATTGGTTGAAATTTCGACTTTCAAATATGAGTTTATGTAAGAAATATTTGAATGACCTGTTATTTTAATAATTTCATGTTCTCTTACAACACGTTTTGAAAGATTAGTTACAGCTGTTGATCGATTAGAATGTTCTGTTATTTTATTACGTTTTACATTTATCCCAATCTTTTCAACGGCAATGGAAGCCCACTTTGAAATTATATTTTTTCCGATGGGCGAATTCTTAAAAAAAACCAACACAGGCCTTTTGTTTACACGCTGGATTCGGTGTTAAGAAAAACCGATTTGTAGTAATGTGGGTGCTTCTCTTTTCGATAAGTTTATGGCACAATCTGAAAAGTTATTTTCTATCTCAAGTATTGGATGATTGTATAAAAATTACCTAACTGGACATCCAACTGTCTTTTGTTGAAAACTATGATTTGAATTCGCGGTGATAAATCATAGTTTTCAAGAAAAGAGAGCTTCTTTTAATTTCTTAATCAATCGGTTACTATAGTTTACGCTAACAAAAGAGAGACACGAAAAAGAATGTACAATGGCTTTGACAAAGAAATAATTAATAAACTAATTAGAAAGACTAATTGAAAAAAGACAATCAGCGAGTACACATGTTTGATACCTCAACATAATCATGAGAAAAAGGTCTGTGTTTACCATACTACCCAATTACGAAAAACATTAATAGAATTGTTAAATAACGAGGTCTCTAAGTTGCTTTTCGGTCTGAAAACACAATCAAAAGTCTACTAGGTAATACCAAAGATAAAGCAAATTTGAATTTGAAATCTCGTATATACGAAATTTATTGCGGTGATTGTAATTTGAAATATATAGGTGAAACGAAACGCTCAATAATAACCCGTATTAAAGAATATATATCGCATATTAAATTTAATACACCAGAAAAATCTAACTTTGCCAACTATAATTGTATATGGATTATAACATCACGGTATAAAGGTTAAAACTTGTTAAACAGGCAAATAATCTCAGATAGCTGAACATATATGAAAACATTCATATCATTAAAAACAAAATTAATATTGTGAACTCGGACAATGGCCCTATCCCATATAGCTGTCTCTTTTGATTCTTAGAAATGAGGTAGAAATAGTTGGGGGCGTAAGAATAAAGGCGTGTGTGCCGTTCCTGGAGGGAGGTAAGTTGACATAATTTTAGTTTGGTTTTTGAGTGTTTATAGTCAGTCTATTATACATGGACGCTTTATAAAGTAATGCAAAATTATTTGTGTTAGTTTTACTGCGCCCCATGTTCTATAATTAGATTAATGGTTTTACCTAAGTTAAGGGCTTTGTATTTAACATTAGCCCAGGAAGTAGTTGCCGCATTTAGAAATAAAATAAATAACCTAACTCAGAAAGATTGGAGAAAATGATGAAAATTCGTCTTTATTGATACAAAAATAAATTAACTGTGGATCGGAATATTTTGAAGATTTGTTAATAAATGTGTTTTGTAAAAAAAAATATTGTATTGCTTTATTAAGTTCCTCAAAAAGAGGACAACCCACATATATTTAAATAATTATTACTTTCTAGGTAGAAGAGGCAACGGATAAGTAAGTATTATTTAGGGGACAAACCACCTTTAATAGAAAACGCAATACCTAAATAATTATATTTTATATTAAAAATATTATGTATATAGTTTTTTTCAAAATTCATTTTCAACGTGCTGTGAATTTAAGATTGTACAAAAACGAGACATAAATAATATCTCGGATTCAGGAGTGATATTTTCCATTATATATTCGAGATGTTGTTTGGTTATACAACGAAGTTCTTGGATATATAATGAGGATGCTTTTTCGTGTAAGGCAGTGTCACATATCTCCGATGTATCATAGTCAATGCGAAAATCAAAAGCTAAAAAGATATGTTATCTAAAGACTATATTTTTTGTCGTTTAAATGCTTGAGTATAATAATAATATAAATATTTGTTTTCCCAACTGTTTAATAAATTTAGATGTAGGTAATTCGATTGTAGGTAAAATATAAATACGATTTTTGGTCATTTTAAGTAATCGTTACTATTCGTTACTCAAACCTTGAGTAATCGTTGAATGTATTCGTTACTTTGATTATTTTGATTACTTTGATACTTTTATTATTTTGATTAGTTTGATTATTTTGATTACATCGATTAATTTGATACTTCGATTCATATACATATTCCTTTTGCATAAGTTTTACATAACGTTCGGTGCTGGCATTCATCTTATTGACCATATTATATCAGTAATCGATATTATTTTCCTCGCAGAATTACTAAAGTAATGTTAACATAATTGTTTTTCACTCAATTTGCGGAAATATTAAAGCAAACTGCACAAATTATAATACAAAGGTCATGTATTATACAAAACTGGTGGGGTTTACCTACTCATGTATGTTTCAATTATTCTGATGCACAAATTATATCAATTTGACAAGGAAACAAACTTTAATACAATACATATAATCGTTTCGCGACAGCATGTAACATCAGATAATGAAATTTTGCCTTTTCATCTTTTAACATCATTGTATTTGTTGGCATTTTACTTATATAGGTATACTATCGTAAAACCTTTCCTCACATTACTTCAATTTGTTAGTATATTTCTAATGTATATATATATATATATATATATATATATATATGGTAAACCTAATCAGTAGGCGATTAAAGGTCTGTATATTACTTCAAAATATATGTATTTAAAAAACTCTACATGTTTCGGCTGTATACGCCTTTTTCAAGAGAATACAAAATATGAAAAAAAAAAATATATATATATATATATATATATATATATATATATATATATTTAGTGTTTAAAGAATTTTGTTTTTCTTTTTTATTTTATGGGCCGTGTTTTAATATTAAAAATAATAGATTTTTATTGGTTTTAGCGACCTTTTATTGAATTTAGATGTTTGTTTGCGACGTTTCGACTTTTATCAATTCAGTCTTTTTCAAGCATATTTGTTGTTTTTTCTACACGGGTACGCATTCATGTGCCACATGTGTTTGGGCACCCGGGACCAATTTTCTTATAACGAACATGCTTGTGCGGATTTTGTAAGTGAACTGAATTCAATAAAAGGTCGCTAAAACCAATAAAAATCTATTATTTTTAATATATATATATATATATATATATATATATATATATATACATATATAGAATTTAAACGAAATTATCGACCGTAATATATTGAATAAAATAAATTAAAAGCGGGCAAGCGGTCTGTCAATTAAAAAACTCATTTACTCAGACCGCTTGCCCGCTTTTAATTTATTTTATTCTATATACAATATATATTATGGTGGTCCTTATTTTTCAACTTTGTTGTTAACGTAACTCACCGTCAAAATGTTCGTTATAGTATAAAAGTACGGTGTGTAAAAAATTATCATGATTGGGCGAGGTTAAGACGTGGCGCATCGCTCTTGAAATTTGGTTCAAAAATATTAAAAATAAAATTTTCTTGATTGTAAAAAATATATTTATTTATACTAAAAAATATATTTGACTTTAATTTTAACATATTTTAAATTTCCTTGAGACGATGTCGTCTTAAAGCTTCTCTGGTTTTCATTTAAAGCCAAATCTTTGAGGACTAGAATACAAAGTAAAATACAAAGTAAAATCTATGTATTTATATACATATGTGGTGACATATTTCTTAAGAAAATAAATGAAAATTAATAAAAAGATAGAAGAACGGTTTACTTTTGGAAAACAGAGTTAATAAATAGGAAAAACATAAAACATTCACCTATTCCTTGTGGCCACAGATTCGATAATGTTACTAGATCTCTGTCTGACAAGGGTAAATAAAAATGCTTTGTTTTTAGTTATTTATATGTTATTTTATTTCAAAAGGGAATATTTGTTCATATTGGGGTAGAGTTTAATCCGCAGTTTGCACTATCTATTGCTTTTCTTCTTCATCTTTGGATAACACTAAATTAAAATCTTAGCTTAACTGTTCGTTCTGTCGAGTCATTAACAACATTCATATTTCCAACGATATTAAGGCCACCGTTAAAACTAGGTTCATTTACCCTTTCCTTTGGATCTTTTGTGAAAAAGTCCGTTGGAATACCAAACCTTTTAAAAAAATTACGTGATTTTTGGGTTATAAAATATTCGATGTTCTTATTAAGATATTGGCTTATAGTATAAGGAGATGCGATCATTTTTTTTAATTCGCAATCAGTAGGGTTATCCAGAGCTGGCACCATCATTCTTCGACTCATTTGTAACATTTGGATCATAAAAAGACAACGCTGGTGTTTCTGGGGTTAAATACCACAAATGATTACTTAATTTGCTTAGCGACGCACGACTAATCTTCTCATCAACAATTTTATAAGCATGTAAATCTTTTAGATCTTTATAAAGATCTCTATAAATCCTGCATAGGGGCTTCTGCTGCAACTGGTGCTTGTATCCATTTTTTTAAATACACCCTTACAACAAAGATGCAAATGACACGAATACTAGTTATCTCCAATTTTATCATTTTAAATTCGTTTCGAAATAAATATAATTTAAGGCAATAAATAGCTTTCGACTTCCAACGGGCGCGATGAAATGCTCCGCCTTTTTGAAGGTAAATTCCGGAACTGTACCACCAAGAAAAACTATACTTAATTGAAGAAGCTCTTTATAATCATCACGTGGTTGTTTTACTTCAAGATCTTGAGATGCAAATTTTATAATCTCGGATACACTCCCAACTGCATCCTTCACTTTCTGAACTTCAACACCACTCATAAAATTAATTTTGTCAATTTTGATCTAAGCGTCTCTAAACTTCTGTCTTAGGTTTGCGGTCATTTTTGTACACTTTTTACACAAGCTTTTATTTTTCTGTTAAGTAACACACTCTTCTAATTGACAATTTTAATCAATTGTCATTTTATAGGGGAAGTCCCTTTTTAATTTTCTTAAATGCTGCACCACAATGATGCCAACTTTTCTTAACAAAAACGCGTAAGAGTATTCGAAAAAAGGGGTAAAAAAGCTATATTAAGAACTCATTGGTTTAAAAAATTATCTATGCTTGTAAACTATTATCAGGATATGTAAATAATTTAGTTGCCGCCACAATTTTTGAAATTTGATTCCAATTAAATTTTTATAATCAAATTCTTGTTACAAATCGTGGCAGTTACCGTAAATTTAATTAAGTTATAATACTAAAGTTATAGGTATATTGTATACTAAAAAATATAAATGCATCAAAAAAAATTATATTTCTGTTCATTTTACCAACAGGGGTCACCTTGAGAGGCGGTGCGCCACACCTTTGTTCGATACGCATAATTTTTTGCATACCGTATTTTTACACAAAAACAAACATTTCTTGATGGAGTTACGGTCTATAACTTCAAAAAATTTGTCTTTTATACATCTAAAGACCACCCTAATATGGTAAATCCAATTTGTTGGCGATTTAAGGTCTGGTTTTACTTTAAAATATATATATTTAAAATAACCCTACATGTTTCAGCAAATTATGCCTTCATCAACGAATATAAAATATAAATGACAGTATATTAATGTCATACATTTGAGTTGCTATGGATAAAATTATTCAATTGAATAATAATAAATTATGCCTTAGTATTCTAAAATAGATAGACAACAAAAACAGGGAAACACAAGGCATGAGTTATTATTATGTATGCGCCCGTGGGGCGTCTTAAGATGTAAAGCTGTCGGCATTCGCCTTAAACGAGAAGGAAAAACTCGCACAACCAGACAGGAATCAAAACACGGAACTGTCAGCATAATAAGCAAATGTATATGATATTTAAATAACTTAAGATATATAATTATATAACAGCAACATATATTATGATGGTAAATTGCAGATCGTTACATAATTAAGTTATAGAATATACTGCTTAAATTTTTTATATCACTTCTGTTGTTAATTGTTGTTGTTGATTTTTTTCCTGTTTAATACTAATCATTTCATTAATTTCCCTTTTCAATGTATGTTGTTCTTTATCAATTATCTGTGTGTTTTCAAAATCGAAATGGTGATCGCGTTGTAGTTTGTATGTAGATAAATACATACTTAGCCTAGGACCCAAATTTAGTATGCCACCTAATAAAATACCAATTAATGACTATATAGCTAACATTGAAACAGGAATACAAAATTTACCAAACGACAAACAGAATGAAATACGTAACAAAATCTGTAATATAATCACTAACCATAAACATAAGAAAGTAAATAATAAAAAAACATATATCAAATCTATATATGAATAAGTTCATTAAAGAAACAAAAAGATTTGCCCAAGACAACCCTCATATTATAATAACAACAGCAGATAAATCAAATAAAACAGTGATTATTCTTAAAGAGGAATATGAGCAAAAACTAGAAAAACTATTAGATGATAAATTCACATATAAAAAAGAAAGAAATAATCCAACAGAGAAAACTCAAAAAGAAAATAATAACTTAATAAATAAATGGCATAGACTAAACCTAATAGATTTCAACACTAAAAACAAACTTCGCATTTATAATTCCCACCCTCCATCAATATATGGTTTACCTAAAATTCACAAAAATAATATCCCTTTAAGACCAATAGTATCTAACATACATGCCCCTACTTATAATATAGCAAAATTCCTAGGCGATAGCATATCTAAGATGTTAGGAAAAACTGAATATCATACCAAAGACTCATGGCAATTTCAAAATTTCATCAAGGAACAAAAAGTATCAACTAATCACAAAATTATATCACTTGATGTAGAATCTTTATATACTAACATTCCTTCAGATCTAGCTATAAGCATAATAAAATCCAAATGGGATGAAATTAGTCCACACACATCACTAAATAAAAACGAATTTATTAGAGATATACACTTCTGTCTCGACAACACATACTTTCAGTACAAAAATTCTTTTTATAGTCAAACATTTGGTATTGCCATGCGCTCTCCTTTAGCTGCTCCTATTGCAAATCTGGTAATGGAACATTTGGAACAAAACGTTATCAATATTTCTTAATGGAATAACAAATGCTGAAAGATACCGAAATGACTTATTAGAACCCTTTATGAATCAGTTACATGATGATGAAATTACAGAAGGATTTTTCCAACAAGACAATGCTTCAAATACGTGCGCGCTTGGAAGGGTTCTTTAATAATCAAATTGTGAATTTACCTCCAAGGTCTCCAGATCCCACAATTCCGGATTACTTCATTTTTCCACACATGAAGAACTCGATTTTTAGAACGCCACAACATACAATTGAAGAACTTTGCAATAGTATTAGAGAAGTTTGTGATAATACAATCCCTCATATGTCAAATGCATTTGAAAACATAAAACGCAGAGTTCGTGTGTGCATCGAGACAAGAGGACAACATTTCGAGCATCTTCTTTAACATAATATTTTTACAATGTAAATAAATATCCTTTATTTAAAATATTTTAGAAGAAATAAAATTAAGTTGCAACATAACTAAATTTTAATCTGTCAGAAGACAGTTTCGAAAAACCTTACTGTTCCGCAGTGTTTCCAAATTTATATTGAAATCATAGGCTACTCTAAATGAAAATTTAAATGAAGGCATGGTACATATAATGCATATGTACGAACATGATATGTATAAAAGTAATCAAAAACGAGTGTAACGATATATACCAAAATTAGTCAGATACAAGTACAACGATGTGTACCGAAAGTAATCAAATACGAATATAGCGATATATACCAAAAGTAATTAAATACGGATATAAAGATATGTACGAAAAGAAATCAAATACTAAGGTAAGGATTACGTTTTCAAATAGGTACTAATTTCCGAATGGTTACATTTTCAACATGACTATAGCAAAAACATTCGATATATGATATTTGCATAATATTTATTGTGTAACAAATTGTGTGATCTAAATGGTAATTTGAGATAAATGAAATGAATTACTTTTATTAATTTAGGAGCATAAATGTCTTATTAAGTAAATTTAAGAGGATTTACTTAGAGGCTTGATTGATTTTGTCGTAGCGACAAAGACTCAGTATCAAACATACCCAACAATCTATATATATAAAAGAGAGTGACGTTAGTTACTACGCTTATAACTCAAGAACGCCTGGACCGATTTCGAAGACTCGCACCAATTCGGACTGGTCTCCGGCCAAACAAGAAAATACCCGAAATATCCCCGAAAAAAAAAATTACCAAGAAAATTCATTTTCCCATACATTTTGTATGGAGTGATTTTACTACGCCATCTTCATGATAGATGACGTTTATGTTTACGTTACGTTGTGACTATTTTTTTTTTTGAGAATTTTTTGCGATAATTGTTTCTCCACCAAATTTGTGTGACAATTGATTTTGTAGCAATTTTTTTGTCACACATTAAAAACGAACATGATTTCAAATGCTGATTCCGGTATTGCCAGTAGATGGAGTTGTGTGCATAAACTTTTGACAGCTGATTCATTTGCACAGTCTTTCCATCGCATGCTATTGTGTTGTGCAGACGTGTGTTGCGATTTATCAGCATTTTTCAAAAGTGCAATTTGAAATGACGCAGGGCAACGCCTGCGAGACGAAGTTCCACGGGTCCACTATAATGAATAACACTAACATTCTCTTTATTATGTATATACTTTTTATCATTTAATAGTTCATTTATTATTCGCATTTTGAATTTTTTTTTCAAATAAATATGAATTACCTGCACCGATCTCCTTTAAATATTATCAAGTACCTGTATTTTAAACATACCCATAACAATAAAACATTAAATATCTAGATCAATACTTTTCTAGGCAGAACGAAGTCTGCCGGGTCACCTATTTAAATATAAATAAAATTTGAAGGCAAAACAACGTTTGCCGGGTCAGCTAGTTCTTGATAAATAAAACGGCCAGTAAGGTATACACAAATTAGGCATACTTAAAATTAAAGCATACAAATAAAAGATAAATAGATTTATATAGTGTTTCGCGAATTTAACTGACGTGTATTTCTAAAATTTAGAAGTAGGTTACAAAATGACAATATACAATCGACAGTAACACTAAAATCCATAACATTTAACCATTGGTGATTATAAAGAAATATGGAAATATTAAATATCAAGCACGATGTTTAGTTTCCCAAAGAATATAAGTATTCCACATTTAAAGATATTAGTGCAAAATTGTATTGCTGCTACACTAATTACGAACAGCATTAATCAGATTTTGAAGGAAGTTACGGTTCCCTGGTGGAAAAACTTTAAGTTGTCAGCTAACAACAATTTCTAACGCTGAATTTTACTATACAAATCATTAACGAATACGAAATCCTAAGTTAGTACTTTGAAAAAAACGAAGAGATAGCTCAAATATTGGCCCCAATAATAGACTTAATACGTTTTTTCTTCGATAAATTAGAAATATTGGTGATACTAGTAAGTGCTTTTATTGACCAACATATTTCTTCATTAAGAAGACAATACAATAATAAAGTACAGTGTCAAACATTAAATTATAATCCATTAGCTAATCAAATTGCAAAATAACAATTCAAATAAAAGAAATACTAAATAAAAGTTTGTGTAATGGTAAATTTTGGTGAAAGAATAAAAAGAATCAGAGAAAATTTTGTTGGCATTTTTAATAATATGCGCAAATGGTGTTTTGATAAAGTCGTTATTTCTAGCTCCGGCTTCGACTTAATCCTGTTCCACATTTTTCCACCATGACGTCAACAGCAAAGAGTATATAAATTTGAGTACATCAACACGTTAAGCAAGCACGTATTACGCATTTGTTCCAAATGAAACAGACATGGATTACCCACTTCTGTAATTTGTACACATGGACATACACCTTGTATTTTTCAACGTTTACGTGATTCAAAGAGACGTGTTTCTGTCTCAATAGGCTTCGTCAGTTTGGCTAGTGAAGTAAAGTTTGATGGATCGCCAATTTTGCCTTATCAGGTAGCACCTGATAATCTAGTGACATCTAACGGTCAAAAGAGACTACGCCGAAAATAGATTTTCTATCGTCTGGGTATGCCGGTACAGAAGGGGAAAAAATTCGAAAAATATACGTATTTTTCCCTTCCATACCGGCATAGCCGGACGAGAGAAAATCGCGAGAGTATTGTTATCTAGTTAGCCTAGGCCATTTTCCTTGAATAAAACAAAACCTAGTTATAATGGAAAGAAATGATGACATTTTAAAAAGTGTCATCGTAAAATCTTACGTCAAGAAGTGTAGTAAATTTTAAGAAAACATGTCTAATGCAAATGTGAAAATCGATAAATTGAAGTATCAAGGCATCATCAAATACTTGTATTTGAAGATGTTAAGTAGTAAGGAAATTTACGAAGATGTGATTGGCGGTCAATACCCATCATATGCGACTGTCAACAATTGAATTGCGTCTTTCAAAAGAGGACAACTTTCCGTTGAAGATGAGAAGTGACCAGGAAGACCGATTTCGGTGTCAACCTCTGAAAATATTGACACAGTTCATGTCATGATATTATCAGATCGTCGAATTGGGCTAAAATATATAGCTGATATACTAAATATTTCATATGAATGCGTCCATCGTATACTTCATGTCGATTTGGATATGAAAACATTTCTGTAAAATGCATTCATGAATGCTTGAATGCCGAACACAAACGAGTAAGAGTCAAAGCATCACGGTCAATATGTTCCCGTTTTGAAGGAGATTCAGATTTTTTTAACCGTCTTGTGACTGTGGATGGGTCCATTTTACAACCCAGAAACAAAACAAAATTGATGAAGTAAAAGCATCAAGGTTCGCTACGTCTTAAGATGTTTCGAGGTCAAAAATCCGCTGGAAAAGTTCTTGCTTCTGTTTTTTGGGATATTCATCCACTAATAATGATCGATTACCTAAAAAAAGGTGAGACCATAACTGAAGATTCTTACTCTAAATTAGTAGCCATCCTGAGAGAGAAAATTAAGGAAACAAGACGTGGCATGTTAACGAAAGATATTTTGGTTTTGCAGGACAATGCCCCTGCACACAAATGGCGCACTACCAAGAATACAATTAGGGATTAAGGGCTCGAATTACTGGAACACCCACCCTATTCCCCAGACTTAGCCAAAAAAGTTTAAAAGAACGTCAAGTTTTGTTTAACGAAGAGGTAATATAAACTCTGGACGGCTGGTTTGCATATCAAGAAGAATCTTTTTCTTAGAAGGGTTAAAGGCGTTGCAGGATCGCTGTATTAGGTGTATTAATTTAAGAGGGACTATGTTGAAAAATAAAATATTCCCAACTTTAAATTGTTTCGACAGTAGGCTAAGGATATTTTGATACTCCCTCGAATATCTTTCGGTCAGTTAAAATCCATAAAATGTGTGCGCAGCACAAAAAACAACTAACGTGTGTTCATTTGAAAAGTCAATCTAGGTTACTTTGAAATTTCGATAGAATGAGACGCAAATATATTAGTATGTGTTTGTTGTTCCGTAAACGTGAATCCAAATGACATTTGATAATGTCAATCACAAATATCAGTTAGTGCATAAAATAATCGTGCGTCGATTCTGGTTTAAATAAATTGCTTCTCAGTTTTAAAATGGCTTTCACTTTAGAACATTCCATTTTTTTTAAGTATAGGCTTATTTTCGAAGTGGTAATAAAATTGATTGTTTATGGGTTTATTCAGTTCAAGATTGCATGGTAGAATTTCAAGTTGAGTTTCCACATTTTGTAATAGATTATATACAATTTAAGAATACTTTGGATAGAACTTTAAAACTTTTTTCTGAAACTGGTAGTCTCTCAAGAAAATCAGACAGCGGAGCAGTTAAGAAACGTACACCTCAAGTTGTCAATCGTGTTGACGAAGTAATGGAAAATGAACCACGAACATCTGTTCTACATTTGAGTCAACAAATAAACATTTCTGTTGGTACAACTCACAAGTTATTAAAAAAAGATATGCAACTTTATCCATACCGTGACACAGCAGTACAAGAATTGTTTGAAATTGATTACCCACGTAGACTACAGTTTTGTAATTGGTTTGTAAATATGAGCAATAATGGAGAACTTTCGCAAAGAGTCACCTCTACTGATGAAGCATGGTTTTATAAAACAGGATACATAAATTCACAAAATACAATAATTTGGAGTAGTGAAAATCCACATGTAATTAATGAGGAATCGCTACATCCAGAGAAAATTGGTGTTTAGGCAGCGATAAGCCAAAGGCGAATCATTGGACCAATATTTTTTCAGGGAACGTTAACTGCTCAAAGGTACCGTACGGAAATTTTACAACCATTTATCAATCAGTTGCATGATGATGAACTACAAAATGCATATTTCCAACAAGACGGAGCACCTTGTCACTGTACTATAGAATCTTTGGATTATTTAAGAGAAATTTTTGATGAGCGTATAATTAGTCGAAATACTGAAATTGCCTGGCCTGCACATTCATGCGATTTAACACCTTGCGACTTCATTTTGTGGCCTTATCTAAAAAATAACATATTTCGAACACCTATATTGCATTTTAATGATATGCTACAGAGAATCGAACAGAAATGCATGGAAATTAATAACAATCCAGTAATGTTGCAGAATATCATCAGAAATTTTGAACGGAGGATTTTAAAGTGCATTGATCTTGAAGGACAACATTTTCAACATTTGTTATAGTTTTCAATAAATACCTATTATTTGTTATTTATTTTGTATATATGAAACTGTCAAAATATACGACTTTGTAGGTTAAGTAGTAAATTTTAATTTACGACATACTTCAAAATGTTCTCAGTAAATCACATGCTACTAGATTGACTTTTCAAATGAACACTTGTTATAATATAGTATTAGATATAACTTCTACAAATAACTTTAGTGGAAACTAAAGTTTTTATTTCAGTTTTTACTTCACTGTAAATTTATTAGTATTTATTTATAGTTGTCATAGTAAATGTTCAGCGAAGCATTTCTAAGTTAAGTCCAGTTTTTCCATTTTATGGTTTTCGTTTGATCATACTTTCTTAGTGTGAACTTACATCAAAAACTTTTTAACAATTCGTAAATGTTTTAGAATAAATTGTAACGAAATTTGTAAAAAGTGAGAGAGGAATAAACTTCAAAATATTTCTTATTTACTGTTATTAGCATTAGTGAGACAGTATTCCCTATTGCATAGCAAAAGTATCATGAAATCAAATGCTAATTCAGTAGTTCAATAATTCCCCAAAAACAAATCTTATTTCCGTCGCTAAAAATATAGTACCAAGCAAAACTTGTTCTTATCTGATATACTGACGGATTTGCAAACTAAACAATTTCATTCTAACCACCAATGCTTTTAATAAAATATTAAAGGGCTACTTCCTTATTTTTGCTATAATATTTTGTACAATATTATTTATTACCTAATCGAATTGCTTAACTTTTTTTGTTTGGCTTATTTTTCTATGAAAATAATTGGTAACCTATCAGTATTCCATCTCAATTTAAATAATTAGCAATTACGATTTACACAGTAGAATTAATTTTAAAATTGTACTTTTCGTACGCAGAAAATAAATTTGCTTAAATAAAGTCATTTTAGATCGTTTCGTACATTATCAATCCTCTCCAGATGTCGGTTTCCATTTGTTATAGTCGTATGTATTTCAAATGTATTCATGGGAAACAAAATCAATACTAATGATATTATGATAAGCAAAAATAGTAAACTCCAAAAAGGTGTCTCATCTTTCTTTTATAAAATAATTTGCATATATATGTATGTAAATCAAGATTTAAATTTTGCAGCGATGTACTCCTCGAGCCGTGTACATGTAGACCAGCTTCGACTATAATTTATCGTCCTAGTAACGGTAAAAATACAGTACCGACTACTGGAGAAAATTGAAAAAGAAAATTCAAAAGTAGAACAGCTAACTTACCGACTTATGATGTCTCCTGTTTCACGTATACTTCATACGGCGGGGGCTCCTCTTCCGTAATAAGATTGAGTCGAACAGCTTCCGCAGCGGAATCATAAATTACACCCACCGTCGGCACTAAAACATTTTCCACTTCTACGCTGTCGGTTTTAAAAGGAGGTGGGGGTTGTGCTTTCTTCTCTTTAAATGACAAAGCCCTGTGTACTCCCGACGGTAATAGAGATTCTTGTTGTGTTTCGTTGTTACCATTACAAGTACGCTCTGATCTCCAATTACCAAAACGACCACCAGCTGCACTCCTGGCAGCGCTATCAAAACACGGCAACACTTGTTTGAACTCTTTCCTAAAATTTTCGTTCAGCCAGGCATATAAGAATGGGTTGTAGCAAGTCGACGACATCGCCATCGCGTGCGCCATGAAGAAACATAGAAAATAATACTGCCAATCACCAACTTGCGCCGAGAAATCATTGACGATATTGATCACATTAAGTGGAAGCCATGATAGTAGGAAAATGACAACCATAGCTATTAGCATTCTATTAGTTCTTCGTTTCCTTTCGCGATCGGCTTCTTCTTTTCTTGAGCTTTTCGATCCAGGTTTTGTTTTAGCCCGATCGTTAAGCCTCAATGATACACATATGTAACAAAAGGCAATTAGAAAAAATGGTATTATGAACTGCATCATCGTAGTTATTCCACCAAATATTCTACGATATTGTTCTTCAGGCCAGTTTTCTTCGCAAAAGTATTTGATTTCATTAGTAACATTATTGTCGATATGTTTCATGTAAATTCCATACGGTAAAGTAATTAAAATTGAGAACGACCATATATTGACGATAATTATAATGCAAGTAGATAATTTCATTCTGGGATGAAAGGGGTAGATAATTACGAAGAATCTGTCGATAGCTATAGATGTCAAAGTTAATGTCGATATATAAACACTGGTGCCTTGTGCGTAGGAGACCAGGTGACAAATTATGCTTCCAAATATCCATTTACCCAGGAAAGTATATAGAGGTGTAAATGGAACAGCCAAAACGCAAAGAAGAATATCCGATAATGCTAAGTTTGTTATGAACAGATTGGTTACGGTTTGCATGGCTTTATTTCTAAAGACGACGTAACATACAAGTACATTTCCAAATATGCCCAATACAAATATCGATGTGTACAACATGAAAAATAAGACTTGAATAACTTCATCGTCGATCAAATCGTCGGAGGTGGCGTTTAAATTTCGTTCTTCTGTTACGACGATGTTGTTGTTGAAACCATTTAGTTTTTCCATCTTAAAAGCTATAGCATGTAACATTGATGTTATTGGTTTATATCACTTTAAGCACTTTTATCATTGATATACGTATATTTTTTTTGCACTTATTTTGTCCAGTTTGTTAAGTTCTTTACATGTTTCTTTAAGAACTATTGAGTTATATGTACACAAATCCATACTATGAATATATATTTTAAATCCACAGTTTATTTTTAATTTATTATATACACATATAGGAAACCTTAAACAAAAGATAAGTTAAATAGCAACACTCTGACAATTTAATCTTGAAAGTCGTAATGTACATATTTTGAAGGTTTAGAAAAGAATATTTCGTATATGCACTTGTGAAATTAATTATGCACAACGACAACAACACATACTTTGATTGATGAAAACTTTATAATAAAAAAATCTTCATCAACCTTTCATAATTTTTATTTTGCAATAAAAAACAGAATCCCGTATGAATTCTTACCGCTACAAAACGTCCATTACAAATTTCTCCTAATGATATTGACTTTTATGATAGTTTTATTAATTTTATTTTTATAATTCTTGTGTTTGGTTTATTTTTTCCGCTGTAGGTTCACGAGGTTCTAGTTGTTTAACTGGTGATGTTATTACGGTAGAATGCAATAGAGTATCTAAAGTATGCTCATCACCGTTACAATATCTATTGGCAGTGTTCCTTAAAACGCAAGGCAAGACTTGCTTGAATTCTTTACGAAAGTTTTCATTGAGCCAAGCGTACAAGAAAGGATTGTAACATGTCGACGAAACGGCCATCGCGTGCGTTAAGAAGAAGAACAGATGGAAAAATTCACCTAAATCGTAAAAATCATTGATCAAATTAACTATGTTAAGGGGACACCAACAGACTCCGAATATTGTGACCATGGCGATCAACATACGATTCGTTCTCTTCTTCTTTTCCCTGTCGGCTTCTTCTCTGCGTGCACTTTTCGTGCCGGGTTTAGATTTTGCCCGTTGATTTAAGCGTCTGGATATGCGCAAATAGCAATAAGCTATAATGAAGAATGGTATTATAAATTGCATGATTAGTGTAGAGAAACCAAATGCGATCTCGAGATATTCCAATGGCCAATTTTCCTCGCAAACTTCGCGACCATCGTGCATTTTAACTTGCATACAAATTCCGTACGGTAAAGTTACTAGCATGGAAAATATCCATATACCCAATAAAATAATAAAACAAGTCGATAATTTCATTCGTTGTCTGAGTGGGTAAAGTATAACGAAAAATCTGTCCACTGCTATTGCGGTTAATGTCAAGGTCGAGACATAAACACTTGTGGCCTGAGCGTACGGTACTAGATGACATATTACTTTACCAAAAATCCATTTATCGATGAAAGTGTAAAGTGGAGTAAATGGAACTGCAAGAGCACACAAGAGTATATCAGACAACGCCAAGTTCGTTATGAATAAATTGGTTACCGTCTGCATTGCCTTGTTCGAGTATACAATGTAGCAGACAAGCATGTTTCCGAATAAACCCAGAAGAAATATTATTGCGTAAAGGAAATAGAAAATAATCTGAATCCATAAATTGTCGATTAAATCTAGTTTCGTTGTGTCCTCTTCGTTGGACGAAATCATTTTGAAAGAGGCTTCCTTATTTTAAATTTTTAAACAATTGTACGTTTTTCTTGTGTTTTCAGAGTTTATATAATAATTATCACTTTATTTACTTGTACACTAATATTATATTTAGATTGTCTTAATTGCATGGAATTTATGTCTTCGATGTGGAAACCTGAAAATAATTTACAGAAATTACTACATCTCTAAATACAACGTCGTGTCTTCTTAATGAATTCGTGAAATTTAAGTACATATGAATTGTTCAGTACGGTTAATTGTTATGTACTATTAAATGAGTTAACTTTAACATGTAAGCTTCACTAAGCATTTTGAAATACATAAGGACATATCAAGAATTCAAAGAATATAAAAATTTATTTTTTAATGTAGTACATAAGATGAAGTGAATTGAAATTTATCACTTTTTCTCATAAAAACTTTCTATAGAAATTTTCAATTGTATAGTATAATACCAAAACATCAACTACAAGTTCTTTACATACTACTCATAAAAACAAGTTATTAGTAAGTGTTGCCTTACGTATTTCATACAAAAAAGCAAAAGTAATTAATGCGAGCCTTTGACAAATACCCATATTGTTCAATGCAACAGGTACAGAGCTATTCAATATAAATAATATATTAATATATTACAAGTAGGAACGGAAATTAAAATAGCAATAAGCAACATAATTTAACTTAGTGATGTTCTTAATTATTAAATTCAATATTCCTAAAATAATTTCGTTTTATCGTCCGACATAGTAGTGTGGCAATTTAATAAGCTCAAAACGTTTTTTTTTATGTTCTGTATCAATTTCTCCAATGCCTTTATGATTTCTTGATTTGGAAATATGTTTTATTTATAAATGTGTCCTGAAATTTATATCAATAAAGCTTGGCAATTAGCCCGGATTATATAAGAAAACATTTTTCATTCTGATCATTAAAATCCTTCTATTTACTGTAATGCGTGAGCCTTAACCAATTTCATTCATTCTTTTGTTTATTATTATGTGATATAAAACTCCTTAATATTTATTTATTTGTTTGTACATTACGGAAAAATACTTCAACGTAGTACAACTCATACAATATATTTCAGATAATTGGAAGAAAGATAACTAAAACAAAATTTTAACGAAAACAAGAAAAAGAAAGTATACCAAAATAGAATATATATGAATCCATTCGAATATCTTTGATATGCCGGCTTAGATTTTAATAAAACTTTCCACAATTAATTAAATTAAAATCGGAGATTCGATGAGTATATTTATATCCGAATCAAGACTTCTGGTTTAGCCGGAAACGATGTTAACTTTTTGTATTTTAAATGAAATATCTTGCATATTTTTACGAATTTCAATACAGCTCTACTCTGGAAGCTCAACAATAATAAGCAGAGAGCGGAATGAAGCGATTGAATGACCAATTGCCCCGATAAAACGTTGTTGCGGTATCATGTATAGTATGTTATAACAGCCCCACTACTTGCTTGCTCGACTGCATTCGTTGAGCAGATGTTGTTATTTTCGTCGTTATTGTGTCTATTCATTCATAAATTCTATGTTGCAGTGACATGTTTCTGGTTCTGTTTCTTTCAGTGTTATCTGGTTAAGTTCATTACGTTAAGGCGTCCACAAAACTGTAATGTGCAGAGACATGTTTCTTCAAAAACTCATCTAGATAACATATGTCCATCTGCACCTGACGCTTTTAACGAAGAACTGTGTGAAGCTTTCATGGCAGCCAATACCCCATTCAAATAGCTTGACAATCCAGTCCTCAAGAGGTTCCTTACAAAATATACTTTACGTAAATACCACTTACCAAAACGTTATTCGAGAACTATTGAAAAAATACGAACCAACCTATCAAGTCATTATCTTTGGGTAAGTGCAGATAAAGCAACGGATGTAATGGGACGATATGTGTTAAATGTATCTACTTGTTGGCATTCTTCATCCGACAATTTTATACCAACTATATTAATTGTAACTAAAATATTGTCAGTCGTAAATGGTGAAACAGTTGCAGAAGTAATGGATCAATGTATTCATAATATTCAGTCATCGGATAACAACAACAAAGACAAGATGCTATTATTTTTGACTGATACGGCAACTTATATGTTAAAAACAGGTAAGTTGTTAAAGCAATCTTAATCAAATATGCTACACGTTACCTGTGCAGCACCTGCACTACACAGAGTATGTGAATATATCAGGGGTTATTATCTAAATGTTGATAAGTTAGTTTCATCATTTAAAATGATATTTCTCAAAGCTGAGACAAAAAGTTGATGCCATATTTAGCACAAATCCAGATTTGAATATATTATATCAATTCTGCACAGACCCGATCGAAAAATCTATACATTCAAAGTATCGTGCAATATTGCAACATTTTAATCACGCACCCATCACCATTTGTGATGTGGAACGGACATTTTCTATTTTTAAAGACGTTTTAACATCTAAAAGAACGAATTTAACACAGGAACACCTTGAACAAATTTTAGTTGTTCATAGTAATGTTTTACACTTTTAATGTTTCACAGAAAATACATAGTTTTGAGTTTTGTTCTTTGTAAATTTTTTTATTCGAAATTCGATACGCAATTCACTTGTCAGAATTACTTTTGTTTCAGAAATATTTGCTGCCGGTTACCAAACCGTTTATTACATTCGCTCTGTTGTACATTGACATATTCATATTAACCGCATATATAGGTATGTGCCACTTATGCAAGTGGCCACACGAATCAAATTGTTCGAAACCCAGGGCTCGCTTACAGAAACAATCCTATTGCGAATACAAGGCAGACGCCTATGGCCTATGAATCATCAATTGCTCGAGTCCGCTCTCTGATAATAAGGTTTTGCACCCGCTTGTTCAACATCGACAGAGATTTTTAATTAAATCTAATAATACACATTTTATTGAGACCAACAAAAATTAACACAAAAATATAAACAAAATCAATTTCAGTTAAGAAAGTTTTCGAAATGGAAAAGGAAAAATACTATGGGATTTAAATCTGGAGACCGTGCATGCCATTCAATGAATCCTTTACGATCAATCCAGCGATGTTCCAGAGATGTTTCGTTTAAAAAACTTCTAATCTTCTATGAAACTTGTATTGTGTTCTTCACACTCGATTCATAATAATATTTTTATATTATTAAAAATCTTTTTGTTTTATACAAGCTTTGGTAGAGGTTTTACCTACTCAAGTATGCTTCATATTACTTTGGAAACAGGTAGATTGTTATCAAATTACAAAGATTGCAGACCAACACAACCTCAATATTTTATATTTATTACTTCTCTTAAAAAAAAAAAATATTCACGTAATTCACATGAAATGAAGCTGATTTGGTCAGTTCTGAAAGTTTTCGTCCACAAATTATTTTTAGTATGATTTTTAAAATGAGTTTATAAATTAATGCTAAGTTTGTGTAACATAGTATTTATTTAGAACATTTATTCCGAAAGTGGTCCAGGTGGACCCTCAGGGGTCCACTGGAGACTCGACGGGGCTCTACGTTGGCGTGACAAAAAAATGGGGGTTCACAATTCGTAAGCGGGGGTCCACGAAAATTTATCTGGTTTCGATAGTGAAGAACTAAAATGTTGGCTTGAGTTCACCTATCAATGTAGGCAGATAATATTTTAAGAAGCTCAGCGACTGTTACTTGTAAAAACTTCCATATTTCATATTCAGTACAACGTGTCGAGACTTGCAAAACGCTGCCGCTGCCGCCGCCCGCAATGCTTGTTCAGACGTGCAAAGGGACGAAGTACGACTTGTGGTGTGTGTGCTTGCAATCTTGCATGAACTTGTTTGATTCTTCACCAATATAAATACTAATGCCACGGATAAACGTTACTCATTTGTTTCCCGAATTTCGAAAAGAAAAGTAAAGTAAAGTGAATCGATGTTAGTGTTTGCCGCTGTCGGAAAAGTAAGTACTTATTACTTTGTTATACATACTTTTATTTTATTTATTATTTATATATTTATTTTACAATTTATTGTACACGTAAGTAAACAAAAAATGGACAAATTACAAAAAAATACGTAGGTACAAAAGGTGTGGCTTATTCCTAAAAGAAATCTCTTCCAACCCACCTGCGATAGGAGATATATTTATGTTGTAATAAGTATATTTGTAATGTTTGCGTGTAGTAGGTACGTATTAAAAATTAAATACTGAACAGAGCCATTATTAGATACTTCCATAAAAGAACAGAAAGCCTAGAAAGGTTGAACTTCTTGTCCCTACTTTATTAGTAATTTTTTTATTACCCGACTGTGTGGTGGTTCACTAATAATTAAATATATTTTCATAAATTGTACGTGCCTTTATATACTACATACTCGTAACGTGCATCAAAGTAATAAATAAATAATTAAAATCGCGAAGTTTTGGTATCAAAATATTATTTACAAGTATTTTCTATCGAATTTACAGAAATATATCAAAATATAATTAATGAAAAAATGTTTTACATTACATTAAAATCGGTTCAGCCGTTTTCATAAAACTCAATTATTGATCTTAGCGATTTATTTCTTTTAATAATTAGAATCATTTGCCGCCGGTACTTTGTTTATTTCATTGCAATAATCAATTAATCCTGTTAAAATAGCCATATCCTGTTAAGTAAGACCGCCTTAAGATTACTACAACAAAGTTTTTTTTTATTTACAGGTAGGTAACTGATACGAAACATGGCTGAATCTAAGAAGAAATGTCGACAGTACAGTGTTGATTATTTAAAATTTGGTTTTCTTCCATCAAACGCAGACAAGCAATTGCCCATATGCCTTTTATGCAACAAAGTTTTGAGCAATGACTCTATGAAACCATCGAAGATCGAAGATCATCTAAGAAGGTGTCATCCTGATAAAATAGGTAAAGATTTGAAATATTTTCAAACATTGAAGGAAAAATATGAAAAGAGACCCACCGTGCACAGTATGTTCGCTTCAACGTCGGAAAGTAACGATGATGGCTTGCGGGCATCTTACAATATCTCATTACTTATAGCGAAATCTGGAAAATCGCACACCATTGGAGAACAGTTAATTTTACCCGCTGTTGTAGAGGTTTTAAAAACTGTTCTGCACAAATCTCCATTTGACATACTCAAAAGAATTCCTTTGAGTAACAACACTGTACAAAGACGTATTGACGAAATGAGCTCTGATATTGAAAGTTTCTTGTGTAATTATCTGCAAACAACTCATTTTTCTATTCAACTTTACCTGGTAATGAAGCATTATTATTGGAATATGTTCGATTTGTTATGGACGAAGAAATTCATGAAGAGCTACTGTTCGCGAAAATTTCGGAGACGGACACTAAAGGTGAATCAATATTTAATGTCCTGAGTGATTTTTTTAAGGAAAAATCGATTCCATTCACAAACGTTATTTCGATGGCAACAGATGGAGCTCCTGCCATGGCCGGGCGATGTCGTGGGTTTATAAGTCATCTTAAAAGAATTATACCAGAGGTAACTGCAATTCACTGTGTCATCCACCGACAACACCTAGTAGCGAAATATTTGAGTGCTAAATTGCACCAATCGCTTCAATTTGTGATTAATGCAGTTAACAAAATAAGAAGCAATGCATTGAATACGCGTTTATTTGCACAATTGTGCGATGAAAATGATGAAGACTTCCAACGATTGCTCTTACATACTGAAGTACGTTGGTTGTCGAAAGGTGAATGTTTAACAAGATTTTTCTCAATTTTTGAATCAGTTTTAGAGTTTCCGGAAAGTAAAGATCTAGATTTAAAAGAAAACCTGATCAACTTGAAAGCAGACATCGCGTATTTGACAGATTTGTTCAAAAAATTTAATGACATTAACTTACAATTACAAGGGGACAGCCTCAATTTAATAAAAACAAAGGGTGTAATTTCAGCTTTTCTTGGAAAATTGAAATTTATGAAGCAAAATATTAGTCGGCGCGAATTTTCCCAGTTTTCAAACTTGTCACAGATAGAATGCCTTGATGAGGATATTCACACATACGTTCAACATTTAATTGCCCTGCATGATGACTTTAAAATCAGATTTGAAGATATTCTGACGATGGAAATACCACCATGGGTCATAAATCCACTTGATGAAACCGAAGTGGAGAATGTGGTATTACAAGAGGAGCTACTCGAGCTTAGCACTAATGAGGAACTGAAGGTGAAATTTAAAAGAGGGTATCAAACATTTTGGCTGCAGGCAGAAATACCCGAAAAATATCCTGGACTGTGGGGAATTGCGAGAAAGCTTTTGATAGCGTTTCCCTCGTCATATCTTGTCGAGAAAAGTTTTAGTGTCGTTGCAAACCTTTTCACAAAAAAAAGGAGCAGATTGAATATCACAGAACGGGGAGATTTGCAGTTATTCCTGACAAAGCTGAAGCCAAATATTGATAATTTGCTGTCAATGTATTACAATGTAATATGATAACAATAATAATTAATAGTGCAATAATTACAAATTTGAATAAATACAACACAAGGAAATATACTATTTTTCTTTTTATTTTTACCATTCCGAATGGGGAGTTTTCTAAATAAAATATGTGAGAATTGATTGGTTTCTTGTGCTGTGAGTAGATGTCAAAGGAGTAAAGTTGGATGGAATAACTTTTTTGATTGGCTAACTTTACTTTTTTGACATCCACTCACAGCACAATCAATTAATTAATTAACCAATAACTCAGCCGCAACGCAAATTTCCATAGTTAGATCTAATCTTCACATTTTTTGTCGAGTTTTGGGAATATGGTAGAAATGTAGCTGCATGGGGTCCACCGGAACCAGCAAAACTTTCAAAGTGGTCTATGAGAAAAAAAAGTTTGGGAGCCTCTGATTTAGAACAACAAAAAAAATAGTGAAACTGAACAGAATAATCTAATAATCTCACTAAAGTTCTCGTACAACTGAAAAGCATATAGTTTTAATAACACATGTAGTACACACATACGTTGTAGCGTATGTGTGTGTGTATGTAAATTTAATAGAGGTATTTATTATTTATAGACGTTCTGAATTCCTAGGTGACACAGAATACAAATTTTAGAGGCTGTTTAATTTTGAAGTTCACGTCGTAATTGACTCACAATTTTTCGAATTCATCTCAATTCACATCTTCCATTTTTCGTACGTTGTCTTTTTCTTTCAAAAACACTTGTATAGTGGTGGTTCGAAAATATAGTCATGTTCTGCGTACATAAATAAATTAACAACAGAAAGGAAGGATATTAATATCTGGAATACCTGACAATATCGATACCTGTATGTTATGTATAACGAATGTGCTGAGAAAGATTTTGTTTGAAGTGTTGTCATATGGCATAGAATTTTTCTCGGAAATCATTGTTCTACGCTTGAGTTTTATTTGAGACATGTATACTTTTTAATATTATTTTTTTCATTCGACAGGTAAATGATCTAGAACTATATTGTACGAGAACATGTATACAAATCAAAATTAATGCTATATAATAGTTGTAGTTAGTGTAAAATGTTTGGGGCACCTTTAGATAGAAATTGTTTCAATCAAACATTACGATATGCTATGCTTACGAAATTTGTCACATAAAAGTTTTTCGAGGCATAAAGTTTATTCCTGATATTAGTTTTCAATTATGAAATGAAATTTCTTAAACATATATTATTCCTTAACATAATTTATTGTTATTGTTTTATTCATTTTATAAATATATAAAATTACACCTGAAATTCAGGTAACTAAGATAATCTGTTATTTTTTTTCAGACATTCCATAAATTTTTCTTGAACAATGCGGAAGTACTAAAATTTATAATTATATAATAACAAAAATATCAAGTCTAAATAATATATAGATCTTGGTTTCCAAGTTGGAACCACGTGGAGTTGGGCGTAATTTCCAACGTTTCGGCCACTGTTACAAAGGACATCTTCAAAGCTGTATGTACAGCCCTGAAGATATCACTTGAAAAATGTTATAAAATACCTAATAAACATTTTTCAAGTCATTTAAAAAAAAACTTAATAGAACACGGTTTTCAAAACTAATAATAATCTACTAAAATGTATTAAAAACAATAAAGGAGAAACAGATAAAAATAAGAAATCTATAAGTTAATATGGGGATGCGGTAAGATATATGTTGGTCAAACAGGACGATCGTTTGAAAAACGCATTACCGAACATTGTTCTTCGTTTAGAAATAAAAAACAAGATTCTACTTTTGCGAACCATCTATTATAAGAAGAAGAAAACCACACTTTCAATAAGGATTTTCAAATTCTGCATTTAGAAAATAAAGGCATTAAATTAAATTTACTGGAAAGTTTAGAAATCAATAAATTAAAACAATCACAAATTTTACTTAATGATCAATTAGATTTAAATAACTCGCCTTTGTTAAATTTATTCATTTAAAAACTGTTTAGACGATAATAGATATGTATATTTAGTTTAATAAAACAAATTTGATGCGTAAACATGTTTAAATAGTATAGGCCGACCAGATGGGCCACATTTTCTCACCACCTACAATATTCGTGTTAATTCTTGGATTTTATTAACAATATTGTAAAATAATATTAACCTTGTTGATTTTATATTTTTAATTTAGTTTGTAACGTGCTCTTTAGTTGTAAGTACCTGATGAAGCCACTTTGTTGGCGAAACAATTGTCGTGGTACGATTACGTATTAAAAAGTGAAGATTTAAACCATCAGTTTTATTTATATTTTAAACAATGGATCTTCATAAAGTAAAAGCCGAATAATTTCAATTATTCTGATATTCTAATACATTTTCTTCAAACTTTTTTATGGTGTAATAACCAGCAACACGGTATATATGAAACTGTTTCAAAACCTCATATTCGTTAGTATTAACATCACGAAATAATTACGATCTTGTTATCTAACTCTAATAATGTAAAAATAAGTTATTTAGGACGTTAAATTCGGAAACTCAGAACGTCTTATGATTAATTGATGAGAACGTAGAATTGGCGAGAAAAAAAAGTTTATTGGACCAATAGACACATTACTGTTGATTAAATTTAGTCGATAGAAAAAGTCTGCGCATCAAGGCAGATATGTGTAAATATAATTGTATTTACTTGAAATACAAATAAACTTCACCAATAATATGGAAAAACTTATATATTTGTTAGCAACACTTATTCAGAAATTTAAAAATCCAGTTCAAAACAAAAAATGTGTAAGATGAAAACTCGTTGGCGGTTTAGGAAAACGATTTTCTATAAACAAATTTTTGACGAATATTCGAAGGTCGGTAAATAGAAAAGGAAAACCATATACTAAATAATCTAATAGTAATAATAATAACAATAATAACAATTAATTGTATTGTCCAAAAGACTAAGTATTCATACAAAGGAAAAAACAGCCGACATTAATAACACAGGTTTACATACTCGTAGAAGCATGTACCAGTGTTTTATACATGTTTACTAATTATGTTTGCTTCTATCATATAAAGTTTTTTCACAATTTAGTAACAAAGTATTACCAAGATATTCGCAAATCTTAGTTTCAGCCACGGTTTAAAACCCCTACGCTCCTGTATTCGTAATTGTATTAAATATTTGTTCCAAGTACAGCAGCTTATGCATGCTTGAACTTGTCTTAGCCTACGCTGACTCATTTGTTTACTCAAATACAGAGTGTATATAAATGATACATCCATTGGCAGTCATAGTCTCGTGCAAATATACTGGCTGTCCTTGAAATAAAACGACACCTATGAAAAATGGAAAGATGTATTTATATAGAATATGATTTCAAAATATTGTGAGTCAATTACGACGTGTACCCCAAAATTAGAAACCCACTGAAAATTCTAATATGTGCCGTCAATGAATTCAAGATATTCATAATGTAAATATGTACCCATGTTGAAGTTACACGCACACCGTACGTTTACATACTAACAGCTGTCGATGTTTATAAAAGGTATAATATCCTGTATGCTAAAGTTGATACCTCGTACAAAATTACGTTTTCAATACATACAAGTAAATATGTATCTACAGCGTGTTGAAGTTTAATTTTAAAAAACAGTAAAAACTTGATTTTTCCAAAGCGGCTTGAGATATCATAATGAAATTTTAGGCGTGTTAATAGCTGCGGGAGACACATACTTTGCAATACAACACGATGTTTCAGTCGTACCTGTGGCGCGCGTATTGGCACGTCACAGGCTATTTTTCAAGAAAAAATAGGACGCCACTGATTTCTCTAAAAATACAAATATGCTTTTATTTATTGTTCAATTATGAAGAAAAAAGCTCTCTTAACTTTTTATCGTACGACTTACCGTTTTTTAGTAAAAAAAACATTTTAGTGCATGTCCATTTATTACAGAAAAAAAAATAAAAAAACAAGGTTTTATTCAAGGGCAAAAACAAATATTTTACCAAACCACAGTCCTGTTTTATTCACTGACATATTGAATGACATATTGAATGAGTCTCGTGATTAATAATTTTGTTTGTGTCGAATTTGTTGAAGTTCCTTATCATGAATCGCTATACGAATGCCGAGATGACCGACATGCACTACATTTATGGGCGTGCTGATGGCAATACATTAGAAGCTAGGCGGTTGTATACTGAAAGATTTCCTGACCGTATTGTTCCTGATAGAAAAACTTTCGAAAGTATTCATCGGCGTCTTTATGAAACAGACACATTAAGACGAAATGGAGGAGCAGGAAGGCCAAGGACAGCAAGAACGGTGGAGCTGGAAGAGGATGTGCTAGACATGATTGAAGAAGATCGAGGTACTTCTACTCGAAAAATTGCTGACGCTTTGGATGTAAGTAATGGGACTATTTGGCATATTCTGAAGGAAAATTTGTTGTATCCATTCCATATACAACGCGTTCAAGCACTTCTTCCTGCTGATTTTCCTCCTCGCATTGCATTCTGTCAATGGCTTTTGCACAAAATGGTTCAAATCCCTCAACTCCTGATGTTGATTCTGTTCACCGATGAAGCGAATTTTTCAAGAAATGCAATACGGAATTTCCATAATAACCATGTATGGTGTGACGAAAATCCACATGAAATTGTTGAAGATCGTTTTCAACATCAGTTATCTTTGAACGTTTGGCTTGGGATTGTGGGTGACTGCATAATTGGACCGGTATTTTTACCAAGGAGACTTACCGGAGAGGTGTATCGAAACTTTTTGGAAAACACGCTCCCTGGATTTCTGGAGGACGTACCATTAGCAATTAGAGATGCAATGTGGTATATGCACGATGGCGCACCAGCCCACTTTAGTCAAGTAGCTCGTGATTTCTTAACACAAGCATACGGAAATCGCTGGGTAGGCCGAGGTGGACCTCACTCATGGCCTGCACGATCCCCGGACTTAAATCCCCTGGATTTTTTCATGTGGGGCCATTTGAAGTCCTTGGTGTACGCTACTCCATTGGAAAACGTAGAAGACTTAAGAAACCGAATCATTGCTGGGTGCAACTCAATTAAAACCGATCCTGGTGTTTTTCAGAGAGTTCGCCAGTCAATGAGGCGAAGATTGGATTCTTGCATCCGAGCTAGAGGTGGTCACTTTACACAGTTTTTGTAATTTTTGGTTGATAAAATTGTTGGTTTGGTAAAATATTTGTTTTTGCCCTTGAATAAAACCTTGTTCTTTAATATTTTTTTCTGTAATAAATGGACATGCACTAAAATGTTTTTTTTTAATAAAAAACGGTACGTCGTACGATAAAAAGTTAAGAGAGCGTTTTTCTTCATAATTGAACAATAAATAAAAGCATATTTGTATTTTTAGAGAAATCAGAGGCGTCCTATTTTTTCTTGAAAAATAGCCTGTGACGTGCCAATACGCGCGCCACAGGTACGACTGAAACATTGTGTTGTATTGCAAAGTATGTGTCTCCCACAGCTATTAACACGCCTAAAATTTCATTATGATATCTCAAGCCGCTTTGGAAAAATCAAGTTTTTACTGTTTCTTAAAATTAAACTTCAACACGCTGTAGATCGGTAACGAAGCGTATGCGGACCTATGTTTATAGGAACTTTTTGTATAAAATGACCTGGGCAATCACCCCCTTTAATATTGCCGCAACTTTGTTAAAGACACTGTAGAAAACAAACATTATGGTCGACTACTATTGGTGTAAAAAAAGAAACATCCCTGCGTTTGTACATAAAAACAAACGATTCAACCGTCTTTTCAAACAAAAAGAGAACGGTCTTATTAATGAAAGTTTTAGAATTTCGGCCAATAACTATTTAGTATTTATGCATGTATTTTTTGATATATTCAAATGTAAAAGTGTCAAGTTGTCATTATTAAATACATTATAATCATATACGTACAAAAAAAGCAATTCTTTTTTATTTTGGTGTTGTATCTGGATGTGGTAGGAAAACATATAAATTATGTTTGAAATCACAATATTATTTAGTCATTGTCACCTACTAAAATTCAAGCCTCAGCGAACAAACTTAAATTTGCAAAAAGTAGTGTAATTTACATAACAAAAAATAAATTGGAAGAAAATATCACTGAGGTAAAGCTCTTTAGAAATTTAGATACTTAATTGATGGAGCTACGAATTTTCTGCGAGCAGTTTTAAACCGAACAATATCCCTTCACGAATACTATAATAATTCAACCCTAGAAAATTATATAACAGGATTTACTATCACTATATTCTATATTAAATAATTGTAAACCACTATGCTCTTTATTATGAAAATTGTATTTAGTGTGACCTGGTGAAGCGATATTCTCATAGGGCAAGTTATTATTTTTTGCTACACATGGGAATGTAGAAACCCCTATGAATAAAGCAAGCCAGAAAAGAAAGGGCGAAACAGGGTCATCTACCGAAATAAATATATGACTATGAGGGTCAGCTCCGTCGAGAAATCTGATATCCGAGGGAGAAATCCGATCAACGTAACTATCTGCAATTTCCAAGGCTAAAATTCAGGGTCTGGTGAAACAGGGTCAAGACTACATACAAGCTAAAAGAGCCATAATCAATCACAACTTCGCTACGTATACACGAATAGTCTGGCAACTTAAAAACCGACGGAGGCTTATCTCTCGAAGTTTATAGGCCTAATTAAATAAATAAAGTTAATGAGGCATGAGTACCACAGTAAATCAGGAAATAACTTTTATTTTTAAAAAGTCAAATTGACCTTGCTTGTTACACATTAATATTATCCTCAAAATTAAAAACTGTATGTACTACCGCGACCGTTAAATTTGGCATGGTTCACTTTTCCTGTATTGATATGACTTTATCCAGTGGCTTACTCAATATTTAAAATTTGTTATGACTGTCATTACTGTCATTGCAATATCTGTCACCATAATATTTGCATTTATTAATCTCTGCTACTTAATTAATAACTGTTCAATTAAATAATGCCAAACCATTACCTTATGGACGCTAAAAGGGGTTTTGCTCTTGCAAAACTGGAAGAAGGGTGGTCTTTGCAACACGTAGCAAATGAAATTAATTGCGGCAAAAGCACTATTTTCAATTTAAAACGTAAGTGACTGCAAACACACGACTTACGTAGAAAAGTTGGTTCTGGAGACCTAAAGAAGTCAATTTCAGAAATGGACAACAATTTGATTGAGAATGTAAAAGAACATTTTACTACTGCGAAGAAAACATGTGAAGAAATATTTTTTTCTGCATCAGTAAGAACGACTAGAAATCGATTAAGAGATGCAGGTCTTTTAAACAGTGTAGCTGGAATGAAACCACGGTTAAGTGATCAAAATAAATTAAGAAGAACAGTCAGTTCGCCAACCAATATTTAAATCAGAAACCGAATTTTTGGGACGAGAAGGTATTTCAGTCAACATACAATGGAAAACAGAGTGTATCATCCAAGAGGTCAGAAATTCGAGGTAAATTTATACAGAAAACAGATAGTAGTGGAAGGTTTTCCGTCTACTTGTTGGGCTGGATATCAGTCCAAGGGCCAGGAGCATTCCATATTATTGACGGCCATTTAAACGCTCAATGATATGTTGATATACTTAACAATGTGATGCTTACGTGCATGCACTTTACAAGGGTGGTTCTATAATTCCGTAATGGAATTTTTTTTTCAACATAATCTCCTTTTAACTGCATACACTTTTTCTCAAAATAGGCATCTGTTTGGGCGATGACCTCCTTCTTCGACATGAATCGTTTGCCCTTGAGCCATTTTCTCAAATTTGGGAATAAAAAAGTCAGGATTGCGATGGAAAAGTGCTAAAGTAGCCTCCGATTCGATCACACAACGCGGCACCCATCTTGCCGAGAATTTTTTTTCAAACACAATTTCTCGTGTACAATTTAAAACACAGTACCTTGTGATATGTCTGTGTCCTCAACTATTTCACGCACTTTCATTCGTCGATCACTCAAAACCATATCCTGGATTTTGTCCCACATTTTCACTGGATGTCCCGAACGATATTCATCTTTTGTGGATGTACGGCCACGTTTAAACTCATTTACTCAATTGTAAACAGTCGCAAACACAGGATATGCTATGAACTTCATCCAACTCAGCTTTCATCTCTTTCGGTGTTAAACCTTTTAAATAAAAGTGTTTAATCAGCCCACGAAACCAAAGTTTGTTGCTTCAGTCGTATAAAAATGAACCCACACAATGGATTTAGCTAAACTTTGACTGTAGACTAATGACAAATGACGCTTACTAAAGGAAAATTTTGTCATATTACACAGGCCTGCATAAAATTTGTGATGACTTGATTTTTGTTTGTTAAGCTCAGTTTTTATATAGCAATAACTAATTAAAATTCAGTTGGTCTCTACCACCCACAGATTTTTTTTTGCACAAAAGAAAAAGAAAAAATGTAAAAAAAATCTTATAATAGGCGTTTTAATACATTTTAAAATGAATGTACTACTTCAAATTCTAGGTATTAACCCAAAAATTATTTTCTGTTGTGGTTTTAAAGAAATTTGTTAAATAGGCTCTCATTACCTGATGTAAATCTTTTTTTACATGTATTAATTTTGGACAAGATTTCCGGAAATTTTTACCTGCTAAATCCTATTTATTATCCTTTCACTTTATTAGTACTGCGAAGAAGGATTTCAAGTTTATCACTCCAAACAAAATGTATATTTTAATGTCATTTACTCATAGCTCTGAGTGTCGATCAGTAAACAAGTAAAATTAATTTGTCTTTAGTGTTGTGCGTGGTATTTGATAAATAAACATTGCTTAAAAATATGTCTAGCCGGTGTTGCAAAAACAAACCAGATGATTTCTATTATATTTGTGGATATTTCGTCTTGAAAAAGTTTAAGAGACCAATTGGTGAATTTGTGAAAAATGCATATTATGCTTATTTCAAAATCAAATTAGGAGATCAAGATTGGGCAACGCACGTTGTTTGTAAGGTTTAAGAAGGTTTAAGACATTGGACGAAAGGGAATAGAAAAAGCCTTCCTTTTGGAATACCGATGGTTTGGAGAGAACCGTAAAATCATCATGAAGATTGCTACTTTTGACTTTGTGATATTAAGGAGCATAATAGAAAAACTTTGAAACATATTTTGTACCCAAACAATATTAAATCAGCTATCAGACCAGTTCCTCACAGTGATCTTGTACCTATACCTATACCCCCCAAAGTACTACAAGAAGATATTGAAACCTCTTCAACTTCCGGCTGCGTACAGATGGATAGTGATTTTGAATTTTGAACCATCAACCTCAGGTCAAAACCAACCTCAGCTATTTTCACAAGCCGAACTGAATGATTTAGTAGGAGATTTGGGACTTTTAAAAGATCTTTCTGAAAGTACTGGTGTCTAGGTTGAAACAAAAAAATTTGCTTGCCCCAGAAACTACCTTCTCTTGGTAGAGATCTTCCTTTAGCTGAATATGAAAGAAAAACAACCAAACGAAGCTTTTCTGAAAAACGAAAACGTTTTTTTAGGAAGCATAAAGAATCAATAACTATTTCTAATAGTTTCTATGTGTATATTTTTGTATTTTTTTTAATATAATATAAAACTAGCTTATAAATGAAGTAAATGGTGTTTTTTCTATATTTTTTGATTTTACTGGTTTGAAAAATAACCTTACGAGGTACAAAAAAAATAAAAGCAGATTTGAAATCAGCGCTACCCAATTACTAGTTAAAATTTTTAAATCAACATTCAAAGAGTTGAAAAATGCAGGCCTGTGTTATTAGCGCCATCTCTTGGATTTTCTATGGAATTATTAAACCACCCTCGTATATTCTGCTCTATTACAGACAGAAATTTAATTATTCGTCTTTATTTATCTAAAATAGTACAACTCATTTCCATTCCAAATTTAAAAATCTTGAGGCAACGCAGTGGCTTAAAATTATTTTCGGTGGCATCTTGCGTTGCTTCTTTTAACAAAAGCAAGAACCGAGCTTTTATTCTCAGGATAAGATTATCCCATTTATTTCTTTCTCCATTGTCGCATATGAGGTGCAGGTTATCCGACATACATTAGAGCCTTCACATGAATGCGTGCGAGAATATGTGGAACATTTTCAACAAAAATATTATTATTCTAAGGCATAGATTCTTTTAAGTGAAATTTCTTGTTTCTTTTATTCAAAAATCTAGTCATTCTAAAATGATATTTTATCTATAAAATTTAGACAGAAAGGAGAACTGAAGATAAAGACAAATATTTGCGAGATCCTTTAAAGGATTCCGTCTTGTTCGTTCATCTTCGTGGAAGTATTTCTATTGAATTGTTTTCTAACTTAATTTCAATGTTCGTTGAGTAACTCAATAACTTTGACATCGAATTAGCTTTGAAATACTCCTGTACTTCATACAGACGAGATTGTTATTACTCTTTGATAATAAAACGCCCACCGAAAATTTACTGATTCAATTTGGATAATTATAAAAGCTGAAAATGTCCAATGATTTTCCATCTTCAACTTGCTTGCTAAGTATAGTCTATTATGCTGTCATTTCTAAACTTTGAGATTTTCTTTTTCAAACGGAACTGTTTTATTCTTGTTTTAGGCGGAATTAAGTAATATTTAAAACACGAATCTTAATAAAGCGATATAAAAGTTTTAATGTCTTAAATATAAAGGCAAGTATTAATTAATGAAATAGAATACGATTTTTATGTGTTGTTTTTCTTTTGTTAGAAGTGTATTTATAATTCAAAAGAATTTAATTAATTACAAAAAAAGTTTTCATCGCGTACACCCTACCCTGGTCGTTTTTAATAAATGCTTTTATGATATCGCGTTTCAATAAAAGTTTGTTTACAGTGCTCATGTTGTTATTCACTAATTGACTGTAATTAATAAACTCTTGAACCATGATCATCAATTCACGAGAAGTATACGCAATATGTTATGTTATATAAGTTTCTTTTCGATTTTGTTTTAAATGTATTTAATTATAAGTTCTGTTATACCTTGTATAAATAAGAATGATTTAATTCATTTTAAATTATATTTCTTCAAATACATTTCGAATTTTAAAATATTAATTCAACTTAGACATTTTCTGTATATATTCGTTTGCGAAGAGAAAGTCTTTCTTTTGTTATTGTACTACGACCGACCCTTCCAAGAAATCTACCTGATTGAACGTTCAACTCAAGTATCTACGTTCTTTTCGAATGTTTACAAATACATATCGTTTTTTTTAAATTTAAGTTATTTGATTAATTTCGCGCAACACTTCTTCATAATTATATCATATCGCATATCATCTTAAAGCTTTTTTCACAAGCGATATTTTAATGATATTTGTGTAATCGATATCGCAACTCTTAGCTCGCTCTTTTGATTAGTTCATTATTCAAAACATCCCCCTCCAAACTTGGCCGTAAAACAGAATCTTCCCCAGGCAAGTGTTCTCTTACACAAAACCAATCCTTCTTCTGTTTCGAACGTTCGTAAGAAAAACATTTTAATTCACGTGCTGTTCAGCATACAACACGCCGTCCGGCATTCTTTGTTTCTACGACGTATTCTCAAGGTAACTCTGTACTGTACTCTAGAGATTATTTTATTTTACTTGCATTCACATTAATTGAATTAATTAATTTCTTTCCAGAGTAATTCATGCATATCGATTTTTAGTTACTTATTTTTTTTATTTAATTTATTTAATTACTGTAAAATATATCAACGCTCAATTTCTTATGTAAATGTTAAATAATTGTAAAGACAACGTTGTTGTGTTTTATTTAGTTAATAAGTTGTAATATAGTTGTTTCAGCGTTATTACCCACGCCCTGAACCTTTAATGCAACTTCATCAAACCAATTATTTATTTCAAATAATTTACTTTATTGTTTAGCACGCCGCGCAATCGAACCAGCGCTCTTCTAACAGTGAGAAGGGATTTTTAAATCAAATTTGTGACAATCTATCTAAATAAAAATGTAAATGTTCGTTTGTTCAAAATCTTAAATCTTCGAAAGTTCTTCACCGATTGCTTTGCAATTTTAACACAACGTTGCATTTGAATACGCGCGTGTTTTTATGAATCTACTATATAGATTCCAGACGTATGACAGGTAAAAACATGCGCATGTAACACCTGTGACCGGTAAAAACATAATTTTTTGGAAAACAGCGCCGCCTGTTGGACGTAACATCAACGCACGCAATACTAAACATTGCTCATGCCGAACAACGTGCTTCTTGACTTGCGTGAAAATATCAGACCATTTGGGAATTCATTAATATTGCTTGCAGGAGATTTCAGTCGAACATTACCTGTAATTCCTCGATCGACACCAGCGGACGTAGTAAATGCTTCCTTAAAATACTCTACTTTGTGGCAGCATGTAAAGCTGCAAAATGATCGATCAGCTGGGATATTCTCACATCAATTGTTAGAACTGGGAACAGAAAGGAGTCGGTTGATCTGACCTCAGGACGAATTTAATTGCCTTATAACTTTTGCAATTTAGTGACGTTGAAAGAAGAATTGGTTGAAAAAGTATTTCCCAATACTCAAACCAATTATAAGAATCATGATTAGCTGAGCAAACGAGCAATTCTTGCCGCCAAGAACAAAGAAGACTGCGGACTTAACAATATTATTCAGTCTAATATTCAAAGCGAGACAGTCACACACAAGTCCGTCGCCACTGTTGTGGAAGCAGATGAAGCGGTTAATTATCCAATAGAATTTTTTAATTCACATGATCAGCCAGGGATGTCAACACAGGTACTGCAATTATAACTTGGCGTGCTAATTGTCATGTTACGAAATATCAACCAGCCAAAGCTTTTAAACGCCACGCGGCTTGCAGTAAATAAATTAACAAGCAATGGAGAAGCAATAATATTGGCAGGACTATTCAAAGGTGAAGATGTTCTCATTCCTTGTATTCATATGATTTCAACGAATATGCTATTTCAATTTAAGAGATTGCAATTCCAATTTGATTGGCGTTCGCTATCACCATCAACAAAGTTCAGGGCAATTGTGCGGCTTAGATCTACACACCGATTGCTTCTCACATGGACAATTTTATGTTGCGTGTTCTAGAGTTGGCAAACCAGACAATCTCTATATATGTACAGACAATGAGACAACAAAAAATATTGTAAACCCACAAGCATTGTGAAACTAAACGTTGTGCTTTCGATTTTCTTTCTTTTTAATTTATCCAGACTTGTGCTTTCGATTTTCTTTCTTTTTAATTTATCCAGACTTAGACACAGCAACGCATGGCCGGGTACAGCTAATTTTAAATAAAAAAACAGTTTTTTATATTCTCTCATAACATGCTCGTGCATACGAGGGCGAATCACTAGTTAGTAAACATGACGAAAAACGGTAGCTCTGAAAAGAACTTATTTTACTTTCAAATTGGTAATCCTTGATAATGTAACTCAAAATCTGCGTTATTTTGACCGTTATTTTTGGGACCAATCTGCTGCATTGTATGAATATGTTTTGTTTATAATGCATACTGCGATTTCAAATATTTATACCGACCTTTGTGCAAAACTCTACTTATCTATTATGGCAGTGTTAAGTTATATTGCAATATATTCCAAATTTTATTTAAAATTAGGCACTGTAGAACGTTTAACTAATATCTAGGGTTATTCTATGATATAATTGGGAAGATAATTGTTTATAAAACTGTCATAACAGTGAATATGTAATTACAGTTATACAAAGTAGATACTCTGGTCTATTGTATAATTTCAATTCCAGTAATAATGCTTTTACAACTAACTTGAAACTGTTTGGTTTTGCCATTCATTAAAATGATTAAAGAATTACATAATATTATATGTTGACTTAAATGTTGTAAATTCTTGATAGTTCATTTTATTTTTCAAGTGGTGTTATAGTTTAATTTGATTTGCTGTTTACGCAGCTTTGTTCAATTTATAGTAATTTTAATATAACTTAAGATGTAATTCGATTATATATGTTCATATAACCTACAAATTCGACCGACTGTGTCAAATATATTTGGCCCGGAAACGAAGTTAAGTTCCATATTCATTTTGCAATTTACAGTATTTAATATGACGCCGAAGTACTGATTTGAATCATGCAATGTTTATTGATGACGCAGGGATCATCTTTCCTGACGAGGAGTATACTAATTATCATGGTATTTACTATAGAAGAAGACACGTTTATAGTAATGGCTTATTTTCGAACTGGCATTCAAAACGAAGACGGTGCTTGGGAGTATTCTGGGGAAGCGTGTTATAATCAATTTAAAATTACTTATAAAGAAAATGAAATTACCTTTCAAGCATTTACTCAACATCTAGAACGTGTAATTGACCGATACTTAAAAACCGGTAGTGTCTGTAAAGGTAAATCTTCTGAAAGACCAAAAATCATAACGCCAGAGGTTGTTGAAAATGTTCAGGAGCATATCCTTCGAAGTCCACAAAAACCTATACGTCAATTATCTCAGCAAGCTGGTATGTATACATACATACAGTTATTTGAAATATACAATATAAAATATATTTTGCAGGTATCTCATATGGCAGTAGTCGAAGAATATTGAAAAAAGAACTACACATGAAACCCTATAAAATATCTCTGGTGCATGAATTACACCCACAAGATTATAATGTTTTTTTTAATAATATGCAACATTTATAGAATAATACGAAGTGACAAATGCATTTGTGTATAAAATGTCGCAGATAGTATTTATAACAGTTGTAAGAATATTGAGATGTACATACGTTTTCTTTTTGTATATATGTAAATTTATTTATAATATATGATGTTTAATAATATACTGTAGTGTTATTTTATTTAATTATTCTCTATTTTAGTACAGATTAATCTGTTAGCACTAGTAATCATTTTGTGGATTTAAAGTTAGAATATATATACTTTAAAATTACCGTATGACCACGTCTACGCCGCTGCATCACTACTGAAATTTTGTAATAAACAAAAAACCTTATAAACAAAATCAGTTTGACCAACTATTTCAGTCTTTTTGGCTCTCTCTGTATATATAATCTATGTTAAAATATTCTATAAACCAAAAAGACAAATATACACGTAAACCAATTTCTCAGAGTTGCCAAATTAAAAATTTGTTTCAATCATTTACAATCACTCGGTATATATTGTACATAGATACAATAGAATGTGTGCCACGATAGATTTTAATTTATAATAAGATGCTTTAAAAAATTTCTTTCCTACGTTTGAACATATCTCAAAATTTCCTACATGTAGGTTTAAATTCTTACGTCTGGTACCACTGGTCATAACATGACAAGTAGTATGTGTAAGACCTCTTAGCATATTATTCATTATCCTTTGGAACGTTGATGATGCGTTTTTTAAGCCAAACGGCATTCTTTTGAACTCATAATGTCCGTCTTCCGTGCTAAAAGCTGTTTTTTCAATATCCTTTGTATCCATTTCTATTTGATGGTAGCCACTTGCTAAATCAAGAGTAGTAAAATACTGTGCTCTTCCCAGTTTGTCTAAAATATCCGGGATACTTGGTATTGGATATTTGTCATCAATAGTCTTGTCATTTAGTTTTCTGTAGTCAATTACCATTCGCCATTTTACTTCTCCACTCGCATCCAGCTTTTTTGGAACGATTGATACAGGAGCACTCCATGGACTGCAACTTTCCTGGATTATATCTTGTTCTAATAGTTTTGATACTTGTTTTTTTATTTCTTCCTTTTGTTGTGGAGTTTTTCTATATGGTTTAATATACACAGGATTTTCTTCTTTAAGTCTGAGAGAATGCTTTATTTGTGATGCAAAGGTAAGTGGTAGTCTCTCGTCATGACATATCTCTAAATTCTACATTCTAAACATCTAGCTAGTACACACATTCCGTCAGTGCTAAATAATCTTTTGAGTACGAAAATGATTCTGGTATTTCTACAATCGACTGCAATCAAAAAACGATAAACATCTGAATTTAAACGTGGCCGGCTCAGTATATTTGATAAACAGCGCATTGTACTTCACATATCATTAAATAAGTATACAGGGTGTTGCAAAATTCGCTGACACGGACTACGGGACGACGTTAATCATCAAAAACAAATCGAATGTTCCTTTACAATTTTTCAATGTGACTGATATTTTCTGTTTTAGAAATTTCAAAAATGAAAAATTAAACACCTAAACTTTTTTAATATTATGCAATGAAACACTTTATAACATTTGTTCGAATTATTTTCCGGCGCTGCTCTATGTTTCAGCACACCTTGCTATAGCCTGAATGGTGTCGCGTAACATTTGTGGTGTTATTTGTTGCGCGTCGCCTGATGTACATATTTTTCTAATTCGTTAAAATCAGCCACAGGTGTTTGATAAACTAATGATTTCAAAATACCCCGCAAAAAAAAATCGCAAGGTGTCAGATCACCCCTACCAATCCAACGGTCATTGAAAATATTGTCCAGATAATCCCACAAAGTGGAGACCTGCTCGTTCGTGCATAAAATCATATTTTGCCGGAGATTTAGAAGAACGTCATTAAATAATTGGGAGCAGTTAAAAATCTAAATAATTTTGCCCATTAATGCGATGCGGCAAAATATCAATAAACTAAAAATAATGAAAAAAAGAATATAAATTAAAAAAAAGTTTTGACGTAACCTTACCAGTCGTTCACCCAATAAACTACGCCAAATATTTAAACTAGAGAGACGTTGGCGATTTCTAGGCGTAATTAATATGAATTCTCATAATTCCGGTGATGTTGATTAAGAATATTGAAAAAACCATTCACCTGTCCACAGAATGGAATTTTGAATGTGTAGATCGATATTTAAATACCATTCACAAAACGCTTGCCGAAGTGGACCGCCATTATCTTCCAAATGTTAGATTCTTGTGAAATGATATCGATGCTATTGGTCGTGTCTTAGCGCACACCATATGCGAACTTGATATGTTCTCAGTTCCCTTGCAACGCACCTAGTACTTCTTGAAGGATCGATTGTTATCAAATCAATGATTGCATCATCACGTAAACGAGGACGGCCAGCATCTATGCGAGGTTGTTTTGTAATGCATTCTGTGAAAAGATCCTTCTAGTCTTCTAAAGACAATAGCGTTTGACAAATGACGGCCAGGAAATCAAATCGCATACAATCGCGCTGCTTAACCTGCACTATTATTTAAAATACCAAGAGCCATCAACAAATCGCAATACTCACGATTTAGGTAGCTTTGAGCGATGATTTAACACGCTTAAATTCAAAATACAAACAGCGTATATTTTTAATAGCAATTGCAGAAATATCAACTACTAGTTATTTACGCATCCCATAAAAATATTAGTCAGATTAAAATATGGCAAAGAAACAGCCCTTTCAGTTTTTGATGATTTACGTCATCCCATAATTCGTGTCCGCGAATCTTATAACACCCTGTATAATATGGTGCTATATAACCAGCGAAAAAAAGTGCGCGAAATTCACACCTCATCTGAATCACTGGTTTCAATTTGGCATAATGAATTGAATATGAAAAAATTATGTGCAAGATGAGTATTCTCCACATGACGAGTGTAAGACAAAGAGATAGTTAAAGCAATGACTGTGCCATGGATGGATTGCTTTGCCCTACACTTGTTATGTGGACTGCAATGGTTGATTTGGCGTTTGTGATATCGGCATTAGTCAATGAACGGCGCTGAGTACTCTTCCATGCTATCTTTTGTGTTTTAATTGTATGTAACACGAAAATTTTTTCAATGAAATTTGTCTTTCCCATCATCATGCACTGAAGAGTCTATAGCAAGACGAAACACGTATTTGCATGTATGGAAAGCAATTTTTCCACAAATATTAAGGTGTATATTAAGGTTTTCCACATTTGATTTTTAATAATACATATTTCGATATTATTAAAAATGTTTTTGTTTTATACAAAAAATATTGAGATATTTCACAGTCAAATTGTTTTCGTTAATATATAATCAACTAATGCAAATTAAAGATAATAACTATCACATTACCGACCGTTGAAAAATACCTAATACGACGTAACAGAATTTTCGTTACGTGTTTGTTTCATATTTGATAGAAAGTTTTTTTTAATATTTGCTGCACAATAAACAAGCAGCATTCCAATGCACGAAACAGCGCCTATTGTAAATTTTGTAGTTTGTAATGATTCCCACAAGACCATATACAAAATTTTAACAATGAAATAAAAATAACCTGAAAAATTAAAACACCCTTCAACTTTTTCACGTGCAAATAAAAACGGTAAACAAACAAGGCACATGTTTCTGTTTTTAAATTTATTTTTTATTGTGATATGCTTACAGCATTATATGAGAAAAGAAAACAAAATATACGTCTCCTGGTTTTTGCAACCTGCTGGAAAAAAACAATGTTCAAATGAAAAGTATTCGAGAGCTCTCATGCTCGTAATTATATAAATTACATTCCGAATATTTCTAAGTGTTTTCCGTACATTTATTTATAAACCAAGATGTTTATGTCTGAAGTTGTATTGGATGGACTTAAACTTCCCTCGCAATAACTCAGATGAAGAGAAACCGAAAGTTTTTATTTAGATGTTTATATACGACGAAACAAAACGGATATAAACTTCGACTGTTATTTCCTGCAGCGGTCACGAAATAAAGTTTGGTATTTTGTTTCGTTGAACACATAAAATGTTTTATTAAATGCGTTCCGCAAATACACATATTGAATTACAAATACGTCAAACAAAAATTTCGTAGGGAATATTATAAACAGTGCTCATTTGGTAAATATTGGAAACAGAGCCGGTTTCCGTTTCATTAAATTTGTTCCGTCAATATGCGGGTATGTATGTGTATATATATATGTATATTTAATGTTTAAAGAAATTTGTTTTTTCTTTTTTATTTTATTGGCCGTGTTTTAATATTAAAAATAATAGATTTTTATTGGTTTTAGCGACCTTTTATTGAATTTAGATGTTTGTTTGCGACGTTTCGACCTTTATCAATTCAGTCTTTTTCAAGCATCTGGAAACAAGAATCATTACAATGAACATGGGAACTGTGTTTGTTTTGTGTGATATAACAATTGAATTGACCATTTTAAATTTAACATTATATTAAGAAATGAATTACGGATTAGGTTAGTGTTTTACGTTGAAAAATAAACAACATTAATTTAAAATAGCTTAGAATGATACATCTAAATTCAATAAAAGGTCGCTAAAACCAATAAAAATCTATTATTTTTAATATATATGTATATATATATATATATATATATATATATATATATATATAAATATAATATTTTCGTGACCTTGGTATGATATGGTAAACTCAATCAGTCGGCGATTAAAGGTCTGGTTTATTACTTCAAAGTATATATATTTAAAATAACCCTACATGTTTCGGCAATTATGCCTTTATCAAGGATACAAAAAATATAAATGACAGAATATAAATGTCAAGTAATTGAGTTGCTATGGTTTAAATTATTCAAAGATACATTCTAATAGTAATAATAAATCATGCCTTAGTATTCCAAAAAAGAGATAGCAAGGTGTGAATATATGTGTTGTTCGCTGCTAGCAACTTGTGTCTCTTTCTGGGTATGAACTTGTGTGTAGGTTGCTGCTGGCAGCTTGCGTCTCTCTCTGGGTGCGAGGTTTTGTGTTTGTGTAAACGCGTAAGTGTTGGGCTTTGTACCGGTCGCGTAAATTTAGAGAGATCGGATAACCAGCCGTTGCGTAGGGCGGACAACCCTTTCCCGGCAACTTCTTTACTATTCCGTGCAGTACTTCGACGGCCCGACCCCCGCCCCAACGAGGCAAGGCGCAGACCAGCGAAGCGCACCCTGCACGGGGTTGCTAATCGCCAACCGAGGGAACACTCTTAGTGGCTACCTCGGTCGACGACGGTCACACTTTGTGCCATCTTAACGTTTTCCCTGCCTTTCCCTGTTTTTTTGTTTCATGCTGATGTGGTCCTCTATTGGGTTGTAGCCTAGCATATGCGCTACCAAATTTTAGGGGGGTCTGCCCGTTAGGCGGTCAGGTGCCATTCCGCCTTTCCAGCAGGAGTGAGGAACCAAGCTACGCGGCGCAAATAACGGCGCCGCGAAATGCACACACCACTAGGACCGGTCCTGGGCGGCAACCTGGCTAAGCTGCCGTTAACAGCACACACACGTTCGACGTGTGTGCATTGCCCCCGCTTTTGCGGAAAACGTTAAGATGGCACAAAGTGTGACCGTCGTCGACCGAGGTAGCCACTAAGAGTGTTCCCTCGGTTGGCGATGAGCAACCCCGTGCAGGGTGCGCTTCGCTGGTCTGCGCCTTGCCTCGTTGGGGCGGGGGTCGGGCCGTCGAAGTACTGCACGGAATAGTAAAGAAGTTGCCGGGAAAGGGTTGTTGGCCCTGCGCAACGGCTGGTTATCCGATCTCTCTAAATTTACGCGACCGGTACAAAGCCCAACACTTACGCGTTCACACAAACACAAAACCTCGCACCCAGAGAGAGACGCAAGCTGCCAGCAGCAACCTACACACAAGTTCATACCCAGAAAGAGACACAAGTTGCTAGCAGCGAACAACACAAATATTCACACCTTGCTATCTATTTTTTGGAATACTAAGGCATGATTTATTATTACTATTAGAATGTATCTTTGAATAATTTAAACCATAGCAACTCAATTACTTGACATTTATATTCTGTCATTTATATTTTTTGTATCCTTGATAAAGGCATAATTGCCGAAACATGTAGGGTTATTTTAAATATAAACCAGACCTTTAATCGCCGACTGATTGAGTTTACCATATATATATATATATATATATATATATATATATATATATATGTATATAATCTAAAACCCCCTTCTACCTTTAATGGTGTAGGGTATAGTGTCTAATTTTTAACAAATTTTCTCCACTCTTTTCTATTTCGAGCCATAACAGTAGCCTCCTTCCAGGTTTTGCCTCTGTCCGTCAGTATTTCAGCTACCATCTTATTCCATGTCTTTCTTGGCCTCCCTCTTTTTGTGTTCTTCTGTACTTTGGCTTGCCATATTTTTTTTAACTAGTCTTTCTTCGTTCATTCTCTGTAGGTGTCCCCACCAAGATAATTGTCTGTCTTCTATGAATCTATGTATGGACTGTATGTCAAGGTCTCTTCTTATATCTAAACTTTTAATCCTATCTTTCTTTGACACTCCTCGTACTCTTCTCAAGAACCTCATTTCTACTGCTTGTAGTCTAGTCCTTTGCTGTTCTGTTAGTGTCCAAAATTCGCAGCCAAAAGTCAACACTGGTCTGTATATTGTTTTAAAAATCTTTAGTTTTGTCTGTTTCGATATTTCTCTTTTGTTTATAAACTTAGAGTTTATTGCATAATATAGCTTATTGGCTTTTTGTACTCTATCATTAATATCTATCTCCTGTGTGCGTGTCCTCTCTATGGTTACTCCTAGGTATTGGAAATGATCTACCTGTTCTATTTTCTTTCCATCTAGTTCTATATTAAGATTATCTCTGTTCGCTCCAATCATCATTACTTTCGTCTTCGTTTTATTAATTCTCATTCCACTTTCCTTCATTATTCTATTCCAGACATTTAAGTTTATTTGTAGGTCGTTTTCGTTTTTAGCCAATATCACGACATCATCTGCAAATGCTTCTTCGGTTATTCGTACCTTTTGCAGTCGTAAATAACCTACATCCTGTTTTTTTGTTAGTGGTTTGCATCTCTTATTATCTCATCCATGAACACTATGAACAGCAACGGACTTAAACTTCCTCCTTGTCTCAATCCTATAGTTGTCGTGAATGTTTCTGATATCATATTGTTTTTTTATAATTGCATTTATATTATTTTGATATATCTTTTGTGTCAATCTTAAAATTTTTCCACTGATACCTCTTTCGCTTAATACTTTCCATAGTTCCTGTCGTGGGACCGTGTCAAATGCTTTCTCAAGGTCTATGAATGCCATATATATATTTCATTTCTTTTGTGTTGATTTTTCGATGATTTGTTTTATTGCAAACACATGATCTTGAGTGCTTCTTCCGCTTCTAAACCCACTTTGTGATTCCTCTAATGTTTCTTCTATTTTCGTTCTAATTCTTTTTTCTATTATTTTTTCCAATTATTTTTTAGGTAACCTTTGGTAACGTAATACCTCGGTAGTTATTACACTCCTTCATATCTCCTTTTTTCCATATAGGTACAATCAACGCTTTCTTCCAATCCTTTGGTATATATTCTTCTGTCCATATCCTGTTATAGATGTATAACAACATATCTCTGCCTTTATGTCCTACATTCTTAATCATTTCTGACGTTATCTTATCCGAGCCTGGTGATTTCCATTACTCAGTTCTTGGATTACTTCTTCCAATTCTCGTTTGCTTATTTCCTCCTCTGTATCTTCTTCTACTTCCTCATCTTGCACAGGTTCTTTGGTATGTTGTCTGTCATTCAATAGCTCCCGGTAATGTTCTCTCCATCTCTCCATAATTTCCATTTCCTGCGTTAGTATTTCACCGTTTTTGTTTTTAATTAACTGCATATTTTGTTTCTTTTCTGTCCTTAATGTTTTTAGTGCTCCATAGAATAGTTTCTGGTTTCCCTTGCAATCTCTTTCTATTTTTCCCCAAACTTTACCCACTGTTTCTTTTTAGATTCTGTTATTAGGTTCTTAGTTGTTTCTCTTTCTTTCTTATATACATTATATTGACTTTCCGTTTTATTTGCTAAGTAGTTTTTCCATGTTTTTTTCTTGATTCGTATTTGATTTTTAATCTCTTCTGTCCACCACGGTGTTTGTTTTCTATTGTTGTTGTAATTTACTCCACATATCTCCTTGCCGTATCCAATATTGTATTTTTAAAACAATTCCAGGTATCTTCTATATTCAGGTTTTAAGCTTCTATATTATTACTTGTCGTTATAATGAAGTTTCAACAAGTATCTCCTTCGTCAATTAACTATTTATTACTTGTCAATTCCTTATTTATTTTTCGTTCGTATTCCTTTGCGATTTCTTTTTCTCTCAATTTGTAAGATCTGATGGAGTTGTGTTGTATCTTACTCGTCCCTGTGGTACTTTGCTGATTGTGAATTTCATTCTTTTCATTAATTTTAGAAATTACTACATAATTGTCACTGGCGATTTCGGGTCCTCTTCTTACTTTGGTGTCCATTATTATTTTTCTGAACCTTTTTCTATTACTACGTAGTCAATTATGGATTTCTCCTTTCTGCTTTCCACCTCGCGTATGTATTTATGTATATCTTTGTGTTGGTAAAATATATTTGTTATTATCAGGTTATTTATTATGCAAAAATCAAGCATTCTGTTTCCATTATTGTTTCTACTTATTTCTCCGTATTTCCCAATGACTGCTTTATACTTTCCATCTTGTAAACCAACTCTACTATTGAAGTCTCCTATCAAAATTATTCTTCCTTTAGCTTGTTCAGTGATTCCTGTTAATTCGTCCCAAAATGTACATATCTTTATTTATATTTTTTATCATCTTCGTTTGGCCCATAAACGATTATTATCATTATCTATTTGATCAGTATTTTTATTTTTTATTTCCACTATTAGTATACGTTCCGACCATGCATTCCAATTCTGTATATGTGTTTCTCGTTTCCTATGTATTAGGTACCACTCCCGCTGCTCCTATTTCCTCTTTTTTAACTCCGCTGTATATGAGTATATTATTCTTTGCAAGTTTTGCTATTCCTTTTCCTATTTTCTTCGTCTCTGTTATCCCCAGTATGTCTACTCCCAGCTCCTCAAATTAATTTTCCAGTTCTACTTCTTTTCTTGTAATACTCCTAATATTCCATGCCGCTATTTTCCATATATAATTCTGTCCTTTCCGTTCTTCTTTGTTTCCTTTACAAGATCTTTTATTTCGTGTACCTTTTCTTTGCCGGGTCATTTCCTGTGTTTCATTTATATATTTTTTTATTATTAATTTTTTGGCCTGTCTATTTTCTTCCTGGAGTTTTCCAGCTTTTCTGTCTCTCTGTTCCATTACCATATCATATTATCAATTATTAGTCGTTGGAACCCCACTTTAGTCGCTTTTCCTCTATCATGTTCATCTCTTGCAATTTTTCTGATTTTTGTCTGGATCTCTCTTTCTTCTTTTGTCATATCGTCATTTATATATATTTTTTCTTTATGGGTTTGCAACTTACTCTTGTTTTTCATGACTGCAATTTTATCTGCCTTATTGTTAAGTTCAATCAAACATGTCTTTTCTCCTATTTTTCTGTCCGCTTCTGTTTTTATTGAGACTCCTAATTCTCTTTCTAAAAATATTTCCATTTCTTCTTTTAGTTTTCTGGGGTTATTTACATTTACTCGCAGTCCCTGAATTACTATGTTTTTTCTTCTTTTCTCTGTCTCTAATCTTTCAATTTTTCTGTTTGCTTCACTTACCATCTTTCTCAGGTTGTCTATTTCTTGCATAGCTTTCTCGTTTATGTCCTTAAGTTGTTTTATGTCATTCTTAAATTCTTTTTGTTCATTTCTAAGTTTTCTTATTTCTTCTTGTAGTATTTTCGTCTCGTTTTTGTTTGTAGATTGCTCTTCTTTTATTTCTTTTATGTCGCATGTCATGTTCTTAAGTAGTATTATAATTTCCTTCATCTGTTCCATCATAATGTCTTTTGGCATTTCTCCTTTGGTCGGCGTTCTGCATGTTTTTTTGTTCTTTTAAATAACTCCTCTCTGTCATCTATCTTCCTTTTTCCCTCGCCTGTTAGGTGTTCATCCGAACTCATTAGTTAGTTATCTTTCGTAGTATTAACACAGGTTCTGTATAATTTATTATTATATTTTCTTATTCTTATGTTTAGTCTGGTTTTATTTTATTAATTAATTAATTATATTCGTAGTGAACTTCCGAATCTATTAGTATTTTTATCGTTTTATTTATATTGCGGTTGGAATGTATTTGTTTATATATATATATTTATCATCTGTCGCAGCGCGAAAAAAGTGTTGGTCCGGTCGGTCTGTAAGAACCTTCCTTGTTTTTGTACTTTTCTCTTGGCTTTTTAAGTTACACTTTTTCTCTTATTGGGTTTATATAGTCACGGCTATTTACAATATGTAACACTCTCACTTTATATCACTGTTTTTAAGTATCCCTTTTTCTCTTGCTGGATTAATATAGTCCCGGCGATTTACAGTAACAAACACTCTTACTTTTTATCACTTTCACTGTGTTATTATGTGTTATTAATTAGTTTGCTAAAATAATTCAATATGAGCATCACAACTGGAAAATATGTTCCGATCTCAAAGTCGTCGGCATGTTGTGTGGAATGCAGGGCGGATATACAAAATATTGCTGCTTTCTTTGCCTCTGGGATAGTCGTGCTCGTGAACATCATTATAGAAGAAAAGACTGGCCAGAAAGGGAGAACGTCACAGTGGGCAAAGACAATATTAAATACGTGCCTCTTGTCAAAAAAGAAAATATAATCCTTCCAGCGTTGCACATTAAACTTGGCCTCATTAAAAATTTTGTGAAGGCCTTAGACAAGGAAGGCCAAGTATTTTCCTATTTGAAAACCCTTTTCCCGCAGCTTTCTTTAGCAAAAATCAAGGAAGGCGTCTTCGATAGTCCACACATAAAGAAATTGGTAACAAGCAAAGATTTTCCAAAATATTTAAGACCCGTTGAAAACGAGGCCTGGAATACATTTCAGCGGGTTGTTACCAATTTTCTTGGGAACAATAAAAGCCCTAACTACGAGGGAATTATTACCGATTTGCTGAAGAACTACAACAAGATGGGTACGGAATGCCATTATTTAATTTCATTCCTGGTTGTTTTCTATTGTATTGTTTTTACCATTTTATTTATTTCTTACAGGTGTAAATATGTCTCTAAAAATCCATTTCTTGCATTCGCATTTGAATTTCTTTCCGAACAATCTTGGTGACGTAAGTGACGAACACGGCGAGAGATTTCACCAACAAATTAAGACCATTGAGCGGAGCTAGCAAGGATTTTGGGATGAAGCAATGTTGGGAGACTATGTATGGTTTCTCACTAGAGAAACGGATCCCAAAAGCAACCGAAGACGAAGCAAGAGCCACAACTATTTCTAACACACAAAAATATCAAGAATGTATTGCAAGCGTTTAAACCCAATAAATTGTCGAAAAAAATAAAATATTCGGAAAATATGGGATTTGGATTTATTCACTCAATTGCTTATAACTTTATCATTTTTCGGTCGATTTTCTTCTGGTTGTTCTTAGTTCTTACGTAAAAGTATCATCTTTACGTACATGAACAGAAACCAGACGTTTTTTTTTAACGATTTGTACTTTTCTGTCGGCACAGAATCACTGTAAAATATGATTTTTTTGAAAATGTGCCCTATTTTCATCGATATATTTTGAACCGCTTTAGCAATCAAAGATCCGATTATACATATTTATTCGTCATCTCGATACCTTGCATTTGGGTACCAAGAACGACCCAATCGGGCATTTCTAGCTCGAGATATGATTTGTCAAGTGAAAAAAGGTCGAAAAAATGAAAAAATTACAATATCTCAAAAACTGTTCCATAAAAAAAAATTTAACCTTGATTTTCGAATTCAGCGGAAGAAAATACATAAGGAAATCTATCTCTCATCAAATGTACATTTTCGGTGTAAACTAGTGCAACAAGCAACAGGTAGAAAGGGAGAAAATGGAATATGATTCAGTGAATGAGAATAGAATTGGACTCTGACATATGAGAAATTTGCCCATTACTTGGTTTTTAATGTGCCCACGGCAATGAAAAACTATTTGAAGATACGTATATATGCGTCTATAATCTCATTCATTATATAATTGGGCTTCGATATACGAGACATTTGCCAATTTCTTGGTGTTCAATGAGCCTACACCAAAGATAATCCAATTAACAAACGTACAACGTGGCACATGATCGTTTTGTCTGAATTCTCAAAACGACTTTACCTTAAGAGCTTTTAAATGAAGATATTTTTTTAGAATATTATGCAAACTCAATCTTTGTTGACGTGCTGTGAACGTTTACGAACTGAAAATTTTGGGTTTCCATCAAGTCTTTAGGCTCTACCGTACCAATGTTTTCTTATGTTCGGACACGGCGATTATTGTTGTAATCCTGTTCTTCGTTAGCGGCCCAGACTGTTCAAATTTCTTCATAAAATTCTCAATAACTTTACCAAATGAAGCAAATTTATTCCAAAATACGTACGGCATCTTCTTGTAGTTAGAGCGGAACATTTTCCATTTAGGTAACAGGTTTTCGCGTTCTTTGATAAAATGACTGTAACTGTAGGAAAACTGTCAATGAAGATTAGTATAAATGGCGGCCAATTTAAAGGTTAAATCTAAACACTGGTAATATTAATTACACTACTGTCTAGATTTAAAAAAATCTTCATAGAACATCTACTTCTGTTTCGTTGTAAATATATGTATATATGAATGACAGACTTGATTTAAAGCATGTAGATTAATGTTTTGTGGTGCTACAAAATGTAAATATAATAAATAGATAAAATAACAAATAAAACAATTTGTTATTTTATCTTGAACTATTTATTTATTTAGCGTATGGCTAACATGTATTATACATCTAAAAGTTAAATTTTAAAATCGAGGCCAATGATCCAGTCTAACGCGGAGTCAGTTGCTTCAAAGAAGTCACTCATCTCACCTCCATATGTTGTAAGGGGACACTCAGCTGTAATATGGTGAATAGTCTGGCGAGGTTCTCCGCATTCGCAAGTTGGTCCCCATTTATAGAATGAGTCACGACAAATTCCATTCTCTTACCAGGGTTTCCTGTCTCCAGATGGTGGCAGGTGTAATATGAGTTAGAACCGAGAGCCAGGGTAGAGGTGTACTTTTTAAACAATCGCTAATTATTCTCATGGTCTCGTTGTGTTTGATATCGATCTTGTTTTGAAAGCTGTTTAACAAGACTGTGGCGCAGTATTCAGCTACCGAGTAAACAAGGCTACGAGCTGACATTTTAAGGGTGGATGTGTTCGCACTCCAAACACTATATTATGTTATTTCTGATGTTTATTTTAGCTGCGATGTTTTCTAAACGTTTTTTTATATGAGAGTGTACGATCCATTGTTACTCCCAGATATTTTGGGTAAGGATTATAACGTAGTAAATATTGTCAATAACATCCTAACTAGCCAACAAAAATCTAAAACCCTTTCCTTAGTTTATCCAAAATTAAAATACAAGATAATTAATTCCTATAATTCAATCACTTACTTAGGAAAAATTGCGGAAAAAATTGGTACTTTCATCAAAAAACTTAATAACGAACATATATCATTTAAAACAGACAATACTATACAGAACATTATTAAAAACAACAAAGATAAAATAGACAAAGAATCAAACTCTGGTGTATATAAGTTAACATGCGAAGATTATAATAAGGTATACATAGAACAAACGGGGAGGATATTCAAAATTAGGATGAAAGAACACGAGAGAAGCCATAAAGAAAAGAAAACAGATTCAACTTTCGCAAGTCATTGTATAGATATCAATCATAGATTTAATATAGATTTCAAAATTTTACACATTCAAGAAAAAACTAAAAAACTTAACCTGTTAGAAAACTTAGAAATTAATAGATACAATAGTTTAGGATTAGCTTTAAATGACCAACTAGATTTGAACAACTCCCCTCTATTAAATTTAAGATTGTAAAAATTGTTTTCACCACCATTTCCCCAATAATTTTCACATAAATATTCAAACTTGTATTGTACATACTCAGTATTTTATCCACCTGATGAAGCCATTGTATGGCGAAACAATATTGTAGTGGTACTTACAATAAAAGAATTTTTGAAACTAGAAGTTTAATTACTTATTTCTTAGCGTTACGTAGTAAGTTGATATTGAAATACACTTGCGGTCCTAGACGTGCTTGTTTATTATTGAGGTGAAAACACGACACTTCTGTTTTATTCATATTCGGGATTAGTCTCCAGTCGGCGAAGTATTTTCCCAGCACGGATAGGTCCTCTGAAAATATACTATTAATTCCCTCTATGGTTTTACTCCTGCATGCAAGAGCCAGATCATCGGCATTTCCAAACTTTTTTAACATTGTTTGTGGCATGTCAGAAATGTACAGATTAAACAGCACAGGTGCGAGTATCGATCCTTGAGGCAATCCATTACTAAGATGTCTCATTTTACTCTTGCTCTCTCCTGTTATTATTTGGAAGGGCCTGTCGTAAAGCATGTTGTTTAATAACGATGCTACCCGGCTGCATGGTACTACGTCGCGAAATTTGTAGAGAATGCCTTCTCTCCAGATTGTATCATATGCCGCAGTCAGGTCAACATACACCACAGTTGTCTTCAGCCATTTCTGAAACTCTCCCTCAATGTGCACTGTTAAGCTGAGCACCTGGTCAGCGCAATTGCGGTTGGATCTGAAACCAGCCTGTTCAACGGGAGCATGCTTAAGTATCAATGTGTTAAGTCGGTTTAATAGCTATCTTTCCAGAAGCTTATAAAATGAGCTTAATAAAGCTATCGGACGAAAGCTTTCAGGAAAGTTCTTAGGTTTGTTCAGCTTCAAGACTGCAATTATTTTGGATTCCTTGAGCTCTGTAGGAATATGTCCTGTCAATAGGATGTCTGAATAGAATTTACTCATTCACATCCTTGCGTGTTTCCCACAGTTCTTGAGGAATTCGGGGTGGATTCCGTCAAATCCAGGTGCTTTGCCAGATTTAGTGTCATTCAGTGCTTTATCTACCTCCTCTGCCGTGAATGGCCTGGAGTATTCAGGATAGGCTGTTGTTTTTTGGCGGCGGAGTGTCAGTTGCTTCTTAAAGTCTGCATTATGTTGTCTTGTACTTAGGACCTTAGACAGTGCTACAATTCGTACAGCGATTTGGTCAGCTGATACTTCTAGTGGACAATGAGTGGGTGGGTTAGAGCTGCCTATTTTCTACAGGAGGCTCCAAGCTTTCCTACTAGTTCTCTTAAAGTCCATACTACTTGTCGTTTCTTCCCATTTTTTGCGACGTTCTATGTCCAGACGATTAAGGAGTTCATCCGCTATCTCAAAGTCCCCGCTGTTTTGAAATTCCTGGTAAAGCTGTTCCGTCTCATTGCTCCTTCCCGGGATATGTTCTCTACGGAAGCCCCGAGGTACGTACCTTTTTGATGTTGCTAATATGGCTTTGATGAATCTATTGTAAATGCTGCTTTTTGGAGGGATCCATCTGACGACTTTGTCTAAGTTCGCAGCGAATTTATACCATTGGGCCTTCCCAAGATTCCACGTAGGCCTATGTGTAGAGTTGATTATCAGGATTTTAATTCCAATTTCAAGAACTACCGGGCAATGTTGGCTATGTGGAAAGTCGTCTAGAACTTTCCTTCAAATTGGAATTGGGTATCTTCTGGCATTTTCCAACACAAAGCAGATGTCCGGATTGGATTCAGTGTTCCATGCAGCTGACCTGAAAGTATTTCGTTCTTTAGCATCGAAGATTAGGTGGAGATTGTGGGTGTCTGCCCAATTCGTAAGGTGATTAGCATTCTCATCAGTGATATAATATTTCCAACCAATGTGATGGCTGTTAAAGTCACCTGCATATATTGTAGGATATGGATACATATCTAATACACTATCAGGCCAAGACGCTAGTGGTGCCTTATAAGCACTTACTACAGTAATACAATCTATTTTTGTTACTACTTGGTGAACGTTTGAATTTACTGTGGAATTTAATAGTAAAACGTTCCGAACGTAAGTTGCATTTCCATAGGAACGGTGGTATGTGGCCCCAAGTAAGTCAAATCCATCAATTTTATCTCTATAACGTTGTTGGTCTTCGTTTTCTATGTGAGTTTCCTGAATAATGGCCATGTCAATGTTTTGGTATAGCTAGAGCTTTGAAATGTACACACTCATAGCTCTGCTAAGTCCTTCAACGTTTATTTGACAAATTCGAATTGTTTTTCCGAGATTTTTGGTTGTTTAGTCCTGAGGAGGGCCATAGTTATGAGATGAAGTATGTGAAGCCATGTACAATAGCCAAGAGAGCCGAAGATATTGTCTGGCTGCCAGAGTTCACTCTAGCTCATTTAGCATTACCCAGGGTGCACGAGCTAGTTTACACCCATAATTCAATTCTTAATTAATAAAAATTAACAATTCAAATGAAATAAAGGGCTATAACAAAATTGTCAGGTTTACAATTAATTAAAAAATCGCTCTTTACACCAAAAATGTAGGTGAAAAAACGAGAGAACTAATAAATTAAATAAACTATTATAAAACCAACTTGAAAGCCACAAAAAAGAAAATCTAAAAGCATAAATAAATAATGACTACAATAAGGAATTGTGGTATCAAAAAAAAAATGTTATTTTGATAGGTAACTCTAAAAAGCAGTTATATCACCAGAACTCGGCGAAAAGATCAAATCCACACTTTATCTGGGACACACGAGCAGCTAATCAGAGTTCCATTAATAATACACACCACAGAAATACACAAAAATTGAAATTTATAATGCAAAACGCCGAGCACATTCGAAAACGTCACATGTGTGCCGCACATGTGACGTTTTCGAATGTCCTCGATTATATCTTGAACTTATCATTCTAAATAAAACGTTAATGATTGTTTCATTGTCAAAGCTCCGTTTTCTTAAATATTTTTCTGTATTTTAGTGACTTTCAGCTGCTTCGTTAATGATCTATGTAATCTAATTAAACCGCAAATATTATCATTAAATTATTATAATTTTCCGCCTGAGAGCTACGCCACTTGCTATTAATGAACTCGCCAATAAGTAAACGACTTCGTTTATCTCGTTCTAAATGTATTCTGAACATTATAAGAAATCTAATAATAACAATAGAAATCAATTACAAACCCTAAATGAGAAGGGAAATTTCGTTATAGGAAATTGAATGGCAAAGTCACCTTTACTATTAAAAAGTTTCCCAATTTGTATTTAGTGAAGTTTAATGAGTTTTAAAATTTGATTATTTAAACTCGATAACTTGAATGTATTACGTTATATAACTTTTGCATCTAAACGATTATAAGTGTTTTACAAATCTTTCATGCGAAAATCCATTTAAACCTTTTCCATTTGTGTGAAACTAAATTTCTAAACGACTAACTTTGGAAAAGATATATTTATTATATTTGATCACAACTGCAAATAAAAAAATTAGTGCCCTACAAATAGAACTAGTTAAATTATAATAACAACTGTTCGATTTTTCACTACTTAATATATAAATATTTTGACAATTGTTTCGCCCACACAGTGGATTATTCAGCAATGAATAAAACAATTACAGGTAGAATTACCGAAATATATATTCAAAAGGAGGAGAGTGTAAATTGACAACGGGGATCTGTTTGTATCTAGTTATTCCTTTAGTGTTACTTAACATTGTATTTTTGTTAATTTCTTAAAGATTCTAATATATTACGTTTTGTTGCTTTATCTTCTATACGTAATATATGTCTAAGTTGAAATTAAAACTATGATTTTCTTCTAACATATGGTAAGAAGAGTCCTTTTTTTCTAATTCTAAAAGATCTTAAGTATTCAGACATCCTTTTCTCGAAAGTTCTTCCTTCTTGACCAACAGAGAATTAAATAGTTAATATACAATGATGCTAAGGTCGTTAAATTGTCAAAGTGTACTTCTGTCTCCTGTTTTTAATGTTAAAATGGATAAAATAATTACTATGTACTTTTATTAATAACAGTCATCTTGATCTTGCTTTTTTCTATTCAATTTTATTAAAAATATTCGGAGCAGGTAAAATTTAGGTCAAAATTTTGAAAAAGACGCTATTTGTCTTTTGTTTTATTTTAAAGCCTTTTAATGTGCAAATTACCTTGACTTTTATCTTAAAATAATTAATTTTGAATATCAAAATCATTTAGCTAGATTTTTTAAAATAATTTTTAAAATTTACAAATATGTATGAATATAATTTTAACAGCTGATTACATTGGCTGCGAGTATTTCGCATTGATCATTTCGCGCGCTTTTGTGTTTAAATGGTGGACGACGTGTCTTACCTAATATATATATTTGTGAATATTAATAAATTAAATATCTTATTCGCGTAAATGAATTAAGTGAATGATGAAGTGATGAAAAGCAAAATTTTGATTGAATATAATTATATGCAAAGTACAAAAATGATCGAGATATTAATTTATATAATATTTGACATCAATTTCCACATGCATACGCCCATATACAGTTATGTCCCTATTTACATTTCCCTTTTTGTTTAGCTAATTTCTACTTTTCTAATTCCTAGGAAACTTTTGTACACGAGCGTCCCGAACTATATATATATATATATATATATATATATATATATATATTTAAATCTAGCAATAGCTAAGCATTGCGGGATTCAGATAGTGGTGTAATAAATAGTAATGTGGTATAAAAGATTTCGATCCTATGGCCTAATGTGTTAATATAAATTATTTATCTTAAAGTGATTTTTTAATGAACGTTTAAAGTTTTTAGAATATAATCGTCTCAAACTTGAAATGCGAGGAGGATCCGACGATATTGGGAACATATGAATTCTTCTGTTATATGCGTCCTCAGGGGGACAAGTTCTCTCTAGTATATTCTTCACATAAATTTAAACCTAGGGCCTTTATATTTAATTATGTATAATTCTTCTATATTTTTTTAATTTTATCTGCGCAAAATTATACTAAGTTTTTATATTAATGTTATAGGAATATAATTATATCTGTAACTTGAAAATTGCCTTTTAAATTGTTTATCTGTTTTCTCTCACTATTTTTCCTCAAGAAAGACGAAGTTTTAGACCTTTTTCTGATGTAAACTGATGTGAAGTTGTTCAATATTTTAAGTGTACATGTAACATCTCAACCAGACTTAAAGTACTTATAATTTTGAATTATTTATTAAATTTATTTTTCAGACAATCTCTTAAACAATAATTTAAAGAATATGAACGCAAAAATGATAAGTAAATTAAGTAAAAGCAAGTGTATCTTGACTGTACAATTTCTCCATTTAAAGTATATTCTAAATCATCCTAATTTGCTTTGCGCTACTAATCCACTGTTATTTTATTTTACGTATATTTTCCTGCCGTTGCTTTTGAATAATCTGGAAACAAGAAATAAAAACTACCAGCTTTCTATTAATAATCGTAGCATCATAGAGAAAAGCTATTAATTTTCTTGAATATTTCTTCTTTGTCTAGGGAGATCAGAGCGATTTGTATCTGACTCGTTTGTAATTTGATACCGCTTCGTTGCCTACACTATACTGTTAAAATATTGTTTTGCATAATATCTGAAATATGTCGCGAAGTTGATATATAAATAATATGGATGGTTTACTTCTACAAATTTAATATGTTCAAACATATACATTTACAGTATTTTGTATACTGAGAGCCAAAATGTTTTGTTCATTTTTAATTGTTAGTAACACAACAAGTACGTTAGATATTAAAATAATTATAATGTAATCTTAAACGTTAAGAATAGGAGCTTTACTTCTTGAATATAGTATTCGAGAAATGTCCTCCTTCTTTCGCTAAACACTCTTCTAAGTGTCAGATAAAATCACTCATCACTCTTTGAAGCATCTCCTGAGGAATAGGTTCAACATCTTTCTTGCCAAATAATTGTTTTGAGCTCCTCCACATTTCTTGGTTTACTTTTGAAGACTTTACCTTTTAAATAGCCCCAGAGAAAAAAATTAAGGATAGAAATATCAGGTCTCGGCGGTCAATTGAAATCACCGTTTTGAGAAATTAATTGATTCGGCAATGTTTGACGCAAGATTTCCATACTTATCCTTGCAGTATAATAGGTCACTCCATCTCATTGAAAAAAAGTAATTTCTTTCTTCAATGCCAAACTGCGGTATAAAAAAATGTTTCAAGCATATGTGCATACCGTTCAGAATTGATTGTGACTGTCTTTGTATTTTCTTCGAAAAAATATGGACCTATGATTCTAGACGATGATACAGCAGAACACACGAAAACTTTTGGGGCCTTTCCCAGATTTCGCACGGGTTCTCAGTAGCCCAGTACTGATAATTTTGCTTATTTACCGTGCCATGTAGAGTTAAAGTGCGCTTCGTCGCTCATGACTAGATGCGTAATATTGGGTTGCTGTTTCTATAATTCCAAAGAACGTCGACAAAAGTCAACGCGCGCTGTTTATCATAATTAGAAAGCAGAGGGTGGTGTGTTATGACGACTCGGGGGAACCGATACGATCAACGTGGCATTATGTGAAGCGCGTTGCCACAGGGGCCTATTTTGTGACCATTGCTCTTTCTCTTTTATATCAATGATCTGCATGTTATAAATAGCCTACTAATATTGTACGCAGATGACGCATCTGCTATTGTTCGCGCTGAGGGTAGGGATCAGGCTACGGACATATTTGAGTCAAGTATGGAAGTTCTAAATGTGTGGTTTACACGGTACCATCTAAAACTGGTTGTAGACAAAACGTCTTTGTTATATTTTAATAATCTAGCGGAGAGGCTAGAGTTCTATCATGGAAAACACTTACAGGTGTCGACGAGATCATGTTTTTAGGGTTTAAACTGGATGGTGGATTGACGTGGCGTCCGCGCACTAACGAACTTCCTACAAAACTGTCTAGGTTTTGTTATACCTTAAAAATAATAACGAATAGCGTAAGTGTTGGGTGCGTTATTAGTGCATACTATGCAGATGTGCAATCACTACTGCAATATGGTGTTATCTTCTGGGGTAGTGCGGCGGATGTAAAACGCATTTTTATTCTACAAAAATCTTCAATAAGAACTATTTTTAAATTAAACCACCGAGATCCTTGTAAACCATTATTTATTTATTTATACATAAGAAAATACTCACGTTGACATCAATTTATGGGTTAAAGTGCGCTTTGTTTCTAAGACGAAATTATAATGAATTTTTCCAGAAATATTAAGTTGACCACTGTTATAATACCAGAAGGTAACTTGCGCATGTATCTAATTCCGCCATAAACAAAACTGACGAAAATGCAAAAAAGTGTAGTCTTTCAGTGCGTAAAAATATATAATCACTAGAGAACGGACACGCTTACCACTCAGTGCAGTACTGGCGAAAGGCTGTATTTCTAAAATATTTAATTTTATTTATATAATTGGAAAATGAACGGGTGGTGATCTATAACATTACGAAATACATATTTATTTGTTGAAAAGTTGTATTTTTAAAGTTTTTAATTTTATTTCTATAATTGGAACATTTTTATTTGTTCATTTTGTCCTTCAAGTTGAGTAAAGGAGTATTAATATTGACTAGCAATAGTTTCTCAAGGTTTTCTTCTGTAAATTTTGTTCTCTTTGAATTAAGTACATCCTTATAAATAGAAAACGTCCTTTCTACATCGCAACTGGTTATAGGTGCATACTGGAAATATTCTTTTATTTCTTCATATTTAGCCGTTAGATTTTGTGGAATTGTCTCCATACATAATTGCTGCAATATAATTAAATCTGGATTTCTATTAAGAATTGCTTCAAACTTTTGCCGAAGGCCACATCCGAAGTCACTTGGAATACTTTTCAAATTATTAACAGCCACATCTAATGTGGTTAATCCGTCATTTAATTTGAGATTTCGATTTTCAAAATAAGTGATTAGTTTTGGCAATTTTCCAAAGAGTTCGTGAAGTAAGTACAACTGATTTTTTAAATTTGGGATTTGTGTGAGCTCCTTGCACTCACCAATACTTCTAGCATTCTCCTTTAGCAGTGTTACGAAATGTTTTAGACTATCGAAATTCTCAGTATAATAACTAGTAGCTTCCAGCCATGTTCCCCATCTAGTTATTAATGGAGTGGGAGGCAGTGACAGTGATGGAAATTTTTCCCTGAAAAGAGCTACTTTCAATGGTGCTTTTCTGAAAACTTTTTTAAAAGCTGATACAAGTCTATCAACTTCCGGAAAAGTGTCTCTGATATATTCACAGATTCTGTGGAGAGAGCATGTGCTACACAAGTAATATGCAGCATATTAGGATATGTTTTCTTCAATAGTCTGCCTGTTTTTAACATATACGCAGCACTATCACTGACAAATAAAAGTATTTTTTCTTTGTACGTGGCGTCCGAATGAAGCATTTTTTGCATATTCTCCTTAATGGTTTCAGCAACTGTTTCCGCATCAACTCTATTTATAACACTTGCTGCTATTACATATGAGTTATAGAGAATAGTTGGATGTAGTACACCAGCTACAACATTTACCACACAGCGTCCTAACATATCCACCGTTTGTCGGCGCTTATCCATATGTATTGATTTAAAAGATGGCTTCTAATGCGTTCTACTGTTCTCGTATAGCACCTAGAAACATAATATTTGCGTAAAGTTGATTCATCAGGAACATTTCGACCAGTATATTTTTGAAGAAATATTTTTAAAGTGGGATTGCTAAGTTTATTTAATGGAATATTAGCCGCCATAAAAGTTTTACAGAGTTCAGATGTGTTTGCCATCCTAAGTGACGAATTTTTGACGATATTTTACGGATTTTGTAATAAATTTCGGAATCACTGACAATGGACATACAATCAGTATGACCGTCAATCCAACTCGCCATTGTTTTACAATGCCGTTCTCGACATTCTTCCATATCATGTCTGAAAAAGTAACTTACACAATGCTCTAGATCTAAATAAATGAAAACTAAAAATGTGTGCGTAAGTTACTGAAACTGAACGAAATTCAATGCACACTCTTACGTCGAAATAATTGGTAGAAATAGATTCAATCAAACGATATTAAACAGGATCTATCACAAAAATTACGATGTAATTAACAGTTAAAACTATGAAAACAAGAAACTTACTCACAGCACTTTATTTATCTTACGAAATATAAACTAATAAATAAAATACATTATAAAAACCCCGCTTCTATCTACGCTCATGAAAACACTTTAAAGAACACTATATTCTTCGAATACAATAGCTGGCTTGTCCATTGTTATCGCGACGAGACCAGGTGTCCGATTAAGTCAAACAAATACTTCATTGAATTACGCCGGGATGTACTGAGCGACGTTATACACAATTCCAATTGCCGATTGCGTTTTATGGAAATTGCGTCCGTTCTCTAATAATCACATTCCCAAGAACATAAAAGACAAACCTAGTAAATATTTAAACGGATACTAAAGACACACTTACTCGAGGAAGCACTGTATTCAGTAGACGATTTCTTTCGGGAAGATATAAAAATATAAAACTTAAATTTTTTATATATGTGCCAATGTTTATTATTTCGTATAGTATATTTGTTTTTTGCTTATTTTTTATATACATACTATTTTATATTTGTTTATTGTACTTGACATATTTTTCTATATTTGACATGTTCTATGCTTTTTGCCTCATGGATTGAAATATATGATTATTATTATTATTATTATTAGTTAATGGATGTACCACTGCGATTTTATATGGGTAAAACTTCCTTTTGTGCAGAATTCTTCGTGTACTTGTGTTGGATATTTGTAATGTTGCCGCATGTCGTCGAATTAATATTAGGGCTACGCACAATAGCTTGCCTTACTCGATCTTAGTTATTAGCATTGTAAACAGATTTCGTTCTTCCGGTTGATTTCCTTTTCTCTACTTATCCATGATTTCATCACTTCTGTACCCAGTACACAATAACAGTTGGGGTAGGAACATCGCGGACATTAAGATTTTAACGAAATAAACGCTGTGTTTGTATAATAGAGTTTATTTAATAAATTTTTCAATGCAAAAATTTACGGTGTTGTTTACTCCAACGCTCCATTTTAACAACAGCAAAAATATCTCCAGAGCCTCCTCTTTTAGTTATTATCAATAGATTTGGGATAATTAAATTATATAAGTAGATGTTGCTAATTAAAAATTAACAAATCATTTTGTAAGCTTCCACGGATATCTGGTCCTGATGTTCCATTATTTACAATATTTCGAGATACTCGGCTAAATATCGACGAAAAGAAGTTCCTACCCGGAATTGAAGAAAGAAACGTAACCCAAATTTTCAATGAAGATAAATTTTCAATAATGAAACTTTTGAGAACCTGTAAAGATTCACACGAAATGACTATAAAGAATTCGCAGAATTATGCATGATTTTCTTAGGAGAGCTCCCAAACGAAAATGTACATTTTTGTTATCCAGGGGCAATGCATCACGCCCCGTGGAAGTCTCATGATTTTTATTCTTTGAAAATTTATTTATTTAGAAATGAATTTAACATGAACGCCAAAACGAAGAAAGCACTTTGTGACATATATAATTTTTGTGTTTGATCCACCGCTCACGGGGCAAGCTGGTCATTTATTTTGGTTAGCGGCAATTATCTTGAAAGTTGCTGTGTTTTCCGAATATTTTATTTATTTTACAAAAAACACTTAAACCTAATTTCTTGAGATAAATCTCGCAATGTAGCGCTTAATGTAAACTTAAACTTAAATTATTTTCTGTTTTGGTTAAGACTGTGTGTCTTGTTCTGTACTATCTTGTGTTGCGAATGAAAATGTGGTGTTGCAAGTAAGTAGCAATATACCACTACCATTACATCATTAATGTGTGCGTATATGTTTGACGTCATAACGAGGAATTTCTGTATTATTACTTCTTGGAAATTGTACCTATGGGCAACAATACCCAATGTTTACGGTAGAGTTTTAAAGATCTTATTAATAAATAAATATAATAATAAAATAAAATATAATTCCTAATTAAATGTATATTTCCGGCTGTTCCATTCTTCAGTAATGTATTTTTATGATTCATACATATTTAGTAATACATACACAATACGTAAACGGAACCTACTTTACGAATCGCCCCCGTACATTGACGCCACTCTAAATGTTATATTGCCAACTGCAGACACTTGATATTGCTCACCCGATACGTGTATATTTATAATTCTAAATATTAATGGAGTTTTCTGATTTTGAAGAAAATTTAGCTAATTAAATATATTAATATGTTAAATAATATTATGAATATGTATTTACTTTTTAATACGAAATCTAACATACTACTCGTATAAACATCAATTTATGTAGCAAATGAAATACTAAAATTAAAACCTTCACAGATTAATATTATGTAATTTAGGACAATGTAAATAAACATACATATTATGTTGAATGAAACTACACGAAATTCCAATTTAATTGGATGCTTCGAGTTAGTATAATTAAATGTAAAATTATACGTTAATTCGAGTCGTTCCCTAATTATAATTTCCTCTTTCGGATTTGGTCTATTCTACAAAAGATCAACTCCGCTAATACTAGACTTTGTATGTATACTAACGAGAGTAGATCATACATATTAAATAAACACAATAGTCTATGGCACTCTATGGGACTCAATCAGTAAACTAAATTCAATCTTGTGCTTAAATAGTACTACATTCAAAATGAGCAAGAAAGGTGAAAGGTAGGTCTTTCAGTTTCAGAGATCGCTTCTACCCAATCTATTGATCGTTTTTCTTACAGATAGATGTTTTAAAATTACATAATGTCAAGTGTATAGGAAAAGAGAGAAATATACCAAGAAACCATAATTCATCATATCGAAACATTAAAATATATACATATATAATATATGTTATTATATACATATATTATACATGTACGAGTATATCCAAGGAAATTTTATTCCCAAATTATTTTATCAGGAAGCTATAGAGCGTTTCACGTTCACGCTGCAGTATGGGCTTTATGGTGAAAGTTTACTTAGTTGTCAAATTTTTAATACAGTCTGCCAATTGGTAAAATAATTTTTGAAGTTCGATTTTAGTATAACCTGTATTGATGGTGTTGTCATAGCGCATAACATATATAAATTAAACACGTAATTATCATTACGAAAATTCATGTTTATATTGAATTGTATTTTCCAATTCGAAATGCAATATTGAGTACGACTGGATCTGTTAATAAATCACGTTTGGAGCCATCTGTTGAAATAGATTCTATCGCATGTGCAATGTTTTATAAATTACAATGTGAGAGCGATGATTCTTGAATGTCTTTTTGCATTAACGGTGACAATAATATAAACAATAGTACTGTATTTATTTTTATAGAAATAAAAATACATTTTAATATTTGGATACATTTTTTTCAAGTTTAAATTACACCACAATTTCAATAGGAGCATGAAGGGTTTGAACATGCCTTTGGTGTTGACGTAATGTTAGACTGATCAATTAATTGAATCTGTTAATAAATCAGTCTCGGAACCATCATTTGAACTTGATCTTTTCACGTGTATTATGAATTCCTCAATATTATCCAGAAGTCCAATCGACAATCCACATGTCATCTTCAATTTTGTTTACATGTTTGATATGATTTTCCCAAATATTGCCTTCAACTCTAAACTTTTTGATATCTCGTAAATATTTATGTCTCTCTCTAATAAAATCATCTCTTTCAGTAAGAATGCTTTTTCGTTGGTTTTGAAATTCACAACCAATGTCTTTCAGGAGCATATATAAGGTAGGGAGTGTTCAATTAGGCAGATGGTCAATATTTATGGCAGCAAGAACCGTATTCAAGGTACGTGCAACATTTAGTAAAAAAAGCTGTGTACTTTTTGTCGTACAAGCAATTGTCCTATTAGGAGACCTAAATGCTAGAATAGGAAATGAAGCAGTAGATGGAGTAAAACAAAAATACAACGAAGAAGTAACTAACAGAAATGGCGAAATGTTGACAGAATTTTGTGCACAGAATGAATTACGAATAAACAACACATACTTCCCTCATAAAGAACAACACAAATATACCTTTTTCGACAATAGACATAACAAATCCATAATCGATTACATCATCACAAACAGAATGTTCATGCCCCAACAAATAGTAGATATAAGAGTCCTATCCTCAGCCAACATTGGAACAGACCACAAATTAGTGCTAGGAAAACTACGAATAGCAATCCCACTGAGAAAACAAAAGCCAACAACAAGAGCTGAAAAATTCAACATAGAATCGCTCAACCAGGAAAATACGAAACAACTGTACGCAGACCGATGCAAACATTACATTACTCTTAACCCAATAATACAACCCGACACTCCCCAAACAGCATGGGATAAACTGAAAGAAAACATCTATAAAGCCGCCGAAGAAACCCTATGCACACGCACTGTATCGCAGAATAGTAGACCGAACAATAAACCTTGGTTTACAACGGAAGTCAAGGATATCACAAGGGAAAAGAAGAAAACTTATTTACAATACAGGGAATCTCCAACACAAGAAAACCGAAATAAGTATATTGAAACTAGGAACAAGGTCAATAATAGGGTTAGAGAGATCAAGGAAGAATACTGGCAGGAATTCAGTAACGAAATGGAAGCAGATATGTATGGTGCACAAAAACGAATTTGGAAACTACTAAGAGGCATGAAACGAGAAACGAATGAAACAATACAACTCAGAACAATTACAGAAGAAACTTGGGAGAAATATTTCAGAAATCTATACGCAGACATAGAGAACCCTGTAGAAACACAAGAAGAAGACATACAAAACGACCCACCAGAAGAGTGCACCCAAATCACTGAAGAGCAAGTAAGAGAGACAACGAGGAAACTTAAGAACAGGAAAACTCCAAACCAAGACAAAATACCAAATGAGCTAATAAAAAATGGAGGAACTGCCACCATAAAAGAATACACAAAACTGTTTAATATCATACTACAACATAGAAGAATACCTGAAGAATGGAAGAACAGCGTAACAATACCCATCTTCAAATCCTATCTGCCTATCTTTGCTTTGTAGATCTAATTAAGCCTTCGACAGAGTACAACTAAAAGACGTCATCACGATCCTGGAAAACAATAATACGAAGAAAGAATACGTAGAACTCATTAAGGACCTAAACACGAACACAAGAACGCAAATACGCACAAACCTCACCCTAACGCAACACCTACGAACCACAACAGGCATCCGTCAAGGCGATAGTCTCAGTCCTTTATTATCAACACAATCATGAATGAGCTCGTGAAAGCTGTAAAGAACACCGGACTAGGATATCGGATGGGCATACACAACATAAATATACTATGCTATGCTGATGACGCAGTACTTATTGCGGAATCAGAGGACGACCTACAAAGAATGTTACATGCTTTCAACAAACAGGCAGGAAAACACAATATGAAAATTTCCATAGACAAGACCAAATGCATGACCATAGCAAAAGAACCTGTACGCTGCAAATTGGTAATAGAAAATAAGACCGTCGACCAAACCATATCAATCGAATACCTTGGGTGCAAAATTACAAGCGCAGGGTTTTTGGGTGATGAGGTGAGGAAACAAGTAAATAAAGCAGCAGCAATATCGGGACATCTTAGGTATCAAAACATGCGTACGACCGGTGATGACATACGGGGGCGGAGACGAGAGCGGAAACGACGATAACAAAGAGGATAAGAACAACCGAAATGAAGACCCTAAGAACGATAACAGCATACACATTACACGATAGGCAAAGAAATACAGATATAAGAGAGAAGTGTCAAACGGATGACGTAGTCAGATGGATACGGAAAAGAAGAAGAGAATGGAACCACCATGTCAGCCGAATGACTCCCGACAGAATGGCCAGAATAGTACGAAACAACATACCTCACGGAAGAAGACCCATAGGACGACCACCAAAACGCTGGCGAGACAGCTGGCAATCAAACTCACAAGAACTGCCACTACAAAGAAACCGGAACTAAACAGGCGATATGCCTATCGAAAGAAGAAGAAGAAGAAGAAGCAATTGTATATCTTCATTGTAGGTATGTGAGCGAGCATTTGCTTGCGCACTCTCTTTCTTCTGCTTTTTATTTGGACTTGACAATGGCCCTTTTTGTTGTTCCTTTCTTGTATTGTGTAAACTATGCACTGAATAATTTAGGGCTTCACGTGCTTCGGCAGTAGCAGCAGTAACAATCATAAGTTTTTTAAGAAAATAGCTGAAGACATTAAGCGTCATCTGTTTCTCTTTTTGGGTGAAACATTCACCGTTTCGTAATTTCTTTCGTTGCAAGCTCCACTACTATATATCTGTAATACTAATATTTTTATAAATGTATAAATTTATTTATATCATTTTGTAATTTATCAAAAATTCTTTTATAAACAATAGGTAGTGTTCTGAAAAAGACTTTCAAAAAAAATCAGCTGTTTATGCATTCAAGTGAATTATTAACATTAAAAAATATGTATTACGTAAACGTTAATTTTTTTTTTGTAAACCAGAAGTAACAAATATAATGAATTTAGAATGTCTATAGAAAATACAGCTATTTAATGCAATTTTTGTCTTTATAAAAACTAGAAGATAACATTATGTTGACAGCTTTGTATTATAAAGATTTGATGAATTTTTTAGAGAAGATGTATTAAAAGAAGATGCAAGATATGTGCTCTACGGGAAGTTAACGTCCTATTTGGTAACAACCTATCTTTAATCGAACACGAAAATGTAAATTGTATCGAACGTACGTAACTATCGACAACTGAACTATACTTAAAGCGAAATTAACAATAACAGAACTATTCTTTTTGTTATTGTCGGTCGATTTTAGTCGTAAGATATCGTCTCTTATAATATAGTAGCGTGAAAAAAATTTTTTTTAAATACATTTACCATTTTTTACTCGCCTATGAGAAGGAATTTTTGGAAAATATTCTGGATATATATTCTATATAATTACATCTTCCAATTTTTTATATGTTGTCATTTTATTTCAATGTTAATGCTTTGATATTTATATATTTTATCAATATTTTATATTTATCAACTATATGAATTGTACGCGTATATTACGTACATGAGAAATTTTACTTAAAAACATATTTCTTTATAATTCGTTATATTATTTCTCTAGATATATACTTCCTATTTGATGCTAGTCCTTATAATTAAGTACAGAAATGTCCCTGAGATGAGACTTCGAAATTTAGAGTCCTGACAAGTTGTGTATTCTTGTGTAAAGTATTTGCAATTTTATGGTTTTTCTTCCGCTCAACTAATTCAATACACAGCAATGTGTGTGGCATGTAAATCCTATTTTGACATTCTCGATAGTGATAGAAATTCTGTTACTCCTACTGTAGAATACCGCTTCAAGATCTCGAGAGAGATCGAGAGCCGATCACATAATCGTGAAATATAAAATAAAATATAAACTTTTTAATAAGGACTTACTTAAAAGCATTTATATCTCACTAGTACGTGCAAACCCCTATGTGAACAATACTTATACCTACAACAATTTTTTCTCATTTCATTGGTGGAGATCAGTCGAATATTACGACTCCTTGCCATACATATTTACATCACTATTTGTGTATCCATTTTCATATTCGGTAAGTGACGTGCCCTAATTCGAATGTTACCAGCTGCTGCATAGTCACCGTTGATTAATACTAAACCTGCGCATCATTAATTAAGCAACTATTGTATGTAATATGATCTGATACATTGATTGCTACGGTTTGCGGATTTGATTATGTTAAACCAGCGACTCTCAACCTTCTTAGCTACGGGACTCCCAAATAGTAAATTTAAATAAAATTGATATTTCGCGACACCCTTTCCCCACACTCAAAGGAATAATAATAGTGGACTTTACTATTATTAATATAATGTTGACTGTAATTATAAATGTAAAAAATTATTTAATATTATAAAATCACATTGTGCTAATTATATACATTAACCCTGGATAGGATACAGGGGTATTCAAATACCCCAAAGTAAATTAAGTTTTTCATTATTTTTGTTACTTTGCGGTTGGCTGAACTACGCATCTAGGTATTCTTATGTTCTACATCTTAACAACGAGCGTTTGACCTTTTTTGGGTTTGTGCAGGTGAGTAACAGGTAAGTTGGGGTTTTTAAGTACGCCTGTATCCATTTATGATTGTTATATTTTGACGAAATCGCTTTGTTGTTTGGAAAATGTTGCAAAGAAAATCTGTAAAAAGCGCATATCTTGATTTCGAGGAGACAGTGCTACGTTGGTCGGATGAGTGTGACACTGATGAGGAAGATCATGTCAGCAAATGTGAAGATAATGTAGAAGTTTTGTCTAATAATGGGAGTGTAGCGTCTGCAGATGCGATTTCTGATGAAAATGATGATGATAATAAATTAAAAAATTATGCTATAATTAACGGAAAGAATGGTTTCAAGTGGAGTACAGAAGAACCACCTACAACCAAAGCAGGTTTGCGAAATATTGTACTGAAGCTTCCCGGTATAAAAAGAAATGGAAAGAATATTACCACTGAAGAAGGGGCATGGAAAACTCTTTTTGATGACGCTATGATAGATATTATTGTAAAACATACCAACTCAGAGATAGACAGGCAAAATAAGAATTATAAAAATGCTAGGTATGTTGATTATACTGACAACTATGAATTGTTTGCATTTATAGGGCTTTTATACATATCAGGTGCTCGCAAAGATGCGTATCTTTTGAATTGCGAAATGTTTTCTAAACAAGGTACTAAAACTTATCGTTGCATTGTGAGTGATTTTCGTTTCAAATTTTTGATAAACTGCGTAAGATTTGATGACAAAAGGCAAAGAAAACGTGAAGACAAGGTTTCACTTTAACGGCAATTATGGGAGTTGTTCATTACAAATTGTTCTGACAGTTACACGCCGCATGAATATTGCACTATTGATGAGCAATTGCTCAGATTTAAAGGACATTGTCCATTTCGTGTGTATATACAAGCTAAGCCAGACAAATATCGAATAAAGATTGTTTCAAAGAATGATAGCAGAACTTTTTGCATGATTAGTGCGATTCCTTACATTGGAAAAGAAAATAGGGAAAGTTAAGAATCTCTTGGTTCCTATTTAGTCAAAACATTATCAACTTCAATACATGGAACTTTTTGTAATATCACCGTGGATAACAGGTTTACGTCCATCAAGCTGGCAGATAATATGCTAAAAAGCCACAAATTAACCATTGTCGACACTGTTCAGCACAACAAAATAGAAATTCCGGAATCGTTTTTACCAAACTGAAGTAAGGATGTTTTATTTTCACAGTTTAGAACTTTAGTATCCTTTACACATAAAAAGTCAAAATCTGTTATCCTTATTTCAACTTTATACTAAAACCGTAAATATTGAAACAAAGAAGCCAGAAATAATTAATGAAAAATTGCATCCGACCACTTGGATTTCAGAGTATCCGCATAAGTCAAAACAACTCCGGCTCCAACTCCAAGATCCTTATATTGAGTTCCAATATGAGTCGTTACACCTTGATACGGCCGTGTCAATTGGATCGAGCCGTATGAAGGAGTCACACTCATATTGGAACTCAATATAAGGATCTTGGAGTTGGAGCCGGAGTTGTTTTGACTTATGCGGATACTCTGAAATCCAAGTGGCGGATGCAATTTTCCATTCGACAATTTCGATCGAGAATTTTTTTACCTCTTGTCCATTGCTGACAAATTTGTCCGAAAAAAATCTCAAAGGGACTGGAACAATTTGAACTAACAGACTTACAAACAATCCATTCAAGTCCATAGACATGAAAAAGAAAAATCGGGGAGAGATTGAGTATCGCATGTGTAACGAAAATAATCTCGTGACAGTGCAATGGAATGATAATAGCATTGTTACAATGTGTTCAAACACAGTAGGTGTACATCCATTACATACTGCCAAACGATATTTCCGGCGCGAGAAGAAAAGCGTAAATATTCAGCAACCGCATATGATAAAATTATATAATGCTAACATGGGTGGTGTAGACCGTTGTGATGAAAATATTAGTCTTTACAGAACCTCCATACTAGGTAAAAAACGGTATTTCTGTCTACTTTCTCAGTGCATTGATATGTCTGTTCACAATGCATGGCAAATACACAAATATAATAAGGGAATTATGGATCATTTAACATTTAGGCGACAAATTGCTCTTGGATTATTGGAACAAAATAAAAAATAAAGAACAATCTCAAAGGTAGACCAAGCCAACATGAAAATATGGCCATCCACTATGACAGAATGGATCATTATGTGATTCCTCAGGACAAACAAACTAAATTTCGTCACTGTCACACTAAAACTACCACACGATGTAACAAATGTAATGTGGGTTTACATGTAAAGTGTTTCGTTGTTTATCATACTTTGTAATGTGTATTATAAAAGTAATTATATTTGTATTCAATAAAATTAGTTTTGCTTGTTCGGCGTGGTTTATTTACTTGACGTCCTACATATAGGTATAGGCCCAAATGGCCCACTGAGTAACAAAAAAAATTATATTGACATTTTGGTGTCTGTATTTATGCAAATTATTCATTTCATATACCAAATAATCTTTTTTTTATTCTAGAAATATTTCAGGCATATCTGGGTTAAAGAATTTGCGTTTTCCTTGATTTCTCTAATAGTGGTCCTAAATGGATTAACTGCGTAAAAAGAATTCATTATTTCACTAAATTGACATCCCTGCTTATAAAGAAAGTGATTAACACATTAATAAATATATCAAATGTATATATGTAATGTAATAATAATAATAATAATAATATGTAATACAATGTCACTATTCTTAAATTTGCAATAAACTTCTTTATAGTGGCTTTAAACATGATATTTTATTGTTATTTCGCTATTCTTATTCTACAATAGTAGTAAATATTTAGAATTTCATCTACAGTTTGCGTAGGAAAAGTTCGAAATTCATGAAAATTTTATTACATCGCTCCATAAAGCGAATGTCACTCCATTCTGTTAAAATTGTAAAATGTAAATGCATAGATAGTTCCAGTCTAAAATTGAAAACTGAAAAATTGTGCAACAATTTAACTAAATGTGCTCTTTTTTACCACCGTAGAATGACTTTTTAAGTTTATAAAATTTCTTGAAAGTTAAGATAAGCATTAAATATTTTTTATCTAATGTAAAAGTTAATTTAAAACACCATTACCATATATTATTTTAAATCGTGGATACACATTTTGGTAACAAAGGTGTCATAATCAGTAGTAGAAAAGGTATTAAGCTCGGAACCCTAGCACACACTTTACATAATCCAAGCAAATTACTATATCACCCACGTATTAATAATAATTTCTAAATATAAACTAACCGTATTTACCATATCTTATAAAAAATAAATTATTATTTCTTGCGGTAACTGTTCGTGTACGAGGAGTAAACAAAAACAGTAGTTCGGGACAATAGAGTGTGCTGTGCGAGGATGGTATGAGAAGTATCCGTGTTTGGAGACAGATGACATTTTGTGCCAAAATTTGTGTTACCGCCTATAAGTATTATTCTTTAGCTGACGTTTGTCAAAATTTCAGGGGGATTCGTCGAGTAGTGTTGCTTTGAGAGCTGTTGACATTGAGCTAGTATATGTGTATTTGTGGAATCATGGATCAACAAAGTTCGGCATATGGTGTCAGCATACCGCCAAGTGTAGGCTAGAGAGGTTGTTAATATGGTAAACATCTCAATCGAATGTGTGCAAAACATTCTCCAAGAAAAATTGAGTATGAGAAAGCTGTCGGCGTGGTGGGTGTCGCGTCTACTGACGAATGATCAAAACCGGATTCGCGTGGTAGCTTTAAAGCAGTGTTTGGACTGTTTAAGCATAATACGAGTTAGTTTCTGTGGCGTTACGTGATTGTAGATGAAACGTGGATACATCATTTTACGCCAAAACCCAAAGGTCAATCGGCACAATGGGTTTTGCCCTGCGGAAGTGCACGAAAGAAGGCGAAGACGATTCCATAAGTCGGAAAAGTTATGTTGACGATATTTTGGGATTCGCTAGACACAATCTTTAATTAATTATCTGGAGAAGAAAAATACAATCACGGGATTATGCTGATTTATTGGACCGATTCGACGCTAAACTAAAGAGATAAAGGCCCCACCTAGCGGAGAAATAATTCTCTACCAACGTGAAAATGTCTTGGTCCACTCAGCAATTGCGACAGCAAAACTAGTCGATTTATGGTACAAATTTATGCCTCATCCTTGACCTCAACCTTGAACTAAATAGAATATACACAATAGCATTAAACAATGGTTACTCTATAAATATTGTCAATAACATCCTAAATAGCCAACAAAAATCTAAAACCCATTCCTTAGTTTATCCACAATTAAAATACAAGATAATTAATTCCTATAATTCAATCACAAAAATTGGTACTTTCATTAAAAAACTTAATAACGAACATATTTAAAACAGACAATACTATACAGAACATTATTAAAAACAACAAAGATAAAATAGACAAAGAATCAAACTCTGGTGTATATAAGATAACATGCGAAGATTGTAATAAAGTATACATAGGACAAACGGGGAGGACATCAAAATTAGGATGAAAGAACACGAGAGAAGCCATAAAGAAAAGAAAACAGATTCAACTTTCGCAAGTCATTGTATAGATATCAATCATAGATTTAATATAGATTTCAAAATTTTACACATTCAAGAAAAAAGTAAAAAACTTAACCTGTTAGAAAACTTAGAAATTAATAGATACAATAGTTTAGGATTAGCTTTAAATGACCAACTAGATTTAAACAACTCCCCTCTATTAAATTTAAGATTGTAAAAATTTTTCCACCACCATTTCCCCAATAATTTTCACATAAATATTCAAACTTGTATTGTATATATTCAGTATTTCATCCACCTGATGAAGCCATTGTATGGCCAACCAATATTGTAGTGGTATTTACAATAAAAGAATTTTTGAAACTAGAAGTTTAATTACTTATTTCTTAGCGTTATAGATTTTTTTAATGTCACTATTTTTTTTTGTATCATGTGTACAGGAAATTGAAAAAAGTTATATTAAAAGCAATAATAAACACTTTTGACATCAATTTCACTCGTTAAATTTGGAGTTTTCAAATATTTAAGTACCAACTTTACAACTTTAAGCTTAAAGCTTTCATAAACTTCTCTCGAGTTTTCAAACAAACAAATACGAATTTGAGAACTTTCTTATAACAGCTACGCTACTGGATTTATTAGAATCGTTATAAGCGCAAGTCGATATTTTTATTAGTTGGGAAATTAAGTATTAATAATAAATTCAAGTTTTTAATTTTATATCAACACGTTTTATTTTGTTTTTTTCCCTTTCTTTCGTTGAATTCCCGTTATTTAAGTAAAGTTAAGTAAAGTTAAGTAAAGTTAAGTAAAGTTAAGTAAAGTTAAGTAAAGTTAAGTAAAGTTAAGTAAAGTTAAGTAAAGTTAAGTAAAGTTAAGTAAAGTTAAGTAAAGTTAAGTAAAGTTAAGTAAAGTTAAGTAAAGTTAAGTAAAGTTAAGTAAAGTTAAGTAAAGTTAAGTAAAGTTAAGTAAAGTTAAGTAAAGTTAAGTAAAGTTAAGTAAAGTTAAGTAAAGTTAAGTAAAGTTAAGTAAAGTTAAGTAAAGTTAAGTAAAGTTAAGTAAAGTTAAGTAAAGTTAAGTAAAGTTAAGTAAAGTTAAGTAAAGTTAAGTAAAGTTAAGTAAAGTTAAGTAAAGTTAAGTAAAGTTAAGTAAAGTTAAGTAAAGTTAAGTAAAGTTAAGTAAAGTTAAGTAAAGTTAAGTAAAGTTAAGTAAAGTTAAGTAAAGTTAAGTAAAGTTAAGTAAAGTTAAGTAAGGTTAAGTAAGGTTAAGTAAGGTTAAGTAAGGTTAAGTAAGGTTAAGTAAAGTTAAGTAAGGTTAAGTAAGGTTAAGTAAGGTTAAGTAAGGTTAAGTAAGGTTAAGTAAGGTTAAGTAAAGTTAAGTAAAGTTAAGTAAAGTTAAGTAAAGTTAAGTAAAGTTAAGTAAAGTTAAGTAAAGTTAAGTAAAGTTAAGTAAAGTTAAGTAAAGTTAAGTAAAGTTAAGTAAAGTTAAGTAAAGTTAAGTAAAGTTAAGTAAAGTTAAGTAAAGTTAAGTAAAGTTAAGTAAAGTTAAGTAAAGTTAAGTAAAGTTAAGTAAAGTTAAGTAAAGTTAAGTAAAGTTAAGTAAAGTTAAGTAAAGTTAAGTAAAGTTAAGTAAAGTTAAGTAAAGTTAAGTAAAGTTAAGTAAAGTTAAGTAAAGTTAAGTAAAGTTAAGTAAAGTTAAGTAAAGTTAAGTAAAGTTAAGTAAAGTTAAGTAAAGTTAAGTAAAGTTAAGTAAAGTTAAGTAAAGTTAAGTAAAGTTAAGTAAAGTTAAGTAAAGTTAAGTAAAGTTAAGTAAAGCTAAGTAAAGTTAAGTAAAGTTAAGTAAAGTTAAGTAAAGTTAAGTAAGGTTAAGTAAGGTTAAGTAAAGTTACGTAAAGTTAAGTAAGGTTAAGTAAGGTTAAGTAAGGTTAAGTAAGGTTAAGTAAGGTTAAGTAAGGTTAAGTAAGGTTATGTAAAGTTAAGTAAAGTTAAGTAAAGTTAAGTAAAGTTAAGTAAAGTTAAGTAAAGTTAAGTAAAGTTAAGTAAAGTTAAGTAAAGTTAAGTAAAGTTAAGTAAAGTTAAGTAAAGTTAAGTAAAGTTAAGTAAAGTTAAGTAAAGTTAAGTAAAGTTAAGTAAAGTTAAGTAAAGTTAAGTAAAGTTAAGTAAAGTTAAGTAAAGTTAAGTAAAGTTAAGTAAAGTTAAGTAAAGTTAAGTAAAGTTAAGTAAAGTTAAGTAAAGTTAAGTAAAGTTAAGTAAAGTTAAGTAAAGTTAAGTAAAGTTAAGTAAGGTTAAGTAAGGTTAAGTAAAGTTACGTAAAGTTAAGTAAGGTTAAGTAAGGTTAAGTAAGGTTAAGTAAGGTTAAGTAAGGTTAAGTAAGGTTATGTAAAGTTAAGTAAAGTTAAGTAAAGTTAAGTAAAGTTAAGTAAAGTTAAGTAAAGTTAAGTAAAGTTAAGTAAAGTTAAGTAAAGTTAAGTAAAGTTAAGTAAAGTTAAGTAAAGTTAAGTAAAGTTAAGTAAAGTTAAGTAAAGTTAAGTAAAGTTAAGTAAAGTTAAGTAAAGTTAAGTAAAGTTAAGTAAAGTTAAGTAAAGTTAAGTAAAGTTAAGTAAAGTTAAGTAAAGTTAAGTAAAGTTAAGTAAAGTTAAGTAAAGTTAAGTAAAGTTAAGTAAAGTTAAGTAAAGTTAAGTAAAGTTAAGTAAAGTTAAGTAAAGTTAAGTAAAGTTAAGTAAAGTTAAGTAAAGTTAAGTAAAGTTAAGTAAAGTTAAGTAAAGTTAAGTAAAGTTAAGTAAAGTTAAGTAAAGTTAAGTAAAGTTAAGTAAAGTTAAGTAAAGTTAAGTAAAGTTAAGTAAAGTTAAGTAAAGTTAAGTAAAGTTAAGTAAAGTTAAGCAAAGTTAAGTAAAGTTAAGTAAAGTTAAGTAAAGTTAAGTAAAGTTAAGTAAAGTTAAGTAAAGTTAAGTAAAGTTATAAAGTTAATCATTACAGTAAAGAATAACAAAATTAAATTCATGGATATTATGATGCTTTAATTATCTTAAATTTGCTTGGTTATTCAAAAGTATATCAATCAATAGTTAATTCATTAATAAAAACAATGTTGGTAAAAAACAGAAAAGAATAATATGAAACTAGAAAATCAGCTCAAATCATTGGAATATATATAAGTCGTATGACGAGGAATCTTTCGTTTTGTCCGTAAATCTTTGACGGATCAACATAAATGGTATTCTCAAACACTGTCACCAAATAAAACGTTGCAACTATACACTATACCAGTATCACGGTTGACTCGACCCAAGTAGCACAAAGAATTGATAGGGAACATACGAACACATCTTACTTAATCATGTGTGTGTGCTTCCTAGATATCCCATAACCTAACACCAGATCAAAAGACATTTGACTTTATAAAGTCGGAAGAGGTGACGAAATTTAGAACTATTCATATCATCGAAAAGAGCAACAATTGTTTGGGTCATCCATCAAAAGACACCAATTTTTTCAACATCACTGAGAATAATGCATCGGTAGTTTTAGATATACTACTGTCAATTCTAATACACTATGGTGTACTTCAGCAAAGTGGTTCAAAGTATTCGCGGCAAACGTCGAAAAGGAAGAATAATATAACATCGCGATAACGCTCATACATGCCTCCAAAAGAAAATTTTGGATGTTTGTTATTATTGTATTCATTTGCAATATTTTTCATAACTATGAGTAGGAAACAATGTCAAAGGCTTTTTGTAATCTATAGAACACATATCTTGGTTTCTTTGATGTTTCTCTGTTTATTTCATAATCACACTGACAATTATGAGTGGCTTTTTGCATCCTTTACTGTATTTTCTATAACCTTTTCATTCTTTTGTTAGAATGTTATTGGTAGTGATATGTTCTTCCATCTTATATTTTATTAATGCAGTAATAATTTTATTTAATGTTGGTAGGGATGTAATTGGTTGATAATAAACTGGATTTTTAGCGTCATGGTTTTAGGTTTGATGTATGTTACGCCTTGTTTAAGAAAGTTTGGAAATTGCATAGATTTTTCAAGAGCATATTTATTTGTAGTACTAGGTACTTGCGTGTTACAGCAAGCTATTTATACCAACAGTTTTGGATGTGGTCAATACCTCGCATTTCCAGTTATGCGTTTTTACTATTATTTGCGTTAATTCTTTTGTTGTGGTGGTATACGTTTTTGGCTCGATTAAATTTATCTATTCATTTTCTTCGTACTTTATCCATTGGGTATTTCTACGTTCTATGGATTCGATTTCGATGGTTTGGATTCGATTTGTTTCCAAAAACTTGTTTACTCTGTTTTTTAGAAAGTTTTGTTATTTGAATTTGTTCCTGGTTTACTTATTTTTGATAGAATTGTTTTTTTATTAATTTTGAATAAGGTGCAGGGTGGCCCAAAATGACCGAAGGTGTTTGAGTTCATTATAACTTCTTATTTAAGACATAATTTTCTATTTTTTTAATATATTAATGGAGAATATTTTTAATTTAATTATGAAAAATTATATCTCGCAAGTGGTGGCCATTTTCTGCTTCGCATATTCATGCTCTTTCCAAAACATTTTCCATAACCTTTCGCAAAACATCAGGTGTTATGTTGTTGATTTCGTCGCGTATATTATTTTTTAATTGCTGTATGGTTCGAGGCTTATTAATATAGACTTTTCCTTTCAAATAACCCCTAAGGAAACAGTCTGAAGCGGTTAAATCCGGTGAACGCGGTGGCCAATTAAAATCGCTTGTACGGGAAATAATTCGTTCACCAAAGATGTCGCGTAAAAGAGCCATTGTGTCCCTCGCAGTGTGCGCTGTTGCTCCATCCTGTTGGAACCATACTTGTGGATGGTTTTCCACGGCTGGCTTTAAAAAATTTTCCAACATTGTCCGATATCTAACACCAGTGATGGAAACGGCGACATCGTGTTCATTTTCAAAAAAATATGGGCCAATTATCCTTTCCGACGAAACATCGCACCAAACGGTACACTTAAGTGGGTGTAATTCTCGCTGTTGAACTACTCTTGGATTTTCCGTAGCCCATATCCTGCAGTTTTGCCTATTAACGAACCCATTTAATTGGAAATGAGCTTCGTCGCTCATAATGAAATTATGAATAAAATCATGATTTTCTTCTGCTTTTTGACGAAAATAAATTGCATAATCAAGTTGTTGCTGGTAATCTGTCGGTTTCAATTGTTGGACGAGCTGAATTTTGTATGGAAACATTCTTATTGTATGCAAAATTTTCTGCAGCGACCCTCTTGAGAGGCCAAGTTGTGTCGAACGTCTCCTGGTTGATGTTTCTCCATCTTCCCGAATACTCTCCTGTACCCGTTCAATATTGTAATCCGTGTGCACCGTTCGTCGTCTGCCGGCACCAGGAAGGTTCCTTACTGCCCATTGTTCTCGAAAATTTGCAACCAGACGGTTTATTGTTGACTCTGAGGGTCCAACCCGCGCATTAAAATAACGACGATATGCACGCTGAGTCAAAACAATGGATCGTTGATTTGAGGAATAAAGTTCAACGTTTTTGGCAAGTTGTTCAATTGTGTACTGTTCCATTTTAAATTCCCCAAGTCTACTTTACAAAATACTTAAAACAAAAAAAAAAAAATAATAAAAAAGTTATAAGGAATTAAAACCCCTTCGGTCATTTTGGGACACCTGTATTAACCACTCTTTCATTTGATTCTTTGAATCTTTTCAACCGAACTGCATATACAAGGGGGTATTGATATATTCCTAACCTACTGTTGAAACAATTTAAAGATAGGACTTATAATATTTTATTATTCAACATTGTCTCCTCTTAACTTAATACACTTAATACAACGATTCTGCAAAGCCTATAATCCTTCAAAAAAAAAGATTCTTCTCGGTCTGAAAACTAGCCTTTCACAGCTTTTTTTCATATCTAAATCGACGTGAACTATATGAAATCTGTAGTGCCTCAGCTATATGTTTCGGCCCAATTCGACGGTCTGATAATATCATGTAACGAACTGCGTCAATATTTTCTGAGGTAAACACAGAAATCGGTCTTCCTGATCGCTTCACATCTTCATCGGAAAGTTTCCCTCTTTTGAATAACGCAATCCAATTTTTGACAATCGCATACAATGGGTATTGATCGCAAAGTGTGTTAAGCATATCTTCGTAAATTTCCTTACCAGTTAACCTCTTCAAATACAATTATTTGATGGTGCCTCAATACTCCATTTTATCGCAAGATATTTTATTTACTTGTTTTGTGGCTTTATTTGAATAGGAATTTGAATAGAAATATATTTGGTAATTCTACCATTATCCTATCTGATTTCGTTTACGTCTTTATTTAGTCTCATTTCCCATTTTGGTTTCGGTTGGTTTTGCTCTTTACTTTTTCCAAGTTCTGGAAATCTTCATTTTCGGTTATGATAGTGTTGCAACATATATTATGAGGGTATTAGTTTAGAGTTGTTGTTGATGTGTTTTTCTATTTATTATTATTATTATTATTGCTAAATTTTTTAATTTTAAGAACGAATTGGGTTAGATGTTCAAGAGTTACCTAAATAACAAAAACAGTCCAATGCCATTTTTAGTTCATAATTTTCCTTAAGAAACAAGGATTGTGCTAATTATAACAAGTGTTCATTTGAAAAGTCAATCAAGTAGCATGTGTTTTACTGAGAACATTTTGAAGTATGTCGTATATTAAAATTTACTACTTAACCTACGAAGTCGTATATTTTGACAGTTTCATACATACAAATAAATAACAAATAATAGGTATTTATTGAAAACTATAACTAATGTTGAAAATGTTGTCCTTCAAGATCAATGCACTTTAAAATCCTCCGTTCAAAATTTCTGATGATATTCTGCAACATTACTGGATTGTTATTAATTTCAATGCATTTCTGTTTGATTCTCTGTAGCATATCATTCAAATTCAATATAGGTGTTCGAAATATGTTATTTTTTAGATAAGGCTACAAAAAGAAGTCGCAAGGTGTTAAATCGCATGAACGTGCAGGCCAGGCAATTTCAGTATTTCGACTAATTATACGCTCATCAAAAAATTCTCTTAAATAATCCAAAGGTTCTGCAGTACAGTGACAAGGTGCTCCGGCTTGTTGCAAATATGCATTTTGAAGTTCATCATCATGTAACTGATTGCAAATGGTTGTACAATTTCCGTACGGTACCTTTGAGCAGTTAACGTCCCCTGAAAAAATATTGGTCCAATGATTCGCCTTTGGCCTATCGCTGCCCAAACACCAATTCCCTCTGGATGTAGCGATTCTTCATTAATTACATGTGGATTTTCACTACTCCAAATTCTTGTATTTTGTGAATTTAGGTATCCCGTTTTATAAGACCATGCTTCATCAGTAAAGATGGATGCTTTATTTGTTGACTCAAATGTCGAGCAGATGTTTGTGGTTCATTTTCCATTATTTCTTCAACCCGATTGACAACTTGAGGTGTACGTTTCTTAACTGCTCCGCTGCCTGATTTTCTTAAGAGACTACCAGTTTCAGAAAAAAGTTTTGAAGTTCTATCCAAAGTATTCTTAAATTGTATATAATCTATTACAAAATGTGGAAACTCAACTTAAAATTCTACCATGCAATTTTGAACTTAATAAACCCATAAACCATCAATTTTATTACCACTTCGGAAATATGCCTGGACTAAAAAAATTTTATGTTCTAAAGTGAAAGCCATTTTAAAACTGAGAAGCAATTTATTTAAACCAGAATCGACGCACGATTATTTTATGCACTAACTGATATTTGTGATTGACATTATCAAATGTCATTTGGATTTACGTTTACGGAACAACAAACATACTAATATATTTGCGTCTTATTCTATCAAAATTTCAAACTAACCCAGATTGACTTTTCAAATGAACACACGTTATGTCCGTGGCTGTACCTCCAGAAGCCTTTTCTTATAAGTTATGAAAGCTGACTTTTTGGAGTGCAATATTTTAGACGTAATGTAATATTGACGTAATTAGACGTAATGTAAATATTCAAAATTAAAGCGTTTTATTCTATTATCAACATTTAAAGAACATCACTCATTCAAAGAATAGAAAAATGAATAAGCGGAAACAATACAAAATTTATAGTTAAAAAGAAGGGTGGAAGAATAAAATTATGAAATATACGAATTTAATGATTAAGCTCTGCATTTGAAATACTGACTGCTTTTTTGCATTAATATCGTGTACAATATATATATGTCGTAAAAAGTTGTTATCGATCCGAGCTCCTCGTTGCCATTTTGAAATCGATTCCGTTTATTCCGTTGTTTGATCAGTGTTTGTATCGAAACCATTATCATAAATTTGAAGATAGTAAAAGTTATGGCTACAGTCCACGAAATCTCACGAACGACTTTCAGAAGAGCATATCATATTTGATTGATTAAATTCACTGTTCTAATTCATCACTCATGCCTTATTGAACACATGGGATCGAAATTTCAAAATAATTTATACGTTAACGTTGAGGGTGTAAGGGGTATTATACTAGGTGTCCGGTATAATGCCCCAAAGATGTAATTATATAAAACATAAATCCAAAATATTTTACTAAAATTCCCTCTCATCAGCGAGAAAAATAATTACAAAAATATTTAAATAATTTATGTAATGTCACTGGGGATCGACTATATTATAAAATACGATAGGTATCTTAAAATTGACCGACAATAACAAAAAGAATAGTTTTGTTATTGTTCATATCATTCATCTGTTAGGTATGTGAACATATGCTGCAGCGTAAAATTGTATGTGAAATATATATTATTTATTAGTGATGGGTTGCTACGAAGCAAACTGCTATTTTGAAGCAGCTAACTACCGTTAGCAGTTTGTAGCAGCTAACGAATATGAAAAGAAACTGCTACTTTTTGTAGCAGTTTTCCGATGTAAATATTTCTGACGTAGCAGCTCTAACGGAAAGTAATATTAAGCTAGCAATATTTTTTATGCAGCAAATTATCTATTCGTCGTGTACATAACATGTACCATAGAGTTGTAGCAGTGTTAAAAAGAATTCCGTACTGCCATAATACCAAATAATACATACCTCTAACTTAGTATTGTATATAATGTACATATTATAATTAGTATAATTTTGTAGTAGATACTTCGGTACTTGTAATAAAATCAATGGTTTTATGACTGTTAAATATATTATTAATACCAAACTTTAGTAGCGTTTTTTTTTTCATAAATTCTGTTTCACTGCGCACTCCTCTTGTTTTCTAAATGCCGTAAATATCTTTTTTTAACTTTTAATGACTGAAGGAAAGATACAAAGAAAATATAAGGGCTGAACTAAAAAGTTTATATAAAAATATTATTTACAGACATAAGACAATGAATAAAATATAATGATCAAGAAAAAAAAGTACAAATAAAATATAAACCATAAATATAAAACAATTCTAATAAAAATACAATTATACATAACTAACATTGCAATGGTTTCACATGCTTCGTATTTGCATTTAGAAACAGTATTTGCTGTACCGTTTTTGCTTTAAGCCTGTTTCTTCTGGCCACTAATATTGTACCTGCTTTTGAAATTACTCTTTCACAAGGTACCGATGTCCCTACCACACAAAGTTTTTCCTTAGCTACCTCTGAAACAAACGGGAAAGAATATTGTTGTTGCCACCAAACTAAAGGATTTTCCGTTCGCGGTAGTAAAGGTTCCTCTAAATATCTTTGCACTTCTACTATTGCGTTTGATTCTACTGATATGACGGATTGAAATACTTTTGACTTAATATTTTGATCCAAATGTTTAAACAGCAAACACTTTTCTTCACTTGCACCTTTGGCATTTTGACTTTTCTCAGAAGCTTCTGTTACCTTGTTTTTTATTTTGGCAGCAACTAAGTTTATCACTATTTTTTTCACTTTTTCAAAAGTACTTTCATCAGAAAACGCAAAATTCTTAAACCTGGGATCTAAAAATGTAGACGTAATCAAAGTGCTACTCTGTTCTAAAGTAGCAAATCTTATATCAATTCCGCTTCCAATTTCTTGTAATAATGAATATCCAATTTGTGAAAATTGTTTCTGTTCTAGTTCGTTATATACGGTTTTTAAACCATTGGCTATAACGATAACCAGCGATCCAATCAGATATTCTTCGCCACTTACTATTTTAGTAGCATCCTCCATAGGTTCCAATATTTGAACAATTTCTTTAATTAACTCCCAATCTGCAGATGTTAGAATTGGCGAATCTTTATCTATTAATGCTACAGTTGTTCTTACTACTTCTTCAAGCTCAATAAATCTTTCTAGCATATAGTATGTGGAGCTCCATCGTGTGGGTACGTCTTGCCGTAATTTTTTTGGCTCTTTATTTGCCTGTTTTTGTATATCTAAAAGTTTTGCATTAGATTGTGGGCTTCTTTTAAAATGACCAACGTTCATTAACTAATGTAAGTGATTTAGTTACGATAAGATTTAATGTATGAGCAAAACAGCCAAAATGCTTAAGTTGCAATTCTTCTGACAGTGCTTTTTTAATATTTGCTGCATTATCTGACACACTTAATATGATTTTTCTGTTAATTTCCCACTCTAAAAGTATACTTCTAATTTGTGTTGCCAAATTTTGACTAGTGTGGGAGGTATTTGAAACTCTACAATCTAACAGTACTGATTTCATTTCGAAGTTTTCAGATATTAAGTGAGCGGTCACAGCTAAATAATTATCATTATTAATGGAAGTCCAACAGTCTGTGGTAATTGTTAAGGCTTTTACATTATTTACCATATTTTGGATCTGGTGATAAGTTTCTTCATAAAGTGCTGGAAGAAATGTAGTGCTAATAGCTTTTCTGGTGGGCAATGTATATGATGGATTTAATAAATTAATTAGTTTCTTAAAACCTTTATCTTCCACATTACTAAATGGTTGCAAATCTAGAGTGAACAGTTTTAATAACTGGCCATCAATTTTTTTCTTAGCCCTAATATTCATTTTCCGCGGAAGCAAGTAGTCAGTAATGTTTTCTTGGTACTTACTTTGTTGATTTTCATCTAACGCTTCAGGTCTATTTATTGTAGTTCTTGCTGATGTAGATGCTTGAAGCTCGGCTTCATTTAAAATAGTAGATCTTTTAGTACCAAGATTCTGTAGATTTATAAGTGGATGTTTTCTTTTTAGGTGAGTTTTCAAATTTGTAACAGAAGATTTGTATGAAAGCAGTTGTTTGCATTATTATAGTATTATATTACAAACGGCTTTCTCATTTTCAATTGTAAAGAAATTCCATATTTCAGAAGTTTTCCTTTTTTCTGTTTTAGAAGCCATCTGTGTGCATATAAACTGATATGTTAGGAACTCAATTTCATAATATTTTCCCGTATACTTACATTTAAAGTGCAATTGATACTATCGCTTAATATACTTAATATATGAATTTTCTTCAAACACTGACAAGCATTATAACTTAAACTTTCAGATTGTAGTTTAGTTTATTCTAATGTTGAAGTTTGCCTGTAAGTGATAACTAAAATACTCTAATTTTTGGCTAGCCTGGTTATTTATATGAATTTTTCTGCTGGTAATACAAAAATCGATTTGTAATAAACTGATGACGTGATGAGTGTGATGACTGATGTTACAAATACAAATGTATAATCAAAAGTGTCGCAAATGCAAAAATTAAGCGCTTTGTTTATTGTTAAAGTTTAGAAAACATTTTATTATAAGAGGCAGGTAGTGCTTATCCACTCAAAGAAGTAATTGATACATTTCACAATACTTTTCTTTTAGAAATTTGGTTTGCAGAACAATAGACGATACTTTTTATACTTTCGTTATAGGAATAGAACATATGCCAGGATAATAAGGAATAAAGAACGATTGTCCAGAAACATTCAACAAAATCAATTAGGTACTCTAAACGAAATATAATGCATATCTTCTTTATTGCTATTTACTACAGTAATCCTTTCATACAGAAATCGCTTACCGGCAAGTACATACATACAGGTGCATGTACACCCATACATTTTTTTCAAAATTCGTAGAACTATTTATAAACTATCGATTCAGAAACTTCTTTCACGTATTAGTAATAAAAAATGGATGGTTTATTTTAATACTAAGGTAATACATATAATCATTATTCAAATACCAGAATTTAATTGCATTTGTATTGATTATAGCAAAACCAAATAACAATCAATATTGAAAAAGACAGAAAATGTTGTAACGTTTATTAGTTATTATGTAAGACAATAAGATATTAAAAAATAGCCGTATTTTATGAAAAATGCTTTATTTAAAGTATATAGTACGTATGTTGCTATATAGGAGAAACTGCTACAAAAAGTAGCAGTTTTTTTAAACTGCTAACGAAAAGTAGCAGTAGCAGTTTGTAGCTGCTAATGAAAAATAGCAGTTTTACACATCATTATTATTTATGCACATTCTGAATATTTTGAATTCATAGGCGTCATGCAATAGAATTTTCAAGGTGTTTTTTATTTCGGGGTTCGCGTCGTAATTGACTCGCATACAAGGACTATCTTTTATATTTTGCATATAGAGCTGGAATAAAACAGTAGACAGCTTTTAAAGACTTTATTGTTTTTCGAAGTATACTACACGAGGATTTATGCACTATTGCATGCTCTCGAAGCCACTATGGAAGCAGTTATTCCATTCGCTTGTTGGTACAGTCAAAATTGCATTGGGGCTTAGGTCGGGACTGTAGGGAGGATGGTCTAACAATTCGATGTCTTATTGCGTTAACAATGCAATTGTCTTGGGAGCTGAGTACGAATTTGAATTGTATTGGAGGATGATTCGTCGTTATGGGTTGGTTTCTCGGAGTTCAGCAATAACTCGCGGCAAACAAATGATTGTATTCCAATCGGCAGTAACAGTTCTTTGATCTTGTAGAGAAATTGTTGCTACATGACTTTTTTCAGCTTTACTTCACCTTGGAACACCCAAACAGACGACGGCGTTTATTTTCTGGCTCGTATGAGTAAATCTAAGATTCATCACCTCTCACGATGTTGTACACGTTTTTAAAGCGTTTGGATTTAGGCTAACTGAAGATGTAGGTTCATTTTTAGTACTGACATTTGATTAGTGGCGCCCTCTATATCCCAGTATGCAGAACATAAATACATCTCTTGTTTTTTAGATTTATGTTCTATGTAATTGCATCTTTCCATTTATCGTACATTGTCTCTTTATTTTAACATCATTCTGTATAAAACAGGGAAATTTTTATTTTTTAGGAAAAATTCTATAGCTTAGGTGAATAAATTTGAAAACGGTCATTACCATAAGGGAAAATAACCAAAATAAATGCGCGGATAATTGACTTAAATGCCATTACTAATGGAACTGTTTTTATGCGGCTCACAGATTCAATTTATTCGTTCCTCTACCTCTACAACTATAAACTGAAAACGTAATTAAATTTGAAATGTCACGTGTCACTTACATTCATTAGCAGACTTACGTATGACTTTTGGACATAATTAAATGCATATATAATTAAATGCATACATGGATATTATCATTAACCTTTGTTGCATAATGTTTTAGTCTAAAGTGTAGAGTACAACAGTCATACAGACTTGAACGGATCAACTAGATATGTTATTGAATATATAAGGCAGTAGAATTAGTATATTTTATGGGAAATAATTAATGTTGTATGAAGATCGTATTTTACACTTAAATTATTGACATGTTTGCCTAAATACTGCAAAGACAAATTTATAATAATATAAAAACTTTTGTTGTAGGTTCATTAGTAACAAGTAACGAAAATACAAACTTAAAAATGTATAGGACTCCTTACCATATTTGTATGTGCATCCTAAATACGTGTTTCGACAACTAGGTTGTCATCCGCAGTAAGTAAAAATAATTCTAACTTGTTGCGTGTTCCCTTCCCTTCTCTTTTCCCGTAATGATAATATTAATAATTTAAATGTTATTAATGCAATAACCAGAGTAAATATTTCAATGTATTTTAGAATTAATAAAGAATTATCTTTTTACATGAGTGTGCTATTTACTCTTTTCATACACAGAGGTCACTACTAATTATTTATATAATTGTCAGATATATATATCCTATGATCAAAAAGTCATTGGATCGCTATTGCCGTGCAATTTACGAGATATCTATGAAATTATTTATTTCAATTAGTTTTGACATTTACTTGACAACTTTCAAGTCAGCTGGTTAAAATTCAAAATGTTTCAAATAGAACATAAAATTTTTATTATCAAATCATACTACAGTAATGGAAATATAGGTGAAAATGGTAATTGGGTTTATTCACCTCGTTTATGTTTGTATGAGTTCCGTGAGAGATTTCCCAACTTCGCAATAATCGAACGAGCTTTTTTCGGCAACTTCAGCGAACTGTGGACAAATTTGAAGGAACTGGTAATATCAGCAATAGTGTTCGATCTGGAAGAAGACGGGCTAGAAATGATGATGTTATTGATCTGGTTAGGCAACGCATGCAGGAAGAACCTACCTTATCCTTGCGTAGATTGAAACAAGAAATCAATTTAAGTTATGGGACTTGTCAAACCATTGTTAAACATGACTTGAACATGTTTCCTTATAAACTGCAGATGTATCAGAAGTTACTGCCACCAGATTATCAGAAGAGAGTATCGTACTGTACCTGGTTTAATGACCATATGAATAACGATATCCTTGATTTAACATTTTTTACACACGAATCTTATTTTTACCTATCTGGATACGTTAATAAACAAGTTATGCGTATGTGGAGCGAGAATAATCCTAATATTCATAGTGAGGCTCCTCTACATAGTCCTAAGATTGGTGTTTAGGTTCCAATGTCCCGTAGACGGGTAATAGGGCCAATATTTTTTCAAGATACCATAAATGCTGAAAGATATATAAATCAAATACTTGATCCTTTTATCAATAAATTGCACGATGATGAACTTTATAATGGCTACTTTCAGCAAGATAACGCGAGACCGCATGTTGCTCGAGTAACCATGGAATATTTACGTCAATTTTATGATGAAAGGTTAATATCAGACGGACGTTACCCACCTAGGTCTTGTGATTTGGGTCCTTTAGACTACTTCTTATTCCCAATGCTTAAGAATAACTTTTTTAAAACTCCAGTTCACACTTTAGATGAATTACAAGAACGTATTGTTGAAAACTGTCTCATAGTAACACCTGATCTTTTAATTAAAGTTTTTAATAACATGGGCCAACGTGTTTACCGGTGTATTCAAGAACAGGGAAGACTCCCACTCTAAAAGTATACTTCTAATTTGTGTTGCCAAATTTTGACTAGTGTGGGAGGTATTTGAAACTCTACAATCTAACAGTACTGATTTCATTTCGAAGTTTTCAGATATTAAGTGAGCGGTCACAGCTAAATAATTATCATTATTAATGGAAGTCCAACAGTCTGTGGTAATTGTTAAGGCTTTTACATTATTTACCATATTTTGGATCTGGTGATAAGTTTCTTCATAAAGTGCTGGAAGAAATGTAGTGCTAATAGCTTTTCTGGTGGGCAATGTATATGATGGATTTAATAAATTAATTAGTTTCTTAAAACCTTTATCTTCCACATTACTAAATGGTTGCAAATCTAGAGTGAACAGTTTTAATAACTGGCCATCAATTTTTTTCTTAGCCCTAATATTCATTTTCCGCGGAAGCAAGTAGTCAGTAATGTTTTCTTGGTACTTACTTTGTTGATTTTCATCTAACGCTTCAGGTCTATTTATTGTAGTTCTTGCTGATGTAGATGCTTGAAGCTCGGCTTCATTTAAAATAGTAGATCTTTTAGTACCAAGATTCTGTAGATTTATAAGTGGATGTTTTCTTTTTAGGTGAGTTTTCAAATTTGTAACAGAAGATTTGTATGAAAGCAGTTGTTTGCATTATTATAGTATTATATTACAAACGGCTTTCTCATTTTCAATTGTAAAGAAATTCCATATTTCAGAAGTTTTCCTTTTTTCTGTTTTAGAAGCCATCTGTGTGCATATAAACTGATATGTTAGGAACTCAATTTCATAATATTTTCCCGTATACTTACATTTAAAGTGCAATTGATACTATCGCTTAATATACTTAATATATGAATTTTCTTCAAACACTGACAAGCATTATAACTTAAACTTTCAGATTGTAGTTTAGTTTATTCTAATGTTGAAGTTTGCCTGTAAGTGATAACTAAAATACTCTAATTTTTGGCTAGCCTGGTTATTTATATGAATTTTTCTGCTGGTAATACAAAAATCGATTTGTAATAAACTGATGACGTGATGAGTGTGATGACTGATGTTACAAATACAAATGTATAATCAAAAGTGTCGCAAATGCAAAAATTAAGCGCTTTGTTTATTGTTAAAGTTTAGAAAACATTTTATTATAAGAGGCAGGTAGTGCTTATCCACTCAAAGAAGTAATTGATACATTTCACAATACTTTTCTTTTAGAAATTTGGTTTGCAGAACAATAGACGATACTTTTTATACTTTCGTTATAGGAATAGAACATATGCCAGGATAATAAGGAATAAAGAACGATTGTCCAGAAACATTCAACAAAATCAATTAGGTACTCTAAACGAAATATAATGCATATCTTCTTTATTGCTATTTACTACAGTAATCCTTTCATACAGAAATCGCTTACCGGCAAGTACATACATACAGGTGCATGTACACCCATACATTTTTTTCAAAATTCGTAGAACTATTTATAAACTATCGATTCAGAAACTTCTTTCACGTATTAGTAATAAAAAATGGATGGTTTATTTTAATACTAAGGTAATACATATAATCATTATCATCCGCATCCGCAGTAAGTAAAAATAATTCTAACTTGTTGCGTGTTCCCTTCCCTTCTCTTTTCCCGTAATGATAATATTAATAATTTAAATGTTATTAATGCAATAACCAGAGTAAATATTTCAATGTATTTTAGAATTAATAAAGAATTATCTTTTTACATGAGTGTGCTATTTACTCTTTTCATACACAGAGGTCACTACTAATTATTTATATAATTGTCAGATATATATATCCTATGATCAAAAAGTCATTGGATCGCTATTGCCGTGCAATTTACGAGATATCTATGAAATTATTTATTTCAATTAGTTTTGACATTTACTTGACAACTTTCAAGTCAGCTGGTTAAAATTCAAAATGTTTCAAATAGAACATAAAATTTTTATTATCAAATCATACTACAGTAATGGAAATATAGGTGAAAATGGTAATTGGGTTTATTCACCTCGTTTATGTTTGTATGAGTTCCGTGAGAGATTTCCCAACTTCGCAATAATCGAACGAGCTTTTTTCGGCAACTTCAGCGAACTGTGGACAAATTTGAAGGAACTGGTAATATCAGCAATAGTGTTCGATCTGGAAGAAGACGGGCTAGAAATGATGATGTTATTGATCTGGTTAGGCAACGCATGCAGGAAGAACCTACCTTATCCTTGCGTAGATTGAAACAAGAAATCAATTTAAGTTATGGGACTTGTCAAACCATTGTTAAACATGACTTGAACATGTTTCCTTATAAACTGCAGATGTATCAGAAGTTACTGCCACCAGATTATCAGAAGAGAGTATCGTACTGTACCTGGTTTAATGACCATATGAATAACGATATCCTTGATTTAACATTTTTTACACACGAATCTTATTTTTACCTATCTGGATACGTTAATAAACAAGTTATGCGTATGTGGAGCGAGAATAATCCTAATATTCATAGTGAGGCTCCTCTACATAGTCCTAAGATTGGTGTTTAGGTTCCAATGTCCCGTAGACGGGTAATAGGGCCAATATTTTTTCAAGATACCATAAATGCTGAAAGATATATAAATCAAATACTTGATCCTTTTATCAATAAATTGCACGATGATGAACTTTATAATGGCTACTTTCAGCAAGATAACGCGAGACCGCATGTTGCTCGAGTAACCATGGAATATTTACGTCAATTTTATGATGAAAGGTTAATATCAGACGGACGTTACCCACCTAGGTCTTGTGATTTGGGTCCTTTAGACTACTTCTTATTCCCAATGCTTAAGAATAACTTTTTTAAAACTCCAGTTCACACTTTAGATGAATTACAAGAACGTATTGTTGAAAACTGTCTCATAGTAACACCTGATCTTTTAATTAAAGTTTTTAATAACATGGGCCAACGTGTTTACCGGTGTATTCAAGAACAGGGAAGACATTTTCAACATCTTTTATAATTTTTTATTGTAAAAGTGTACCTACCTGAATGTTATTGTTTCATTGTGGGAGTTCTTTTCTTAACTGTAATGAGCCTTATTTTTTTTTATTAGTTATTAAAACTTCGTTTATTTATAAATGCATTCTGTAATCTTTGTAAATGTTATTAAATATAACATAATTATGGTAAATAAATACCATAACCTAAAATCTATTTTATTTGTGACCTATGCGTACTTCAAGGTAATGAATCACAGAAGTAAATAATTTTATAGATAGCTTTACGTTTCATGACTATCACGATCCAAAATTTTTTGATCTTAAGTTATATATATATATATATATATATATATATATATATATATATTTATATATGTGTGTGTGTGTGTGTGTGTGTATTTAGATAATTTCTTAGCCGTTTATTAAATGTAACAATTGATAAATTATTGGAGTTTTTCGGCTTTTATATGAAATATTTACAAATATCAAATTAGAATGTATGTAATTGCAGAGTAAGTGGGGATGTAAACATTGCTGCCTACAAATTACAAAGCAAATCTTACGAAATTTTTAATTGAAAAATATTGTCTATGTTGGGTCTCGCACCCAAGTCTACAGTTTGCCGGACTGTCGCTTTTACCACTCAGCCACAGTAGACCTAGGTTCAAGCTATTTAGAAATTCATTATAAAGTAACAGTGTTAATAAAAAAATAAATAAACCCAGGCAAATGAGTAAGAGAGACGGCGAAACCGTTTTGTCGCATTAATCACAATGAAGCATCAGATGTCAGTTATTGAATGTAGATGTCAAGTTGAAAGCAGAAGTCAGTTTTGAAAGCTCATGTCAGTTTTGATAGCAAATGTCAGTTATTGAAAGCAGATGTCTGTTTTGAAAGCAGATGTCAGTTATGAAAGCAAAAGTCAGATTAGAAAGCAGATGCCTATTTTGAAAGTAGATGTCAGTTATTGAAAGCCGATGTCAGTATTTTGAGAGCAGATGTCAGATTTGAATGTTTGAAAATGCTAATTATTACTGACATCTACTTTCAAAATAGGCATCTGCTTTCTAATCTGACGTTTGCTTTCATAAATGACACCTGCTTTCAAAACAGACATCTGCTTTCAATAACTGACATTTGCTATCAAAACTGACATGAGCTTTCAAAACTGACTTCTGCTTTCAACTTGACATCTACATTCAATAACTGACATCTGATTCATTAACACTGTTATAGCAAACGCCAATTAAGTTGGCGCGAGGAGGGGTAAGTTCGCGCAGGATTAAAAGTAGTGGGAAGATTTGTATTTGGTTTTACATTAAACGTCAGATAATTATAACCTCTGAGCGTGTATCACTTTATGATCCCCTAGCAAAGACATTATGTTCCGTCAAACATCAATGACAAATGTACTCTGACAATTACTTGAGTAGTGGGAGTGGGCGCCTTTGAAAACGGCTTCTGCGCACCCCCTCCTCGCGCCAACTTAATTAGCGCTTGCTATACTTTATAATGCATTTCTAAATAGCTTGAATATAGGTATATTGTGGCTGAGTGGTAAAAGCGACAGTCCGGCAAACTGTAGACTTGGGTTCGAGTCCCAACATAGACAATATTTTTCAATTAAAAATTTTGTATGATTTGCTTTGAAATTTGTAGACAGCAATGTTTACATCCCCACTTACTCTGCAATTACATACATTCTAATTTGATATTTGTAAATATTTCATATAAAAGCCGAAAAACTCCAATAATTTAACAATTGTTATATATATATATATATATATATATATATATATATATATATAATAACTTCGTGACCTTGGTATGATATGGTAAACCTAATCAGTAGGCGATTAAAGGTCTGTATATTACTTCAAAATATATGTATTTAAAAAACTCTACATGTTTCGGCTGTGTACGCCTTTATCAAGAGAATACAAAATATGAATCATTCATATTTTGTATTCTCTTGATAAAGGCGCGAATTTAACTTATTTGATAATTGACATGTGAAATATCCGGTTCTTCTGGCCGCTTTAAATATTAACTTTCACTAGAGGTTTTTAATATCTCATTTCTTGGTCCTATGATCTCTTACTTACTGCTAGTATTTTCTTTGGTTTTAGCGACCTTTAATGAAACAAAACGAATCTATTTATGAATATGACGTTTCGACTTTTATTAATTTTTAGATTGAAAAGAAAAAGAAAAAAATTTTTGAAGTGTATAATTTTAAGATAGTTAAGTTCATGGAAAGCAGTTATTAACTAATATAACAATTATTTATATATACAAACTTGAAAAAGACTAAAAATGAACGAAAGTCGAAACGTTATATTTATAAATAGATTTATTTTATTCCATTAAAGGTCGCTAAAACCAAAAAAATTACTTGTATTTAGTGATTATACGGTTAATAAAATATATAAGAAACATTAGATTCTTATTAACACCGAATATATATATATATATATATATATATATATATATATAATTAATTAACGGGTGAGCGGTCTGTCAAATAAAAAAACTCATTTATTTCACTCTATAATTCATAACGATTTGTTACTTCTTCAGGAGTTCAATTAAGAGTTAAAATCTAGCAAAGACGCCATTAAACATGTTAAAATCAATCGTCTAAATTTAAAACATTAAATTAATAAGATGTTGGTTTCTCGTCAACCTTTTAAAAACTTGTTTTGTAATTAAATGTGTCACCTGAGTAATTGTACTTATATGTGTTTTTGTAAATATTTATGGCATAGGAACAAATTATTAAAATCATTTTTCTTAAATAAATAAAATTCTATTTATCTTTCGTTGGATCGCCGAATATCTAAAAGCGCTGTCGATAATTATGAACGATAATAATACAACAATATAACAACAACAAAGATAACAATACATCAGTTCTATCAGTAAACCTTTATTCATCAAGTTATTCTATCTAGTTATATTTCATTTATTGGCAGTTTATATTGTATATTTTGAATAACTTTATCAACTACTTAAATGCTTACTTTTGCTGCCAATCATTCTTATTTTTATAAAATACCTAAAGCTTCGTGTAAAAAAAGAAAAGGTTGGTCCTTTATTTCCTATTTCAAAGTAGAACTTTAAAATGATGCTCCACTTTAATATTCAATGCTGTAAATGAGGTAAAATTAATTTTTTATCAATATAAGTGCATATCACATATAGACATTGGGAAGCTGTGTCTGAATGAAGTCGATGTATTCTTTACTCTCTTTATACACATACTATTGGTTTGATTGATAATATTTGTTAAGAGAGCTATTCAATGCATAAGTAGAATAAACAGATGTGCAGTTGCACTAGATGTATTCAAATGTAAGGGGGAAGAGCCTGCTATGATAGGTTTGTTTCAACTACCGATTTCGTTACGGTACGCGTATCGTGATCATTTTATACGTAAACATTAGTTTTGCACTTTCGGGCCAGTGACAATTATAAAGAAGTTGGAACGTATTTGTGATCGTTTGGTTGTCAATCTAGTTTGAAGTACGGCCAACAGTAATAATTGAAATAATCAACTTTGTTCCGTACTATAATATTGTTATTGCCAACTGTAGTTCCACAGGTTACATAGTTATGTAATGCGTATGTCAGTCCAAGCGGTATATGCTTCTGTCTGTAAGCTGGTTTGACCGTCTCGTGACTGGTATGTGTACGATCAAAATTTAGTTGGAACACTTTTGACATCGTTCAATATACGCTCAGAAAATTGGAATGCTTTTTCTGTAGTGCGCATGTACCGTACCGTCACTGTACGGTTTCTGATTTGAACCTGATGCTTCACACCTACTTAGGGCCGGTTGTACAGTGTCCAGATAAATCTAACCGATAAGTAACCGGCCGATATATTTATCGGAAAGATAAAATTATGAACTGTCTTACAAGTTGTAGTTGTCGCCAGGATTGCTATCCGTAGAATAAAAAGGAGCTGGTACTACTTTTTCCCTATATTAGTTCTAAATTGTGTCACTGTAGCGCATTATCACGCATTATTTTGACGCGCTCTAAATTATAATTTTAATTGAAGCTAATTGTTTATGCTAATTTTAAAAGAATGTTTTACTGAATTTATTGAACTTATTGAATATTTTTCAACATTAGGTGTTGTAAATAGTTTATAAATTAAAATTGTAGTTCGAAAGTAATTGTTTTATTTAAATATATAGGTAAATGTAAATATAAAACATCACAAAAATTGTTCAAAACAGTAATTATCGCTCTCGTAGTTTTTGAATTTCTGGATTGTTAATTTATTAATTTCAATTTGTTGATTGTTTTTGGTTTTTGGCCATAGCTCGTCTTGTTTCATTTTTTAGTGTTTCCTATTTGCTTCGAAGTTGTTCCTAAGAACGGTTTTGGGTACTAACCGAATTAAACTTGAGGCATATCCTTTGCCACGCATTTTTCTGTCAAAAATATACATTTATATTAACAATATAATGGCTGTTAAACCTAGCTAATATTATCTTTCCATATCAGTGCATCAGTTTTCATATTTTCAATTATGTGTGCATAAGACTCCATAATTTCTATGAGTCGTCAGCATTCTTCTTTTGAATAATTGGTTGTGCATTTATTTATTTTTAAATTAAATATTCAGACAGTCATATATTGTATTTTTCAACAGAATTTCTTTACTTCCCTGTAACATAATGTAAACCCCTAGTTTTATTACTTAAGAACAGTATTGTATAAACGGTAGTGAAAGTTTTGTGCATAGACATTTTAGTAATAAAAAGTACCCATTCCTTCAACTATTTAAAATAAAACATGCGTTTATTACGGTATATTTGTGTTAAAAAAAAATTGTACTTAAGTTAGTTATATGTCTGATGAAGCTCAGGTTGGAGCGAAACGATCGTTACAGTGTAAATTAAAAAGTGAAATTCATTAAAATTTGTTATGGTAATGGTAATGGTAATTACGGTAATGAGTAATGATATCGAATAAATAGCGTGAGTGAAACACGTTGCAGGTTATGGTTTGTGTTTACGTAACTATCGGCCGGATAACTAACATATCGGCAATTGCGAGTACCCGACAAATTATCCCCACGATAATCTGACCAATGAAGATATATGTATATTGTAATACGATAAAAGCAGAGTTGTCGAGAGGATAACGCTGTCGAGAAGTATATCGGGACATTGTACAACCGGCCCTTAGGCACAGAGACAAATTTATTTCATTTTGATACATTGAGTAACTTCAATGTAAATTTAAATTTACGTGCCCTAGTATATAGTCGCTATTATGGGATCTTTTTGACTATATTTTCATTTTTTTTCTTACTGCATATTTGAAATCCAAGGTTTGACTTTTTTTCAAATGACAACAGTGCATGAATTTGGTATCGTCGGAAAGATCTTTTTCTTCTGAGGTCAGTGATGTAAATATAATATATCTTTTATCCACAATAGTTATAAAAAAATTAATAAAATGTGCTTCGGATTCTTTTGGGGTAAATGCATTTTTCGTTTAGTTGGCTGTCAAACTACGGATGACGGATCAGGTATTTAATTAGTGTAATTAAATACCTGATTTGTTTCAATTATCATACGGAATTAAGATTATTTAACTGAAAGAGAAAGAATTCTAATAATAGCAATGATTGGATACGGCAACAGAAAACGCACTTATGCTGAAGCTTGTCGATTATTTAATGAAGTACATTCTAAGAGAAACATCAATAAATCAACAGTTTCAAGAACGGTGAAAAGATACATGGATATAGGCAACGTTAATAATTGTCCAAAATTAGGAAGATCAAAAACTAATAACGAAAATTCATTGAATGTTTTCATTGATGTAATAGATAATGGTAAAGCTTCTGTCCAAAAATTAGCTTTAAACCATAACATAGGTAGATGCTCAGTTCAAAAAATAAAATTACTGCAAGAATTAAGTGAAGATGATTTTGTTCGTGGGATTGAATTTTCCGAAGTTATAATGTAAAAAATGAATACCAATCCAAATTTTGTTTCAAATATAATTTTTACGGATGAAGCTATATTTTATTTAAATGGTCATGTTAACAGACGCAACTGTAGATATTGGGCTCATGCAAATCCTTACTGAATGGATCAGTTTCATACACAGTATCCCCAAAAATTAAATGTTTGGATGGAATTTAGTAGAAATAATATCGTAGGAGTTTTTTCATTGATGGCAAATTGACAGCCGATAAGTATTTAGAAAGAACTATTGGAAGAAAATATCATCCTTCAAATTAATCAAAACCATGAAATATGGTTCCAGCAAGCACACTATGCCATTAACATTAGAAGTTTTCTTAACGCTACTTTACCAAACCAATGGATTGGCCAACAAGGAACTATCAAATGGCCGGCAAGATCACCAGACTTAACACCATCTGATTTTTTTTTTTTTGGGGGGGGGGGGGTATTTAAAAAGTCGGGTTTAGGTTAGTAGGCCAGAAAATCTTGAAGATCTTAAATACTTTTGATTTAGTGGGAAAACGCAATTCGAGGCTTTATTCGACGTATCCATTACTGCCAAGAAGTCAATTGTGGACACTTTGAATACCTTTTGTAAATAGTTTCTTATTTAATAAATGCTTTTTTTATTGTTGTTACCCAAAAGAGACCGAAACACTGTTTATCCGTTTTCTTTTAAACTATTATGGAAAATAGAGTTCTGAAAAAAGTGATTAAAAGTGATTTTAAACTATTATGGAAAATAGAGTTCTGAAAAAAGTGATCTTCTCAACGATGCCAAATTCAAGTAATCTTACTATTAAAAAAAAAAATTAAGTTAGCCTTGGATTTAAAATATGCGATAAGAAAAAAAAATGAGCATATAGCCAAACAGATCCAAACATTTCCTTATGCTCGTGTAAAAAATTCTATTAAAATATCTTAAACCATTCTCGAGATACTTGACCGATTTCATACATAATAGCGAGCCTATATATTACAGCGAGTGCCGAATTCTTTATAATTAAGTCTTTGTAACGATCGACTGCTCTTATGGATGGTAATATGGAAACTCTTCTATGATTTTTTTCCACGGAAATGGTTAATGGTTTAATATAAAAGGAAATTCTTACTCTGTATGGATGTACAGTAAAGAAAATAAATCAATATAAGAACCATCAATGCCAGGAGATGGTATAGTTCATAGTCCTTGTATTCGTTATGATACAAAGTAAATAAAATCTAAGTCATCTTAGTATGAAATTTAAACAAAATAATAAATAATATTAGAACAAGAATATGTGAAATACATGTTAATAAAAAAGAGAATTAATATAATGCAATAATTACAAAAGTAAATAAATAACATAATGTATTTCTGTTAGAATAAATATGTTTGAAAATGACTGAATGAATAGTATTATGATGTACATTGTAGTAAATAAGGAATAATGAACACATTTAACCAGCTAGAGTTAAAGTAACTTATGATATTAAAATATTGGTAATTAATATGAGTAACGTATATCAAAATACTTTATTTCCTTAATCAAAAAGGCATTAAAAAATTTATCAAAAAAGTTCACATTCAAAAGATTTGGATGTGAAAAATTTTCAATGTATTGTCTAATGTTGCTTACAGTAATAAGACTTAATGATAAAGCATTCGGTACTCGCTGCAATATACAGACCCCGACCAATCTTACTTAAATATTTATTGGGGGTTTGTTTATTTACTTTTACTCCGCTGACATCACGGTAATATTCCTATCAATATAACATAGGAACAGTCGATTGTTACACATTTTGTACTTTCAAACATCTATTAGCACATATTTCGAGAAACTGGATTCGTAAATGCAACGTTGCATTCGTTGTAAAAATAGTAAGTGCCTAGATGACATATCTTTATTATTAGCTTATTATTATTAGGTAGGATTATATCTTCCGATATTCAATAAACATTAATAGTTGAAATTAATATCTATTCCGACATACTTACAATACATACCCGAGAGAGTGCGGCGTTTCCACCGTTTCTTTACTCCGCGTTCAAAATACTCGGTATCAATTCGAAATATTTATTTAGAAATTTTGTTTTATTTAATTTAATTAAACAAATGGCAGTCATACTACTTTCACCCTGTATATCAAACTCAATTAACTACTTTTGAATGTCATGTTTTCTATGTTGATTAAAACAAAAAAATACATGAATTTTATTATGTATTTATTTAAGTAGGCGTATAGGATTTTAATGTACACTAAATCTAACCACCGACAATGTTTATTGTCACTGGACGTCAGATGTAAAACATAAACTGCAAACATGGTCCCACCATGTTACTATTGCTCAGTACTAAAATACGCCTCTCACATGTATGCCTTTTGAATTACAGTTGACACTATTGTAAACTAGAAATAAAATAGTAACAAATATCTCTAATTATTTTAATAAATCTACACATTAAGCAGTAAACTAGTAGTGACAATTAATTGTCTTGACATTAAAAAGTTTAAATAATGCATTGAAAGCTAGAACCGTACTAATTAAGAGTTGCAATTTATTGAATTGATGTTTCGGATCATATACTAATTATTTTGTTTAGAGTTTGTGTTTTTCCTTATCTTAAGGAACTTGGTTTGCATGCTTCCTAGAATTCTCTTCAAATTTCCTATAGTGATAATTAGAGTTCTTATTTTTCCGCACATTCCAGAGTCCTACTCAGTACAAGTTAATATTTATAAATGATATATATCGACATACTAATATATGTGTTTATAACATCACAAATTCAACCGCCTCGCGTCGAGATCTACGCTTAACTAAAATTAAATCATCTGGCCGGAATACACGACCTAACACAAAGCATACTATGAACCTGCTTATCTTCAAATTCGCAATATTCTCGTAAATAAAGCAAAATGTTTCGTAAACATTTCTTACAATAAGTAATTTCTTTGTTAATACTTAAATCTTATCGGACTGTATATATTAACCAAAATGCTAAGTTGTAATTGATGTGTTTTGAAAACCTTCGTACGTATATATTAACTTATACTGAGTAAGATTCTGGATTCTGGATTCTGGAAAATTCGACAACTCTAGTGATTATAAAGTATTTGATGTATGTTCGACAACTCTAGTGATTATAAAGTATTTGATGTATGTATATATATATATATATATATATATATATATATATATATAGTAGATTTAGTTAGTTGGCGATTAAAGGTCTGGTTTTACTCAAAAATGCATATATTGTTTTTTAAATATATGCATTTTTGAGTAAAAGCAGACCCGAAATCGCTAACTAATTAAATCTACCATAACATACAAAGACCATGAAATAATTATCGATAGAGAGAGAGAGAGAGAGATAGAGAGAGAATATGATCGAAAATAGTTTATAGCTTCATGGAAAAAAAATGTATTGATATCTTATGTACACCAATACACATAATATTCGATACTTACATAATTAATACAAATCACGAAAGGACTGATTATGTTACAGATATCATTACTTATAATACTGTTGGCCTTCAATATTATGTAAATTATTTCCTTCAAAATATTCCACTAACCATAAAGATCAATAGTCGATACGCATATGCAAACAGAAGCTTACTAATCCAATTACACAGATTCACTTATTTTGAAACCAAAGCAATAATATACAGATTTTATTCTCATTTAGATATTAGCAAGTTTAAAATCATGTAAGAAATTGCAAAAGAGGTAAATAAGTATTTGATGATTTTTATTTAAAATATGTATGAACTGTAATTTGTATATTGTAGTTATTTATGTTCCTCTCAATTCATGATGTAATGATTTTAAGATCTTATTTGACGCATTGACTATTAAACTTTAAAATATGCAAGTTATAAGTCTTGGTCCTTTCTTCAACTCAAATAATAACACTTCTGACTGTAAATGTCCGTTGTTATCTCAGTTCATGTTTTCTCAGTTCATTTTACGTCAACTTACTCATTTAAGGAATTTCTAAGACAAATTTCTTGATTTAGTTTTTATAAATATTGATTGTAAGGTCTAGTTAATACATTATACAAGGGACACCTTTTATATTTTTACAATCGACCACTAGATGGTGCCTTTAACATATCTAATCACTATATTCTTAAAGTGTGACATTTGTCAATGAGAAATCCCCGATACCTTAGAAATTGAGGCAGTAGTTTGTTGACAGTGACAGTTTTAAGACAATGAGTTTGTAAAATAATGGAGATTACTCGTAAAGGTTCTTGTCGGATGATTTTTTATGATTATAAAAAAGGCCTAACTTCACAAGAATGCATTATATCGCTTCGGTCACAGGCGACGAAACATGGATATATGCGTATGAGCCGGAACCCAAGCAACAATCTACTCTATGGGTGTTCCAAGACGAACCGAACCCCACTAAAGTTGTTCGTGCAAGAAGCACTTCCAAGAAAATGATCGCTTGTTTCTTCGGCAAATCGCAACAATTCCTTTAGAGGATCGAAATACTATTAACGCTGAATGGTATACAGTAATTTGTTTGCCAAAAGTTATAGATGAAATCAGGTAGAACAACCGAAAACGTCGCAATGGTCTTCATCACGACATTGCGAGTTCCCATACAGCATGTCTAACAGTTGACTATTTGAAGGAGAAAAGTATTGAAATAATGTCTCATTATCCATATTCACTTGACTTGTCGCCAAATGATTTCTTTTTGTTCCAAACTGTGAAACAAAAAATGCGTGGACAGCGATTTTCAACACCTCAAGAAGAAGTCGAAGCCTTTGAAAACCTTGTTTCTGAGATACAACATTCAGAGTGGAAAAAATGTTTTGAGAACTGGTTCGTACACATGCAAAAGTGTATAGACCATAAAAGCGAATATTTTGAAAAACAATAAAATAGTTTGTTCCCAAAAATTTTGTCTCCTTCCCAGATTTTGTAAAAATATCAAAGGTGACCTCGTGCTAGTCCGGTGGTGGTGAGGGTTTTCAATGCCCGACATAAGACACTACCTTTGTGTTTGACATTTCAAGCAGAAGGAGAATTTATCTTACAAATGAGAAATCAATATCTTCAATCGGAGCTATATTTAGAAAAACCGGTCACGGACTTGCTAAGCTGAATCAAAAGAGCAGGTTTGGAGTGCTCTAACGAGACATGAGGATGAAAACAGGTCCAGAAAGGCCACAGTGTAATAGGCTCGGTAACCTCCTCAAGTTATGTAATCTAATCTAGCGCTGCTTAGCTGCAAAGTTTCATTCAAATAGGTGTCTCCGAGTTGGGGACTTTCCTTATAAGCAATGTGCCAAATTCATGGCCAATGGCTTGGTAGGGTATCTCACGAGAAAGAGTACTCTGTATCCGGAGAAAGAACTTCTAATCGACGAACTATTGTACGCTGATTTGCTTCTGCTCATGATAGGAGTGGTTCATCTGCCTTTCTCTATTTTATCGATGCATCCCTAATTCATTCTGCTATACCCGTTAAGGATTTCTTTTTGAAAGATTTAAGATTATTGGGATCTCACTAATTTTAGACGAGGTAACTTAGAATAGCCTTTTCGACGAATTGAATAGTTACCTTCGATGGCATTTTCATTGATCGCCTTGGTCGCTGTTCACTTTCAACAGATTTTTGCCTGGCCTATTAGTCTGTCGAAAATTGTAGATCTTCATTCACAGTAATCACACTAAGAGCACTATTTCACAAATTTGACCAATATACTCCTTTACTACTTGCAGAGTTACTCCTTCTCTTGTTCAGAAATTTATTACTTTTACTTAATCCTCAACCCTAGTTTAATCAACTTTGATTAAATTTTTACTATTTTATTTTTAAACTTAATGTAATACATGACAATTTATGAAACTTACGTATCTCTTCGTATTTAAACGAACAGGAAGCATACTTTATAAAACTTTCTACAAATTTCTATGTACAGTAGAGCGTCGATAATCTGAACGTTAGTAACCTGAACCGTCGAAAATCCGAACTCGGACCCTCAACGTATTTTTTATTACGTGCGTTTGAAAATCGCGTTAGCGCGGTGACGTCTCATACTACGGAGTTGCTGTCAAACCTGTTCTATTTCACTATGTTCGTGCAGTTAACCGTGGCGTGTCGTAGTGCGTGCGTGCTGTCGAACTTGTATTTACTGTTTTAGTTACTTTTTGTGTTTTGAGATGGTATCAGTCGGAGTAGCTAAAAGAGAAAACACACTTTTAACAATTGAACAAAAACTAGAAATTCTCAACAAACTGGCGAAGGGTGAAAGTGGAACTTCTATAGCTAAACTTTACGGTGTGGCAAAGGCAACAGTCAGTGATTTAAGGAAATATAAAGATAGTTTAGAAAAGTATGCTTCTAAATTGTATTCTGAAGAGGGATTCAAGAAACGTAAAACATTACGAACAGCAAACAACTCTAAAGTAGAAGATGCTGTTTATATATGGTTCACACAAAACAGAAGTATGGGCGAACCAATATCAGGACCGCTTGTTTGTGAGGCCCTTCAGTTCAACAATAAAATTGGGTGGTTCGCCAGACTTCAAGGCCAGTTCTAGGTGGTTGAAAAACTTTAAATTAAGGCATTGCATAAGGGAGCTGCAAATACAGGGAGAAAAGCTGTACGGAGATCCGTACGCTATAGAATTATACAAAATTAAGTTTGCCGCTTTTGTTTCTGAACAAGGTTACGGACGAAATGACGTATATAATACAGACGAAGCAGGCCTAAATTGGCGTGCTTTACCGTGCAAATCCTTAGCCCCCTTCGAGAGCTGTCAGCCCAGGCTATAAAGTTAGTAAGGATAGAGTAACTGCAATAGTATATAGTAACGCAAGCGGCAACCATTCTCTTCCATTATTGATTATCGGGAAAATAAACAGCGGGGATATTTTAAAAATGATTCGTGTCTGCCTGTGACATACAAGTCCCAAAAAAGCTCCTGGATGACTCCAGATATTTTCAAGGATTGGTGCGAAAATCAATTTGTACCAAATGTTAAAGCACATCGTCAAAAGGAACATGAAACAGAAGAGGTTCTTTTAATCCTAGATAACGCCCCCACGCATCGTTCAGCTGGTGTTCTTAATGCCATTGATTCAAATTTCAAAGTTCAGTTCTTACCCCAAATGTTACAGCCATAATACAGCCTATGGATCAAGGCATTATTGAAAAGATGAAGAGAGTTTACAGAAGAAACTTTTGCGCAAGCTGTTTCTAGCAGAGCCTGGCGTTGAAAATACAAAAAAACCTTAACCTGAAGGACTGTGTTTATATGGTTGCTGATGCTTGGGATAGTTTGGGAGAAGAAAACTTAACCCTTAACCACCGTAGTACAATTATTGTCACGTACTAGCCGTAGTGCGGTCATGGTGACCGCGATCTTTTCCATTCCGAGAAAATACCTAATATAATTTTTTCTACTTTTTTAAATTTTCAATAGATTGAATAGGACGCCAAAAATAAGGAAAAAATAAAAATGCACAGTTAAAAGATATTCTCATTGTATTATTTATCAAAATATACTTATTATTGGATTATTTGCACTAATATAACAAATCTCATGAAGCAAATGACTTTAGCAAAAAGTCTTATTTAAATTCTTAAAGAAGAACTTATATAAATAAAGAAATAAACCGCCAAAAAAAAATTGGCGTTGTAAAAATTGCGGGAACTAAACATTTCACAAATTATGTTTGCAATTTTTGCACAGTTTTGAAGCACATTCCGGGCAAGTCGATTTATGGCATGTTATACACAAGTAAAAAGTCTTTCTTTTAATCTTTGAGGGACAGGTATAGCATGTCTTACGCTTTTCTAATTCTTCCTCCCCTGTAGCTTCGGCAGTTTCCTCAGAAATACCTATAATTCTTCGTATGGTGGCACACAATTCACGTTTTAGATGAACGTTTCTTGATCTTCTTTCAAGGTGAGGGCGTACTAAACCATCTGCAAGTTATTTTAAGAAATCTGTCTTATCTATCTATCTTAGGACAATCCTTAAATGACTGATACAGAACGTGAGCATTTGCACCACTTATATCAAGTCAAATAGTTACAGTAATGCCGTAGTCCGCTGTGACCGCGTCGAAATTTTAATCTCACTCTTATAAGAAATAAGTTCACCAATCAAGTTCAACGCTTACATGTAAACTGACGATTGACGATTTGATGGTACTGAGACGCACATTGTGCTATATTAAAGTGGGCACAATTTATAAGAAAATATAATTTCGCAGCGGTCTGTGTGACCGCACTACGGTGGTTAAGGGTTAAAACGCGGATGGAGAAAATTGTGACCTGAAGATATAGAAGCAGAAGAAATTCAGGAAAGGAAATGTATGCAAGCTGAAGGTTTAACTGAAGTTATCCTACTTCTTAATACCATACCCGGCTTCGAAAATTGTGATAAGGACGATGCTAACAAATCGTTGAATATTGACCAAAATGACTTTGGCTACCAAATTTTGAACGATGACAAAATTCTCACTGCTGTAACAGATAATGAAGCACCTGTAGATGAAAACGATAACGATGCCGATGTAGTTGAAAACCAGGAGGTAGAAAGCGCTATGCTTACTCACGCTGAAGCGTTTATTGCTCTAGAAACGGCTATAAACTGGTTGAATAAAATGCCTGAATATACTGTAAAACAGCTTTCCTACGACAAGTTAGCGACTTGGCTGCAACGAAACGGGGCTCAGTCAAAATTCAAAAAGTATCAAAGATTTTTTAAAATCTGTATAGGGTTGTTTGTATGTTACAAATGTATCTTGTATGTAAGCCTATTGAAATCTTTAATGACAACATAATTTGAAACATACTTGAGTGGGTAAAACCTCACTAAATTTGTATAATACAAAAGTATTTTTAATAATATAAAAAATATTATTAAAAATGGGGTGTGAAGAACACAATACAAGTTCATTTATGTATTTTTAAATGTATGTTCTCCAAAGACGTAGATACTGTTATTATGTAGACAGCGCTGAATATTCTTTCACGCTCTGTCTGAATAATTTCGGCTAGATAGTAACGTAGTTATGTTTGTTTTGAATGTGTCTCTCCTCTAACAGGGGCGTACCGACGAACATGTAGAAATGTGAAATACGTATCTAAGTCTTTGGAGAAGATACATTCAAAAATACGTAAATGAACTTGTATTGTGTTCTTCACATCCCATTTTTAATAATATTTTTTATATTATTAAAAATACTTTTGTATTATACCAATTTAGTGAGGTTTTACCCACTCAAGTATGTTTCAAATTATGTTGTCATATACATATTCGGCTCACGCCGACAAGTAGTGAAGACACGGGAATACAGGTTTTTATAGATACGGTGGTTACCGACTATAGAAAACACGTCTGCTTCGGCTGTTATTATGTAGACAGCGCTGAATATTCCTTCACGCTCTGTCTGAATAATTTCGGCTAGATAGTAACGTAGTTATGTTTGTTTTGAATGTGTCTCTTCTCCAACAGGGGCGTACCGACGAACATGTAGAAATGTGAAATACGTATCTACGTCTTTGGAGAAGATACATTCAAAAACACATAAATGAACTTATATTGTGTTCTTCACACCCCTTTTTTAATAATATTTTTTATATTATTAAAAATACTTTTGTATTATAGAAATCTTTAAAGTTAATATAGTGCATACTTAGTTAAAATTAGTTTGTGTCGTTTTTCCCCTATGTTCGAAAATCCGAACGAATTGATAATCCGAACAGAGCTGAACATAAATTAGTTCAAATTATCGACGCTCTACTGTATTCGTAATGAAATAGTAATCTTTTTTATTTTTATTTACAATATCGATGTAACCTACATTTCTCCGTTGCATTTAAATTAATATTATTTAAATTAGTAGTAATAATTAAACAGGGCCATTTTTCCAATTTTCAGTCTACTAGGTACTATTGCAGATTCGTAGTTGTCAATATGCACAATACACACAGTTACTATAGAAATTTCAATACAAATAATTCAATGAAATGCATCTGTTGCGCAAGTAATGTCCTTCCATCGCAATTTAATCAAGGAATATCTGCTTTGCACATAATAGAACTCATCTCATTCATCTGACGTTAACCCCAAAGGGAATTTATTTAAGAAATTAGATTATCGAGTAAAGAAATTGCATATTCCTTATAAGAAAAATTTCATATATACTCGTATAGGTATATAGACGTTACCCAATGAATATGTAGATACAAACGTGAAATTGGTTGAGAAACTTGATTATAAAACTTTGCTTTACTGTCAACTCACTAAAAGGAACTCCCTCTTGAATAATAACATAATTTTAGATTTATGTATATTAGACTAATTGAAATGTGACAATTTGATGAGGAATTTGATAAAGTTAGGTAACGTTAAAAATTTTATATTAAGTATATGATAATTACAGTTTCGCGTAACACTATATTTAAAAATTCATACGCAAATGTTTTGAATTTTTTTCATGACATCACGTATATGTATTTAAAATAGATTATATTTATTTATCTTTTGAACAAAATTTTTAGCGTATGAAACACAAAGTTAAACATGTCATTTTAATAAATTTTGCGTTCATTTTCTATTAAAACGTTTCAAATGTGCTTCCTCTTTGTGATAGAAATATTTAATTATTATTGTTCACATACCATGCAGCAGGATGTTTAACATGTATTGTATGATCCATTTATAAATAGCATTCGATATAAATATATTTTGATGTAATAAATTTTCCGTCCATTTTATCTACTTATTATGTCTTGACATTTATCTATATGCACTCAAATAAATTGATATATTTCTTTATAATAAACTAGCTGCCCGCAGCCCAGCGTTGCTCGGCCACATTCTATAGAAAAATTAAAACTTCCTTTGTGTTAACTGCTATTATCCGATATCAAATTTTTGTTTATTCTCTAGCTAAACAACGAATCAATGATATTTTATTATAATCAATCTATCACTCCAATGCCTTTGGATACACAATATTCTTCGTTGTTCCATCTGGTGCATAAACAAACATGGCAGATGGTTTCTCATTTTGCAAACATGCTACATATGCACATGAGGATTTATAATTTCCAAATGTTGTTATCACACATAGCAATTCGATAACTATGCTCGCAGACAAAAATGCATTGCTCACCGTAATGTCGAGGTAGTTACCATTCTGTCTAGACAATGACTAAAAGACAACTTGAAAAATAAAACAGTATACATATGTGCAGTTATGGCCCTTGAAAACCCATACACTTAAATACAAAAAACATTTTAAGCGGTGTAAACTTTTTCTAAACGCTACTCGCACCAATTATTGGCGTAGAATGCAAAATGTATTGCAAAAATAGTAAATTAAAAAGAAGTGATTAACAGAACTGTAGATAGTGTCCTGCTATACTTAAGTTTAAAAAATATCATTTGGAATATCAGAATTCAAAACTTTACTTCAAAATTTGTTTAGTTTTGATAATAGATTTTTGTAATTCTGATTATTGCGGCATTTTAAAAAATAAATTTTGGCTATGGATTTGTTAAATGTGACATTGTCATCAAAATGAGTGATGAAATTTTGATTTACACAAAATTTTAAATTTTTGACATTCACACTAAAATCAAGTGTAGGAGAGTTCCTTTATTTGGCGATTTAAGGTCTGTTTTAATTGAATATTTATTTATTTAAGATACTCTAACTCTTAAGTACATGTTTCAGTACTTATAACATTTTTCAAGGTTTTTTTTTAATTACATGTAATTATAAAAAGTGACAGTATGTTCGTATTATATTTTGTACTGTCATATTTTATATGACACGTTGTCATGGTCTTTATATAATGATTTAGAATGACATTACGATATAGAAATTCCATAAAAAATAATCTTTCACATATTGCTAATTCTTTAATATTTGCCGGGAAAATTTTGAAAAAAATATAACATCCTTCCCACGACATAAAGAACATACACATAAAATTTTATAAAATCGGTTATGTGGTTTGCGATCTATAGAGAACAAATGAAATGTTTTTGATTTTTGTATATATAGATATTTAACAAGTTATGAATCTTAACATATGAACCAAATAAGTATATTATATAAAAATGTGTGATGAATTATTTAGAGTTAAAATCAGGTAATTATCTTGCTTATAACTTTAACCAAAGAATGCAATTTTAAGAATTTATCCAATAATAAAACATATTTGGAAATTATCTGTAGAAAGAGATCTGTTTGTTACTATACAGGGTTAGTTAAAAGTATGGAGACGGCGATTTATTGTCGTTAATATTCATTTTATGGAATTATGTTCAATATAAAAGTTTGTTAAGATATTTTGATCTACATTTGAGAATATTTGAATTTTTTTTCTTCAATTGTTTTTTTAGATACGCCTATCCGCGCATTTTTTTTTAATGGGAACTGGTAAATTTTGCTCTACCATTCGATAGAGAATTTTTTTCTCTTTACAATAATATTTTTGTATTTTTAAAATTCATTTCAATAACTTTTTTACAAGAAAAATTAAACAAATTATTAACAAAATAAATCAAAGTAAGTGTTCAAATTGTCGTCCATTAGTAATTTGACAATGACCCAATCGATTTACAAAACCCCGAACAGAGTTCGGTAAAAAATCTCGGGGAATTTCTTGTATCGTTCTGAAAATTCGGATTTGTAAATCTTCGACGTTATCGGGCTTATCTTTGTAAACTTTGTTTTTTACGTATCCCCAAAGAAAAAAATCTAAAGGACTTAAATCTGGCGAACGGGCTGGCCATTCAATGGTTCCTCGTCTTCCAATCCATCTGTGGGGAAAAATGTTGTCCAGATATTGACGAACATTTACACCATAATGTGGTGGGGCGCCATCTTGCTGGAACCAGATACTGTCATTGGGCACGTCTTCATTGTTTTCATGAGGATAGAGCGTAGCACAAGCAGGTATTATTTCATTTTGCAATAACTGCAAATACAGAGCCGAAGTTAAATTGCCATTGATGAAAAAGGGACCGATAATATGACCGCCTAGAATGCCAACCCAAACATTAACCTTTTGGGGGTACTGCGTATGGTGCTCCAAAAACCAGGAGGGATTTTCCGATGACCAGTATCTGCAGTTATGTCTGTTTACTTCACCGGTAAGGCAAAAAGTAGCTTCGTCTGAGAAAAGAATATTGTTGACAAAATTTTCATTATTATTGCAAATATTTAACATTTCTTCAGAAAATTGTAATCTCCTATCAAAATCATCTTCCGTTAACTCGTGTACAAGGTGTACCTTATAAGGTTTATACTTTTCACTTTTTAAAAATGACAAGATCGAAGACTGTGAAATATTGAAATTGGCCGCTAATTGATTGGTTGATAAATGGGGATATTCAGATACAGCCAATAAAATATCCAGTTTGTTATCATCGCTTTTTGCTGTTCTAGGTCTACCACTCCTTGGCAAATCTTTAACGCTCCCCGTTTGTTCAAAGCGTCTTAAAGTTTTACCAACAACGGATTTAGAAATTGGATTTCTATTTGGATGCGTATCATTAAATAAATTACAAACGTCTTGTAAACTTCTGCGTCTATCTCCATAACCCAACATCATAAGTATTTCAATTCGTTCATGTTCACTTAAACTCGCCATTGTTAATATTAACAGCAACAAATTGCACAAATGAATTATTTCTGTCAAAGATTTGACGTACACAATAACCACCGATAAAATTATGTCGCTCAAGTTTGTTTATTGCTACGCTTCTGCCTATCTGCGATGTACCGAACATCTGTTAAACACATGACCCGGCCTTTTCTTATAAAAAAGTTATTAAAATGAACTTTAAAAAAACAAAAATATTATTGTAAAGAGAAAAAAATTCTCTATCGAATGGTAGAGTAAAATTTACTAGTTCCCATTTAAAAAAAAACTGCGCGGACAGGCGTAACTAAAAAAACAATTGAAGAAAAAAAAATTCAAATATACTCAAATGTAGATCAAGATATCCTAACAAACTTTTATATTGAACATAATTCCCTAAAATGAATATTAACGACAATAAATCGCCGTCTCCATACTTTTAACTAAGCCTGTATATGTAAGGCTAATATAAACGGTTAATTTTTGATATGGGAGATGAAATTTATTGTGGGAGATTAGTTATGGATTACTATATTTGAGCTTGAATCCTTATAATTGATAATGCATTTAGTATCGTCATTATTTCTGGTAATTGTTAAAATCAAATTTTATATTTTAAATGAATTAATTAAATTTGTGGTGCACTCTTATACATACATACACCTGCCAAAAAATAGAATGTGATTAAAAAGTTATCACAAATTTTAAATTGTCTATAAAAAGCTCAAGTAATTAGCCGCTGTTAGTCCTTCGGTAAAGTTACATGTAATCCTAAAGTCAATACAAGCTGATGTTATTTAAAAAAAGTTATACGATTCAATAATAGGCCTGTGATTGTTAATGTCGCATAATCAAATGTTATCCTAAAATAAATAAACACGTATCGTTGTGCATACAGTAATTTCTTGGAAATCTACAAAAAAGAGTACTGGAAATTGATTTATGATAAAGAAGGATCTTACTTATTTTGTAAGTGCTGAACCATGAATATCATACAATAAAAAAATGTTCAGATGATTGTTAACGTTGCATTTTTAATAAAGGATTACATTACATTTCAGTTCATACAACAGCTTATTAGTGACACGTTTTCTTTATTCAAAATGCCTTACCGATTTTCTTCTCAAGAGTATGCGGACATGCATTTTGTGTATGGCTACTGTAACGGCAGTGCACGTCAAGCAGTTATTGAGTACCGACATCGGTTTCTCGATAGGCGCATTCCTCCTTACAGAACGTTTCTGGAAGTACGCAGACAATTTCGGGAATGCGGACTGCGTGATTATCTTTTCAACCGAAGAGTAAATTTGCCAGAAGACTTAGAGGAGGAAGCAGTAGCTATTGTTACAAGGGATACAACTCTCAGCGTACGTCGAATCGCTAGACAACTAGGAGTGCCACGAACGACAGTTTGACGAATTTTAAAACGAGGGGTTATATCCATATCACTTTCGCAGTTTATGTTATTTCTACCTGGATATTAAGACAGTCAGGGCTTCATTTTAATTTCTGCAGAACAGTCCTCTGGACAGATGAATCTACGTTCACGAAAAGTGGTTCTGCACTGGTGGTCAGGTGCACAGAAAATCCCAAAGCTATATGCCCATCTAAATTTCAACATGAATTTTCTATTAATGTTTGGACGGCCCTAATCGATGGCTTGTTGATTGGTCCTGTCGTTCTTCCTGGGAGGTTAAATGTGAACAATTACCTTCAATTTCTTATTGACGAACTGCCAGGTCTTTTAGAGGATGTCCCACTGAATGTTCGACGAAACATGTTGTTTCACATGGATGGGGCACCACCACATTTCGGAATTGCTGTCCGAAATTGGGTTAATGTCAATTATTCAAGATGGATTGGCCGAGGTGGTCCTGTTGCATGGCCACCCAGATCACCCGATCTGAGAGAAGAGTTGTTGGACCGTATTCACCTGGTTGCCGAGCGAATCCGACAAAACAGGTATGAAATTCGGTTAAGTACTTCTTCTGTTGGCTTACGGGCACAAGCCTGCATTCAACAAGGAGGTGGACATTTCGAAAATATTATTGATTGAACTTTTTCAAATAAAATCAGTGTTTATTGACTTTAGGATTACATTTTTTTCATGATCTGACAATCACATTCATAGATCTGTAACTTTGAAACAAATAAAAATGAATATACAAGTTTTGCGTTTTTGTTACTTGAAATGAATATTATTATATTATATTATAAAATTTTCAGGGGTTTTTAATTTTGGCGTTGGCGTCGTAATTGACTCAATATTTTGGGTTCATATTCTATATAATTTCAACTTTCCATTTTTCATGTGTTGTCTTTTTATTTCAAGAACTCCCTGTATATATATATATATATATATATATATATATATATATATATACAGGCTGGGGAAAAGATACTGTATATCGCTTCCAACTTTTGAATGCGCAATTTAATTAAAAAATTACTTATACAAAAGATGATTCATATGATATTTGGCATCACTTGGTGGCACTTGTTTTTTCTTTCGAGTTCACTATTTTAATGCAAGGCCAACATTTTTTTTGTTAATGTAATGATATGCAATTTATTGATTGTATAAGAAAATTTTTAAGAAAGTGGTCAAAAGCTTTCATTATTGTCAATTTATGAAACTTTAATAAAAAGAACAAAAAAAACATTGTTAAAATGTGTTATTGTAATGTACAAACAAAAACGGTGAGTTAATTTAAAAACTAAAAAAAAAAGGAATTTGAGAAAATTAATGTTTAAGTGGTCAAAAAGGGCACCATTTACTGCCAAACAGTGATCTAGTCGATCTCTAAACCCCTGCAAGACATTTTGGAGTGCAATTGGTGAAAGCCTATTGACTTCAGCCCGAATTCTAAGCTGTAAATCCTCGAGATTATTGGGTCGAGTTCGGTAGATTTCAGTCTTTAAATGGCCCCACATAAAAAAATCCAAAGGATTTAAATCTGGAGATCTAGCAGGCTATTCGACAGGACCTCTTTTACCAATCCACCTGCCAAGAAACACCTCATTTAAATACTCTCTTACTACTGCTCCAAAATTAGGTACAGCACATATCATTATTTGAAACTAGAATTGGGGTTGAAATTTTGGGATTCTCCGCAGCATCTAATAATACGTTCAGAGCCTTATCTCCGTCATTTACTGTTTTTGGTCGACCGGTTTTTTTAACGTGTTTAATGGTACCCGTCTCATTAAACCATTTTGCAATACGGCTTACAGTTGTTTGGTTAATCGAAGTTTTTGAGCGTACCAATATGAAAAGCGAACCTTGTCTCGTCCGAAAATCCTCTAGAAAATCTTATAAGGAAGCATATAATGTATCGCTATCAGATAATTCAGAGCATTAATGTAAATGTTAAATAACAAATGTACCAGGTTGGATACTTCGCGATAAAAGACTTTCCACATTTATTACTGCAATATTTTCGTTAAATGTTTTTAGGCTTTAAATTCTTAAATATTCATTGAATTTTATAGGCTAGAAGAACGAACATTTAATTTACAGAATTAGCATATCTGAAATAAAACAAAAAAATATATAAATAACCTACATCTACACCAAAAGGGAATTGTAAGTTCGCTAGAAAAGTATGGCGTTTTAAATTTCGTTTGTAACTGGTTGATAACTCCTTTGTAAAAACACAAATTTAAAGTTTCTTTTTCTACTAACACCGACTGCATAGTGTTCTTATTACGATTAACGTTGACTGTTAAGTAGTAATAACAGTGAAAGAACGGTGATAAAGACAACAACAGCCCAAGGAGAAGGAAATACTGGGTATGTCTCAGCAAAAGCGTTACACCACAAATCCTTCAGTTTTACGACGCTCTTACTTTCTCAAAGCTCACAAAGACTTGCGTTATATGAATGAAAATCTGTTTCAATTATGGCCTTATTAGTGGATTTATTTATGTTATCAAAAAGATTTTCAGCTTTTAAATTACATTTTCGAGAAAAGAATACGGTTTATATTAAAAATTGCACGTTAATTGAGTTATCGGGCATTTTTACATCCAAAAAAGTTTCCATAATCTGTATTAAGAATTCTAGGTAAAGTTTATAAAAGGTATTTTACAAATTAGAATTTCAGCGAGAAGAATCGAAAACAACATGTAAACATTAAGAAAACTGAAATTTTACTGCTTCATTAAGTTCGGTTTAGGAGTGATAAAACAGTATAAAAGACGCCGCCGTGTTTTTAATATCTTCCATTTATTATATTGGTAAATTGATATATGCGCGTATACAACTATTGTGTATTACGTAAAGCGAATTCGTTAACTACTTAATTGAATTAACTTGTATTAACGGGATAATAGGCTCCGAGAAGACTAACAGAATGAAAGGCAATTAATATAAATGCGAGACGAAGTTGATGGAGATGACAGGATGGTTTTGTACTTGCTAACAACTTCAATGAGATAATTAGCTGGTATGTTTCTATTGATATTGTTCTGTGAAATTGAGACTTTACAATTCTTTGCAATACAACACATTTAAAGATTATCGCCCAAGAAAACGCTACTAAAACTAGTGTATAGAATTATTTTATAAAAGACTTTACAAAAGATCATTAAAAATTTGAACCTGAGGATTAAATTTCTTTTGGCCTAATAGGGTGGTATATTGAACTTACTGCAAATGAGAGCTGATGAGTCTTAAATCTCACTTTATATGTAAATTTCGTGTTTCGTTAGTTTCTACATTTCGGCAAACTAAGTTTGTACCAATATACAGAACGCTACACGTCACGACACCATCTTCCTGGTTGTTAGGATAATGAAAAATTCATGAAAAGTCATATCTACAATATAGTCATATCACAAATACAATAATAATTTGACAAGTCCATTATTTCGATGGTTTCTTGCGATCGTATAGCGAGATTTTCAATTAATGACCTATATTATTTCCTTGAGTTAAATGATAAAAATTCACTATACCTATTCTTCTTCTACTTCCACTTTCAGAAAATGCGCCGTGGACTTAAGCAGGCGGTATTGTCTTTGCGGTAAGTTAAAGCTGTATACAGGATATGGTAGCGACTCTAGTTTATCGAGTTCCTCTACTTTACGGAGAGTTCTTTAAAAATGTATGCGCCCTAGTATTGTCTTCCTGGATAATAGGCTTGTAATTTCACCAAGCACAAAGCATAGCCCTCATTTCAAAGATTTTACTCCTGGTGGCATCCAGTAAGATGTTCAAGAAAAGCACTCATTCGATTGGTCTTTTGTTCATCTGAGATAATTTTTGACAACCAGCAAACCGAAGCTTTGCTGAAATTTAGGTCGCATATGATTTCATGATCACAACTCTTAGAAACGCTAGTAATTTCAGCTTATACGAACTCCTCCGAACAAACGTATGACAATTATGCAATTATTGCCTTATGAAGAAAATTATGTTCGTCTACTTTATGGCAAAATGGTACACCAACCGTGTCTGCCCAGAGTTATTGAAGCACTTATAAACATTCGTACTCATTTAACCCTTTAACGTGTAGTGGTTACTTATGTGACCACTTCCATAAAGTCGAGTTACTAAACATATTGCTATGAATAGTGGTTTGTGGAATTATTGTACCACCATCCACAACTACACTTCCCAACTAGGATACTCAGTCAGTTGATTTCCAAATATGAGACTTCTTACTTCTCAGGGTTCCAATAAGGAAATCCGTGACTGTTACTACGAAATATAAGTCTGGCGCCAGTGAATAACTCACAACATTTATATTGACTTATTATATCTTTTACTTATTTTTAATAAATGAGCAGTAAAATTATAGCAAGAATAAAACACAGAATAAAATTTAAACTGAATCTTTAATACAAAAAAATCAAAAAAGAGAAAAAAACTATCTTTATAGAGTATAAAGATATTATATCTTTCAATGACACATTGAGGTAAAATATATCCACTGTATATTGACAGCTAAGTGGATTAAAACTTCCTCTAAATTACTCCGAACAATCTTATCTAAAAAATAATAAAATTTATTTTTAATTTCTCCCCAGAGAACCACACTGTATAATATTAATTGAAACACGTTCAAAATTTTTACACATGCGCAATAACATGTGACAAAAAATACCATTGACTTCCAAATGAGCAAAATTTTACAATTATATTTTTTTAACATAGAAATTTAATAATACTCTTTATTATTTATTTTTACTAATAATAAATCTCTTAAATAACAATATTGAATACAATATAAATATTCTTATTATATTAATCAAAGTTTTATGATATCATAAAAAAAACTTACAGTTTTAGCAGACTTACAAGACACGTTGTTTAATCTTAAAATCAACAAATTACGAGAATACAACTCTCTACAATGTACGGGAATTGAATAAAAAATACCATAAACTAATTAACACAATCAAATCATCCCGAATGAACTTAAATATATATATATATATATATATATATATATATATATATATTTCAAAAAAATAGAACGTTCTTGTCTTAGGGCAAAACTTGGTCTCTCTCTCAATATCTTTCTATCGCTTTCACATCATGTCGACCGCCAAAAATCAAGTTTTTTATTCTCGTACATATAAAATAACATATCGGATATACACAGATATCCACAAATAATGTACATTCATTTTAAATTAATTTTAAAATATTATTTAAGGAAAAATTCATAGCAATATGTTAATGAAAAATTATAAGATACTGAACCTAATGATTCTACAAGTAACTAGGAAGGTGTTGCGGTTCAATAAACGACCACATTCAAGCAGGCGCGGCTCGTGATGACGTATTTTGGTTTGCAGTACAATGATCCGAGTGCTTCGTGTATTCTCGTGTACTAAATGTAACGTTTGCTTAGTAAACACCGAAAACACACGAGGCACTCGTATCATTGTACTGCAAACCAAAATACGTCATCACGAGCCGCGCCTGCGATTCAAGTGCTATATAATAATAAACGAGAAGTGGTTACTTAGATAGATATGACTCATTCACGTTTTAACATCTTTGTCATCGTATGATAGACTTCACTACTAAAGCAAGGTAAATAAATTCGTTCATTGTGAAGACAACATCTTTATGTATTTCTGTGAATAGTCTTTGCTTCAAAAATGTGTGTATTTGAAAGAAAATATATTATATTAGTGCTAGCAGGTGTACAAATTTTGTATCACAAAAATATGTTTTTTCTGTTCTATGATACATCATTATATTTGTATTTATGTATAAAACAACACATTATTTTTAAAATTCACCGTTTGATTTCGGTATAGAAAAATGTCACCACACATACAAAACAAACCTCAAACCTGTATATGTAAATTTTATAAATTAGATTGCCAGATATTACCAAGTATAGAACATTAATTCCTGATCTAATATAATGATGTAGACGAAATATATTGTTTATAAATGCGTTTTTTGAGTTCTAAAACAGAAATACTTTACATACTTTACAGATGTTTCGTAAATTGCAATCATATATCAATTCAGAAAAGAATTAACATCAGATGAAGCTTTAGATTCGGTGGATGCTCTTACTAATAAACATGCAGAAAATTTCGAATATGGAGGAGAATTAAGAAATACTGAAAAAAACAAGTCTATCAACGGGAGGAAACGTACAGACGGCGTTTCGTTCTGGTTGGAACTTTTCAATGCACGGTATTCCTCGAAGACGCACATTGCTTTTTCATTTCTATACTTTCTGTATATATAGTTAACATTTGGAACTTACTGCAAGTGAGAATTAATGAATATTAAATCACATTCTTACATGTAAATGTCGACTTATATGATGCGTTCATAACTACAATCCGACAAACTAAGTTTGTACCAGTATGCAGAACACACCCTTTCGCGACAACGAACTTCCTGGTAATTAGGTTAATTAAGAATTAAGAAATACTGAAAAAAACAAGTCAATCAACGGGAGGAAACGTACAGACGGCGTTTCGTTCTGGTTGGAACTTTTCAATGCACGGTATTCCTCGAAGACGGACATTGCTTTTTCATTTCTATACTTTCTGTATATATAGTTAACATTTGGAACTTACTGCAAGTGAGAATTAATGAATATTAAATCACATTCTTACATGTAAATGTCGACTTATATGATGCGTTCATAACTACAATCCGACAAACTAAGTTTGTACCAGTATGCAGAACACACCCTTTCGCGACAACGAACTTCCTGGTAATTAGGTTAATTAAGAATTAAGAAATACTGAAAAAAACAAGTCAATCAACGGGAGGAAACGTACAGACGGCGTTTCGTTCTGGTTGGAACTTTTCAAGGAGAGGAGACATGATGCAGAGGATATTTTCAAATCGTCTCTAAATATGAAGCGAGTCAGTAAATCTTTAGCGTGTGCTACAGTAACAACCTCACCAGATGAAGAAAGTTGCCCCGCAACCTGCACTTCTGCAACAACACCATCAACTTCCACAGCAAACACCATCAACTTCTTCAGCAATACCATCATCAGATCGCAAGACACGGAATATAATAATAATATTCTAACATTGCATGGAAAAGTCATCGTTGGTGACGAAACTGTTTTATTATTTGACAGATGCAGTTGTAACAAATAGTTTCATTTGCCATCAGGTGATGTTAAAAAATCAAACAGCCAGCTAATGAATCACTTGAATTTTCGCAGCGTACTGGCAGACCAATTACTGCAAAATTATTCTAGTTGCAAAATGCCTTGGCCAAAACTTGTTATCACCAAAAGCAAAAGGAAATTAAAAATTGGGAGACCCATTAGCGTGGATAATACTCGTAGAAGTTTAAATGTTGGTGCACATTTACCACTGATGGGAACAATGCGACGATGTGCACTATGTACTACTCGTGCTAAACCAGTACGTTCGTCAATTATATGTAAAGAGTGCAACGTAGCTCTATGTCGTAATTGTTTTGCACCTTTTCATGAGCAATAATAACACTGTGTATTGTTAATACTATATAAATAAATCTCTTTCGTTTTGGGAATAAGCTTTTTTGCTATTGTGCTCAATATATTAACCACAACCTTCACACCCTTTGTCACAATCCTAAATGTTCTGTGGTTAGTAAATTAACCACCCCCTCTAGCCCTTATGAAATATATTCTGTTTCTAAATTACCATTTACTTACGTAACTAGGATGTATTAACACCATTTACCACAAAAAAAATGCAAAGAGCTACTAAAATAATTCTGCGTCCAGGCACCGGTTTTTTCCGCCATGACACCGCTCTGGTCTCTCTCTCCAACATTTATACATATTATCTATACCTAACTATTCAACAAAAATCAAGAAGCTGCTGGAACATCTACTTTACAGACCAGGTCTTGGTTCACGAGACATTGTGGTGTTTCTCCATATGAAGAACGAGCCAGCAGTTTTTCGAAGATTTCAGAGGAACCGTTGAAGAAGTTGGTGACTGGTTTCGAAAAATAGACAATTGTATATACACTGTGCTGGTACTTTTTGTACTTTTGTAGTTTTCTTTGTGGCCTAGAATTGTGCATAGATTAGTACTGATGAGAAAACAATAAACCTGTCCTCTCGCCTCTACTGTCTACAATATTCCTAATGTTGGGGAAGTTTAGTTTTTTTAAATCTATTTAATGTTCAATCTCCTAAAAGCATAAATAGTTTAATTTTAATACTAATATCAGTTATTCAAGGTAGAGATGCTAGCGCGTATCCTAATATATTTGGCATAACGAAAAGTTTGTATTATCCTAGACCCCAGCAACCAATAAAGTTCTTTAGATGTGGTGTTTTTTTAAATAATCCTAATATATATACATTATAACTGACATCTGTCAGCATTTTTCATTAAAATGCACTGGCGTTCCGCTAAGGCACCTCCCATTGTATAGTGGTATAAGACCCCAAGCTTCAGAACCTCTTAAATCAATCAATTTAGAAGTTAGAGCGTCGCTGGTGATACCAATCGATTAATTTTGGAGAGATACACTTAAATATTTATTGACTATGGATAATTACAAAGTCATAGCAAATATGCTTTAGAGAAAGTACCAAAATGGACCTATGGCCCCCGACTTTTTTTCAGGGAAAGGACTATTGCCCAACGGCGGTATGACTTTCAGAGTCTCCTGACCGATATATTTCTTCGTATCGAAAAAGCATGTGTATAAAGAGATATATGCAAATTTGGAAGGTAGTGTTCACCCATGAAGAATCTTGGCTATTTGAAATAAATTTGCGTAAGCAATCTACATTATGTGCTGCAGATGACACATTTTTCCTTTTTAAAAATATTTATTAGAAGCTGAGCTATTAACGATTTTCGTAAACTACCACCAGAAAAATTTTGAAATTGTGCGTGGAGTAGTGGTTAACACGTTTGCCTGTGGACTACATAATCCTAGTTCAAGCCCATTGAACTGCAAAATGTTTCTAGTTTTATTTTCATACTTTATTATGTAAAGTAAGTCAGAGACTTCGAATCTTTACTCCATGTTGTAGTAATTAGTAGTTGTAGTGTTAGAATCATATAATTAATTTGGTCCAGCCGTTTATCTTGCAAAGTCTAAGCGATATAATTCACTCAATCCTAATTTAAAGTCAGTTGAACTAGTGTCTATTTAACAGAATAATTGAAACATACATGATTGGGTGGAACCCCACCAGTTTTGTATAATACAAAGGTATTTTTAACAACACAAATACAGGTTCAATATTAATTTTTTGTGAACGTGTCCGAACATATCCCTCCCCGGAGACGCAGATACGTATTTCACCTTTCTACAGGATCATCGGTACGCCCCTGCTGGAAATATTAATATCGAACCTGTATTTGTGTCTATTTATTGTTGTTTATATATATTTCAATCGGAATTTAGGCTTCAAGCGACTTGGACACATCGAATAAACACAGTCCATCATAATAGATTGGTAAATTTAGCAAACGGTTTATCAGAAGATGACTTATATGACAATGACAGTCTATTTAACGAAAAATCTAGGCTATTTTAAATAAATGGCTGAAAATTTGATTAAAATCAAATAAAAATTAATAAATCAGTTATAATTATCAATTTGTTTGAAACCTGCTAAACTCATAAATTGAACCCACGAATAACTTTTGAGTTTACCTTTCCGCAACTATATTTAAGATAGCTTTGAAACCAATAACATTTCTTTGGCAAAGTGCAGTGTCTTCCCAGAAAAAGTTGTACATTAGTTTATTGCAAAATGATACCAAAAAAAGGCATATTTTATCCTTTTCTTTGGCATCATTTTGGCAAGATTAGTTTGGGGACTGAAATCCATAACCCTTATTGCTTAAAGACTCAAACACATGAAGTATATTTACCTTTTTTTGTCCTATCTGGGCAATTTTGCAATAAACTAGTAAAGTAAATGCATACAATAGTTAAAGAAATTAACTGGTTATTAATAGAAACCGTATAATAAATATTATCCCACGAAATGCAGATTAAGTTGATAAAAAAGAATCAATCTCTCATGTAGAGGAAGAGGAAAATTGAAATAAAAACGAAAGGTATTATAGAAATATTTAACGTTCAGCAACAAATTCAATAACCATTATTTGATGTATTGCTTTTATGATTGTTTGTAGGATAATATACTTTGAAAACAAAATAATAAAGTGAATAATGATTAAGTTATAAATTAATTTTACTTCAGCCTGTTAAGAGAAGCTCCAAATTGCAGTTTAATTGATGCTTTAATTTGCTATTTTAAAATGTTATGGTGTAGCCGAACATAAAACACTTTATATCCTATTTAATAAAATTTGAAATTGATTGCAATTAAATATACAACACTTGAAAAACACTCTAAAACGTGCTACAATAATTCCCTGCACCTGGTCACTCGGTACCTAATAAATTTTATATAGCTTTCGCCCGCAATGCTAACGTTTTCTATAGTAATTAGAATAATGTACTAAATCTTAAATAGTGTGAACATATTCATACATATTTCACGTTTCATTTTATTATTTTTCTATTTCAATGCATCCATAGCTTTTGCAATAAACATATAAAATTTTATTGCTATTAAATCCTACAGAATCACAAAAAAATATTGTAAATAAATGTTATTCAGATTTTAAAACAATTTCGATAAATAAATTTATTGAAATTTACGACAAGATACTTAACACCAGATTATAAAAAACAAAAAACTCATTTCGACATGCAAGACTTTGAAAAGGCATTGACAGCGTCAACTGAGATGTTTACTTATTCACGAATATAATTTGAACCATTTACGTATCACAGAAATAGTAACAAACCATGGTAGGAAAGTCCAAAGGCTTATTAAAAGAAATTTTGATAGAAACTGCTGTAGATAGATATAAAAGTAGATAAAACGAGGAGAAATATATACCGGGTAGCCTTAATGAATGATTTCTGGTGTTTTTGAAGATAAAAATTTGGAATTTTGGGTGGATATTCAGGATAATGTCAATGAACAGTATATTTCATACCGACCCATGGGATCACCCGCTGCCCCCGCCCACCCTCACTCTAAGCTTTTAAACGATACCCTGGTTGATTTTGAAAGAACACAATTTTCCTGATATTCCCATGTGAAAAAACTAATTACTTACCTCATGAAATTTATGAGATATTTAAAGTTAAAAGTTTGAGATATCAGAAACTATTAACTCCTAAAAATCAGAAGTTAGTCATAGAAATATTTAAAAAAAGATTTATTCACAATATTTCAGTTAAATTAAATGCTGAAGTTTACATTTAAGCAAAAATAAAGTCTATTTTGAAAAACATTTCTAATATTTTAGAATTCTTGTGGCGTTAATATTTCGACATTTCTCTGTTATTCTATTATGTAAATAAGCTATTGATTGTGGCGGTGTCTTATAAACAACAGACTTCAAATGTCCCTACAAACAGAAATCTAGGGGAGTTAAATCGGGGGAGCGAGCTGTTCATTCAATAGAGCTCCTACGTCCTATCCAATGTCTTGAAAAAACGTTATCCAAATAATTCCTAGCTTCTAAACTGTGGCCCAGCTCCATCTTGTTGGAAGTATAATTGCTCCTCGTCTATTTCATTCAAGTTTTCTTCTAGACAATGTATTATAAGAGGATGTATTAGCTCTTCCAAAAACTGTAAATACTTAGGTACAGTTAAATTTTCCTGGAAAAATATTGGGCCAATTACTTAATAGTTAAGAATTCCTGCCCATACAATAATTTTATGGGGATATTGTATATGACCTTCTCGGAAAATTTGGGGATTTACGTCGCTCCAATATCGGCAGTTGTGTCTGTTCAAAAAGACCATTTAAGTAAAAACAACTTTCATCAGTGAAGCAAATACTTTGCAAAAATGTCTATTTTGACAAATCATATCTGTCATTATTTCACAAAATTCAACTCTTCTGTCGAAATCATAGTCACCCTACTCTTGGTGAAGTTTAATTTTCTAAGAGCGCATTTTGTTTAATTTTAATATCTTATGACAGGTTGCTTTTGGCATTCCCGAAACTTCGGATAATTTTTTCAACGAAAGCTCTGGATCTAAATTAATATGCCCAAGAACTGCTAGTTCCCCAGTTTCTTCTAGTACACTACGATTATTTGTATTCCGTTTTTTACTATTTACAGAAGCAGTTTGCAAAAATTTTACTATTGCGTTCTCACATAAACAACAGATACGTTTCTGTGTGGGTGGCTTTCATTAAATAACGTCGCCGTTTGAGAATAATTTTTGTTCGCAATTCCATATAAAATAACAATTTCAGTTCTTTCTTCCAAAGTGTAAACAATTTCAGTATAAAGTCCGAAACTTTAAGAAAAATATTACAAGTATTAATATTAATGAAACACAAGTGTCATATTTTTGACAATTCTAATTTAAAATAAACTATTTCCATGACTAACTTACGATGTTTTGGGCTTTATAATTTCTGATATCTAAAACTTTTAACATTAAATATCTCATAAATTTCATGATGTAACTAGTTTTATCACATAGGAATATCAGGAAAATTGTGTTCTTTCAAAATCAACCAAAAAAAGTACAGGGTGTCATTTAAAATCTTGGAGTGGGGGTTATCTGGAAGCGGCGGGTGATCCGATGGGGAAATATGAAATTTACCGTTCATTGCCCCCCTAAATCCTGAACGATTACCTGAAATTTTAAGTTTTTGTCTTCAAAAGCACTAGAAATAATTAAATTTTAAGTTTTTGTGTGGACACCTGGTATAAATCATAGATAACCAAATGAATGCGTTTTTTAAATGCAGAAGAATTGATATACCTAATCTTCTTTACCTTGAGTTGTAGAGTGCACAGTTTTGAAAATATAAAAGACACCCACCGTAAAATGATATATCAAAGGATACCTGCGAAGTTGTTGTAACACTCATAACTCATAAACATTTGCCCCAGCTTGAAAGCAGATACCTAATTTTTCCAACACGTCAACATTCAGATCCATCACTATAACGCCTACACCTGATATTGAGCAAGAACCGGGTTGAAACATCCACCCTACAGCCCATATCTCGTTTCATGTAACTCTGCGCTGCTTCTCCATGTGAAAAAAAAAGAAAGGGAAGAAGTTTCCAACGATAAGGGTCGTTAACGACGTTGGATGACGAGTTTACTCAGATTTCAGAAGAAACGTGGTTTGACGACTGATTTCGAAGAACAGATATGTGCATAGAATGTGGTGGAAAATATTGTAAAATTGAATTTAAATTGTGAAAAATCTTGTAGTTCATCTTGTACTCAATTTATTAAAGGAATTCCTTTCAAATTATTATTATTTTTATTGAATGCCTGTACTCGTTCCTTAAAATAAGCATAATTATAGTACTGTATAATGAGAACTCTGCATAAATAATTAAGAAAAGGTTTTTCAGTGAGTCCATGATTGCTATTTACAATGCAATAGCCTTACAAATAAATTTTAATGAAACACAACTGTAGAGAATATTTTAAATATGTATTGAAAGATTAACATTCTAAACTTACTGCAAATGAGAATTAATGAATATTAATTCCCATTTTTACATGTCAATGTCGCCTTATGTGATGCATTGATAACTACAATCCGACAAACCAAGTTGTACTAGCATGTATAACACACCTCGTCGCGACTACGATCTTACTGGTTGTTAGGATAATTAAAAATTACTGAAAAGCCACTTCCATCAACGGGAACGTACAGACGCGTTTCGCTCTAATTGAAGCTTATCAATGTACGGTATCTCGAAGACAGACATGGCTTTTCAATTCTCTTCTTCGAGATACCGTACATTTATAAGCTTCAATTAGAGCGAAACGCGTCTGTACATTCCCGTTGATGGAAGTGGCTTTTCAGTAATTTTTAATTATCCTAACAACCAGTAAGATCGTAGTCGCGACGAGGTGTGTTATACATGCTAGTACAAACTTAGTTTGTCGGATTGTAGTTATTAATGCATCACATAAGGCGACATTGACATGTAAAAATGGGAATTAATATTCATTAATTCTCATTTGCAGTAAGTTCAGAATGTTAACTATATATACACAAAGTAGAGAATTGAAAAGCCATGTCTGTCTTCGAGATACCGTACATTGATAAGCTTCAATTAGAGCGAAACGCGTATGTACGTTCCCGTTGATGGAAGTGGCTTTTCAGTAATTTTTAATTATTGAAAGATTGTCTATTTGAATCATGTAATATTTCTAAAATATTCATTGAAGCATATGCTCATACGTCCTGTGTGAAAAAAAATTAGAAACCTCTTTTGTACTCGCTCAATAAGTTCTTGCAGTATCCAAATAACAGATACATGGTCTAGGTTAGTTCGAACAAACGTACAGTACGAGGACGGTATAATAAATACCTGTATTAAGTAATACAACGCAATTGTTTTGCATTTAGTAAATTTATTTCTCGACATAATCAACTTTTTTAAGCCATCCAAATAATGATATTTGTCGAACTCTGCAAAATAGACCTCTGTTTCAGTAATAACCTCTTTATTTACCGTGAACCGCTTTCTGCAAAGACATTTTCTCAATTTTAAAAAAAGAAAGAAGTCATAGGGGGCAAATCTGGCGAATATAGTGGATGAGGCACAAATTAGTACCGTAAATCGACTAGTTTTGCTAGTGACTGATGAGCTGATGAGTGACCCGGTCATTATTGTAATGGTAGAGAATTATATCCTTCGCTAGGTGGGGCTCTTTTCCTTAAGTTCAGCGTCGAATCGGTCCAATAAATCAGCATAATACTGTTGCGTGATTGTCCTTCCCTTCTCCAAATAATAAATTAACAATAATTATGTTCCTTACGAATACCAAAATATAGTGGCTACAATTTTCCGGCAGACAGACTCGTCTTCACCTCCCTTGGTGCACGTTTTCCAGGAAAAACCTATTGTTTCAAGTGACCTTTAGCTTTGTGAGGTGCAGTATCTATATCTCATCTACAGTCACGGAACGCCACAAAAACTCATACTTATTGCGCTTAAACGTGTCCAAACATTGCTTTGAAGTTATCAAGCGATTTCGTTTTTGATAAATCGTGAGCAAACGTGGCTACCACATCACCGATGGATTTCTCATACTAATTTCTTCGTAAAGGATATTTTGCACATGTTCAATTGAGATGTTTGCTATATTAGCAATTTGTCTAGGATTCACTCGGCGATCTGCTAACACCATATTATGAACTTTATTGATTATATCATCCATAGCAGCTCCATGGGACATACAACCTGGCCGTTCCTCATCAAATATGGATATTCGGCCACACTGTATTCTTTAATCCATGCCTGATGATATTCATCGAAGGTGCATGGTCCTTGTAAACTTCATCCAACTTCTATATAATTTCTACACACATTTTCCCATAAAAAAAAACTAATCAGGGATGGATTCTGTTCCCTTCACAAGTACATAAACTTGCTCACTTTCAATAGCTTTCAAAACAATACTACTCTATGAATCTCACCGAAACTTTGGCAGATATCAACTAAAGAATAGTATTCACAATCGGTGATGTAGATATTGATACAAAGTGACATCCGTCTCCAAACACGGGTACTTCACATACCATCGTTTAAGACTTCTATGGCTTGTTAGTAAAATTGTGCGAGGATTATATGACAAATCTAAGTGTTTTTGAGGCAGAAAAGCATAAAGTTTGCGTATGGTTTGCCAACGTGAATTTGTAAACAAAAAGTATTCCCAAGTTAAGTATTTTGGTCTTTATAGAAATCTATACATGTATTTTGTAAAATTTTGAATAAAATATATAATACAGATATAGTACATATTTGTGGCATCACTTAAACATTACATATTTTTGCATATTTTAATAAAATTTCTGCACATTTTCATCGAATTTTGGAAATACAGTTTCCGTGTGTATATAATTGCCAGCTTAAGTCATAAGTCTAAAGAATAAGACATAGACAATGTCTTATAGGTGCAGCAGATACCAACAAATACAAATATACAAACAGTAAATAAAACCTATATATATATATATATAAATAAAAACCATGTATAAACAAAATCTACGTATAAATAGAAACCATATATAGAGAAAAATTATAATTTGCAAAGAGAGACCCTGTGGAAGCAGTTATGAATATCGTACGATTTAATCTTGAAAATTTCTATTGAATTTCTATTTTGTAGAGATTTTGGTAATTGATTAAATAACTTACATCCGTTAAGAAAGAGATACCTCTAGTAGAGAGTTGTTGAATGCTGTTTTGAAAGTAACGTATGATATTTATGCCTTGTGTGATAATCATGTTTGAGACAGTTTTTGGCAAACAAGTCTTTATGTTTAAAAGTAAAATACAATACTTCATAAATATGTAGAGCCGGTACTGTCAAGATGCCAAGCGTCTTAAAACCCGTTCTACAGGTCTCTCGTGCGAATAAATTAGCCAAAATTCTGATAGCATGTTTTTGAATTACAAATATTCTCTTCATGTCCAGAGCGGTCCCAGTAGGCAATGCCGCTCCTGAGAAGTGCGAAATAAACTGTCCGCATGATTCCAATACTACAGAAACCTGATAATGTCCTTAGAGCAAGTAAGGTCTTGGACAACTGTTTACCAATGAAATCTATATGATTGCCCCACTTCAGCCTGCCATTTATGGTTAGCTGACCTAACATTTTGAAGCTAGCGACCCCAGAAACACCAGCAATACCAAAGCCAGAGAACCCGTTCTATAGTCAAACACGAATCCGAATTTGGGGTTATCAAAATATTTGTGTCGTCCACGTAGTTAATGATAAATGATAAATTTGTGCCTCACGTAATATAATGTTCGAGACCATTTATGTAAATTGCAAATAACAGGGGACCTAATATAGATCTCTGCGGTACACCTGTAACGATAATCAAACTTTCCGATTGACTTCCGTTCCATATAACACTCTGTCCGATAGGAATGACGTAAACCGATCTGAAGCAACTCCACGTAGTCCATAATGATCAAACTTATCAATAGAGCAGACCAATTTACGTGCGCGCCATGTGCGCCGATGTGAGGATGGATTGTATTACATCACAGGTAATAAAAAGCATTCAGTATGTGTTTGGTACTTGCTTAGACCGCATGTAAATGTAAGCATACGTAATAAAATGTCGTCGACACATAAATCGAGAAAACGACCGTTGTCAGACGAAGTGAATAAGTTTATTATGGATTTCCTGGACCTAATATACGATGGCTCAAAAATTAAATTTTTAGTGTGCAATACATATCTAATGCGTTGGTCAAAAACACATTGTAAAGAACACGTAAGCAGTTCGAAGCACAACAATAACAAAATTAATCTACAACAGTTTATACATGAACTATGGGTAACTATGATTATGTGTACACTGCCGTTTACCTTGTTAAGTAATGATTCATTCATTTCATTTTGGAATAAATACGCGAATCAAACATTACCGACACGACAACGTTACGAAGGAATTTACCATCGGTGCATAAACAGGCTGATAAAATCAAAGCCGAAGTGAAAAATAAAAAACTGTGGTTATGTGTGGACGAAACAACTGACAGCAAAAAACAATCTGTAGTTAATGTGATGACGCGTAATATGGAACCACATCAACCAACGTCTTCAATTTTATTGGCATCCAGACGACTAGAACAATGTAATGCCGAAAAAATTTCAGAGGTGCCATTAGATACTTGGGAAAAATTTAAACTTTCGAAATACCAAGTATTAATGTTTATGACCGATGGTGCCGCAACCATGCCGTGTTTTGTAGGCCCGTCTCTTAGAAAATATTGTCCTAACTTGTTACATATTACTTGTAAACTCCACGCTCTACACCTTGTGGCAGAACACGTTCGTAGATGTTATCCAGAGATAGATGCTTTAATATCGAGTATAAAGGCAGTATTCCTGAAATCTCCAAAACGTATTCGGAAATTTCGCTAATTGTGTCCCCATACCCCTGAGCCGCCACAGCCGATTCTGACACGTTGGGGTACATGGTTACGGGCGGGGTTATACTATCATGAAAATTTTGAAAAAAATAAGGACGTGGTTTTATCATTCGATCCGAAAGAAAGCGCAGCTATCAATACAAGCCAGAAAAAATTTCAAGATGCTCAGATTAAAATGGATTTGCAAAGTATTCAGGAGAATTACTTGGGACTAGAAGAAGCAATAATAAAATTAGAAAATTCGTCGCTGTCGTTAGAAGAAGCACTGCAAATCGTTAAAGTTGTTTACGCACAACTGTGTGCTGTAGAAGACGCAAAAAGTGAAAGTGTTCTAATTAAATTTGAAAGTGTTTTAGACAGAAATGCGGATTTTGACACCTTAACACGTATTTGTGAGGGCACGTCTACAGATGCGTTAAGTTGCTTAAAAAATTATTTTGATTATGCGAATATAACATCACTAGATGTAGAACGCTCGTTTTCCGAATATAAACATATTTTTCCTCACGGCGGACATGTTTTTCAGAAATAATCTTAGAAGCGCACCTGATGTTGAAGATATACAATCGAGTTTCTCCAGTTTGTCAATCCTTGGAAGACACTTAAAACGGGAAGTGTTTTTTTAAATCCTCTGTCGTGCACACAATCACTGATTTCATACATTTTCCATTTTATTTATAGGTACATACAACGCTCCCATAATATGTACTATTCTTATTTTTCGTGTGTTTATGCATATTACTTTAATAGCAGAAAACCAAATGTATATTTAATTATTTCTGATAGAATAAATGTCTCTACTTCTATACTTATATTGGTAATAAGCTCATGTTGCGTCCCTATTCTATCGCATATTCTAATATATTACGAATTTCACTCCCATACCGGCGCTCATGGCGCGCACGGAAATTGGTCTGCTCTACTTATCAATATATAAGTAATTTATATATAACAAAGGCAACAGTGGAAAAAATTGTGTTGTATTCAAAAACACCTACTGAGAAAATGAAGATTATTAATGAAACGAAACGCGTAATAATCAATAGTCTACAAGTCTATAATATGTACACTTTAAACATTTCTGGTTTTAAAATATTTATTTTGAAACTGTTAAATATTAGTTACTTTTGTTTACTTTTAGTTATGTATTATTAAGTAGGTATTATTAAGAATACAAAGTTGGCAGTACTGAACCAACAAGAAAGAAATGATGACAAGACATAAAGATGAGTTGTTGTTAAGTTGTGTTTGTGTGTGGTTTATAAATATTAAAATGTAAAATAGTTTATATAATAAACAATAAATAAATATATAAAAGTGTATTATTTAAAGTTACAAACATTAACATGGTAGCAGAGCGTAGTTATTAAAAATATATAAAAGTGTTAAAAGTTAAAACAAAAAATTTAATATAACAAAAATGGCGACGTATATAAAAATAGATGATGTAACAGTACCGATCTTTGATGGTTCCGATTATACAAAATGGAAGCTACGAATATTAAAATTTTTGCAATTTAAAAAATGTAAAATAGTAACTGAAAGAGAAAGGACTGCAACTGAGAATGCAAATGAATGGGAACAAATGGACATCAAAGCAACGAACTACATATATAGCGCCATCTCAAATAAACAATTAGAATTAATTAGTGAACAGGAAACCGCCTTTGAAATTATTAAAAAATTGGATGAAATTTACAACAAAGAATCGACAGCATTACAAATGATCTGTAGAAGCAATTTAGAAAATATCAAATTAAAGGAAGAAGATGACCCCGAAAATTTTTTTAACAAATTTGAAAAAGCAACAAATGAATTGAAAGCGGCTGGATCAAAAATCAACGAGGATGAAAAGTTAAATTATATGTTAAGAGCACTCCCAAAATCATTTAGCCACCTGGGTGATTTAATTGATGTTTTACCCAAAGAAGAAAGAAATGTAGAATATTTAAAAACGAAAATCAAGTTAAAATTTATGAATGACAAAAGTGACAATGGTGAAGATAAAGAAAAAAATACAAAATCAAATGCATTTGCAGCGGGTTCGACATCACAACGGAATCAAGGTTGTTATGGATGTGGTAAAGTAGGTCACATTCAAAGGAACTGTCAACAAAAATATCAAACAAGTTTTCAAGGGCAACATAATAATTTCAATCGTGGTGGCCGTGGTCATTATCAAAATTTAGGACGTGGAAATTATGGAAACTATCGTGGATATCAAAATGTACGTGGAAATTTTAGTGGTTATCAAAATGCAGGACGTGGAAATTTTAGTGGTTATCAAAATGCAGGACGTGGAAATTATCGTGGTTATCAAAATAGGGGACATGGAAATTACAGTGGGCATCAAAATTCAGAAAGTAGAAATAGTAGTGAATGTAATAACTTTTATGTGACAGCAAATACTTCAACAATAAGTGAAACTTGCATCGTCAATCCAAATGAAATAAACTGGTTATTAGACAGTGGTTGTACCGATCATATTATAAACAATGACATTTATTTTGAAAGTTTTGTGACATTAAAAACACCAGTGAATGTAAAAGTGGGAGACGGTCGCATATTGCTAGCGACAAAAATTGGTCAAATAAAAGCTTCATTTCCTGTGTACAATAAACAAGTGGTCATAAATTTGAATAATGTATTTTATGTAAAAGATATGAAAACAAATTTATTAAGTTATTCAAAAATTACAAACAATAATAAAATTATTTCTTATGGAAATATTTCAAAAATTTATAATATGAACAGTGAATTAATAGCCATAGCAATCAAAAAGGAAAATCTGTATGAAATGAAAAGTTTTATTGACAATAATAACAGATCAGCATTTGCAAATACAACATGTAGTGAAAATAAATTAACATTAAAAGAAAAATGGCATCGAATGTTAGGACATGTAAATTTTAATTACTTAAATGTTCTATGTACAAAACAACTAATAGAAGGAATTCCGGAAAAGTTAGAGGGTGATTATTTAAAATGTGCGGTGTGTATTGAAAATAAAATGAAAAATTTACCTTTTGGAAATAACCGTAAGAGAGCAGAGGACATTTTACAAATAATTCACACAGATGTAAATGGCCCACACACAACAAAAGGAAATCAGGGAGAAATGTACTTTCTATCATTTATAGATGATTATAGCAAACTAGCAAAAGTGTACACCATGAAATCAAAAACACAAGTTTACGATTGTCTGGTAGAATACGTAAATCTTGTTCAAAATTTAACTGGTAAAAATATACAAGAATTAAGATGTGATAATGGAACAGAATATATGAACTCAAAAATTTATAACTTTATCCGTGAAAAAGGAATATATCTAAACCCGTGCCCACCATACGTGCATCAGCTAAATGGAACAGCTGAACGTTTTAATCAAACAATTATGAATATAGCTCGGTGCTTACGAGCTGAGGCAAAGGTGGATATTAAATATTGGCCGGAATGTGTTAGAACGGCTGCATATTTACATAACAGAACATTAGCAAACACTACTGAACAGAAAACTCCTTATGAGATATTTTTTAATGAAAAACCTAGTGTAAAAAATTTACGACTGTACGGGAGCAAAGTTTTCGTTCGTATACCTGAGGAGAAACGAGCATCAAAATGGGATAAAAAAGCTGAAGCAGGCATATTATTAGGGTATACAGATGTGGGATATCGTATACTTGTAAATGATAAAATAAAGATTGCACGACATGTAGAAATTATTGAAGAAGAAGTTAAATGCATTGAGTTGGTTAACAATGAGCAAAATGAAAAGGGTCCAGATGAAGATGATGAAAGTTTAGATGATACTAACGAGGAAGTGGATTTAAAAAGGCCTCAACGACAAAGAAAACTTCCTTCAAAACTTGATGATTATATTATATATGTAAATTATTGCAATGCGACAGTACCGCAAACATTTAAGGAGGCGATGAGAAGTATAGATTCCATAAATTGGAAAAATGCAATGGATAACGAAATAAGAAGTATTCAACAAAATTACACATGGGATTTGGTACAACAACCAGAAGATAAAAATATATTAGATGTGAAATGGTTATACAAACGGAAAAGCAATGACAGTTACAAGGCTCGATTAGTTGTAAGAGGTTTTCAACAGCAAGAATTAATTGAACATACATATTCACCAGTGGCAAAAATGCAAACGTTAAAACTATTATTAGCATATTGTTGTAGGTACAATTTAAACATTGATCAAATGGACGTAGAAACAGCGTTTTTGAACAGCAAGATAGAATCCGAAGTATACGTTAAACAACCTGAAGGATACGAAAAGGGAATTAACCAAGTGTATAAATTAAAAAAAGCTTTGTATGGTCTAAAAGAAAGCCCACGTGCATGGTATGAACATTTTAATAATTATATTACTCAATTAGGATTTAAAAGAAATAATTACGACTACTGTTTATATGTTAAAAATTCAGGTAATGATTCAATATATATTTTATTATTTGTTGATGATTTATTAATATGTAGTAAAAATAAAAGACAAATAGAACAAGTTAAAATTAAGTTAGCGAGTAAATTTAACATTAAAGATTTGGGCAAAGTAAAAAGTTATATAGGAATTAACATTGAATATAATGATGTAGAAATGACTTTAGATCAGAAAAGTTACATTGAATCTTTAGCACAAAAATATCAAATAAAAAATTGATAGTCAGGATAACATTGCTGACATATTTACAAAGTCTTTGAGTAAGCAAAAACATTATAAATTTAGATTTTTATTAAAAGTCACCCAAAAGTAAGGAGGCGTGTTAAATATTAGTTACTTTTGTTTACTTTTAGTTATGTATTATTAAGTAGGTATTATTAAGAATACAAAGTTGGCAGTACTGAACCAACAAGAAAGAAATGATGACAAGACATAAAGATGAGTTGTTGTTAAGTTGTGTTTGTGTGTGGTTTATAAATATTAAAATGTAAAATAGTTTATATAATAAACAATAAATAAATATATAAAAGTGTATTATTTAAAGTTACAAACATTAACAGAAACCAAGTATTTTTATATTAAATAGAAATAAATATAATGCTTAAATAGATTTATAAGAATTCAACATTCATGAAATATCGTTTTCAATATATGTAACCGAATAAATTGCTGAACCTTTAAAGGATGCACGCATGCGATAAAAAGGTATTTCATGAATCTTTGGCAATCGTTCCATTACTTTGATTTGTAGCCGGCGTGGGTCAAGTGTGAACAAAAAGGGGGTAACAGATCATAGCATATACAATATATCCACTAAATCTTATCTGTTGTCTCCTTTATTCAAAGATAGAACGCTCAAATCATATGGTAAGAAAATCGTAAGGATAACACTACATTTTTCACAATTTCATAATATGCTATCAATAAGAAATTTCTTCTGTAATACACATACATCGAAATGTTAAAAATATCCTAATTATATTAAAACATGTTACTTCATTTAATTAATGTATAAAATACAGTACAAATATAATAATATTAGTTATACGAGGGGAGACTTTTATGTAATCTCTAATACAAGGTGTTACAAAAAAGGAGGTGAATCCGCTAATAATTGTTACACTTCGTATATAAAAGAATGTTTAATTTAATTTTAAATTATATTTCTACAAATATTTCGAATTTTAAAATATGAATTCAAACTTAAACATTTTCTATATATACAGGCTGATTCATTTTCGGCCCTCACCATGGGGATCTCGCTTATTATTGGAGATAGAGTATAGGTTTCAATTTAGCAAAGTTGTTAAATTTTGTGTTTGTTATAAATCCGTAAAGAAAATAGACCTGTGACAAATGACCTTCGTTATTTAAGCACCGACATTTGGCCTTGTAGACAAAAAATAAAACACATCCTTGTGGCCATTTCTAAACCTCTATCCAGTGGTGTACTCTAAATTTTTATACGACGTTTCGTTTCTTTCTGGCCATAATCAACTATCTAATTTCTTATAGGCGCCATATTGGATTTAGACATCTTCAGAAAGAGTTTTTTTTTCTGATTTCAACCATGTACAACATGCTGACTAAAGTTTTTTTGACATTAGGTTTTATTTGAAAGAATAAATTATAGGATTAAATAAGGTAGCCATGGAATTTCAATCTGTCAAACATTTCATTTATTGTTCATTAATAAAACAAAAATGTCATACACTAACGAAGAGAAACAAGATATAATAAGTATTTTTTATTCTTCGAACCGAAATTCAACAGTAGCGAGTACAAGATATCTACAATTATATTCAACAATAAATGAAATGTTTGACAGATTGAAATTCCATGGCTACCTTATTTAATCCTATAATTTATTCTTTCAAATAAAACCTAATGTCAAAAAAACTTTAGTCAGCATGTTGTACATGGTTGAAATCAGAAAAAAAAACTCTTTCTGAAGATGTCTAAATCCAATATGGCGCCTATAAGAAATTAGATAGTTGATTATGGCCAGAAAGAAACGAAACGTCGTATAAAAATTTAGAGTACACCACTGGATAGAGGTTTAGAAATGGCCACAAGGATGTGTTTTTATATTTTCTATACAAGGCCGAATGTCGGTGATACAGGTAAAAGAAGAAAATGGGGTTTTCGCGGTTTTTTTTTAAATAACGAAGGTCATTTGTCACCGGTCTATTTTCTTTACGGTTTTATAACAAACACAAAATTTAACAACTTTGCCAAATTTAAACCTATACTCTATCTCCAATAATAAGCGAGCTCGCCATGGTGAGGGCCGAAAATGAATCAGCCTATATATTCGCTTGCAAAGAGATCTTTTGTCATCATTCTGGTCAGTTGACCCTTCCAAGAAATCTACCTGATTGAACGTTAAACTCAAGTAGGTATCTACGTCCTTTTCGAATTCTTACAAATATATTTCATTTTAACTTAGTTATTTAATTTAATTACGCACTTCTTCATAATTATATCATGTCGCATATCATTTTAAAGCTTTCTTCGTAAGGTATATTTTAATGATATTTGTGTCATCTATATGACGACATTTTAGCTCGCGCTGTCGATTAGTTCTTAATTCAAAACATAGTCACCTTCATCGCCCTCTCCACCTTGGGTCATAAAACAAAACACTTTTCTCTAGACAAGTGTTCTCTTATACCAAACCCATCCATTTTCTTCCAATTCTTGTAAGATTCACATCGCTTAAACTCGACACATGCTGTTCCAGCACCCAAGCGCCGTTCGGACTTGCTTTCCACATGTCTAATCGCGACATGCAACACAAAAGTAATCCGTATTGTCCAAATATATATTATTCTTTTATTTAATGTACATTTAATTTACTATATAATTTAATTTTCTTTCCAGTCCATATTTCCTTATGTTAATTTTCAGTTGCTTGTTCACCATTCTTGTATATATACTTTTATTTAATCACATCACCGCATTTTAAATCTCTCAATTTCTTATGTAAATATTAAATAAAAACTTTAAGAACAACGTTGTTGTGCTTTATTTATTTAATATTTATTCCAGGGTTATTGCACACGTCCTGGACCTTTGATGCAACTTCACCACTAATTATTTAATTTAATTAATTTCCTTTATTGTTAGCAAGTCGCCACAACCGAACCAGGGTGTTCGTAACACCATATATTTTTAAGCTGAAATAATGAGACTTTTCTTATGCCATTTTATACTAGAACACTTTTTCTTCAATACACAGTGTGTCAAAAGTTGCCCGAGTGTCACAACACATTGAAATTTTGTATACAGACTTAGAAGGGATGTAGCTACCAGACAAAAGTTATAGCTTTCTCCATTTCTGAGTTACGCTTGCGCAAAGTTAACCTTTGGGAAAAGATAGCAGGAACAGAAGTCAGGTTTGAACAGCCATAGTTTCGATACCTCTGCAGCTAGGATGTTCCCATTTTTTCTTCTAGTAAATAGTAGTAGTAGATTTTCTACGAGGTGCATTTAAGTTTTAGGAACTCCGATTTTTTTTCTCCAGACTGGAAAGAGATAGAAGCATGTGCATTGTTTTAAAATGAGCGTGCGTTCGTTGTCAATACGTCACAGAGATGGCAGCACTGTACGGCAGATGGAATTGTAGCGGCAGCGTCGAGAATGAGAACTGTTTTAGATACTTAAAATGCATACGTTTTCCTTACTCGAACAGCGTGCAATCATTCGTTTTCTGAATTTGCGTGGTGTGACACCAATTGAAATTCATCGACAGTTGAAGGAGACATGTGGTGATGGAGTTATGGATGTGTCGAAAGTGCGTTCGTGGGTGCGACAGTTTAATGAAGGCAGAACATCGTGTGACAACAAACCGAAACAACCTCGGGCTCGCACAAGCCGGTCTGACGACATAATCGAGAAAGTAGAGAGACTTGTTTTGGGGGATCGCCGAATGACAGTTGAACAGATCGCCTCCAGTGTTAGCATTTCCGTGGGTTCTGTGCACACACTCCTGCATGACGAACTGAAAATGCGAAAAGTGTCCTGATGAGACATGGATGCCATTTTTCAATCCAGAAACAAAGCGCCAGTCAGCTCAATGGAAGCACACAGATTCACCGCCACCAAAAAAATTTCGGGTAACCGCCAGTGTTGAAAAAATGATGATGTCCATGTTCTGGGACAGTTAGGGCGTAATCCTTACCCATTGTGTTCCAAAGGGCACTACGGTGACAGGTGCATCCTACTAAAATGTTTTGAAGAACAAGTTCCTGCCTGCACTGCAACAAAAACGTCCGGGAAAGGCTGCGCGTGTGCTGTTTCACCAAGACAACGTACCCGCACATCGGGCTAACGTTACGCAACAGTTTCTTCGTTAAAACAACTTTGAAGTGATTTCTCATGCTCCCTACTCACCTGACCTGGCTCCTAGTGACTTTTGGCTGTTTCCAACAATGAAAAACACTGTCCGTGGCCGCACATTCACCAGCCGTGCTGCTATTGCTTCAGCGATTTTCCAGTGGTCGAAACAGACTCCTAAAGAAGCCTTCGCCGCGGCCATGAAATCATGGCGTCGACGTTGTGAAAAATGTGTACGTCTGGAGGGAGATTACGTCGAGAAGTAACACCAGTTTCATAGTTTTCGGGTGAGTAGTTAGTTAGAAAAAAAATCGGAGGCCTTAGAACTTGAATGCACCTCGTAGTAGATTAAAAGTCTACGATTTTTTCGCGCGCCCCCCCTGCGTATCGGGAAAGCCCTCCACCACCTTTGAGCCTCCCCCAAGGACTGTAGGTAAATCCTGATCCCAGATTCGGATTCTACGAGATCGACTGGATTTTTTGTAATGATCGGGCTGCTTTTCAAAGGTCAACTTTGACATCCAGTACATTGAAGGAAAAGCATTAAAATAGAATGTTATTTATGTCATATTATTTAAGCTCAAAGGATACATGGTTAACGGATTGACCTACTTTTTTGTAACATCCTGTATTATTAACCATTAAGACAATGATAAATGATAATATTTTTAAACGTCGAGTAGTTTCTACTTTTATAAGTATTCCGACCAGATGATTTTTAAATTAAAGATATTTGTAGAATTTGTAGCGGTTTAAATAACGAAATATGAATAATTTTAAATTTGAGCACAGAAGCGTTACATAATTTTTGACTAAAAAGAACCGATAACATATCTATGAATGAATTATTGTTGCATAAGGAGAATCTATCGCATTTTCAAGTAAAATGCTGGTCGAAACAACTTTGTTGGAGTCAGGATTCTACTAAGATGATCCAAAATCTAGTAGACCTTTCCAAACAAGAACACGGGTAAAATTCAATGTTTGAAAATGGATTTGCATACATTGAACATAAAGCCAAAAGCTTTATGTATCGTGTCCACGGCGTGTCCAATGGGATAGATACCTGGTTTTTAATTATTTGTATGTAATTATTTACGTATACTTTTTTTCTTTTAAATTTGTGTGTGGTACTGACAAATACCGATAGAACAATATAATTAGTCGGTAAAGAGAATTATTGATGAATTAGAGGTGAAGGCCCGTATTGCCGCCCGTATATTTAACTTCAACAGAGCCGGACTCGAATAAAGAAAAATAATTTTCTCGTTACTATACGTGAACATTGGACCGCGATTCTTTGTATGAAACCATTATTCACATATACATGTCACCCATTTTTTTTCTTTGGCGCTATACATAACTAGTATTGTATAGGTAATAAAAATATTATTTTGCTATATTTTAATTTTTGTATATATTTGTAATGAAAGAATTTGCGTTAAATTGACAAAACAATTGCACATACATCCTTACAAAGTATCTATTTTACATCACTTATGTGAACAAACAAAACTTCGAGCAACGATAAAATTTTTGACTGGTAAGCTAAGCGTTTTTGTTAGGTTTGTATAAATTATATGAACATGCTAATAATCTCTTGGACCTCTTTTAAAGATTTAATATTCAAGACAAGTTACTGATTGACAAAAAAACTATGTAGAAATCAATATTCTACTCTATATCACTAGCAGACTTCGCCAAAACATCTGGGATGAGTCACCGTAGGTTGTTTTGTTATTGAAAACAAATATTAATATCACAATTCCAGAAGTTTGCTGAATCATCAAATTCCCAACATTTATTAATAATGGAATTTACACATCGTGTATTGACATCTCACAGTACGCTCTTGTGAGGCGCGATGTTATCTCTTATCTCATATTTTGTAATGAGCACTGATCATTAAGAAATGCAACCACATAATTTATTAATTCATTGTCAGTTGCAGATGATTAAGAAATGAATTAATTTATGACCTAGTTTATACGGAAATCTGGTTAAAACGTTCTTATACACGAAAGAAACCTTGACCATTTAGATAAAGTTTTATTAAAAATACAAATAATTATTACGTAATTGCCTATTAAGTGAACATCTAGATGTATAAATTCGTTATAAAAGGTTATCTCTTGGATTATTACAAAATTATTACAAAAACTTATTAGCCTTTCTTGCGATAATTTCCAGTTTTCTTGTAGGATATGATTTCAAATGGAAAGTGTTCGTGTGAAGAACATCAAGAATGAAATATATGATTATAGAAAAGGCATTTAAAGTTTAATTTACATCTGTATAATCTGTTATGTAAAAGCAATCTAAATCTAGAAGATAACTGCATAATAATTCGTAATCTGCTTTCTCGCGATAGTTGTTGGAAAATTGCAAATTCTACAGTAAAGATACGTAATAATAAAATCTACGTAAATGAAAATGCACATTGGTAATATCTGGGTAATAATTATCATTGTTTGCAAAGACAACTATATATATATATATATATATATATATATATATATATATATATATATAATATTTTCGTGACCTTGGTATTATATGGTAAACTTAATCAGTCGGCGATTAAAGGTCAGGTTTATTACTTCAAAGTATATATATTCAAAAAAACCCTACATGTTTCGGCAATTATGCCTTTATCAAGGATATAAAATATAGATGACAGAATATAGATGTCAAATAATTGAGTTGCTATGGTTTAAATTATTCAAAGATACATTCCAATTGATAATAATAAATCATGCCTTAGTATTCCAAAAAATAGATAGCAAGGTGTGAACATATGTGTTGTTCGCTGCTAGCAATTTGTGTGTCTTTCAGGGTATGAACTTGTGTGTTGGTTGCTGCTGGCAGCTTGCGTCTCTCTATGGGTGTGTGGTTTTGTGTGAGCGCGTAAGTGTAAGGTTTTGTATGTTGGTGCGCTCGTGCGTGTGCTCGCAAATCACGGCGCCGCGCAATGCACACACCAATAGGACCGGTCCTGGGCGGCAACCTGGCTAGGCTGCCGTTAACAGCACACACACGTTCGACGTGCGTGCAATGCCCCCGCTGCGGCGGAAAACGTTAGGATGGCACAAAGTGTGATCGTCGTCGACCGAGGTAGCCACTAAGAGTGTTCCCTCGGTTGGCGATGAGCAACCCCGTACAGGGTGCGCTTCGCTGGTCTGCGCCTTGCCTCGTTGAGGCGGGGGTCGGGCCGTCGAAGTACTGCACGGAAATGTATAGAAGTTGCCGGGAAAGGGTTGGCGGCCCTACGCAACGGCTGGTTATCCAATCTCTCTAAATTTACGCGACCGGTCACTAAACACACGCACGAGCGCACCAACATACAAAACCTTACACTTACGCGCTCACCCAAAACCACACACCCATAGAGAGACGCAAGCTGCCAGCAGAAACCAACACACAAGTTCATACCCAGAAAGAGACACAAATTGCTAGCAGCGAACAACACATATGTTCACACCTTGCTATCTATTTTTTGGAATACTAAGGCATGATTTATTATTATCAATTGGAATGTATCTTTGAATAATTTAAACCATAGCAACTCAATTATTTGACATCTATATTCTGTCATCTATATTTTATATCCTTGATAAAGGCATAATTGCCGAAACATGTAGGGTTTTTTTGAATATATATACTTTGAAGTAATAAACCAGACCTTTAATCGCCGACTGATTAAGTTTACCATATATATATAACAAGTGTTCATTTGAAAAGTAAATCTAGTAGCATTTGATTTACTGAGAACATTTTGAAGTATGTCGCATATTAAAATTTACTACTTAACCTACGAAGTCGTATATTTTGACAGTTTCATACATACAAATAAATAACAAATAATAGGTATTTATTGAAAACTATAACAAATGTTGAAACTGTTGTCCTTCAAGATCAATGCACTTAAAAATCCTCCGTTCAAAATTTCTGATGATATTCTGCAACATTACTGGATTGTTATTAATTTCCATGCATTTCTTTTCGATTCTCTGTAGCATATCATTCAAATTCAATATAGGTGTTCGAAATATGTTATTTTGTAGATAAGGCCACAAAAAGAAGTCGCAAGGTGTTGAATCGCATGAACGTGCAGGCCAGGCAATTTCAGTATTTCGACTAATTATACGCTCATCAAAGAATTCTCTTAAATAATCCAAAGATTCTGCAGTACAGTGACAAGGTGCTCCGTCTTGTTGGAAATATGCATTTTGAAGTTCATCATCATGCAACTGATTGACAAATGGTTGTAAAATTTCCGTACGGTACCTTTGAGCACTTAACGTTCCCTGAAAAATTATTGGTCCAATGATTGGCCCTTGGCTTATCGCTGCCCAGACACAAATTTTCTCTGGATGTAGCGATACTTCATTAATTACATGTGAATTTTCACTACTCAAAATTCTCGTATTTTGTGAATTTAGGTATCCCGTTTTATAAAACCATGCTTCATCAGTAAAGATGACCCTTTGCGAAAGTTCTCCATTATTGTTCATATTTACAAACCAATTACAAAACTGTAGTCTACGTGGGTAATCAATTTCTAACAATTCTTGTACTGCTGTGACACGGTATGGATAAAATTGCATATCTTTTTTTAATAACTTGTGAGTTGTACCAACAGAAAGGTTTATTTGTTGACTCAAATGTCGAACAGACGTTTGTGGTTCATTTTCCATTATTTCTTCAACACGATTGACAACTTGAGGTGTACGTTTCTTAACTGCTCCGCTGCCTGATTTTCTTAAGAGACTACCAGTTTCAGAAAAAAAGTTTTAAAGTTCTGTCCAAAGTATTCATAAATTGTATATAATCTATTACAAAATGTGGAAACTCAACTTGAAATCCTACTATGCAATCTTGAACTGAATAAACCCATAAACCATCAATTTTATTACCACTTCGAAAATAAGCCTGGACTAAAAAAAATTTTATGTTCTAAAGTGAAAGCCATTTTAAAACTTAGAAGCAATTTATTTAAACCAGAATCGACGCACGATTATTTAATGCACTAACTGATATTTGCGATTGTCATTATCAAATGTCATTTGGATTTACGTTTACGGAACAACAAACACATACTAATATATATAGGTCTTATTCTATCAAAATTTCAAAGTAACCTAGATTGACTTTTCAAATGAACACACGTTATATATTCGATGTTAATATGAATCTAAGGTTTCTTATTTATTTTATTGGCCCTATAATCATACTAAATAAAAATATTTTTTTGGTATTAGCGACCTCTAATGAAATCAAACGAATTTATTTATTTATTATTTATTATTTATTTATGATAATGACGTTTCGACTTTTATTAATTATTAGACTTTGTCAAGCTTGTATATATATATATATATATATATATAAACTGTAACAGAACAAGAAATTATGTTTTTAATATTTTATATGAAAATTTTTGTATAACTAAACTCACCAAACTATGTTAAACTTTACACTTCACCAGTTTTTTCCTTTTTCTTTTTATAGATGTTTTGGAAAAGGGATATGTGTTTCAATTGAGATATTTTGTATTCTCCTTTCTGTAAGTGGACCTAACGGTCTTGTTTTATTGCGTTTTTGGGAGCTTGTTTAACAATTAACTGCTCTAATTCTGTAGTAAAAAATGGGTGTTTATATTAAAAAAACTAAAAATAAACATCGACAGGTCCTAGGTTTCTTTTTTAAAGTTCCCTTTTATTTTTATTGAATTTATCCACTACTTTACGAATGCACTGTATATGCTTACATAGTCAACAATATGTATGTATAGCGCATGAGAGGGCGGCCTATAGACAGCCGATGTTACACAAAGTCAGTGCTTCTAGGCGTGGTCCAATATATGACCACACAGAACACACGACAAACAAGCGCTAGACACACTTGCAATGTTTGTTAAAATAACCAAATTCTATATGTAGCAAAATATAAAACAAAAACATCTCTAAAAGTTAAATAACCCTTCTCAAGAAATCAAATATAATTAAATAAAAAGTTCTCTTAAGGAAAAATAATTTTATTAAAATAAATGTTTAAAACGATCACCTAACCTAACCTGTCGACAAAATTTCTGCTAACATTCGACAATGTCTGAATGCAATGAGCAATGCTCGCAGTTAAATCAACGATAGTATGACCTTTGTTTCTATGAAAACCGTAGATGGACGAATTTACATAACCCCACGAGATAAAATCGTTTGGGGCTAAATCAGGCCAGCGAGTAACACTCCAGCCAGCTATCAATCTGCTATCAAACACACTGTTTAAATATTGTCGTGCAATTGCAGCAGTAGGTCATTCATCCTGCAGAAACCAAACCTCATTTATCGAAATTTGCTTTGCACGGAAGGCAGAATACTACTTGCAAAAGAAGTAAATATCTTTGCGAGTTTAAATTTCCTTCAATAAGATAGAGTTCCCCTGAAAGACCTGTTGCAGGTACCTATAACGTTGGTGCTCATAAATCATACGTTTATTTTCCTTAGATCAATACCACACAATAGCAAAATGATGACCATATAGAGGAAAACTGTATTCGTAAGTAAATAATGTACCTATTTCTAACAAAATTATCGCCATTGTTGGTAGGTTCTGAAATTGGTTCACAAAACTTAAGCCGTTCGTATCTATCGTTTGGAAATATTTTATTTTATTTTCTTAACTTGCAGGAACAGTTTTTTAACTCTATGAACGGTATTGTCTAGGTGGTATGTTGCTCAGCAATTTTTCTGCTAGATAATTAGAGTAGCAGAGTGCATAACAAATAAGAATATCTCGTTCTTCATATTGTAAACTTCTTTTCTGTTTATGTTATTGCGGAACATAGCTTTCAAAATTATAAATAATGTAACAAACTTTCTCATACGACATGCGTATTCAAATTCTGTTTGAAATAAACGCGTAATCTGTATGATTGAGTGGCCAAGATACAGTTACAATGTATAATAATTAGAGAACGGATGCAATTTCCATAAAACGCAATCGGCAATTGGAATTGTGTATAACGTCGCTCAGTACATCCCGGCGTAATTCAATGAAGTATTTGTTTGACTTACTCGGCCACCTGGTCTCGCAGCGATAACAATGGACAACCCAGCTATTGTATTCGGAGAATATAGTGTTTTCAGTGGTGTCGTGTATGTAGATAAAATAAATAAGTTTATCGTATTTCGTAAGAGAAATAGCACGTACATTCCTTTTCTTTTCATTTAAGCAACATCTTCCAATTATTTTCACGTAAGTGTGCATAAAATTTCGTCATTTAATTTCGTTTATTTGGATCTAGAATATTCTTAGTTTTTCAGACAATGGAAGAGCGTCGAGAATGGCACCGTGAAACAATGGCGAGTTTGATTGAGGGCCATACTGATTGTATGTACATTGCCAGTGATTCCGAAATTTATTGTGAAGTGTGTGAAACGTTATTGAAAAATTGCAATAAATCAACCGTAAAACGTCACGTAGGATCGTTAAAGCACGAAAAAAAATTGAACCCGTTGGAATCTGACAATTTTAACGAAGAACTCTGTGAAACTTTTATGGCAGCTAATATTCCATTATTTAAATTGAACAATCCAATTTTGAAGACATTTCTGAAAAAATATACTGGTCGAAATGTTCCTGATGAATCAACTTTACGCAAATATTATGTTTCTAGGTGCTATACGAGAACAGTAGAATGCATTAGAAGCCATCTTTTAAATCAATATATATGGATAAGCGCCGACGAAACGATGGATATATTAGGACGCTGTGTGGTAAATGTTGTAGCTGGTGTACTACATCCAACTATTCCCTATAACTCATATGTAATAGCAACAAGTGTTATAAATAGAGTTGATGCGGAAACAGTTGGTGAAACCATTAAGGAGAATATGCAAAAAATGCTTCATTCGGACGCCACGTACAAAGAAAAAATACTTTTATGTGTCAGTGATACTGCTGCGTATATGTTAAAAACAGGCAGACTATTGAAGAAAACATATCCTAATATGCTGCATATTACTTGTGTAGCACATGCTCTCCACAGAATCTGTGAATATATCAGAGACACTTTTCCGGAAGTTGATAGACTTGTATTAGCTTTTAAAAAAGTTTTCAGAAAAGCACCATTGAGAGTAGCTCTTTTCAGGGAAAAATTTCCATCTCTGTTACTGCCTCCCACTCCAGTAATAACCAGATGGGGAACATGGCTGGAATCTACTAGTTATTATGCTGAGAATTTCGATAGTCTAAAACATTTCGTAACACTGCTAAAGGAGGATGCTAGAAGTATTGGTGAGTGCAAGGAGCTCACACAAATCCCAAATTTAAAAAATCAGTTGTACTTTCTTCACGAACACTTTGGAAAATTGCCAAAACTAATCACTTATTTTGAAAATCCAAATCTCAAATTAAATGACGTATTAACCACATTAGATGTGGCTGTTAATAATTTGAAAAGTATTCCAAGTGACTTCGGATTTGGCCTTCGGCAAAAGTTTGAAGCAATTCTTAATAGAAATCCAGATTTAATTACATTGCAGCAATTATGTATGGAGACAATTCCACAAAATCTAACGGCTAAATATGAAGAAATAAAAGAATATTTCCAGTATGCACCTGTAACCAGTTGCGATGTAGAAAGGTCGTTTTCTATTTATAAGGATGTACTTAATTCAAAGAGAACAAAATTGACAGAAGAAAACCTTGAGAAACTATTGCTAGTCAATATTAATACTCCTTTACTCAACTTGAACGACAAAATGAACAAATAAAAATGTTCCAATTATAGAAATAAAATTAAAAACTTTAAAAATACAATTTTTCAACAAATACATATTGCAATGAACTTTTCCCCGAAGAAAAATAATATTGAACTAACAGTGATTTTATTACATTTATTAAACATGTACATTTATTTAATTATTGATTTTTATTTTAAAAATGTTCATATTTTTGAATTATTGTAATGACCGGGACTGTATAGTTTTCATTGCATCGGAAGTTGTTCCGACTTGCGGTATTATTTTGAACTGGAGGTATCCGATGTCCGCATATTTTGCCGGTTTAGAAAACAGAGATATCAAGTTCGTTGCTTTGTACAGTTGGGGGTAAAAAAACGTCATTTTTTTACTTCTATAGATATTTGATTTAAATTCGGGTTTATCTGGTTTTGAGTGTTTTGATGTGTAATTAATATCTCATTTACGCATTACGAGTGGTGATGATCTCGTATTTTTGATTAAATTCTTTTTATATTTGGTATCTCTCGTATTAGTTTTTTTTTTGTGTATAAAAAGTGTTACGCCGATGTAAGTACTTTACACATTAGCTTTATATAAATTCTATTTCATTATAATTCTATAATTGTGTTTATTGGTAAATTTTGCATTATTAATGTCATTAGTTTTAAAATATAGATGATTAAGAAAATTACCATATTTTTTGAGGGAGTTTTTTTTGTCACGTTATTCTAGAAGTTTTTGAAAGTCAGGATTTTGGAGGGGAGATTTTTGTACTTGTGTTAAGTTCGCACAAGTAAAGTAAATTACGAGTTTACGTTTAGTCAATTTACGTTTGAAGTTAGGGGTTTAATTTAGATTTTAAATTTGAGAATTTTCTTAACAATCTATTAGCTTTATATATTTTTCTCGTGATTCACAGGAGGCTTTTCTCTGTGTGCGTGTTTTTTATCACACAGACTTTTACCTCCAAGCTACTGTTAATCATGCTTTAGCTCTCTTTACATTTTGTAAAGGGTTTTTCTTTTTTTTTCTTTTAATAAACATTGTAAAATCAAATTGAGACTTTATTTTAATGCCACTTTGAATTTTTATTTTTCCACGTTCTTGCTCGTGCGAGAGCAAGACCTGAAGCAAGAAGAATTTCCGTCTGAGATAGTCCGGACTTTTGTTGTGAACTGACCTTATAAGCAAAAGCACAGTTCACTGCAATATGTATTTCGTAATTTTATAGATCACCACCCGTTTGTTTCCCAATTATATAAATAAAATTAATTAATAAATATGTATTTCGTAATTTTAGATAGATAGATCACCACCCGTATGTTTTCCACTTATATAAATAAAATTAAAAACTTTATAAATACAACTTTTCAACAAATAAATATGTATTTCGTAATTTTATAGATCACCACCCGTTCGTTTTCCAATTATATAAATAAAATTAAATATTTTAGAAATACAGCCTTTCGCCAGTACTGCACTGGGCTTTGCGTCATGTGGTAAGCGTGTCCGTTCTCTAAATTAATAATAAACTGCTTTTCTTGAAGCGAAAAAATTACATAGTCAGATATAAAATCAAAAACATTTTTTTAATAATATTAAAATATTATTAAAAATCGGGTGTGGAGAACACAATTCAAGTTCATATTTGTGTGAAAATATCCTTCCAGACATTCAGACACGTGCTTGATCTTACTGTAGAATTATCTGTACACGCTGCTGGAGAAATACGGGGGTGAATCGGAAACTACGTGGCCTAACAAAGAAAACGAAGTGTTTTTTTTACAAAAAACATTTAATTTTTCAAAATAATCTCCTGCTCGCTCAACACACTTATTCCAACGATATTTCAAATTAATAATTTCTTCATTGTAGGTTGATGAATCCAAGTCCTCGAACTAGCTATTTACAGCAGCGTTTACCTCGGAATTAGACGAAAATCTCTTACCACCGACCCGTTTTTTCAGGTTTGGAGTGAGATTATAATCTCTGGGAGCCAAATCTGGGGAATAGGGCAAATCAGGCACTAATTCCAATTCATGAATTTTTGCCACTTCAATCGCAGACTTGTAGGAAGGCGCGTTATCCTGATGGAAAAGCACTCTCTTCTTTCTCAAAAAGGTATAAAACCCCTTACCACAATTAATAATCATATTCTAAATACGTATTTCGACAACTAAGTTTTCATCATCAGTAGGTAAAACCACTAATCAAGTAAACCACAAGTAAAGTTAACAGATATAAAAAAAACGCAACAACTTTACACGACGTCCACGTGTACACCAACGTTAAAATAAAAATAAACCAACTAAAAAATTACAACTTACCACTCTTAAGAAAAACGGCAACCACATGTGTTTATTCTCTAATTCGCACGCCTTCAACCTTTCTACCTCTTTTCTAAGAATGAAAAAGACAACTGTAAGGAATGAGACCGTTGTCCCCGTTAATTGTATTATGTTTGTTTTTAAAGATATGAATGCTTTTATATGCGTCAAGATCTCGGAGATTATCGATGGCTTTGATAAGTTTTAACACTTTAATCGATATATTGTGCTCTGTGTTTAATGAATGATTGGCCACGTTAGATTTTTCTGATCTATTGAATTTAATATGTAATGTGTGTTCTTTAAACCGGGTTATTATTAATCGTTTCGTTTGGCCTATATATTTCAAATTACAATCATCGTAATTAATTTCGTATATACCTGATTTCGAAATCAAATTAACTTCATCTTTGGTATTCCGTAGGAGACTTTTGATGGTATTTTCGGGCCGAAAGGCAACTTGGAGACCTCGTTCCTTAACTAAACTCTATTAATGTTTTTCGTGATTCGATGGTATAGTAAACACATGTACTTTTTTTCCTGGTTACGTTGAGATATCAAACTTGTAGATTCGCAGATTGCCTTTTTTAATTTCGTTTTTCTAATTGCCTTTTTTAATTTCGTTTTTCTAATTCATTTATTAATTATTTCTATATCAAAGCCATTATACTTCGCGATGTTTTCAATGAAATCTAATTCTACTTCATATCTCTCTTTTGTTAACGGAAACATCACAGAAAAAGTTCAAAACAATATATTACTGCTCTTTGTTTTTGAATTTCGAATTTTAGTTAATTTAATAACATATCTGAATAGTTAATTTATTAAGTTCGATTTGTTGATTGTTTAACTGCTGCTGATTTAATTGCAACATTCTACTTTTGAATAATTAGTTGTGCGTTTATTTATTTTTAAATTTACCAATACAAATAAAAGTAAGACGTTGTTACAATAGCAGTAATGAATAATTACTTCGAATAAACAGCATGAGTGAAACGCGTTGCAGGTTATGTTTTGTGTTAACGTGACTATCGGCCGGATAACTAACATATCGGCAATTACTCGACCCAAGTACCCGACAAATTATCCCCACGATAATCCGACGAATAAAGATATCTGTATATTGTAATATGACAAAAACAGAGTTGTCGAGAGGATAACGCTATCGGGAAGTATATCAAGACATTGTATAACCGGCCGTCAATGTTATGGAGATGTTGATTACAATTGATGTTGCGCCCATTCTCGGAGATCCCAACGTTATACATATTTTGTATTCAATTTGGCATGTTTTTCGTCACGCGATAAATGTCCCAAACGTTGACGCTTTCTGGGCGGTGAAACTGATGTGTTACTTAGATCTGCCTAATCGCACATATTGCTTTGCTATTAAAAATACAGATTTGATTTAGTACAACGGTAGATAACGATAACAATGAGAGAAACATGCAAGAAAATGTTAACAGGTTATATTTGCATATAAAGCATAACATATTGAACTTGGCTGTAGAAGACCCAATGAAATTCTTGAAAAATAAGTAGCTTTTGGCGGGATATTATTTGAATCACTCCTTATTCTGAAAGATTACTATAATAGGCACAGTATAAACCCACACTTCTTGTCGGCACCTTCTCGCTCAAGTTCTCCTTTTCTCGTAAACATGTGCTACAGTAATTCAGTCGTCTCAGTTTGTGTGAGAAAGTCAAACAGTCTGATATCCACTGCGCTTACTGTACCACATGTTTAAGAGAGAAAGAGAAAGTGCCAGGCATAATGCGCATATACGATTCTATTACAATAATTATCGCAACTAGTGATAAAGTTTATACTGTGCAATAGGTAACTGTAGGACGCTCGCTCGTTCATACGGTATAATAAGTGTAATACGAAATTCATGTGAAGCAGGCGCGGCTCGTGATGACGTATTTTGGTTTGCAGTACAATGATACGAGTGCCTCGTGTGTTTTCGGTGTTTACTAAATCAAACGTTACAGTTAGTACACGAGAATGCACGAAGCACTCGGATCATTGTACTGCAAACCAAAATACGTCATCACGAGCCGCGCCTGATGTGAAGTATAACTTAGCATTATTCTAAACTATACAATAATGCCAATTGAAGTTTTTGAGAAATTTATTACCAACTTAAAGAAATTTCGTTTGAGAAACAAATATGAACCTTAAAAATTAATCATTTTATTAAACAAAACAAGCTTTTTTTCTACGTTTGCTTCATCTTATGTTTAATAAACAGCCTACACCAGAAGCAAATCTGGTCTATTGTACTTTTTATTTATATGCTTTTCATTATTACAGCTAAAAGTTTTTGATAAATATTTTCTCTTGGCACAAAATTCTTCAAACCCATGACCAAGCATTGTGTAAATTTTCTTTGAAACCCATACCTTGATCAATATTTAGTTTGTCTGTGATAATTTAAACTTTTACGACTTTTATCATCGTCATTATTATGAAAAGACTAAAATCATAGATATTTTAGACAAAGAATTTCAGAAAAAAACACCACTATTTTAATGAATCTTATATTGCTCAGGCAAATATAAAAATCTAAAAATAACTGTAGTAGTAATAATCGAAATATTTATTAGCTTTATCGTCATAAACATAAATCTCAGATTTAAAGAAAGAGCCCACATTATTTTCGAATGTACATGACACACAAGTAAACTCCTTGCTAGTTGAGTAAATACAATAACTAAAGCATCTAAACCATATTATAAATATTTGGAATATTTTACAAATGACAAAAAAATACAATAACAACCATGACGTAAGAAGGAACATATTTACAGAACTGCGCCATGAAATTATGTAATATTTTCCTCAATATTTGTATATATTTAATCGAATTGATATTCCTCATATTTTAGTGCCGAAGGAATACAAATTTTAAGGGAAAATATAGTGATCGGTGCTTATTATTAATACGAGGACGATTCGTAAAGTAAGTTCAGTTTTCGCCTAGTGAGCAGAAGTGTGGGGATATTGCCGCTACCGCAGCGTTGCGGTGTAGTCTGGTTCAGTGTGAGTCTGGCAGTGCTAGCGAGAGAATTGTTCAGACATTCTTTCTTATTTTAATAAAATGGCTACCGCAAATGAAAATTCAGCCGACTACGAATTGCGTGCTATTATCCAACTTATGTGTGCAAAGAACATGAAGGCTGCTGAGATTCATTATGGATTTTTTTCTGTTTATGGTGAAAATGTCATGAGTGACAGTATGGTTAGAAGTTGGTGTCGTATCTTTCGGAAGGACGAACTAATGTCCATGATGAAAGACGGAGATGAAGACCAGCTGCTGTGACTAACAAACTTGTAGGTAATGTAGAAGAGAAAATTCGTGAAAAGCGGCGATTCACAATCACAGAACTGAGTGCCCTTTTCCCTCAAGTTTCACGTACAGTTTCGTACGAGGTTGTTATTGAATTTACATTACGTTGTTGTAGGTGAAAATTTCCTCCAAAGTTGAGACGAAAAGCCAGTCGATTCAGTTGGGTCGCTTTAACTCGCCTTCCTTTACCTACCAAAACCTCTAAAGTGTCATCAAACCTTTTCTGCAAGAAAAATCATGGTCACTCTCTTTTTGGACAAGAAAGCGTTCTTCTTGTAGACTTTATGGAACGAGGGACCACAATGAACACTAAAGTCTAGTATGTGGTAAAGCCACAGAGGCAGAGCTCTATGAACAGGGCATTAAAAAGCTGGTTCATCACTATGAGAAATGTCTCAATGTTAATGGCAACTATATAGATAAATAGCTGAAAGTTGTATATAATAAAAGCCTCTTCATATATTGGTGTTTTTTTTAGCTACATAACGTAACTTATCGCCGTCATATATACAATGCTAGTTGTATATAGCGCCAAAGAAGAAAAGGGATGAAAAGTATATGTGAGTAATGCCTTCATACAAAAAATCGCGATCCAATGTTCATGTAGTAATGAAAAAATGATTTTTCTTTATTCCAGTCCGGCCCTGTCTCAGTTATATACAAACAACGCTGAAATTTAAATTTAGAATAGAGGTAGTCTTCGCTGTGGTTATGTGCGTTCGCGATGGTATCCCTACACGAAAATCGAAATATTGATATGGTTTTAATTTATGTCAAAACAAGACAAAATAGTCTTTCGGCAAAAAATTTGAATTCCGAACGTTTCCCAAAATCGACGTTTTCCTTCGATTCGAAGGAAGTTTCTGCTATCCAAAATAATGGATAACAGGAACTAATTAATAATATTGAAGTCTCCACAGGTTCTATAAGTTGTATTTTCACCAATTTTATGAAATACAAAATTATTCTTCTTGCATTTAAACAATTACTTTTTTAATTAGTATATAACGTGCCTTCAAAAACCTTCCTCAATATAGTAGACTGTTTTTTAAGTAATTAAGTAATCAAAGATTGGTGCACATGCAAAACATTAGAAAACTTTAAACAGTTGTTATATATAGAATCAAATTATAAACGCTTATATTTTTTAAATTATTTTATTATAATGTTAAAGTTAAAACATAGAATATTTATTATTCAAAGTAACTATAAAACTGAACAAAAATTAGAAAATGGAGATTGGGTTTATTTCACTAATCAATGCTTACAGGATTCCCGGCAACAGTATAGTAATCTGTCAATTACTTACGCACAACTGCAAAACCATATACAAGGCTGTGTTATTAAATTTAGTGAAACAGGGGCAATAACTCGTAAACCTGGCGGTTGAGCACCTAGAAAACGTACACCAAATTGCATACACGATATTCAACGTCGAATGGACAACTCGCCCAAAAAATCAAACGCAAATCTATCACAAGTTTATTTTTCGGTGGGAACATATTATTTTAAAAACGGAGTTTTCGGCTTTTATATTAAATATTTTAAATATTTTGAAACTCTAAGAATTTATAAAATGATATATTAAATGAACGGCTAAGAAATTATCTATATATATTAATAGCTAAAAGAGTAAAAATTAGCAATTTCAAACTTTCAAATTGACATCTGAATATTAACATCGGTGCCTAATAAGGCGGTTCTAATAAACTTAAACCAACGTCTATCGTGGCTCAGTTAGTTAGAGCGACGGTTCGGCAAACCATAGACTTGGGTTTAAGTCCCAACGTGGACGTAAATTTTTCAAATCAAATTTCGTGTGATTTGCGTTGTAATTTGTATACAGCAATGCTTACATTCACATTTACTTCGCAAAATAACATACTTATTTCAAGTATTTAATTTAACAGCCGAAAACTCCAAGAATTTATCAAATGATATATATATATATATATATATATATATATGTATGTTACCGATTGCTATACATTAAAGGCAGTGGAAGATAAAAATAGGAGACATTGAAATGTCAGCTTAATTCTTACTATTTAATGTCTTGTATTTAAGATTAAGATATCATTTTGTATATAATTTGTGTCGCCAAGTGGTTAAATAATTTTCATGTATATTTTAACGTAATGACTTAACAAATATTTGAAATTAGTACTTTTTTATCATCACGAAATTATCAAAACATTTAAAAGGTTATGCATATGTGTAAATAAACAGTCCAAGTATTTACACTTACGACAGTAATCTGCTTTTCATAGTACCATAAATTTATCATAAAAGTAAAAACGTTTCGCTTGGCATTGCGTGCCACGCGAAATGTATTTTTTTTTATAATTAGTTTCTGCTAGCAACAAAAAACATATGTAAATTGATCGAATTACAAAAAAAAAACTTTGTAATATTAATTTTAATACGAATTTGTACTACTGACTAAATTAATTTTGGAGTTTATTTTTGCTAAAAATAACTTAAAATGTTTTCTAAACTGTTTTATTAAAAAATATGGTGTATTTGCAAAATGTCTTTAATATCATTGTATATTTTGTTTTCAGAAAAACAAACAATAAATTTTAAATAAATTGACATATATTGTTCATTACGTCTCGTACACAATGTATCTTAGAAAATTAGAATAGCCTTGTATTATAAATAGATTGTGTATTGACGTCAAATTAAAAAGCTTATTATATGCTCGTATTTTTATTTTCAATCAATGGATATCCATGCAATCAATCGCGCATAGACTGGAGGTCTCTCTGGTACGCTTTATTTATAACACAGCTCCTGCAAAATTTTACTTCGTTTTATAGTTATATACATACATACGCTTGCCATAAACTTAAAGAGTTTTTTTAAGAGGAAATTCCATTAAAAGCTTGTATCAATGCAATATACCGCATTTCAATCATGTCTGAAAATGAACCAAGCGTTATTAACCTAAAACTTTACCATACGCTTCATTTTAATAACAGCACTAAAACGTTTAAGATCTTTTAAAGTACATCACAAAATATTACACATTTTTGTTCGTTGCTGTTCAACACAAAGAGTAAAAATTATATGGAATTTAACCATTTAAATAAAATACAGGCAGAAGCGTTTTTCAAGAATAATATTAAGATTATTTCAAATCCAATCAATTTTTCCGTAAGCAAAATTCTCAAAAACATCTTTAGAATTAACTACAAATTTAAGGAGTAATCTTGAGCAAAACCCTGTAAAAATGAATACCTCCGATGCCATTTCATAAACGAAAATGAAAAACGTTAATTTTTAAAATTTGTTGACATCCAAGTATTTATATTCAGTAATATAGTTAAAACGAGAATTTACATGGACCTTGGCAAAGCCTTCGATCGACTTGGCCAAGCCTGCTATTTTGGAGACTAGGAGCTTATGGAATTATTGGGGAATATTGGTCATAATTGAAGGTTTTTTTTATTGAATTGCATTCAGATTCTACACAATGGTTTACTGTAGATCACTTCCATTTTCAGTTACCTCGGGTGTTTCGAAAGATAGTCACTTGAGCGCGATCCTATTCTTACTTTTAAACGATATCGCACTGTGTAAATTTCAGCAATTTTATTTTCTTCACTGACGACTTAAAACTTTACTTTGCGATTTCTTCTCAATACGATTATATTGACCTAGAAGCAGAGATAAATACCATTTCGTCGAGGTATAAGGGCAACCGCATGTCATTAAATATTCGAAAATATAAAATTATTTATCTCCTTCTTCAACAGAAAAAAAACACGACATACTTATACTCTATCAACGACTATTTACTAGAAAGGACAGTTCCTATCAAAGTATTTATAGACTCAACTATTCAGATTTAACCAATATTTATGGACATTATTCCAGAATGCCTGTAACCATCCGCCATCTAGGGGCTACTCCCCTCAACCCAACCCACAGTATTCTATAACACGCTATGAATATTGTATATGATCGTCAATTCCTTTTCCAATTACCTGGCGATGCTGCTGATAATGCAAAAAGAAAATTTTAAGCAGTTCTAAATAACAATCTAGGAACTCGTATTGTGCGCCGAATTGTTGACTTGTACGATGGCAAAGAAGTAGATTGTGTAGAAATGTGTAGTCACTAAAGAACTTTATATGCCCCTATTTCATCGGTAGATGTTGAGTGGTCGCTTTCAATGTATAAATGGTTTCACTTGACAAGACAATTATTAACACCTCATGTGTTATTAACTATCATTTGAACTCTGGATATAAACGGTGAACTGTCAGGATGTGTGATATGTTTCATAAACCCTGCAGTATTCCTACGGGATAAGATGTATTTACTCTTGGTAGTACTTGTTTCTCTATACGTATTTTGATACGCATGTAAAAAATGTTAAATTGGGATTTGGGATTTGGGATGTCCACCCATGATGTTCCTATGGTCCCATGATGGCATATTATAATATGAAAATGTTAATTCTCGGCTGTTGTTGCAGATACTTCTTGGTGAAACATTTTAACTTCATACAGTAAATAATAAAAATAAATTAAAACACTTGGCTTGTTTCACTATGAGATTTATTTAAATTCTCTAACATTTGTTTCGGCTGTTATGCCATTCTCAAAGAGATCTATAAATCTGGGATTTATAGATCTATAGATTTATAGATCTCTTTGAGAATGGCATAACAGCCGAAACAAATGTTAGAGAATTTAAATAAATCTCATAGTGAAACAAGCCAAGTGTTTTAATTTATTTTTATTATTTACTGTATGAAAATGTTAATTCTTAAAAACTCTGAACTTTTTAAATAGAAGATGAAGTTTGTAAGAAATAATATATTTTATTGAACTAATAATGCAATTAATTGTAATATATTTTATTGTTTATATCTCAGTGTGATTTGTATTATTTTATTACAAAATAAATAAAAAGTATAGGTCTTTTTCTTTGTTTTTCAGGGCAGTTTGTACTACACCTTCTAGTCAGCTGTTACAGAGTGCTGTAACAAAACGAAAATACAAAGGAATAGATTTTAGCGTAGATGTCAGTAACCAGCCATTTCAACATAATTTCTTATAGATACTTTTCTCTCTTTATTTAATAAGTTAAATAAAATATTTTGTTACAAATGAAACATGCATGCATTACACACATCTGTATCTGTACACATGGACATACGCCTCGGATTTTCCAACGTTCACTTCAGCCAAAGTCATGTGTTTCTGTCTCAATAGACTTCGTCGGTTTAAATATGTTCCTATTTCATCAGTAGATTATTATAAGTTTTTAGCGATTTATTGGTCGGCCCTGGTATATTCCTCTTTAATTTAATGTATCTCTACGTCATCTGCTTTTTGGGGATGAATTTCTAGAGATGGTGACGCGCGCGATGTTTTACGAACATATTCGTTTTACATCTCCGGAAGATTTGTGGTAGTACCTGCGTGTCTACACGCTACTTTAGCAGCTTGAATATATTTAATTGAATTAGTTGGATTACTAGAGTCTGCGGAGGTTGTTTAACCGAAATTCTAAATGTTGGTGCGTCGTGTTTGATTAGACTGAACTGTAATAACTCGATATACGGTCATGTGTATGCGTAACACTTTTGGCAAGGCGACAGCCTCGCCTGTAATACAAAACATTAACGTGTTATCCAAACACGACCTTACTCCGTATTTGTTGCATACACAAGACTATGCATCAGGGTTGTACATTTGTTCTAGAAACAACTTGTAAGTAAGACAAGGATCTTTCTCTGATATATATAGGCGATAGTTTAAGTCATAGAGATAGTAACAACCAGTCAGAGGTACGAACTGTGGGTACATCTTAATAACCACGTTCTACCCTGTCTTAGTTGAACTAAGCATAATGTGTATATCTTGTAAATAGTATTGTTATTCATTTTATAAGCGTTGATTAATTATAGTATGTAAACCGAACTTCGAATGTGTATCATTTAATTCTCCGCTCAGCCTCGAACCTGCACAACAATGTGGCCGCACAAACGGCCCACATTACAGTACATTAACCGTACCCTGCGACCATCTGAAGAATTTTTGTGCCGAGGGTAACTTCGGATGTCTTTTGTGTCTCGCTGTTGAGCTCTCGTAACACGAGAAGGGTGTAGGTCGTGCAGAAACCTTTTCGAGACATATATTCCAGATCCGACTCAATTTTGCAGAAGGGACCTTTGGAGCGACATCGAACAGCAATAGCCGAGAGCAGCAGTAAAACTATACCACTTAATTACTTAGGAATGGCTCTTTGTTCATTCCTCTAACAACAAAACTTACGTCAGTCCATAAGACGATAAGAGAACAAAAAATATTAGCTTCATAAAATATTTAAATTCGCCAAGCCATGTCGTCTTTTTCTTACCTATTTTTTTTTTTTTTGCTTCGTCGGCCATAATTTTTATGTACGAATATTTTTATTAAATTAGTTCACATTACCTTTAAATTTTCAGATTAATTTATCATAAATAAATACTATTGAGAAATTTATAAACTCAGTTGATTTAAAAGTTTTGGCATAAGAATGCAAATCCGTTGTTTTTGCTGTAATTTATCTGCGTTGTCGAATATGTATTATTAAGTTTAAATAATTAAGCAAAGAAATAATTATTTTGTGAACGTTTTGCTTAAGATCTTGTGTACACGTATTCCGATTTTTATAATTCGTTAGTACAATTTGTTTTTTTTCGATGTTTTAATCTTATATTAAGAATCTGTATATACTGTGCCATTCAAGAATTTTTGACGATAGAATTTTACACTTGCTTTCTGTTGTATTTAAAGAATTCATTTAAATTTGATATTAATTAATTTAATAACTATATAGATGGCATCATCCTTTACATGTTCCCTTTGTTTATACAGTTGGAGAATTATTCAGTTTTACCACGTTTTTCAAATAAACTTATCTCTTTTCCTATAATGTGAAACTTTTTTTTTTATTTGACATTACTTCCTGTCTTTCTGCAATTACTTTAGACCTTCTGTGGTAGGTTAGTTAGCACGAATACGAATTCCGCGTGTCGTATAATCTCGACGACAAGCAGCTCATAAATCGCACCCTTCTTAAATATGTAGTCAGTATAGCAACGTTTCATTAAGAATCTTCACGACCAGTTCACTGAGTTTTACGCCGTTGGCACTAGCTGGCTCTTTTGGTCAATTTAGATTTAACCCATCATCCACGCAAGGTAAGTCCGAGGAAAGTGGTTGTATTAAGCAACTTTTTAACAAGCCAGTTTTTCGTGGACTTTTATTGTTTGCACCTTTTGTAGGTAGCTGTTGAACAATCGTTTTCGATGTATCAATGGATTTACGGTGACATATAATTAATAACAAATGATCATATGTAACAATTACACTGACCTGCGAATTTAAACTCTCCGGATTTCCGGAATTGAAGTTCATTTTGCTGTATAAGTATATTTTATATTATAAAAAATACTATTGTATTAGTTCTTGTTTCTCTGTACGTATTTTTATTCACGTGAAAAATCCTAAATCGGGATTCATGATGTCCTCGCTCCGTCCCCTGGTACTGAAGTCACGTACCCCTGATGTTCAATTGCTAATTATTACGCTAAATAAGAGTTTACTTCGATATATAGTGGAATACATGTATCAGAATAATTGAAACATACATGAGTACGTAAACCCACCAGTTTTGTATAATACAAAGGTATTTTTAATAATATAAAATATTATTAAAAATCTGGTGTGAAGAACACAAATACAGGTTCACTGCTAGAACCTGTGAACCTGTATTTGTGTTCTTCACACCAGATTTTTAATAATATTTTATATTATTAAAAATAACCTTTGTGGAATACATGTGTTTAAAATACCATTCAAAAAGTATTGAAACGGTTTCAACGTAAATACATTAATTGGATTTTGAATAAAGTAAATATCGACAAACTCAGCTATACTTAGTACGAACGTTTGAAACTATTCATCTTTCAGTCTTTATCCAAATGGCGTAAAATTGTTCTCTTTAAACTCGGTTTTAATTGCTTAAACAACACGATCGATTATCCTCTACTCGTTTCTTTGTTTATGATACACGTGCTTTCATTAAAATCACATGGCGAGTATTTCATATGCTTGCCTTTTCACTATAAGGTACGTGCCTGTAATATGCCTATAAATTGTAAATTCAATTAGTTACAATGTATAAAAAAATTTCAACTATCTTTAATTTTTTTTCATTTTGTGGGATTTTCTCTTAATTTTAAGTTAATGTATAACAATAGATAAGTTGAGTTTATATCTATTGTATGTTTATGTAATAATAAATTGAGACAGGTTTTAATACAATTTTATTAAAATCCCCTGTATTTATTTATTTCCCATGAGAAGAAAAAAAAATTAAAAGTAGATATTAGTGTATAAATCACTTCTATGTCAAAAAGAAGGTCACACCAATAATTTATACGCTAAAATTTAAATTTTTCAACTAATCCAGTGCTGCAGGCTAGTCCACTGCTGCCTTGCTCAGCTCGTGGATACCACCAGGAAAACCTCTTCTAGGGCAGTTGTTTGCTATGTGGAAGCTAGTATCTGTTCAAACATTATATTGGACAATATTACGCACAATTTCTCCCCAATTCAAAAAAAAAATATGTTCGTATGCACTGACCTTATACGTTACAATTTATTTCATATATACCAGATTTATATTCTACACTTTTAGGTAACACCAAGGACAAAATTGAGGTAGAACATAAACCCGGTATATATGAAATAAATTGTAACGATTGCAGCCAAAAATATATCGGCCAAACTAGACGTTCAATTTCAACTCGTTACAAGGAACATATTTCCAACTTTAGATTCAACAGACCCGAAAAATCTAACGTTGCCCGACATATTTGGGACACAGGTCATTCTGTGCCGGCAAATAACCTTAGATTGATTAAAACTGTTAATAATTATAGAGAATTAGATAGTTATGAAAGTATTTATATATATAGAAATAAGAATAAATTAATGAATTCTGACAATGGACCAATCCCTCAGTCCAGTTTGTATGCCTTATTGTGACAATAGCATAATTTTTTTTTTTTACGCTTCATGTAAGTAGTATATAAGTGTTATTTCGATGTTAGGAATTTAGTATTATCCCACTGGCGATTTGGTGAAGAGCATATCTTGTAAGGTTTACCTTAGCCAAAAACGCTAGTTTAACATTTTTCAGTTTTTAAGGTTATTCTACTGAAGATGGCAACTTATTTGCCGAAATACGTATATAGTATTTATTGATATATATTGTGGTTAGGGTGTTTTTATTATATCTGATTCGTAAAGTATACGAACGATACTACGAAAAGCTGATTATCATAGCCAAGCAGCAAGAGAGAAGTTCTACATAAATATATGCGATTAAATTCGCCACAAAAATACAAAACCACTATTTCAAATATTGGAAACAAGTAATTTTTGTTGACGAAAGCAGGTAATATCTTTGGCAGTGATAGTTGAATTACTGTAAATGCGAATAAATAATTTAAAAAAAATATTTCCAACAGTAAAAAATTATGTTTTATTAATATATAAAAAAACATAACAAGATAAAATAAACTAAAAATACTTTAAGTAAGTTGTTATAAATATTTTAGTGTACCATCAACGAGAAAAACGAACTGTCAAATCAACTGCACAATATTTAAAATACAGTAATTCGAATTTCCTTGAACAAGACAGCTATCAAGTGTTAGTCAAAGATATAACGTTTCCGTATGAGAACCAGCTGTTAGTAGATTGTATATACCACATGTATCGCACAATTTGATTTACGAACAGGAAGCAACGGTTTCGTAAGTAGTCACCATTGTCACAAGGAAAATGCTATTGTTTGAAGTTCGATTGCTTTATATTTGTCTTTTTTATCAACGTAATCTTAGGCTTTCTAGACTTGATTACTTTAAGGAATTTCTTAGTCTGCAAATCGTGTATTTCATAACTTTTTTATTTCGCCTTGTCGCTGTTAAAAGACCAGAAAAGAAAGTTCTTTTTTTAAAACGATATAATAAAAATAAAATGCCCCTAACCTATCCATAACATGGAATAAAAAAGAAATCATTACCAGGTTCGGACTATAGAGTGAATAATCCATTATTTCAACATTTTGGACATTCAAATACTCAATCGTTCGAGAAGCAGTGTGAGCCGGAGCATTATCGTAATGAAAGAGGATGCTTTGGGAGCACTGAAGACAAAAACCCGTGGGGTACCATTTTGTATTAACAGTATGGCGGTTCTCCACCTCTATAGTGGAAACGTGTGCATTAATTAAAAAAATGTGGTGAACCATCTTTTTGCATCGACTCTTTTTATTTTTAACCACTTTTGTTGGAACCGACTCATTTTCAAATATCTACCGCCGATTACTGCTTTTTTCGAGATCGTAGCAGTATATCCGAGTTCCACTACCTATAATGATGTATACTAAATAAGACAAAGCCCCAAAGCGATATAGTGCAGATCACACGGTCTTCTTTTAACTGGAGTTAAATTGTGAGAAATCCAACGAGAACAAAGTCTTCACACCAATCTTTATAGTTTCTCGAATATTTCATACAGTAAGATGCCGGTCGTCTTCAATCGTGTCACGAACAAAACTAATATTGCTTTCAATAACAACGGTCTCTGGCTTAAGAACCCGAAACGTACCATTTAACAAAAATCCACTACGTTGAAATTTATTGTCACTAATGTTTAAAATTGTGAAATTTAAGTATTTGTTCATTCATTTTATGTATTGTTCATTACTTAAAACCTTGCAGTTTAGGAATAATGAAGTATATTAGTCAACTGTCACTATCGGGTAAAAACTAGGTAAATGTCAAACAAAATTTATAGCAAAATATCATGGCATATAAGAGAGGCTCAACGAAAAAAGAACGTGCCTCATATAATGGAGCGGTTTACAAAATAAGATGATTCTTATTTGCCACAATTCTTTTTAATTTACACAGTCATTTTTAATTTATCGACACGGAGTAGTTTGCATAAATTACACGATAAGCTGTATGTAAAATGTAAACACGTGCCTAAAAACTAAGACCTCATTTATATTAAATGTTGAAATAACACCGTACCACTTAAACCAATACATACTTAACTATTCGAGCATAATCCGTTAATGGATTTTCTTCCAATAGCCTAGATTACACATATTGTAAAGGTTTATGCGGAGTTTAAAAATGTTGCCGGTGAATGCAGATACTTATTTCTTATTGTATTCAAATACATTAAATGAAAAATCTTAAGAATATTTACTAAATTAATACTACCTAAAAAGTCATTAAACCCCAAAAATTTTTTAAATATTTGAAATCATGTATCCCTAACAATATTAACCGCATATAAAAGTATGCTTTTATATCACCGCTATTGCAACATCTTGTAGTATTATTTTTCTTTTTAAGCTATCTGTTTTTTGCTCCACATATTACCGACATAGGAGTATGTACGTTCTTGAGCTTTCAAGCTTTCAAGTTTCTAATATGATCTTGTAGGACATTCAGTATTTTACGCAGCTTGTTCATTTTATTTCACTGCTTGGTTGAAAGTGGGCTAGAGAGGACACGTCCATAGTTTACTGTCCTCACTATATTTATTAGAAACTATGTCTTACTCAAAAGTAAATGTTTCTTAAAATCGATACTAATTAAAACAACTTATTTAATTGTACAACTTCAGTTCTCTAAATCAAAGGGTAGATAGATTTATTCGCAGTTTGTGTTGTTAGTAACACTGCTGACTCACTTTTTTACCTCATGAAATTATATAGTTTTAATTAATACGGGTAATATAACTAATCAACTACATCTTTATCGTTTCCTGATAAAAAAATTCTTTAATTTTCTGAAGTTTGCCGCTTTTGTGTTTGTATATTTTCCTCTATATTGTTCTTCCCAAATATTAATATTTTTTTAATCCCATTTTTAAATTATATTATTTGCAAATATATGGAACTTAAAATATTAAAAAATCCGTTAGATATTTTATGCTATATATAATTCGTATTTTCAAGAGAAAACACACCCCTTATTCTGAGAAACCTGCGACATAATGGTCTCATATACTCGATCTTCTGGAACTTTCGTTAAGAATTTATATACCATTTTGATTGAACTATTAACTAATTACTTACAGCTTCTATTCTAATTATTTTTTAATAAGTAATTTTATTTATTATTGAGCCATTTTTTCTACACGTTAAAATTATACCGATCCCGTATTAAAATTGACATAATTTTAATAGCAACATTTACATCACGACTGTAAACTTTATCTAAACCATATCATGTGAGCTATTATTTTAAAGTACTCTTCGCAAGGAATATTTTAATGATATTAATTTCATTGACATCACTACCCTTTAGCGCACGTCTAATTAATTCTTAATTCTTAGACATCGCTACTTGTAATAAAATTGGTTACTCTTAAATTAGATCATAAAATGACCCTCTTCTACCACATGTTTTCTCTAGAGAAACCCTCTCTTAATCTTTGACCTTCAGTAAGTAAACACCTACCACTACGAGTATTTGTTCAATCATACACAGTGAAGCGCTGTCCAGCAGTTCCTTTGTTTTCTACCACATGTCGGTTCGCGACATTATTCAAAGGTAATCTCTGTATTGTCGATACAGATATTATTTTATTTTTCACTTAAGTATTATTTGTTCATTTCACCTTGGATACGGTTACCATAAACACGGTCATAACCCCCGTGGGCCTAATAACCGGGCATTATGGCCCATAATGTTCCATAACTTATTTACAGTTTTTAATGTTGTGTGAGTATAAATAAGGCCCGAGAAGAAAGGATATACGTTTTACAGACCTAATAATTTTAGTTTTTAACAAAGACTAAAGAAAAAAAGCAAATCTTTAGCATTCTTTAATCAAATTAAGAGTATCTAAACATTAACAACTCGAAAACATCAAAGTGTCAACAACTGTCTTTTAAAATACGTAAAACTTAATAATAATAATAAACTAAATTTATTTTCAATCTAAAGAAAGAATCAAATTTTTAAGATTATTTAGCAAAATTAAAAATACAGTTTTTAAAATGTCCTGAAAAATGATGTGATCCGAAGCTTTCCAAGTTTATTAAAGTTCTTGGAGGTAAAACATCTCCACTAGTACTTAGACAAGCCAGCGAGGATTTATCTCATGCTGAATTTAATAACATGCTGAATACTCTATTCTTAGAAGAAATATATCCTTCTGCTACAGATGCACTTTCTATTTCCCATGCATTTTTAGGATATCGAACGATGCACTGGCCTCAGCCTATTAGATCCCTAGCGACTGTCAACTGTCATGTCGTTGACAGTCGCTAGGGATCTCGGAACTTGTCCAATGTAATTGTCCAATGAATTTTCTGCTTAAGAAATTTATTTTGTAGAAAATAAAATCTTGTATGAACCACTGGCGTTGTGGCCCAGAGGCCCTCGGGCTGAATTAACGTCGACCTCAGAGCTATATAATCCCCATAACGGCCTTTGTACATACATAACTATTAATTACATTCACCAAGCTATTAATTTACGAAATGATAACTTACTTTTCAGTTTGAAAATACTTATTCGTCGATACCTCCATATATAGGTTTAATTTAATTGTCTTAAAATATTTCGAAGCGTAATTTCTTTCATGTAAATATTAAATAAAGGTTTATGGATAACATTGCTGTGCCTTCTTTTATTTAATAAATTGTATTTAATAAATATTTATTTCGGCATACTAAACACGTCCTGGACCTTTGAAGCTTATCATCACATAACTTTATTATATTTTAAATCATTTTCATTGGTGTTAGGACGCTACGGCTAGCACTAAATAAACCAACACAAGCCACAAGCGACCATCTTTTAACAATTTGGCGCTCCCGCTTGGTAAAATATACAACCCAGCTAGCTTCGGAAAGGTAACAATATACATACATACTATTCATCTTTGTCTCAGTTTTATATGTATCTATTAGGTAAATATAGTGAAGATGTCTGAAAAAAGGCAAGTGAGAAGGATATGGGAGGCAAGACCTGTCTGAAAAAAAAGAACTAAAACCTAAAAGTAAGCGGGGCAACGGCACAGAACGGATTCTCAACATGAAGCGTGAGTATTGAGATAGGGAATTTGTGAGGAAATAATTAATCAGGGGTTTTGAATGAAACTTCAACACCTTAGGGCAGCGATAAGGAAATGGCGGCTCGCCAAATCTGGCCCGCGACAAATCCAGCCCGCGACATGATTTGAACCGACCCGCGATCGGTAACAGCCATCTATATAAATACGGCTCTCGATATACATATTTGGTAGGTATTCATTAATTCATTATTCAGCAAAGCCCTGCGCTTCCTATAAAATGTGACAAGCATTGCCGCTGCTTACAAAAGTCAAGAAATATGAAAGAAGTTGTTTACATTAAATTACAAAGTTATTTAATTAGATTACAAGAATTACAAGATTACAAGAAGTTTCGTTTATTCTCTGGTCTAGTCAAGTATGTTTGTTGCGAAAAATTTCGAGGCATACTTAAATTTCACACATCTCCAGTGATGGCTGTATAAGCGCGCTGCGACTCAGTTAATGTTAATCAGACAGTGATTAAACAGCGGTGGAATTACAAGTGACGATATAAGGGTGATTTTACTGTGATTGTTTTGTAGCGTTTATAACTCGAACAAACGCGGTTCTTACACATGTCAATTGGGCAATAATTTATTTTAGGAGTGTGTTTTTATAAAGGATATAGAAGTTTTCATATATAAATCCATCAAAATGTCATCAAATAGAAAAAGAAAGGTGCATGCTGAGTGCTGATTATTTAAGGACGAATGGACTTATAAATATTTTTTTCACATTGCTTAATGATAAACCTATATCTCTTATCTGCAATGAAAAAGTTGCGGTTATTAAAGAGTTTAATATACAGCGCCATTTCAAGACTAAACATGGTCCTTGGATTTATGCTTCTCTTAGTAAAGAAAAGACCCAATCCAAAATTTAGTCATTGTCAAAACAGCTCCGAAAACAGCAAAATTTATTTAAACAACAAGATGCTACTGCGACAAACGTGACTAAAGCAAGTTACATGATCGCTCACAAAATTGCGAAATCTAATAAAACATTTGGTGAAAGCGAATTCGTGAAGGATTGTTTGATATTTTGTGCACAGATAAAAAAAACTTTTTATATCAATAAGTTTATCGCGCCGAACCATTACATCAAGGATTGAAAAAATTACCGAGAACACAACATCCCAACTTAAAAAGAAAATTGAAAGCTTTGTGGCTTTTTCGATAACAACAGACGAAATTACAGATGTATCCGATGCCGCTCAATTGCTTATTCTTGTGAGAAGTATTGACGATAAATTTAACATTATTCAAGAATTATATTAGAATTAAATCTTCCACTACATAAATTAATAAACATTACTACCGACGGTGCCCCGAACGTGGTGGGAACAAATCAAGGGTTTGTCGGTACATTCAACGAAAAATATCCCGACAACAATGTGATATTGTTGCATTGTGTGATACATCAAGAAGTGTTGTGTAAAGCGGCACTTCAAATAAAGCATGTCCTCCTTGATATCGTTGTCAAAATCATCAGTACCATTCGAGTTCAAGGACTAATACACAGACAAGATACAAGAATTCCTCGCGTCTATAGAATCAGATTATTCTGACTTGCCGTACAATAATAATGTCCGATGGCAAATTTAAATTAAAAAATAAATTTATTTGACCCGCCTAAATATTTTAATTATTCTATATGGCCCTTCTCTAAATCTATTTCCACATCCCTGCCTTAGGGTAATGGAGAGAAAAATAAGCTGGTGTTGATGCTAGGTAAATATACTATTACAGATATCGTTGTTCTTATTACTGCCAATCAGGGATGGGCGTTTACGCGTCGACTTTAATAGATTACATCTACGCGTCGACAATGCGTAGACAATAAATGTACACGTCGACAATGTAGACAATGTAGACTATCTCAAGTAAATAAAAATTGTGAGGTTATATTTTAATGTTTGTTCTGCTCCTAAGCGAGATACTCATTTTTGGCGCTAGGTTTTGTGTTATAACAATATGAGTGGACGCAAACGAAATAATAATTTTGTAAAATTAGAATTTGAATTAATTAAAGTAGGCGGAAGATATGCCGCCAAGTGCCTTGTTTGTACAAACACTTTAAAAAACACAGCTGCAAATAGGTTACAATCTCATAGGTGAGTAGTAAGTAGTGAGTACCTAATTATTGTTTAAATAAACATATAGGGTTTATTCTATGCTGTATTAAAACATTGAAAATATTTTCTTTTTGCTTTTTAGGAATATATGCATTGCTAAAAGTGAGACCCAGTCAACCGTCAAACGTATTGAAGAATCAAGAACTGCTGACAATAGTAAACAAGTACGTATAGTTGTTGCATTATAAAGTACATATTTCATTTATTATTTATATTCTATTATTTTAGTGCGAACAAGAAACCGCTGATTTAGAGGTTATGCATGCGTATGTGGTTTCAGAGGAAGGAACACTCACGCCAATGGATGCAACAACTAACCCGATTGCTATTGTCGATATTACTACACCGACAGCAAACTCTTCCGGGAGTTTTAAAAGAAACTTATCTGCTAATACACCAAGTGGAACCTTTAAACGACCTAAAACAATTTGCAGTTATTTTGATATTTTAAAGGAAGAAGAAGAAAAAAAAATTAATGAAGCTTTGTCTAGGTTTATATTTGGCTGCAATCTACCATTTAATATTGTTGAATCTCCCTTATTCAAAGATTTTATTAAATCCATTCGACCGGCTTATTTAGATAAGATTCCCAGTCGAAAGAAGCTAAGCACAACATTTTTAAATAAATGTTATGATGATTGCATAATTAAAACGAAACGACATGTAAAAGAAGAAGCAGTTATTTTATGTGACGGTTGGAAAAATGCTGCAAGCAATTCTAAGATAGTGGTGACAATGCTTCATAGTACAGATGGTGCAAATGCTTTTCTTGAGGCCTGGGATTTGACTATGAAGTCTGAAACTGGTGATAAACTTGCTGAAATAATTACAAAATCTGCTGATATTGCCAAAAAAAATATGATGTGAATGTGTATGGTATCGTTTCTGATCATGCTAGCGCTATGACTAAAATGGGGGCTCTTCTGAAGCACTCAATGTGGCATAGTACATGCAGTAGCCACACGGGCAACTTGCTCGCAAAAGATATATTGGATAAAAAGTTGGTCGAAAATGTGAAACTGGTACTAAAAGAATTTAAACAACCAGATTTTGAGAAAATAATAGTTATGAAAGGAGGCCATCGAATAAAACTTCCAGCCGAAACAAGATGGTGCTCTTACCGGGATTCCTTCAAGAACCTCTTGGAAAATGTCGATCACATGAAACAAATTATTGCGTCTACGAAAAAGAAAATTAAATCCAAAGTTATCGAATTAGTTTTTAGTGAGGATTTTGTCAATGAGGTTCGACAAAATTTAGAAACACACAATCCAGTTTGTGAATTAATCAATATGTGTCAAAATTCAGATACTTCTATTGCAGATTCGACAAATCTCTGGCTAGACTTAAAATTGCCAGAAAAATTTCATGAGCAATTGAAAACTCGACAGGAAATGGCTCTAAATGTATATGCATTATCAGCATTTTATTTTCACCCAGCATATAATATCAGTAAGCTTTCTGCAAAACATAAAAATATAATAAATTCATTCCTATTACAACAACTTGACAGCCAGGGACTAGAAGAATGGGATAAATTTAATACAAAAACAGGTATGTAATTTGATTATTCATATATGATATTTATTAATGTAATGTTTTTTAAATTTAAGGTATATTTCAAATTCTACACGAAAAAGATGTCAAAAAACCTTTAGTTTTTTGGAGACTGGCAAAAATGGAGTGCCCCAACTTAGCTGCTTTAGCAGTTAAACTGCTCAAAATACCGGCATCATCCGCACAGATTGAACGACTTTTTTCAAATTGGGGACACATTCACACGCTATTAAGAAACAGGTTGACATTTGAAAACTCCAAAAAGCTAATTCATATTTATTTTACTTTAAGGGCCGAAACGGCTGAAAATAGTGAATATAATTTCACTGAAGATGACGAAGAAGAAGAGATGCTGTAAGATAAAATATATAACTTTATAATTTATCTATATTATCTAAAAATGTGTAAGATTCATTTAAATAAAAAAGTGTAAAATTAATTTTGCTATTGTTTCCATTGTCTACATGGGTAGATGTGAAAAAATTTGTCTACGTCGACATCATTGTCGACACGTCGACAATTACATTGTCTACGGCATGTAGTCTACGCCGCCCATCACTGCTGCCAATAAGATCATTTTCAATATTGTCAAAAATTATAAAAACATTATATAAAAAAATTATAAACTTTATTAGATCCCTTAAATCATTTATTAATTAGTATGCATAAAGAATGAAAACACCCATATAATTTCGGAAACATTTTATCGGGTTGTAAGATGAAAATAAATATGAACTTTTAATCTTCAAAAATTAAATAAACAGCCTAGCGTGGAAAGGTTGGATCAAACGTTTTGTAGATTAGTTTTCACGGATGCGATAATTCGTTGATTGTGTTCAAAAATAAATAAATGCACTACCGAATAGAAATTCCATCCTGAAAGGAAGCCGCCAGTAAGTTCTGTAACTTAGAAGGTAACTTGGAGAAAATGTGATACCTAAATATGAAACTTAAAAGAGGCAGAGAGAAATTAATTAATGTTCTTTCTATTTTAAGAAAATAATTATCATCTCTCTAAATTTCAAATACTGCAAGGATTGAAATCTGAGCATCGTGAAATGCGTGGGACATTCCGCAGATGATACTTACTTCAATGTAACAAAAACAAGCATTTTTCACAACAAAATCTATAATCAGACGAAAGCCATTTTACAAGTAACAGTCTGTTTAATGGGCGTTAACAAAATTCACTGCACATTTAAGATATCACATTTATGTTTGGAATGGAATAGAAGTTTATGTTAACAATTTATGTAGGGACTATAATCTAACAAACTAGTCTATTACAAATGAAACAGACATGCAATATACACATCTGTAACTGCACACATGGACAATACACCTCGTATTTTCCAGCTTTTACTTCTGCTTAAGACACGTGTTTCTATATTGCATGTCTGTTTCATTTGTAACAAATGCGTAATACGTGCTTAACGTATTGATATACTTAAACCTTTTTTGTATATTTGCTGCCATCTGGCATCGTGTTAATGGACTTACACCTATATACGTATTTTCTCCCCTTCTGTACCTGCATAGCCGGTCAAGGGAAGGGTTGCCATTTTCGGCATAGTCTCTTTCGTCCTTAGATTCCTTAGATATTTCTGTAACATTCTTTGTTTATGTGTTTGTTAGCCACCGGAACAGACATGTCAGTCATGAAGAGCGTATTCTTATCCATCCTCAGTTCCCCTTGTATTCAACCATTTTTCGAGTAATTTTCTGTGAATCTTCTAAGAATGCATTCTGTAATGAATTATCTAGAACTGAGATTCTGTTGCTCTAAAGAGGAAAGATCGTCGTCAGTTATCGTTTAATTGCTCATGCTTCCAGGATGTTAAATTACAGATAAATGCTATCGGTGAGCTCTCCTTACTGGTTACCTGGCTGAAAATTGAGGTCCAATTGCTCACGGAACGGATCAAGTCTAAATCCTGCAACTCAGCAGAATCTACTGTTTGGGCGTATGTGGCTGGGTTTGACACTTCCGCGTAATCACGTGTCGTAAATCCGTAATAACTAATTTTTGTTGAATCGTCGTTGATTCAACTGAATAGAAGGTCTTCTCTCGCTCAGTGGTTCGCAGAATAAAAAACACTTGTTGAAGGCACAACACTCTTTAATTACTAAATTCAGAAAACTAATGTTACATAAGCCGCAACAAAATATAATGACTACAAAAACTTGGTGACATTTCTAATTTTAGTAACGCTTGAAGCTGTTCGGAATGGCACGTGTGATTCCATTGATGGATCTCAGCAAACTTAAACTTAATTCAAAAATATTAGACAGGTAAAGAAAAATTCAATCATAGGTCTGCACCCTATTTCTTACGATTGGTCGAAACAGGATAGATACATGGTTTTACCCAGACTCAACCTTAGATAAATCGTGTTTCGCAAATACTTATTGTTTAATATAAGAGACCTTTGAAAATGTAACCGTAATGAAAATTTGTAAAGAGTCCGTCTGGTTTAACGTTTATCACAAGAGGCGGTAAGCTTTTGATTTAAACATTAAAAGGCTTAACTGATGTGCCTAAACATTTGGTGACCATAGCGGCTATACCTTAAGTAGAAGCAATACAAAATAGAAAAAGGCCTGAATAAACAACAATAAATTAGATGATAAATTCATATTTCAAAACACATTTTCTAAGAAGGATGAAGTAATTAAAAGTACGTTATAAAATTGTGTTTAACACTGTCATAAACATTAATAACGGGGAATGCCTGGTCTCTCTGAATGAAGTGAATAAATTGCAAATGATAAAGAAATCTTTCTTAAATAGAATTTAATTAATTAATCGAAAATAACGTTATCCAGATTTCTGGACATCTACTATGGGTAAAATTGATCCATTAGTAACCCAAAAGATTTTATACGGAGTTGCTGAGTGAGGGAGAGATAAGAGGAAAAATAATATAATTATTCCTAATTTTAAGAAGAAATCAGATCAGGCGGCAAGATATGATGTGAGCGTTGTTTGGTCCATTTTTTCGCATTTGGATGTGAATTTGGAAACGGTCGCAAATTCAATATTAGGAAAATACGATCCGTCGATAAAGTAGAAGAAAAAACCTATAAAAGTGATACTCCGAAATTTCGACATTTTTGAGATTCTCTGTAATTGAAAAAAAATCAATTCCAAAGGTCAATAATATTTACCTCATGAGAGAAAACACCTCCACAAGTACAACTATGTAAAACAGTCAAACAGCAACTGATCGATTGCAAAAAAAAGCTAGAGAAACATCTCACCATAAAATATATCGCAAAGTTTAACGCAGAGAAAAACCGAATGAGTCCAACAGAAATTATACTTTCCATTTGATATACCAGAATGTGCGAGAAATTAATTCTAAACTTGGCAACATTCGTGCCATAAATAACACAATTGAAGCTGATGCCAAGTTTTGGTCTCTCATATCCGAAAACAAATACCCTTGTTTAAAACAAATAACTGTTCAGTTAACAGGATTCCTCGGATCAACTTACTTGTGCGAGTATGCATTTTCAGAAATGAAAATTGTTAAAACGAAATATCGCAATCGACTGACTATCGAACTTCTCTGAGCATGCCTGCCGTTGGCACTCAGTAATTACGAACCGTCCTTCGATAATAAGTTTGTGGATGATATGTAGTGCCATGCATTAACATCTAAATTCTAAATGAAGCCAGTGATTTCTGACTTTGTAATTTTGTTAGATGTTTAACTTATACAAGTATAATATACTTTGTATTTATATATTATAAGTACCTAATTGCAATAAATCATTTTCATTAATCTTTTTTTTTTTATTGTAACCAGGCTACTCCTAGTACATAGTCGGTAGTCCTACGTGTCGATCTCTTGTCACCTAAATGTTTTGTGGTAGCTCGCAATCCCTAAAAGTCTGAGCACCCCTGATATAGAATATTATTATTATTTATAAAAATAATTAACGCACATTACAATTACTTACTAAAGCTACTTATTTCCCTATATCTAAAGCACGAGTTTTATATTATGAAAATATTGATTTTATAAATTAATATTTAATTTTGTAATAATGTGTGATTTCGTAGTTGCAGATAGAATGTTATTCAAGGTAAATGTATAGATGTCATCACTTACTTTGAGACCCATGAGAAAAAATAAACCTGAAACAGTTGAAAATCGCAACTAAAAATGGAACCCATCTAGACGTAAGGTAAAAACATCATCGTATTCTAAATATAAAATCATATTATCTCTATAAAATAATCTTTAATAATAAACAAAATATGGGATAGAATAGTTAAAGGAATTCGCGTTAGTGACTTTAAACAATTTCTAAAAATAGTTTTTGATTCTTCTCTTGCTTTATTTTGCACTAAAACAAGGATGTTATTATACATTGACTTTATACATCATTTATTAAGATCAATGCGTTGTAAGTAAACACCGGAAGCAAAGCTTTCGAACACCAAAATTTTAATAAAAACACGCAAACATTATTTTTAATATCCAAGGGTTTACTTAATTCTAATGGAGAAAGCTACAGAAATAAAATTGACGAGGTGATTTATGGCAGTAAATTCCAGGCAGACTTTATAACATTATTGCGCAGACAGCTCGATCATCAATCGTTACTGTCCGTGTAAATATTTGAAGATCATTGAAGTGAAACAGAATTCTGAGGATAACAGTATATTTTTAATTAATCTCAGATGACTGATTAATAAACATTTCTTTTCATTTACAGAATAAAAATAAACAATAAAAATGCCAAACCGTAATTTCTTTAATTTATAAATATCGAAATAATACTTACTTTAGAAGACGCACTTTTGATAAATAAAAAACTAAGGGTTTTTTTAGAGCAAAACCTAATGCTTAAAAAGCATTGAATACAGTAGAATTCGGGAAAGATTATCAATTGGTCATAAATACCTGAGTAAATTAACGAACCAATGTAATTACATGACTTGTCTTTAATAATTATGTATGTCTGACAACATACAAATATATGAAACAAAACATTGAAAATTATACATATTAATTTCTACGACACAGAGTGAAACAAAATAAGAAGATGCATGCGATTTCTTTTGACGACACAGTAATATCATAAAATTAGTTTAAAAAAAATCAATGTATCCTTAATCTGGCTTGTAGGCTTCCTCGGTTGTTGTTCTTGAATGCATATATGGTTCTGGTCTCAAAACACGTCCTGGACTCTTTCTTGGACGAAGATTCATCCACTGTTACAAGGTACATCTGCAGGGCTACCATTCTTGTCGTTACTGTACTGAAACTGTTTCAGTTTCATGCTTAGTTTCAGTTCAACTACGGTAAGTGTAGTAGCAGCCTGTAATGGGCTGAAATCGCCCTTGATTCACTTTTCGACGTTTATTCATAATTTTTGGACGGACCTGTATATTATCGATTTTCGCTCATATTTTGTAATTTTTATTTTTAGAAATTCTTATTGATGTTCTTTGGCGAATATTTATCCTATTCTTAGATATAATTAGAAATTTCATCATAGTAATCTTCTAAGTTGATTTAAATTTAATTAAAAATTGCGATATTTTTCACATTGATGTAGGCAACTTTGTTTTCATTATAGGTTTGGTTTAATATATGGTTCATATTTTACGCGTGTAATGGCGCTGGACCTGTCGATAATAATAATCGAGTTAACAAATCGTGAACAGTCATTTTGGTAATTGGGTTAATTCGTACCAGTTTTAATGCGAATCATTATGTTAAAATTAATTTAGAACATTTTACGGCTTTGTTTGCAGTGAATTCCGTTAGAACTGACATTAATATTTTCATATAAGATCTTCTTGGTTATTGTAGCATCAGAGTCATCTCGTCTTCATTCTTCTAGAGCAGCGTTTCTTAAACTGTGTTCCGCGCAACCCCGGGGTTCCGTGGAGATCACTCAGGGGTTCCGCAAAGTTACGTGCTTTTTTTATAACATTCAAGGAAGTAACATAAAAAAAGTAATAAAAATTTAACGGCACAACTAAATTCCACTTACTAATCTGGACAGTCGGTGCAAATGCGACAGTCCGACGTCGCGAATTGTAACGGCGCCGTCGGAACAATTTTTGGTATTTAAAAGCAGCCGCCCTGGTATAATCACGGGAAATCCCGGTATCGGTGATTCCCCGGCTCAATTCTTTATTGATCATTACACTGCGAGTATCCGGGGATAATAGTCACTTGCCGATGTGTGTCTTATAAATAAAGTGATTGAAAATTAAAATAAAGTGATTGAAAGATAAATAAACTGATTGAAAGTAAAGTAAAAAAGTAAAGTGATTTTGTTTATTGATAAACTTTATTGGTTCTGTCTAAAACCAATTGTTTAAAACCAAACTGTCTAAAAACTGTGTTAAAACCTAGAAATTGTAATTGTTTGTGTTTAATATTTCACTGTTAAAAATAATATCAACGTAAGTATCCTTTAAACTTTATTCGGTCTTAAGGGGGAGTTCTCATTTTTTGAATAAAAACACGACGATTTTTAATAATTTTTTTTAAAGAGGATTGTTTTTTTATATATAGAAACTTTTTTTTAATGCGTTACGCATATCTTTGCAAAAACAAATTGTGTTTTAATTTGCCATAATTTGCCTCTGTATCAGAGGGCGTTAAAGTTGACGCCCGAAAAACGAGATACCAAACGGTAGCAAAGATTACTTCTGTTGAGTAAAATAGGATCTTTTCAAAAAATTAAAAATTATAAGAATGGCGCGCATTTTACTAAAAATTTGAAAAAACGACCTTTTTAGATTAGGAAAAGTGGAATTAAAACTGAAATATAGCATTTTTTATAGCATATAGCAGTTTGCCCACTGGTGTACACGTTTACAAACATAATACAAAAAGATCTAGACCTAGATTGGTCAATTAGCGTCTGAGAAATTCTTATTACCGATTTCAGAAACATAATTTTGGGAAAAATTTGCTTAAACTTTATACGAGTGATGTATACAGCTTGCATACAAGTGATACATAAAGCTATAACTTTTATACGGAACCAAGTACTTATTCTAGACTTATTCTGGACACATATAGCATTAAGATAATAAAAGAAAAAAAAACTTTTTTAATTAAAAAATGAGAACTCCCTCTTAAAATGTAACTGGTGCTGTTATTTTTGTCTTAAAACCATTTTCGATATTTTGTTGCAGGATGGAGAGGTGGCTTAAAGAAGGCACTTTAAAGCGTACTGCTGCAGAACTTCACTCTTCTGTTTCGGACCCAGCAACTAGCTCCTTGCTAAAGATAACTGTGGTAATAATAAAAGTGGTGCAACTGAAATCGCCACAAACGAAATTAGGCCAGTAATGGCCTCTACAAGTAATCAACCAAGAGCAGTTACTAAAAAACTAAGGAAATATGATGAAAGTTATATGTTTAGGATTCATGAACGATAATGATAATCCTCAGTGTGTTATATGCAACAAAGTTCTACCAAATAGCTCTATGGCTCCAGCTAAAATGCGTCGTCATTTATAATCTGTTCATGGCGAGCTTAAAGAAAAAAATGTTGAATTCTTCATTCGGAAGCGTGACGAACTTTTAAAATTAAAAACGGTTAGGGTTCAAACCACAAAAACGGTGAATGAAAAAGCATGTGAGGCTTCTTACTTAGTCAGCTATCTGATAGCTCAACGCGGTGAAGCATACTCAATTGAGGAAAATCTTATTAAACCTTCATGTATGGAGATGGTAAAATGTGTGTTAGGTGAAAAATCTGCAAAAGAAATGGCTAAGATTCCACTTTCGAATGACACGGTAGCTCAGCGCGTCAGAGATTTAGCAGCCAATATAAAGAATGAACTTACTTTTCGTCTCAAATCATGCAAATTTTCATTACAAATGCATGACTCAACCGATGTATCTGGTCTCGCAATATTAATTGTAATCGTTAGATATCAGCACGAAAACGCATTATTGGAAGATCTTCTTTTATGCAAATCTCTACCAACACGTACTACTGGAGTCGAAATATTTGGTCTTCTAAATTCTTTTCTTGAAGAGAATAAAATACCATGGGACAACTGTATTGATATCTGTACCGATGGAGCAAAGGCCATGAGTGGCATAATTAATTGGGCTGTACAGCTTATTAAAAATATAGCTAAAAACTGTTCTAGTAGCGACTGTATGATCCATAGGCAAGCACTTGCTGCTAAAAAATTATCCCCCAGTTATAAGAATGCTCTTGATGGGGTCATCGAAATCATTAACTTCATAAAATCTCGACCGCTAAATAATCGTTTATTCAAAATACTCTGTGAGGAGATTGGAAGTGTACATACATCTCTTCTTTTACATACTGAAGTCAGATGGTTATCTCGAGGAAAGATACTAACCCGTTTTCTTGAGTTAAGGGACGAGGTGCGTGCTTTTTTTTAGAACACAATTTTGAACTGAAACGTCGATTATTTGATAGAAATTGGTTACTTAAAATTGCCTATGTAAGCGACATTTTTACAAAGATAAATGAACTTAATTTAACCCTCCAGGGCAAACAAGTAAATGTATTTATTGCCCACGAAAAAATTCTTGCTTTCAAGAAAAAAATAGAATTTTGGACAATTTGTATGCGCTCCAACAAGTTTGATTGTTTCCCAACAATAAAAGGCTCTTTAGAAGAAGAAGGGGTTGAAATGGCAGAGGCATCTATTGAAGAAATTATTCAATATCTGAAAGGATTGAGTGAATCTTTTAATAAGTATTTTCCAAATGAACAGCAGATTAAATATCAAAATGAATTATGGATTAAAAACCCATTTATTTTCAATGCACGGCCTTCGACCATGTCAACGGAAGAATACGAAACTTTTATTGAAATGACATCTGATTCATCATTGCAAAATAAATTTAAATTAATGCCATTAACGGAATTCTGGTGCAGTATAAAAGATGAATATCCTCAATTGTCGCAAAAGGCCGTGTTGGTACTTTTACCATTTGTAACCACATATATGTGCGAAACGGGGTTCTCAGCTTATTTGTCGACAAAAACTAAATACCGGAACAGACTTGATGCCGAACCTGACTTAAGAATTCAACTTTCATCAATTAAGCCTAATATTAAGTATATTTGTGATAATAAAAAGCAATATCACTCATCCAATTAAAATTAAAATTTAAAAGTCCTGTAAATGTAAATTTAAGTTGTTTTAAGAACTTTTGTGTTAATTTTTTAATTACTTTTTGAAGAAAATAAATATTTTTTGAAATAATTGTCATTTTTGTTGCATATAATCCATTTACAGAATGTTGCATTAAAAGCACACTATTGAAACAAACCAGGGGTTCCACAATAAAAGTGACTACTAAAAAGGGTTCCACTCAAATCCAATCAAAAAGATTAAGAAACGCTGTTCTAGAGTATCTAGAGTATAGTTTTCGATTAATAATTCTTAATGAAGTACGTAATTAATTAACATTCTTTGTCATTTAGATTCCGAATTTTATTGTCTTAATTTTGATGTAGCGAAATGATGTTCTAATCATGTATTACTTCAGTAATTTCTTCTCTACGGTAGCTTCACCTGTCGGTTAATTTTGTAAGAATTTCGTATATAACTAGTTGAGAAATTCTGGTCCTTTCTTTTGCTGTTGAGTCTCATTAAGTAACACGTTGTACTGAAGACGTATTGCGCGATTATTAATGACTTCTTATAAGTAATTTTATTTACTTCGCTATGTGGCTTATAGTCATTATAATTAATTTGTACGTCTGAAGGTCCATTTAGTTACGGAAAGGCCGTTTTTGATATATTTTTGCCCGAAATTGGTGTTCATGCGGAGCACGTTTTTAAAGGTTAACCCTGTCTTAATTAGGGTCCATTTAGTTACGGAAAGGCCGTTTTTGGTATATTTTTGCCCGAAATTGGTGTTCATGCGGAGCACGTTTTTAAAAGTTAAGCATGTCTTAATTAGGGTCCGAGTACATGGTCGTTTCCTTGTACATCGTCGTTTGCAAGTACGATGTCGTTCTGCTAGTACATGGGGCAGTTTGCCAGTACGCCAGCAAGTATTTTTTAAGCACGTGGTATTTGGGCAAGTTAAGGCTATTTGCACAAGTTACGGTTACTTCTCAACCACGTGGTATTTTTTTCTTGGAATTGTTCGAGCACATGGCTTTCCTTTTCATCAAGCAATCATTAGTTCAACAGTCTGGTGATCGTTTTTCCAAGACGTTATTACCATCGAAATTGTAAGGTAGTGGAATTACTGCAATCCACAAGGTATAAACTGTATAAATATTTTTCTCGGAGGACTACAGACAATCCAAAAGTAACTTTCTCCGACAGAATCGTTAGCGTCTATTGAATAAGTTTATTGTAAATTTAGAGTCATCCATTTTCCACTTTTTCTATATTTCATTTAGTAAAATTTAAGCAATCGATACCCCTAATTTTGAGTATACAGGCTAATCGAATTTATTGTGTCATTACGTACTAGGGTCATATCATTTTTTTATTCGATTAATTGTTGTTAACGTAAGAAACTTTTCTAAATTTTAAATATTAATTATCACTATGTAGAATGGTATAGACCAACGTAGTGTCAATTTTTCTATCATAATTGCGTCGTTTAATTTTTTTATTACAATCTTAAACTGTAGATTGATTTGTTTTTTTTTCTGATATTTCATAAACTAATTAGTATACTGAATGTACAAAAATTTCGATGAGAGATTTATCGAAAGATCCTTCGATAAATTAACCCTCTTTGTGCTTATGTTGTATCAATTTACTTCGTTTTTCTAAGTTCAGTTATATACCTCACTGTTATTTCTATTTAACGTCAGTAGTTATTTGTTTTTAATGCATATTAAATGTGCATGAATTTCTTTTTTTTATTATAATATACCAAATTACTATACTGGGTGAACCATTTATTCGGAGTCACTATTTACTTTAATTTATATTTTTTTTGTATTCATTAACCCTGTTGGTCAATGATATTAGTGAATTATGATTTTTTATTGTTTTGTTTTCTTGTTGGATGTTAATAAACTATTTCTTGTTATTGTTATATTACTCGGTGTTTTATTGTTATGGTAACAATTGTCCACGTATTTACCTGCGATTTAGTTAACTTATTGTCGGTGGTGTCTGTGTTCACTCTACCGCCACGAGAGTATAAGCACGGTGGCGCCTATTAGAAAAGAACCTCCCCTAGCTTGCCTCTTAACTGAGCTGGTCTCTCAGCCGAATATCTCCAGGGTAATCGTGTTATTGGGGTAAGTTAGTAAATCAACTAGTGCTTGAGGAAGCACGTAGCAAGCCCTGAAAATGAGGAAGCCCTGAAAACGACTCTTCCAACAGTGGATGAAACCAGAAAGGAGGCAGAGCCAAAAACGTGGTTCCAACTCGGAATCCTAGATGCAATCATGAATATAATTTTATCTAATGCCTAGAAATATCACTGACCTTTTTCCTCTAAATTTTGATTATCAGACACCTCAAAAATTCTTTGGAGTTTAATATCGAACTAGTATGATAGTCCAGCTTGAAGAACGTCCCTCATATTACCCTCATACTGTTATTTTATTCAAATAATTTAATTATGAAAGGTAGGTTTTACAGTTAATAATATCCCATGTTTATATGTTTCTACTAACTCTCGCTTTTCACAAATGAATTTGTTTATTGAATTCTAGTTGATAATAATCTAAAGACAATTCCAGTTTTAACTGGACGATTAGGTTATATTATCGATTTAAATTAGCGCTTCTTTTACCTTTCAGCTAATATGTTTTCTACTATTCTAGTTTCATTCTAAAATAGAAGGATTTATTATTATATTTTAACTACTTACATAAAATTTAGTGTACAATACTTTCATTAATAAATTATGTAAATTTAACATATTTTCGAATCACAAAAACCTGTCACGTATATACGTCACATGTCAATTATAACAATTCCCGTTTCTGTATGTATCATTCATTAAAAATGAGAGACTTAAATTTGACTTTGCAGTACCAATTTAATTCATACTGCAAGGCAATTTAATTGTTTATAGATACCGGTTTGAAAAATATTGTATCAAAAATCACACAAAAAAAAAATATTTTCTTTGTATACTGTCATTTATATTTTATATCCTTGATAAAGGCATCATTGGCGTAACATGTAGGGTTGTTTTAAATATATATACTTTAAAGTAAAGCCAGACCTTTAATCGCCAACTGATTGAATTTACTATATATATATATATATATATATATATATATATATATATATATATATGAAAAAATGTGTGAAAGTCGTATCCACCCTGGAATGTGCAGACGCCAGCGTTTCATGGTTTTACCAATCATCGGTGTACCTACATCCAGGAATAGACACGATTTTCATTTCTATACGAAGTGTATATATACTAATTGTGATAAACGTAATGTTAATGAGAATTAATAATCAATAAATTCTCACATTACTGCCAATGCCGCTCTAATTCGTTGCATTAATTTCTACACCTGACAAAATCACATTTGCCTAAGAATGTAGCTGCAACGCGTCGCGGCGCCAACTGACCGAGTTGTGCGGGAAAATGAAAAAATGTGTGAAAGTCGTATCCACCCTGGAATGTGCAGACGCCAGCGTTTTATGGTTTTACCAATCATCGGTGCACCTACATCCAGGAATAGACACGACTTTCATTTCTATACGAAGTGTATATATACTAATTGTGATAAACGTAATGTTAATGAGAATTAATAATCAATAAATTCTCACATTACTGCCAATGCCGCTCTAATTCGTTGCATTAATTTCTACACCTGACAAAATCACATTTGCCTAAGAATGTAGTTGCAACGCGTCGCGGCGCCAACTGACAGAGTTGTACGGGAAAATGAAAAAATGTGTGAAAGTCGTATTCACCCTGGAATGTGCAGACGCCAGCGTTTCATGGTTTTACCAATCATCGGTGCACCTACATCCAGAAATAGACACGACTTCCATTTCTATACGAAGTGTATATATACTAATTGTGATAAACGTAATGTTAATGAGAATTAATAATCAATAAATTCTCACATTACTGCCAATGCCGCTCTAATTCGTTGCATTAATTTCTACACCTGACAAAATCACATTTGCCTAAGAATGTAGCTGCAACGCGTCGCGGCGCCAACTGACCGAGTTGTACGGGAAAATGAAAAAATGTGTGAAAGTCGTATCCACCCTGGAATGTGCAGACGCCAGCGTTTCATGGTTTTACCAATCATCGGTGCACCTACGACTTTCACACATTTTTTCATTTTCCCGTACAACTCGGTCAGTTGGCCGCGACGCGTTGCAACTACATTCTTAGGCAAATGTGATTTTGTCAGGTGTAGAAATTAATGCAACGAATTAGAGCGGCATTGGCAGTAATGTGAGAATTTATTGATTATTAATTCTCATTAACATTACGTTTATCACAATTAGTATATATACACTTCGTATAGAAATGAAAGTCGTGTCTATTCCTGGATGTAGGTGCACCGATGATTGGTAAAACCATGAAACGCTGGCGTCTGCACATTCCAGGGTGGATACGACTTTCACACATTTTTTCATTTTCCCGTACAACTCGGTCAGTTGGGGCCGCGACGCGTTGCAGCTACATTCTTAGGCAAATGTGATTTTGTCAGGTGTAGAAATTAATGCAACGAATTAGAGCTGCATTGGCAGTAATGTGAGAATTTATTGATTATTAATTCTCACTAACATTACGTTTATCACATATATATATATATATATATATATATATATATATATATATATATATATAAGTGATTAGATAATTTCTTCGCCGTTCATTAAATATAACATTTGATAAATTATTGGAGGTTTTCGGCTTTTATATGAAATATTTACAAATATCAAGTTAGTATGTATGTAATTGCAAAGTAAGGGGGGATGTAAACATTGCTGTCTACAAATTACAAAGCAAATCATACGAAATTTTTAATTGAAAAAATGTCTATGTTGGGACTCGAACCCAAGTCTACAGCTTGCCGGGCTGTCGTCATTACCACTAAACCACAATAGACCCAGGTTCAAGCAGATGCCTATTTTGAAATTAGATGTGAGTTATTGAAAGTAGATGTCAGTGTTTTGAGAGCAGATGTCAGATTTGAATGCTTGAAAATGCTAATTATTACTCCAAAGCTATATGAGTGATTAGATATGAGCTAGTGTCCTATAGTACGGCTAGCGCTAGCTGCGAAACACATATGGTGAATGTGACAACGTCACTTCCATGCTGGCTGTCGAGAGTAAAATATCTAATGTAGAGTCACATTTTGTCGTATGCCTATTTATTGTATGCAGTTAATCTAATAGTTTCTTTTGGTAACGGTTGCTTGTTTCTCTTTTCGGCATATTTATTATTATTTCCGTTGATACTGATTATATATCTACTTTGCTTCCATTGCTTCAAAATATGTAATTTGTTTTGACATAATTTGGAGAAAAACAATCAGTAAGCAAACAAGGACTCCATTAGTCTTGAGATCGCCTTCCGAAGGTTGCAATATTTTGGTGGACCCGTTCTCCATGTTCGTCGCTTACGTCGCCCAAGTTTTCCGGGAACAAATCGAGATCAGCATTCAGAAAGTAAATTTTTAAAGACATGTTATATCCCATTTCTCTGTAAGCCTGTAAGACCTAAGTACTTCAGTCCCATGATCTTTGTAAATTTGGGCACTGATATTTCCGAGAAAATTGGTCAATAGAGTTTGGTGGTTTTGGGATAGGAAGTTCTTCACTATGTTCGACGGGCCATAAAGCTGATGGTAAATTGGAGTACTGCACAGTATGTTTGAACTTCGATCCGATCCACAACTAACAATTTGTGGCATCATTGGTACTGCAACTAAAACTGTTCCAGTGTAACAACAGTAGTAGCAGTCCAGAAGACGTGAATTGTAGCAATAGACGAAACGTCGGCCAAGAAGGAAGCAGTACCAAGAACGCAGTTTCCGGCCGGAATCCACGAAGCAATCATGGACAACGATTAATTGCACGTTACCTTATTATAGTGTGTAAGTTAAATTCCTTATATGTTGGTCATTAAATTCTTTTAGGGAAATATAAAAAAACAAACGTAAAGGAAGGGGGGTACACTGGGTCGATGGCTCAAGCGGTATATTTGTATCTACACCCAGCTATATTTCTCTGTTTAATACAAAAGTACCAAGAGAATCAAACGCCATTTCAGTGTGCATCGGGCTAGCTTAGAGTATAGACGTGTAGTTGGATTGTGTTTGTTTCTAAACGCATGCCATAATTTATATATTTTTTTTATATTAATTATCTTAATTTTCCGTTGTAAGTGTGGAATATTATTTGAATTTAAGGGTGACATAGGTATTTTTATGTTAATTTTAACGCACTTATTACAAGGGGTTACAGTGGCTACACTGGGCCCCACCAATGTGATTCACTGTACCTCTTGACTATTTTTGTACGTAATTACAGTCAAAATAAAGATTAGTATTTTTTTTTAGTTTTATCATGCCAAGAAACTGGTTAAAAAAAGTCCTCTGTGCGCATACATATTGATATGGGCTTTTCCCCGCAACATTGTGAAGAAAACTTTATGTTTGATTAAAACAATAATTTTTGATGACTCTGTATGTTTTTGAAATTTAATTATGTATGAACATTGATTTTATGTTGATTTAGTTTCGACTAGGGATGTAGTTCGCCGTGTGGCCATGCGATATCCTTAGACACGTCTTGATACTCGAGTAAGAGTGCTGCATATTTGAAGATAAACTTTTTATCTCTTATTTCAAGTAATTTCGGTTTTGTTTTGAATTAAATAGTGGTTGTGATTGCTTTACTCATTACCGAATTTATACGAGTTTGGATACTTCGTAATTTTGATTTAATTAAATTTTTACTCGCGGTGTGTCTCATGTATTAAGAAAAAATATATTTTTTCGTAAGTTGAATTTTTATTATATTAATATTTCTTTATTGTATTTATTGTATAATTGATTGTATGAATTTCTATATATTAATATTAGTTAAAAATACATGACAAAGATAGTTTTTCGTTTCTAGTAAATTTTTTGTAACGATAAATTCTAGAACGTTTTAAATTTTCAAGGTTGTTTTTTTTATACTTGTTGTATCGCGCAGGTGTTTAAGATTTCGGTTTGACAGTTGTATCTGTTTACCTTTTGAGTTTGTTTATTCTGGGGTGATAGAAAAAAGTATCTTTGCAATTTATTAGATATAATTTAGTTCGCGATTCATTAGAGGACGTTTGAATTTGTTTAGCGGTCAATACCTGCAAATTTTGTTTACCTCTATGTGTTATTGTTATACACAGCTCTTTATACTTTATAAAAAATCAATTTTTTTAATTTTTTTTTATAATAGTCTTTTGAAAATTGTGATTTTTAATTATAGTTAACACTTTCGTCTATACTCTTTAATGGCGCCGAATTAAATGTTGTAGGAGTATAATACCACGTTTTCCCATTGGAAACCCGGAGAGGAAAGCTGTCTCATCAAAATAGTTAACCGATTGAGCATCAAAGTTGGACAGTGTTGTGGTGAATAGTGGTTCATTCAACTACGAACCCTCTATTCATAGCAATATGTATGCGCACAGAAGAACAAATGCAAAATGCTACAGATGTAATCGAAAATGAAAAGAAAAGCATAAGAAGTGTGTCAGAATTAACAGGAATTCCCTTTGCTAGGCTTTGCTAGCCTTTGCTACGAAAATATTATCAAAAATTAAAAACTTCGGAGGGTCATATGACACTTACTCTTAACTATGCAGTGAGACAAATATTCAATACTGATCAGAAGCAAGCATTGCTGGATTATATTATAAAATGCAGTCAGATGTTTTATGGCTTAACACAAGAAGTTCGGCAGCTGGCGTACGAAGCAGCAGTGATTAATAGAATCAATGTTCCAGAAAAATGACCTAAAAAAAGGTTGCAGGCAAAGAGTGGCTTTATAGTTTCAGGAAGAGGCACAAGTAGTTAAGCCTTAGAACACCTTAAGGTTGCAGTTTAGCGAGAGCGACATCCTTTAACCGACACAATGTGGATATTTTTTACATAAAACTCAAAGAAGTTATGTCACGTAAACCTGCATTCATTGACGGTACAAGGATATACAATCTCGACGAAACGGGCACTACTACAGTTTAGAAATCATGTTTAGAAAAGTTCTTGGTGTTAAAGGACAAAAGCAAATTTGCAAGGTAACAAGTGGCGAGATGGGAATTCTAGTTACTACTTGTGCATTGTAAATGCCGCTGGAAAGTTTGTTCCACTTGATATTATATTTCCCCTTGTATTCTTTAAACAACATATGTTAAATGGGGCCCCCACCGGGATCCTGGGTTTAGCAAAATAATCTGGTTGGCTGAACAACGAAATGTTTGTGGAAACAATGAAGCACTTCCCCGGTATATACCTTTCAAGGAAAACAAATTCTGTATTTTAACTATCTTTTAAAACACACCAATTTGAAGCCACAACGTGTTCATAAAAACGAGCAAAAAAACGGGAATAGGTATTCAGTTATTAATTTGCAAGGCCCTACTCCCCTGTTACTAACACATAAAAAATGTAAAAATCAATTTCTGATGAATATATTTCGTATAATTTTGACTATTTACTACTATTGCTATCGTTTTACAAATAGTTAAATATAAATCGAGATCTGGTGGAGACAAATTCTATTCAGTATATACATATTACAAACAGAATCCTTTAATCAAATAGGACACCGCTACCACATAATTAGACAACAGTCTCATGCTGGGGTTACATCTACAAATAGAATAAATTGGCAATGGCAGTTATATTAATTTAATAAATGTGTATTTCCTTTTTCAAATAAGTAGAAAATGGTATACCTTTAGTCGCCAATATTATTTAAACTAATATATTGCAACTTTATGTTAAAAAGACATCTACATAGTATCTTGTGTGTTAGGGTTGTATAGACTTAATTAATAATATTAATCATAATTTCGCTACTGATACTATTTTATCTAACGTTGCACTCACGTAAATGTATTTATTTAGTAAAAATAAAATTTTATATAAGATGTGCTATTTTGTTATAATTAATGAATAAATTCAAAAAGCATGTATAGAGTTTCTACAATTTTAATAATATTGATTTACAAATTTTATAATGATGAAGAGAAGATAATATATTTAATAAGCGAATAGAATGGAGACTTTTGTCTTTCTCCGTTACAAAAAAATTTGCATAGAATGTAGAGAATAGATACTTTACTCAGTATTATACAGCTAACAATAAGATTGAAACCGATAGCATTCAATTCCTGTTAGCTTATAAAGAATAAAAATATCTTTCTATGGGAACAGTAACTATATAAAAGTCAAAAACTGAATATCTGAACAATTTACAACCAGGATAAAACTAAACTAAAGTAGTGCTTGCCAATAGCTTGAAAACAGAAACAGAAATGACGGGCAATTATCCAAAGTGTCCGTAAAAATCTTTACAAAAACCTACCACATATTCCTTACACCAAAATGAGCCAAATTGACAACTTACCTTAGTACAAAGTATCTTAGTTTAGGCGCTATACGACGCTGAAGTTCTGAAATGGTTTTTCATTGTAGATATAAAACGGCTTAACCGATTTTATTGAAATTTGGTACGTTTATGTAGTTTTAAGAGATGAAAGAACTCATATCAAAATTTTGAGTAATGTCATTCCATAGACGTAGAACTTTCTACGCCAATAGAAGGAGAGGGGTTTAAATACAAAATTTAGATTGTGTAACTTATTTACTACAGAAAAGATACTCTTTGTAAGACTCGATTACTTTCATGTTTTTTGTGAAACTTTAATTGTAACAATTCAAAGTAATAGTAAACAGAAAAATTATGTTTCTAAACATGGAAAAAATTAATAAAGATGTCATAGAAATTGTTGAAAGCGTCCACCTTTTACGCGTACACAAAGATTTGTACGACGAAGAAAATTAAAACGTACTCCGTACGTAACTTCTTCATCAGCTTAACATTAACATTATTTGTTGCCTCTTAAATGTTACCACAAATATTCTTCATCGTCTACAGATGTCATGTAAACTGTGGACTTAAGATGTCCCCACAAAAGAAAATCTATTGGGGTTACGTCTGATGAACGTGGTGTCTAACTTATATAGGCGTCAATACCTCTACCTATCCATTTGTTTTGGTACTGTTGATATAAGTGGTTTCGAACATTTAATTAAAAAAATGTGGTGGACCTGATAAAGAAGTTATGTAATGAGTATATTTCAATTTTCTTCGCCGTGTAAATCTTTGTGTACGTGTGAATAGTGGACACTTTCAACAATTTCTATGACATCTTTAATAACTTTTTGCATCTTTTATTAACATAATTTTTCTGTTTACTGTTATTTTGAATTATTAAGATACAGATTTCACAAAAAGTGTGACAGTAATCGAGTCTTGCAAAGACTACCTCTTCTGTAGTAAATAAGTAACACAATCTAAATTTTATATTTAAACCTCTCTCCTTCCATTGGTGTAGAAATTTGAAATACACAATTATTAAAAAACCCAAGTTCTACACCTATGGAATGACGTTACTCAAAATTTTTATATGGCTTTTTGTCTCATAAAACTATGTCAACCTACAAAATTTCAGCAACATCGCCTTAGCCGTTTTATATCTATAATTAGAAAACGATTTCAGAAATGTAACTTCAATGCCGTATAGCGCCCAAACTAAGCAACTTTATAAGAAGGTAAGTTGTCTTACAGCGGTTTATTTTTGTGTAAGAAATATGTAGTAACTTTTTGTAAAGACCTTTCACAGCCACTTGTATATAATTGACGAAAGGTTATTTATATCGGCTATATCGTCTATGGAATTTTTATATTTTAGTATGTCGACGGTTTCTAATATTATTTATACCTATTTCTGATATTATTAGAAAGTATCCACAGACAAAAAAAAATAAAAACTATAATCGAGAGAACCGATATTTAAACTCTTTCAACCATCATATAAACCCACCTTTAACCCTATTCCTCCCTTGTGAAAATAAAAACAAAACTAAAAGTGGTTGAGAAGGATGCCAAGAACATATATTTTAAAAAGTTCAGAGAATAAACAGTAAAATATGTGTAATGTCATAAACACATTACACTCATTAGTAGAGCAGACCAATTTTCGTGCGCGCTATGTGCGCCGATGTGAGGATGATTGTATTGCATCAGAACTAATAAAAAGCATTCAGTATGTGTTTGGTACTTGCTTAGACTGCATGTAAGTGTAAGCATACGTAATAAAATGTCGTCGACACATAAATCGAGAAAACGACCTTTGTCAGGCGAAGTGAATAAGTTTATTAAGGATTTCCCGGACTTAATATACGATGGCTCAAAAATTAAATGTTTAGTGTGCAATACATATCTAATGTGTTGATTGTAAAGAACACGTAAGCAGTTCGAAGCACAATAATAACAAAATTAATCGACAACAGTTTATACATGAAGTATGTGTAACTTTGATTGTGTGTACACTGCCGTTTACCTTGTTAAGTAATGATTCATTTATTTCATTTTGGAATAACCACGCGAATCAAACATTACCGGGCACGACAACGATACGAAGGAATTTACCATCGGTGCGTAAACACGCAAATGTGTGGACGAAACAACTGACAGCAAAAAACAATCTGTAGTTAATGTGATGGCGCGTAATATGTAACCACATCAACCAACGTCTTCAATTTTATTAGCATCCAGACGACTAGAACAATGTAATGCCGAAAAAATTTCAGAGGTGCGATTAGATATTTGGAAAAATTTAAACTTTCGAAAGAGTATTAATGTTTATGACCGATGGTGCCGATGGGTTTTACTGTCATGAACATTTTGAAAAAATTAAGGACGTTGTTTTATCATTCGATCCAAAAGAAAGTGCAGCTATCAATACAAGCCAGCAAAAATTTCAAGATGCCCAGATTCAAATGGATTTACAAAGTATTCGTGAGAATTACTTGGGACTAGAAGAAGCAATAACAAAAGTAGAAAATTCGTTGCTGTCGTTAGAGGAATCACTGCAAATCGTTAAAGATGTTCACGCACAACTCTGTGCTGTAGAAGACGCAAAAAGTGAAAGTGTTCTAATTAAATTTGAAAGTGTTTTAGACAGAAATGCAGATTTAGACACCTTAACACGTATTTGTGAGGGCACGTCTACAGATGCGTTAAGTTGCTTAAAAAAGTATTTTGATTATGCGAATATAACATCACTAGATGTAGAACGCTCGTTTTCCGAATATAAACATATTTTTTCCTCACGGCGGACATGTTTTTCAGAAATAACCTTAGAAACGCACCTGATGTTGAAAATATACAATCAAGTTTCTTTAGTTTGTCAATCCTTGGAAGACGCTTAAAACGGTAAATGTTTTTTTAAATCCTCTGTTGTGCACACAATCACTGATTTCATACATTTCCATTTTATTTATAGGTACATACAACGCTGCTATAATATGTACTATTCTTATTTTTCGCGTGTTTATGCTTCATACTTTAATAGCAGAAAACCAAATGTATATTTTTGCAGTTTTTATTTTAGCAGAATAATATTTAATGTAAGTAGGTAAATCAGCATAAACATTGTACTTTCACTAATTTAAATGAATAAAGTTACAGATTAAAGAAAATGCTATACATGCTACCGAAACGTAACTATGGTTTAAATATTGTTTTAGTTAACAGGCCGCTACTCCTAAAGAAACATTTTTACGTTTTATTTCGTATTATAATACGGCCAAGAAAATTGTAGATTTCCGACTAATATTAATAATAATTAATTCAAATAAAATCTATAAACTCCGCCCATAAATCAAACATTAAATTCCGTTTTAACGTACTAGCCTTGTAGATCTTTAGGGTAGTGACATGGTAGGCTTGTTACAAATTGAGTCATGCGGACAACTAGGATGGGAACGTGGCTAGCGCTACACACCGACCGCCTATTCCGCCTATTCCAGAGTTTTATCTCCAGGTACTAATTTTTGTCATCCTGCGTCGAGGTGGAACCGGAAAAACGCCATAGATAGAATTGGCTTGGTCAGGGTCTGTTTTAAATTATATTATTAAAAAATGTTATCAAATTTTGAAATTTAAAAATGTTAAACAAATTCGAAACGCAATTTTTGGCTTTTATTCATATTTTCAAGTGAAGGCTTTTTTATATTATTGGACTGGCCATAAACGACACCCGACCGAGAATTTATCTGGTTAAAGGTCTGGCAATTTAAAACTGTGTGGAAAATTCTTAATCGTTAATTTTAGTTGTTATTAAGTTAGATTTTCTACATGTCAAAATTAGACCGGCAGTATTATTTTAAAGTCGCTATTGTAAAGTTTCCATATCGTGTGACAAATCATTTTAAATATGTTTCAAATGCAATATTTTAATCTTTTACCCCGCGCCTTTAATTAAATCGCAATTCCTAGGCGTCACTTGTTTATAATGTGATTGGATGTCCATAGTCGGTTATAAAAACTACCGATGTTTATGAAAGAAGCCCTTTCAGATTTCAGCTTTCGTCAAATAAACACCTTAACTGCCAATAAGTGCTCGTACGAGTATACACAGCGAAGCGCTCATCGGTGTTTCTTTGTTATTTAGCACGTGCCGGCAACCGTAATACAGGTAAGTATATTTATTGTGTATCATTCGATGCCAATATATCATTTTAATTACATTTACAAAGCCGTTAATCCTTTCAGCCTGTAGATAATTATTCGTTCGTTGCCCTTTAAATTGTTTCAATTTATACATTTCTTCCAGCCTGCTACACGTCCTGGACCTATGATGCTCATTATTACATTAAGTCATCTAAGTCAATTTCGCTATTAACTAGACATTACAGCTAGTCCACATCAGCGTCACGTAACAATATAATATTCACAATATTGTCACGTTATAAAAATAAAATTATTCGTTAAATAATAACCAATAAATAAACAAACTGATAATGATAATATAAAGTAAAATATAAACAATCATATTAAAATAATTATGTTATATATACATAACTGTATAGCATTACACACACAGCCATACACATGTTGATGAAGTTTATATAAATAAAATAAAATATTGACATCATTCACACATTAAAATTATCAGATGATTATTCAAATCACAAACAGGCCAAAATCATTATCTGGTATTCACAAATTCTTCATACTTGTATTGGTTATAATAAATAGTATTTTTGAAATTAATAAAAGATGACATTGCTCTGTACGCCAAGATTATTTAACTATCGGAAATGCATTATTTTTAGTGTTCTGTTTGTTATTAAGAGGTTACACAGAAACTAACTATAACTATAAAAATGGCTAGAAAATAAATGTCTGAGTGGTCGTTTAAATGAAGTTTTGGACCTTACTATTTTATCTAAGGCAGCAATCGTGTAAAAGAAAAACACAATTAATTCCAGTTCTGAGTAAAGTTGTTTTTATGGATAATTCGGTCCATATTTTTAATAATAAAAGAATTTTGATAGGAGTCCTGTCTCTGTATACTATAAAACTAACTTTAGTATAAGGACGGTACAGGGGAAGAAATATGAATATCCAAATATCACCATTTTGAAATAACAACGTAATAATATAATTGAAAGCCGCTGCTTTTCAATGAATTCCACATACAGAATAAAAAAGTGAGGGTAAAAGTTATAGCACTATAGAGATCTACTAATTAGGGAAAGAAAGATGAATGTCGACATAAAAGTATTGGAAGACTACGCACCCGTGTGAAATCATGCTGTGTAAATAGTGTGATGCATTGTTTGTTAGTTGCAAAATCAATTCTCATACAGTTGCATCTCGTTGATATTATTGTGATAAGTACTATTGTAGATGCGCGTGTGGTCAGTACTAAATTCTAAAATGGATGAGAACCGCAACAAACAGCAGTATGCCTCGAAAAAACGTGGCAAACGTGGACGAATAAGTGATGCTTTCAAGAAACTAAAATTACAAGCTCATAAAAATGATGACAGTTGTGTGTGTAGTAGGTTTAAAAACATCGTAGCTGAAGAAAGGGCAGCATTCATAAAACACTTTAATAACCTTAAAACACACGATGTGCTGAACCTATATTTGGGGGTTTAATTAAACATGGTTATGTAAAAAGATATCGAAGCAAACAAGCGAATGACGAAGATGTTCAGTATCATTCACTTTCGTATAGCTACAGAGTTCGAGTTGAACGGAATATTCGCTGAGTTGAGGTACCAATATGCTCTAAAATAGTGCTTGTTTTACACGGCATATCTGCGAAACGTCTTCAGAATATCCAGCGTCACCTAGTCACTGTTGGACACGTAGAACCAGACAATCGTGGTCGACATTTTAACCACCGTCATAAACTTAAACATGGTGGTACGCCATGCGACATTCATCCCTCTTCTCTCCCGACATATTGTACTTGCCCATTTATATATTTTTTATTTACGCTGTGCAAACAAGATGGAGTGAAGTTTTATGCAAAAGGTAACAATCAAGGTAAACATCTGAAACAGAAATAATGTAATTCAATACATGTGTGGAGTCTTCAAATCTGTAAAGTCGTTTTTCTCAAAAGTTATATTCTGTGTTACGGTCGAGAAATCATTTTGAGATCATGCTGGAATTTTTAATCCGGTTACTACATAATTAACCTCTTCAAGTCAATTTAGTCCTCCTAATTTTCCACATATACGTTTAATTCTATTTTATTTTATGGTATTGCTAATTATCGTTCAAGTTTATGATGTTCCAGACTTAATTCCTCCAAATTTTTATTCATGTTCTATTATTTTGGCCGACCCTATATTTCCGAATGTTGATGCATTCAGATTTTGTTCCTTTAATCGATTACTTTATTGTAGAAATTCCTTTAGATGTTCATACATCCGATTTTGGGCCTATTTGTCTTTTTACTCATTTAATTCAATTAGATATACGTTATTTAATTTCTCTGGCTCGGAGCGTCATCTCGCTACATTTGTTATCACTAACTTTTGCAGTATCCTAGTTTATCGTCCGGTCAATTTTATGTTACGTAAATCTTTGATTAAGGAGATTTAATTTACCCTCTGACGTTTTTGGCTTACTGTTCACTCCTACATCTGTTTTGCAGATTATTGGAAATTAATTTCCCTTCTTTTAAAATCACAAATTTTCCGATCTTGAAAATGACGTATGTCCGGCTTCTCCATTTTTCGTTCTTAGTCTGTTAGGCACTTGTATTTCAGTCATTGAGGCGCTTACTTGTGATTTTCCTTGTTTGGTGAATCTTATATCTGCGGTAAGGTTTTATTATTTCACTTAATCTTTGTCTAATTTGTTCAATTAACCTTTCAGGATTCTGCTTACGATATTTTTGTCGTTTAAAACTACTAATTTTACCGAGATTAATTGGGATTAATCTGCCTGCGATTGGCATCATTATATTATCTTGAGACCTGCATGAAGGGCTGATCAAGCTGTCTTTATCTTCGAGTCGCCGCATTAGTTTCAGCGTCTATTTGGAAGAGATATCGTAGAATTGTCTGCCTTTCTTTTCGTTAGACTTTTGAATTCCTGTGAGCCCTCATTCTTGGACTGAAGAAATTTCACCGCGTGCAAAATGGCGGCTAAGATGGCGTGCCAGCGTAACGCCGTACAACCCGTGGAGGGGAATAATTGCTGTTGAATTTTCAAAAGAGGACGATTAAATTTAAAAGTGACTAACTTCTGAAGTAGGTGTAGAATTTCTTAATCTATTATTTAAAATTTGTCTTAACTGTTGTTTATTTTGATAAATTTGATTCAAATCAAGCCGATTGCACTTTAGAAAGGCACGTAATTTAATGTTTAGATTTGCTATGCTCCAAAAGAACTCTTTGGAGAAAGTTTTAACTCACAATAGGATATTTTCACAGAGGAATACGTGCTAGGCCTTTGTAGATACTCTCAGTTAGACTTAAGATCCCTCGGGATCAAGCTCTGTTTGAATAAAACTTAAACTGGCCGACAGCTTCTCTGTCTGCCGGATTGCATGATTTTGTGAACTAATATCGTGGCAAAATCCTTAAGATCGGCCCGCGTTTGAATGTACCGATTCCAGCTGATCGGAACACTGTTTTACATTTCATTAGTCTATCATATTTGTAAACAAATTGTACAGAACTATATAATTACGTATACATAATTGACGTTCTAAATTAACCGCTGTCATATAGATATATATTAGTTGTAAGCTAATTTATATTTTACTCACCTGTTCATACATGGGGTTCTTTTAAAATCTGACAACTTAAACTTTTTCCTAAATTTTAGAGAGTATATAACCTAATCCTGCTAGACTTAATATTTGATATCTTCTTGAAAAATAACTGTAGTTTCTAATTATTTAAACAGTACTCTCATATTGAACTTAGACTTTTGCAACTTCGTCGACTATTGTATCACATTTAGTAAATTTGCTCAGGTCATGGGCTTGTTTTGTTAATCTATTAAGATGTACTGAAGCTATGTAGTTGTACTTTGAGTATTTCATAGATTGGAACCAGGTTACATTATTGGCAGTTATTCTAAAATTTGACTTAATTTGCTTTTTCAATCGAATTCTTGATAACCACGTCAAATCTCTTTTGCAATAAATTACGTCATCAACTACTTTGGAAAGTATACTAAAATTTTGTCATTAGTAAGTCAAATAACATCTTAGCTAGAATGACTCTCTTCTTTTTATAAAATAAACGAGCAATATTGATTCAAAGTTTTGAATAACTAGCGCATCAGGGAGCACTGCGACGGCCGTAAATTGTCGTATACTGTGTGAGTCTTATACCTGGGATAATAAAACTTGTTATTATTGTTGATATTTTGGTTTTGTTTTATTCTTATCCCACAAGTGGTGTGTCTGGCAAAGTTACTTTGTTATAATCAGGTAGTAAGGGGGGACTGCCCTCTGGAGTAATTTGGAGCTACCAGGTCCCGCCTGCTTCCGTTTTCGAAGATTCTCTGGAGGTGGAAAACGGTGGCGCCTTACCTAACTTCTCGCGACGTTGAACCCGCGACGCTATCCATAATCGTAGAGCTGGCCGGCAGAGTCCTTCCTGGGGACGTTCTACAACAGGTAGGTTCAGACCAGAGAGGGAGTTGGCAGAACATCGTGCAACCACCTTATTACCTGCTCATATTTATTTCGCGACCTGGGTAGCATTTGTGATATTCATCTTTCTTCCCCTGTACCCTTCATATGTATGTGAAAGTTTGGATTTACCAAGCAAAGCCAAAAATAATCAATAGATCAATAGAAATTCAGTAGCTAAGATGGGTAAAATGAAAAGTAAGAAAGAAATTAGAAGTAGAAGAGATGATAAACAATAAGAATGGCGTTTATCCCCGATTCTATTCCTGAAAACATCCAAGGGCGTTTCGGATCTCTGAAATGAATAAAAGAAAGGTAACAGGTGAAAAAGCATCTAGCAAACAAAAATAAAACCAAGGATGTCAAGGAAAATATCGGATTAGAACGCAACAGAAACCGGAAATAAATAGAGACTAAATTTTTTAGAAGACGATGAAAATGGCAAGAAATAACAAGAAACGGACTAAATTCATCTACATTCTATTTAGGCTTTTTTCAAACTTCTAAACGAGCAACATATAAGACAATTCAGAAGAAGGAAAAATTATCTCTTCTATTCGCTTATTAAATCTATTAAGCACGTTAAAGGCGTCAAATATTAATATAATAATACCCCTAATTGACATTTGAGCTATTTCAAATTAAGCACCAACATGAAATTATAAGTATTTATCAAATTAATGTTCGATGAAAATTATTCAAATTATTTTATAACCTCGCTTAATATTTGTGTATAATTATGTGGATTATTTATACTAACTTAACTCTCGGAGAAACAATAAGATAAATATTAATCTACTAGGGGTGGTTCAGAGTGTACAAGTGCAAATGTATTTGGTAAGTATTTTTATATATAATTCAAACAAGAAGTCAAATGTTAAACCTTTATTTTATAGATTTTATTCAGAAACATGTATGCATCCTTTTGATATTATTTGTCTTTATTTTTTTAGGTAACAGAATAAACGGAAAATGCAAAAGTAATTATACGTTTAACGTTCAAAATATAAATTTAGATTATGGAGTTATATAGTTTTTTTATTAAATAAACTAATGATATTTTTACATGAGTACTATAATACTTTTTAATGATTGACTTCTAGGCATTTGCTTTTTCAGTAAGTATTCAAATCAAAATGTACCTTATGTAAAAATTTTGTAGTCCAGAACACAGTAAAACAACGAAAATATGAAAAAAATGTTAAATTTGATTATACAGAATGTACTCAATTACATTTTTGCAATAGACTTTTTTTTAATTCTTCTTTTATTAAATTGCCCAAATAACCCAAACAGCACTCAAATATGACCAACAAATAATAATTCGTTTATAGGTTCCTTCCTACGAAAATTTAGAGTGTGAAAATTAAGAAAAAAGTTGGGGTGAGCATTCACCACGCGGTATCAGGAGTTTTGACAATCACCCGGGGCCACGAAGGTTAATAGTAAGGGTATTTATTTAAAACTAAATAAAACAAATAGTAATTATAAAATGTGTTCAAACTGTGTGCCAGTAAGTCGAATACAAGCGCGGAATCTTTTTGTAAAAGAGCTTTTTATTCGTCTTGCACTACCGGCGACATTTTGTACGTTGTCTGAGTTCATCACTGCGGGCAAATGTGTGGAACCTTATAAATAATCGTTAAATAAAAAGGATATTGAAATAAAATTTTAGACCTGAAAATTAAGGATTAAGAGCCACCATTTAAAGTATTTTTAAATATTCAGAGCGTTCAAAAGAACCGAAACGTACTAAAGTTGTTATACTTTTATAAATTGAACGTCCTGCATTTTTTTACATTTTAGGATTCTCCTCGATAACATGATTTCAACAAACTATAGCAATTAGGGTCTAAAGCAGTGTTTCTCAACTTGTGGGGCGCGCCCCCGCAGGGGGCGTGATAAAACTAAAGGGGGGCGCGCGCAAGGCGAGAAAAAATAAGAAAAAACATTAGTAAAAAGATCACTCAATTTACTCAAAGAAAAGGAAAATACATTCTGATATAATAAAAAACAAATTGCTCGTTTACACTGATATATAATGCACTTATAAATAGAATACAACGTATTTATTAATTAACTTAAAAATATTAAATTTAATACAGGATTAATAATTATTAGTGACTTCCTTGGGCCTGTCTCGCAGAGCAAAGGTTTTCGAAAGAAGGTTTAATATTAGAAATTGACACTCTAAGCTCTTTTTCTATATTTAGCTGTGATCTATATTTTGTCTTCAAAGCAGCCACCGTAGAAAATCCGGTTTCGCAAAGGTAGGATGTGGAAAATGGTAACAGTATACGCAGTGCTCTTGATTTTAGTGCAGAACACTCATCATCCAACCCTGCCCAAAATTCAATGAGTGATTTATTACGAAACTGTCTTTTTATTTCGCCACTTGCCGTCAAGTCTATAAAGATTTCTTCTTCGGCAGTTGAGAGACCTCCGGGAGTATTTTCAAATGGGTCCCTAACCCACTAGTAACTTGCTATCAAGTTGAGGTCAGCAAGAAAATACTTTTTAAAATTCTTTGCTAGCATGGTTACATGATTTTCAATGGTTACCAAAATAACTGCTATATGTTGCTCTCCAGCCTTGTAAGATTTGACACATTCATCCAAATTTGCAAACATTTCTAGGTTTTTTTGCTTTACATTTCTTCTCCATAATTCTAGTTTTCTACAAAAAGCATTAACTTTGTCACTCGTATCCAACACATGTGTGTTTGCTCCTTGGAGTTGAAGATTCAAGGTATTTAATTTCTCGAATATGTCGACCAAATAGCTCAATTTCATCACAAATAAATCATCGCGAAAATTCTCGGCTTCCGGTCGGTTTTCCTCTTCTAGAAAAATGGCGATTTCATCTCTTAATTCATAAACTCGTTGCAAAAATGCCCCACGTGATAACGATCTTGCCTCGCAATAAAACAGTAACGCTGAATGTACTGCACCCATGTCTTTACAAAGTGCAGAAAAGATTCTTGATTTTAGTGGTCTCATTTTTATATAATTTACTACGGTTACCACTGTCGTTAGCACAAAATTCAGACCAGGACTCATTTCTTTGGAAGCCAGAGCTTCTCTGGGGATCATGCAATGTGTCCAGATACACTTCGAAGATTTTTGTTTCGCAAGTGCTTGTACACTTTGGAATCTTCCAGACATTGTACGAGCACCATCAGTGCATATTCCGACGCAATTTTTCCACTCTATGTTTGCCTCATTTAGGAAATCATTTAAGATAGAAAATAATGCAAGTGCTGTTGCTTTGAGTTCTATTGGTTTGCAGAATAATAGTTCTTCCACTACAGACAGACCATCACAAAATCGAACATAGGCAATTAAGTGAGCGTCTTTATTGCTATCTGTGGCCTCATCAAGCTGAATTGAAAAAAGTTTGTCACGCAATTTCCCAAAAAACTGGTGTTGCACATCTTCAGCTATATTATCAATTCGACGGGCAACAGTATCATTTGATAGAGGTATTGACTGCAACTGTTTGGCAAAACTATCTCCAAACATAGTTTCTACAATCTCAATTGCAGCTGGTAGGATAACCTCTTCACCAATAGTGTGAGGTTTTTTGCTTCTGGCTATCTGATATGAAACTTTGTAAGAGGCAAGTAAAGCTTTTTCATTTACAGGCAAAGTGTATTTTAAAAATGATTTTTGCTTTTCATACGAGTTTGCCAACGTACTCACTATGAAGCGTATCCAAATGTCGTTTAAGTTTGTTCGGTTTCATGCTGTCTGCTGCCAAAATTTTTGAGCAAATGACACACAGAGGCCTTTCTTCTTCATTTACTACAGTGCTGATAAACCCAAAATTAAAATATTCTTGAGAATATTTTCTTGATTTTATCTTCGGAACCATTTTCGTCTGTGCACTTGTTGATGCTTCACTATCGTCTAATGCTTGCTTACGCCCACTTAAAAATCTATCCATGATTCTGCATATACATACACTATATAATTCTACTGCTACTTGAACTTGAATATCCTAAATTGCAGATAATTGCACGGTAGAGGTACAGATAGAAGAATCGACTCGACTGAGACTGGGTGGAACGAGATATAGCATTTATGCACGCCGCGCAGACAGTCTAGAATGTTCGAGACAAATCGGAACTTTTCGCGAAGCAGCGAGGATGTCCGATATGGTGTACGTGAGACAGAGAGCAATCGATTCTGATATTATCATTGCAGCGGATCGGTGTTGCCAAATATCAATAAATTTATCCATTTGTGGTAATTTTTAAGGTTTAACAAGATCGTAGGATGGCTTTAGCGTCAAAATATAATTCAATTAAATAAAAACTAAGATTACAATTACGATTTCAGTGAAATGAGAGCAGGGGGGGCGCGATGAAAATTGTGATTGAAAATTGGGTCGCAAATGCAAAAAGGTTGAGAAACGCTGATCTAAAGTATTTAGCTTAAGATTTACATGCTAACGAAAATCAGAATCTTTAGAATATTTATCTATTTTTGAAATCAAAAGCTTGATTGATACTTTGGTATGATCGTTTAGATAAACACCATTACAATTCGAAATGTAAATTCAACAATTTCTTCTATTTCTTGTTTTGTTGTGATGACTAAAAAAAATTTTTTTGTCCGAGCAAAAAATTTACGTGAATATTACAATCTTTAAATTTTAACACAAGGTCTATTAGTTTGTGGCATTTAAAAGTGTCATTAAATAATTGTTGTTTGTCAATAATGGTTGAATTAAATGAAAGAAAACGAATACAAATATTAATAATGATCAGTCTTGGTTATAGGACAAGAACTCATCAGAAAGTATGTAGCCTTTTTAATTCTACACACCTCAATCGGTAGCCAATTTTGCATTCTGTTGTTACGAAAACTTTAAGAAGGTACAACATAAATGACGGTGTTTGCATTTTTTGCAAAGAATTTGTAGTAAAAAATCTGAAATGATATTAAAGCGCAAGACATTGCCATATCTGTAATCTGTAGTGAAAAATTACCATTTATCTATAAACGAGCTGGTGCAAATGCAAGATAAGTATTAGTTGTCGTTCAGTAGGAAGAATTAGAAAAAAGAAAAGTACCATCCTTATAAAATTCACCCCGTTCAAGAACTCTCTGATGATGACTTCGACAGAAGACAAGAGCCTTGTGAAACAATGTTGAACATTTGTAATCGTGATAACAATTTTGTAAATAATATAGTATTTTCGGATGAGACAATCTTTTATTTGAACGGTGCCATTCATAAACATAACTATCGATATTGGGTACAGAGTAATCCTCACTGGATACAAGAGGCGCATACGCAACACCCTAGAAAGCTTAACCTTTGGGGTTGTATTTGTAGAAACAAAATAATATAGGGCCCTTTTTATAGAAGAAACTCTAAATGGTCAAAGATATTTAGATCTCTTAAATAACCAGATAATTCCTGAATTGGAGGAAAACTTTTCAGTTATCGTTAGAAATCGATTAGATCGAACTTTTGCCCACAGATAGAATGGAAGGAGAGGCGAAATTAAATTCCCGCACGTTCTCCCGATTTCAATCCAATAGTTTACTTGTGGGGCTATCTAAAACAGAAAGTGTACCTTGCCCGACCTAGAAATTTGGAAGGTTTAACTGAAAGAATTAATGAAGAGATGTGAAGAGTTTCACTAATCATCATAGCGAGGGTACAAGAAAATTTACAGACACATTGGCTTACTGTCAGGAAGTGGGCGATGTCCATTTTTAAAATATCATAAATTAGGTTTAACTTTGTTTTTATGATTAGTTTATTTTCTTTTCCCCGCCAATTAATAAATAAAAATACTTTAGACCACAAGAATCCAAAAATGTAAAAAAAATACAGTGTGTTACATTTTTCGAACACCCCGTATATTTAAAACATCTGTGTAATAAATGTACATTAAAACATTGCTTCGTCTGAAATTCATTTAGACATAAACAAATATTTCCAGAAGTTGATAACTTATTTTAACAAAGAAAACAATTAATTAACATTCCTTAACAAATGCGAGTTGAACGCAAAGAAGAACAAACAATGGCAAATTACAATTCAGTTTTCTCTTGTAAGCAAACCTTGAAAATTAAGTGTAATAAGTACACGTTTCTAAATAGCGTGTTTTCATGACATTCAACGTACCTACTGGGCGCCAACGTACAATACAAAAAAGAATTAGAGTCTGTATTTGATTATCTGCGTCGCTGAATCGAAAAGTTCAACGTAAAACTTCCAAGCTCTTTTCTCTAGTGCTACTAATCGACGGCGTCAATAAAGTCTACCATTGCACGTAATGTAGCCACTTGAATTTTGTGACATAAGATGAAACTTATATTGTTCCAGCTAATGATAATAAATCGTGTAACTAGCCATATAACAAATTCCATTTTGTCTCTGGAGGATTTTATTTTTTAATTTTTCTGTTATTTGTATTATCTTTGGTGTGCCCCTGTTGAACACTGTTAAGCTATTAGGGATAACAATTTAATTGTCGAAATACGTTATTAAAATACGAATATTAATGCAGTATGTGACTTATACCTTTCTATAAGTTAAAATAATATTTATATATTTCAATTTCGTAAATTAAAATAAATTTTGTTGATGTAAATAAATAATAAATATGTTTCCAAAGTTCTGGAAATTTATTTATAATTTTTTTTGTCAATTTTCATCAATATCACGATGTAGTTTTTCAACATAATCGGCATTTAATTGAATATATTTATCCCAACGATAAATTAATTTTTTTAAGCCGTCCTCAAAGAACCCTTTTTTGGCACATTTTATGTCCATACAGTAAATAATAAAAATAAATTAAAACACTTGGCTTGTTTCACACTTGGCAGTTAAAGAATTGTAAGTTATCTTTGAATGTTGCTAAAATTGTACCTAAAAATAACCCTGATTATAATACTTTTTACCCACGGTTTATTAATCGTTCAGATATACAGTTCACAGACCGCGAAACCAAACTAATGGAAAAAGGCCTTAAATATAATCCAAACATTACCCACACCAATGAAATTAAAAACCTCGCGGTAGACTTAGAGTTAGCCTTACAACCAATACAAAATCATGATTTAGAAAAAGAGAAAATAAAGAAGATAATTAAAACCGAACATACCAACATTCGCAATAGTAACAACAATAATGAAAACCAGACAGTTAAGTCAATAAGAAAGAAATTGAAAGATAACAACTTAGTGATTACAAAAGCGGATAAAGGTAATACAGTAACAATATTAGAAAGAACCAAATATAATGAAAAAATGTATAACCTAATAAACACCGAAGATTTTAAAAAACTAAATTCCGATCCTACGAATAATTACCAACAAAAAGTTAAGAATCTCATAAAAAACAATGACACACTTAAGAATAAAAATCTAACAATAATGAACCCACGAACACCGATACTGTATGGACAACTAAAACTTCATAAAGACAACACACCAATGCGACCAGTAGTATCATACATAAATGCCCCGACTTACAAACTTTGCAAGTATTTCAATAAAAAGTTACCGACAAAAATAAATTTCAAATCTAAATATGCGATAAAAAATACAATAGAATTAACGAACAATTTGAAAAACATAAAGATACCTAGCAATGCTAAATTAGTCTCATTTGACATTAAAAGCCTTTTTACCTCTATACCAATAAATGAAATAAAAAAGATAATTGACATACACATTAATAACAATAACCTTAATGACACAGATAAACGAGAAATTAAAGAAACTTTAAATTTATGTCTAAACCAGAATTACTTCAAATTCAACAATGAAACATACACACAAATAGAAGGATTACCGATAGGAAATCCGTTAAGCCCGCTATTAGCAGAAATATACATGAATAAATTCGAAGAAGAACTATTCAAGAAAAACACGGTATTAATTCAACAAGTCCATTTCTGGGCCAGATATGTAGACGACGTAATTTGCATATGGAAGGGTACAGATAGGCAATTAACGGAGTTCCTAAAAGTAATAAATTCTATAAACCACAAGATACAATTTACAAAAGAAACAGAAAAAGACAAGAAAATAAACTTTCTAGACATTACAATAAACAGACATAATAATAAGCTTACATTCGAAATCTACAGAAAACCCACTTTTACAGACAACATATTACATGCAAAAGCGAAACAATCGATGAAAATAAAAATGTCAACATTCAATAGTTATATACATAGAGCCACAAACACACCATTAAGCAAGACAGATTTTAATACAGAAATAAACACAATTAAATTAATCGCAAGAAATAATGGATATGACCCTAAAATCGTAGATAAACTGTTAAAACGTAAAGAAATACAAAATAATAAGAACAAATACCTATACCCGAAAATAACAGAAAATATACAAAGATGGCACAAAATTACATACATACCACAACTCACTAATAAAATAAACAGAATAGTAAAAGGATTAGATATCAAAATAAGCTGGGTAAATAAAACAAATTTGGGAACAATGGTTAGCAACAACAAAGATAAAAGAGATAAAATGGACCAATCAGGTGTTTATAAATTAAAATGTAAAGACTGTGAAGCTATCTATATCGGCCAAAGTGGACGAGCCATTAAAAACAGAGTTAAAGAACACAAAAAGTCAATTTTATATAGTGAGAAAAACACAGGCTTTGCCGAACACTGTATAGAACTCAACCACTTCCCCGATATAGATAACTGCGACTTAATACACAATATCACAAAAAGCAAGAGATTGGACCTCCTAGAAATATTAGAAATAAAAATAGCGAAAAAACAAAATCTATTAATCACCAACACACAGATAGAATATGCCAATACACCCTTTATAGACACCGTAATACACAATATAGTACCACCCCCACTACACACAAGAACAGACAACATATAAGAACAAGTGCGATAGTCTTTAAGTTAGATTTATAGATCTCTTTGAAAATGGCATAACAGCCGAAACAATTGTTAGAGAATTTAAATAAATCTCATAGTGAAACAAGCCAAGTGTTTTAATTTATTTTTATTATTTACTGTATGAAGTTAAAATGTTTCACCAAGAAGTATCTGCAACAACAGCCGAGAATACATTTTATGTCAGTTAAACTCTCAAAACGAACACCCTGTAAAGATTTTTCAAATCTGGGAACAGATGAAAATCACTCGGTGCGAAATTCGGCGAATAATGTGGATGCGGAAGTAATACCCATCGTACATCGTTCAAAACATCCTTCGCATTTCTGAGGTGTGCGGTCTTGCATTATCCTATTGCAATAGCGGACGCTTGCGCAACTTCCCAAGCCGTTTTCTGATAAATGCCTGCCGAAGTGGTCCGGATAATAAGTTCGAATAATATTCTGCGTTAATTGTAGTACCTCTCGCCAGATAATTCATCAAAGCAATCCCTTCCGCAATCCCAGAATACAGTAAGTATTACCTTTCCAACAGACGGAACTGCAAGCGCCCTAAGGCGGGTTTCTTCGGGTTTACGTCATTCCTTGAATTGACTTTTAGTCTCAGGATTGAAATAAGGCATCCACATTTTGCCAGTGGCTATTATCCGTTGCCAAAATTCATCACCATAACGGCCCAACAGCTCTTGAAGTTGACGACAAATGTCAGACTTATTGAGTTTCTGTTTTTGTCCCAACAGCTTTGGGACCCAGCGGGCTGAAACCTTGCTTACGCACAACCAATCTTGTAAGATCTGTCGATCTTGTCGTGTACCTATTCCCTAGGCGTACACTAATTTAATAATAATAATAACCTTCATTATCCAACAGCAAGCCATTTACAGAATAATTATAAACGGTTGCTATCTACAATAGTATATATACATAAATGAAAAATTAAATAAAAACGAATTAGCGAAACACCAAAAAAAGAAAATTCTAAATGAATACAAAATATGCTTACATAAAAAATAAAAACATTCACAAAAACAATGTGTATCTAAGCGTCAGTATTTACTTTTTAAGCAGTAATAGAAGATTCTAACACAAATCGTCATAATTTTAAAATAAAATCATTTTACGAAATGAATGGAGAAGTTGTTTGAACGTATAATAGGCATATGTGTGTATGCGATACTAAAATAAATATATATCTAAAATAAGTCTACAGAGTTCGCTATACCGACTTCATTATACAGACATTCAATTATCAATATTTATTTCTTTGGTTATTTATAAGCAGAGACCGGACACATCGGGCTGAAATGGACATCATTACAACGGACGATATAAATAGTCTACAACATCTGTAAGTACATCACGCAGTTGTTGAATAGCACTATTCATTCGGTTAACTGCACATCTATTTTTTGTGTGCAGTTAACTGAATGAATAGTGCTATTCAATAACTGCGTGATGTACTTACAGATGTTGTAGATTATTTATATCGTTCGTCGTAATGACGTCATTTCAGCCCGTTGTGTCCGGTCTCTATTTATAAGCATTAAAGTAAGTTTTGAGTCAGTCATTTTCGCAACGTGGAAAACGTTCGATAAACTTCTAGTAAGGTTTAAATTATTTTTAAAATGACGAAAAGAATTAAGTATGATTAGGTAATCCTGTATTCTGACTTGTTACTGCCTAGTGATGGAGGAATATTTGTGCACTATATGCAATAATAATGAATTTAAGTGCTACAAAAGTCACATTGACAACAATCGTCAAGCGAAGCCGGAAGCAATGGCCGGACGACTTACTACCATCACTAACCTCATACTGAATCCCAGCTTCGTTTAAAAATATCCATCCAAGATAATTGCAGACACACAGGCATTAATTGAGCGGACCTACAGGGAAGAAGATATCTTCTACTGACATCACCGACAATATTCATAATAAACCCGGATGAATCGACGATAGAAATTGAGTTGTTAACAGGAAAAAACCCCGAACCGCGTAAAGAAGAAAAACGCTACAAAACATAGAACAGGAGACACCCCGAACTGAAAAAAGAAGACGACTTCATACACCCTAAATGCACAACAAAAAAACAGAAAACCGACCAAACAACCACACCACTCGAAATCAAAAATTCCTACAGTGCCCTCGAAAACAACACCGAGGAAAAAATGGAACACGACGCCACAGAATACAATAGCCAACCATCAACTTCAGACAACACTCCCAGGGTAAGTGACATACCAAACACTACACAAAACACAGACACTGCAACACACAAAACACCTACAATAGCACCGATAATAATCAATAATCACAGAGAAAGACAAATGGGCACAAATATGACAACTACTTAAGACACACAACATCAAAACACATACTTAACACAGAACACATACAATTTTACACATTTCAATTACGAAGCGAAAAGACACTAAAGTTAGTTATGCGAGGAATTCCTACCTTTATTACTGACACTGGCATAACAGACGACCTGACTGGCCAAGGCTACCCGACACTCAAAATCAAACGTATGAATGGCAAACACGACAAACCTGCACCACTTGTTTCAATCGAACTGACGAGACAATACAAATAAATTTACAACATACACGAATGTTGTGGACTTTCAGTCAAAATCGAACCACTTAACACACGGACAGACATAATACAACGCCACAAATGCCAGACTTTTGGACATCAACAAAGACAATTCAACGTACATTACAAATGCATGAAATGCGGCCACTCACACTTATGCATAAAACCTAAAACAATGCCATCAAATTGTACAAACTGCGGTGACCTATCAACATTCCTCAACTGCCCTAATAACCCAAACAACTCTGACAACAAAACCACACCCAAATACATCCTAATACCACTCCCAACACCTGGGCACAAAAACGAAACAACACAACACCGAACTCAAATGACGAACTCGCACTTGCCCTAGGCAAAATGTTAATCACACTTCACTCTACAAACAGACAAAATAATCACACTTTACAAAACAAACAGTAAACACATACAAAATAATACTTGGCTTAAACGCAAGAAAGCGGCATACATAAATACACACACTCAACACATGACCGTACAAAAATACACAAAACTACACGATTAATTATTAATCAGACACAAACACGTCACAACCCTGGTAAATACGAAACAATGGAGTAGAAATAGAGTTTACTTCGACCACAAGACAAAATGAAATGAATCTGATCTAGCATTCTTCAAGCTACTGCGAAACGACGAACATCTACGTACAGCCCTGAAGATGTCCCTGCAACAATGGACGAAATGTTGGCAATTACGCCTAACTCGACGCGGTTCCAACCCGGAAACCTAGATCTACATCTAGAGAACGACCTCGGAAACCTACACCTACGTTTAATTTCGATAGGTGTTTCATTATTTGCATGTAAAAAATGAATGACCTTTCGCACTTCAAACTTGGAGTGTGCGTCGATCGGAACTGACATTGTGCGGCTGTCACTGCACACGTTGTACTGAACCTAAGGAAATGACAATAGCGCATACATATGCGCATTTAAAATGCGTGCTAGTTTCAACCTGATCGGAGCGACGTCGGCCGCGCAAACGTGCCTTTGGAACCAGACGTAACTAACTATAATAATATATAATAAAAAAAATGTTTCCGAATTGTAACTTCAGCGCCCTATAGTGTCCAAATTAAGCAAATTTTTAATAAGATAAGTTGTCTTAAATCGGCTTATTTTGGTATAAGGAATATGTAGTAGGTTTCTGTAAATATCTTTTATAGACAGCTTGTGTAACTTGACACGTTTATAATTCATAGGGTTTTTTGTTGTTCTTTGTTTTTATTAGGTAATGTAATGTCCATAGCGAAATTTTATTACATAAAGTGCAGAAGGGTCAAAATGACATTTTATGGTTATTTCTGCTTCAAAGCATTTCGCAATAAATTATTACAACGGTTCAGATATCACAAATAAAATCACAATTTGTTACACTATTTGAGCTAGGAGGTGTAGAAGAAGTATAGCCAATCTCTTAAGTTGTTAGGATTATGACCAAACAAAATATTTGTAGGACAATGATATTTTCTAAATGATGGTCCAACATTCATCGCATTTCCCTTGAGAAATATCCCATTCGCTCAGTTTTACAGATAAGCACTTCCAAGCATGCCTTATTTAGTTTACTCGACTTTAATATGTCATAAAGACCTGAAAATGAAATTGCATTTTCATTGGAGGACGTGTCGCTCATTTTAATACTGAATTGTTATTTTACTTTTCCATTTTGTTGGGGTTAAGAGGCAGTGAATTTTTAAAGTGTCACGATTTATATTCTCGTCAAGTTTTATGTTTCCCCTGGTTTTGTCATGTCTTTTTATAATGTGTTCGTTAAATTTAGTTTAGAAATAGAAATGTTGTAGACAATTAGGTTCTAAATAATAACTTTAGTGTGTTTTGTATATACTTAAGTAAAATTATTAGGAGATATGTAAACAATTATATTGACATATTTGCTATTTTTGCATGAACCACTATTGAGTGAGTTTTTGACGCGGAGATAGAAGGATCGACGCCAAATTCTCAATATACTTTAGGAAAGAATTGGATGCTATTTATCATGTTTTTAGTACGTCAGGTATTGTAACAGCTCGAAAATGCACTAGACAACTTGCGAAGATGTTAACTTCACCAGAAGATATACCGAATAGAAAGGAAACACCGGAAGTAAAGGCGCTTAAAAGAAAAAGAAAAATGAAAGTAAATTCTCAAAAAACTTGTTAAAAGGGAAGTGATAAGGTGGTGGGACAACGCTATTACTTCCGAAAGTAAACAAGACATCAACCTAGAACACAATTCGGACAGTGATGATTTAGAACAGAACACTTGTGTCGGTTGTCGAGAAGAGTTACTACAAATACGGCAGACTGGATTAAATGTGTTATCTGCTGCAGGTGGCTATATGAGGAATGTGGTACATTTAAAACTTTTTGGTTAGTCTGCGTTAGAAAGACGAATTGTATAGCACTCACACACTTCAGCTGAAATAGTTTTTGTTGATAAAATTTGCTTTTTTAAAAATATATTTAAGTTAATAGGAGACTGCCAAGTATAGTATTTTGTTCCTAGTCTATGTAATAAAAAATACAAGGGTCTATTTCTAAAAACATTTTATTTTCATGATTAAAAAAAGATCAACTCTCTCGACCTCGCTTTATAAACATAGAGAAAATATTGTTAAATTTTAGTTGATTATATTAACTACCTTGATCATAATTATTAAATACGAGATGCTATCCAAAAATTCCGATAATTTGAATTTGGCGCGCAAAGGGATGGTAGTACAGTTCTATAGCGCTAGATGGTGTGAGCTAAGTCTATACTAAGTCAGCGGTGACAAATAGATGTTGTGTTTATGTTTGTTGAGTTACGTTTGAGTTATTCTGCGACACTACAATGTCTAATGTAAAAGATCAAAGAACATGCATAAAATTCTACTTAAAACGTGGTAAAACGGCAGCGAACACTGAAAATGCTTTGCTACCTACGCGAGCAGCAAATGCAGCGATGACGTCTGAAGATGGTCGATAACTAACAAAGTAGTTGTATCGCACAATGTCTGGGAGCGTTTATATTCGGTGTATGCCTTTAGTCAGTGGAGACGCGTGTGGGTAACTATAAAAAAAAGTTATAAGGTAGCGCCACTCAGTTTTGCTTACGGAAGCTTAGACTGAAAACTGAGAAAGACAAAACTGAGAACTTAGGAAGAATTAATTCGTATAAATAAAAAAATAAGAAAGTAATATATTTAATCCTTGATAACAAAATAAAGAAAATATTGAATAATTTATTCTTACTGTATATATATTTGCACTGTATATCAAGAGGTAATAAAAATTATATCCATACATAAACCATAAACTAAGAAATTTTGTAAAAAAAAACAGGTCGGAAATTATTAATCTCTTAACAAGTCAAAAGAATGAAACCGATATAAAAATTAATTTAATTACAAAAGTTTTAATCAACGCAGCTTTTCCTAAGGTACCCCATAATCAACTTCACAATTTAGTACAATCATATAGCGATAATAAATATTTTACAAAATACCACAAATGATTTTATTTTAAATTCAAAATTATTATATTTCAAAATGCGTCTATATTTGTACAATTTGTACAGCATGCAACTGGGCATGAAAAAAAAACATTTGGTTTCACATGCGGCAATAAAAAGTTGCCCGATAAAGAAATAAGTTACAAAAATAAATAAATGTATGAATATGATACAAAATTAGAATTTTAAATTCAATTATAGGAAAAGTTAATTTGGTATTAAAATGCTAAAGAATTATAACGAGCCATCAAAAAAATTCATAATTGGCGTAGACTGTGAAATTGGGTTGGTACTTTAGCCAGTTCCACATAATGACACATTACTTGATGCTTGACAGTTTCATTTGGTTTCATTGTAAAAAAAGGTTATGGCATTTAAATGATACTACAACAAAAAAGAGAACAAATAATTTATTTAATATCGAAATCATAATCAAAATTTACATATAGCTACAGAAGTTGTTGAAAATGTTGTCCATTTACATCTAAACACAAACCAACTCTTTTCCGCAATCCAGCAAAAACTTTATGCAGCATTTGCGGTGAGGTGTTGATCTCTTCACACTTTTCTGTTATGCGAATTCTCAGATGTTCCAGATTATGAATTGGCGTTGAATAAATCGAATTTTTGATGTATGGTCATACGAAAAAATCACATATGTTTAAATCGCTAGACCTAGTTGGATATGGGATTTCAGTGTTCCTGCTTATTATTCTGTTATCAAAAAATTCTCTGAGATATTGAAGTGTTTCTCTGGTCGTATGTGCTGTAGCACCATCTTGTTGGAAATACCCATTTTGTAATTCCTCATCATCCAGTTGATTAATAAATGAGCCGAGTATCTCATTGCGATATCGAGCAGCAGTAAGTGTACCTTCAAAAAAAAATAGGACCCACCAATCATCTTCGACATATTCCAACCCAAACACCAACTTTTTGGGGATGCAATGTTTTTTCAACAAAAAAATGAGGATTTTCGGAGGACCAACACCTCATATTCTGTGAATTAACATATTCAGAAAGATAAAACCAGTCCTCATCCGTGAAAAAAACTGTGTTAAGGATATCCTGATTGTGTAGATTATTTTGAAACCATTGACAAAATTCCACTCGTCTTAAATAATTCATTGGATAAAGTTCATGAAAACATTGCAGCTTGTATGGATGACAATGTAAGACTTTTTTAAGAATGAATTGGCACGTACCATAAGATAAATTTGTTTGTTGGGTCACTACTGAAATGGATGTTTTTGGATTTTCATCAATAATATGCTGAAGGGCTTCATTATTATCAGCTGTACGTTTAGATGGCCGTCCACTTCCAGTTTTTCGACCGACGCTACCAGTCTCTCTGAATAACTTTACACAATTTGTCGAAACATTGTAAAAATCATAGTAGTCAAACACTAATTCAGGATGTTCTTCACTAAAATCAGCCATGTATTCCGTAATTGAATACTGCCACTCGCCATTTACTTTCACACCTGTACGGAAGTAACATTCGATAATTTTTGCTTTTTGTTCTATGTTGAATACCATTTTTTAAATAAATTTAATTTTCTTAATAAGAGTTTTGAAAAATTTGACACAAACTTATAGTTTCAATGTCAAATAATAAATGTCATTATGTGGAAGTGGCTAAAGTACCAACCCAATTTCACAGTCTACTCCAATTATGAATTTTTTCGATGGCTCGTTATAAATCTATAGAAATGATTTTGAATATGGAATAAATCTACTGGCTTAGTGTGACCAGATAATTAGGTAATTATTCACGTGATTGACCCAGATGTTCTAGGATACAGTTAACAAATTTTAACTCAGATAGTGATATAAGTACTGGTAGACGTATTTACATGATTCGCAGACAAATTAAGATACCGGGGCTTGACAATAAATAAGGAAAACTATAAATGGAAATTAAAGTGTAACAGCTTGAACAAGCGTTTGGTGAGGATGCTTTATGCCAGATGCAAACTTATGAGTGGTACGGCCGTTTTAAAAATCTACGCGTGTCGATGATGAGCGTTCCGGTCGTCAACCCAGAAAACTACGAAGAACAATCCATGATATTTGCCACATGCGGCGTATTGCAGCCAAGTTTATGCCAAGGTTACTCAACATTGAACAAAAACGACACCCTGTTCATGTGTGCACAGAGCTGAAAGGAACTGTCGAAAGCGATGCGAACTTCAGTACAAGAATCATTATTGAATCATTATGGGTGTACAAGTATACTCCCGGAACAAAACAGCAGTCATCGCAGCTATCGTCACCATGACCGAAGTCAAGTCGATGTTGATTTGCTTCTTGGACGTTGATGGCATCGTGCACAAAGAATTTCTACCACCAGGTGAAACTGTTAATGAACGATGTTGTTGCGATGTTCTTCGGCGACTAAGAGAAAATATTCCTCTCAAGCGGCCTGCCAAGTGGCGCAATAAATCGTGGATTCTACACCACTTTACTTGTTTGCGTCAGTTTCTAGCCTCAATGAAGATGGCAGTACTACCCTACCCCTCCTATTCCCCAGATCTTGTCCCTTTTGACATCTTCCTTTTTCCGAAATTAATACTGAAACTCATTGGGCGCCGTTTTGAGACGATTGAAGGGATCCAGACCGAATCGCAGTCCGACAAGTCGCTGGGATCGGTGTATCTATGCGGAAGGAGAGTGCTTTGAAGGGGATAGTAGTAAGAACAATATATTGCATCTTTTTTCACATTCTGGAAATTTCTAGGTAGTACCTCGTATTCCTAGTAATAATAAAAAAAGCTAAGATGCTTCTTTTTAATTTTTATTACTCGCCAACCTTCCAAAAGCTGCTCATTTTAGTCGATCTTAGTTTTGAAATTGTTATTGTTATCCGTGTAGCTTATAAACCTCCCCTGTTTGCTCTTTATCGACTAGACAACTTAGATGTATTCTGTAGTAAATATTTGTCAACCTTATGAAGCTAATGTTTGGTGAAAAAATTGTCGGGCAATAAATATAAGACTGACGAGAGACTTTAAAATATTTTTTTCTAATCTACATTTAAATGCAGTTTCCACATATCCTCTTCGTCAATCAATTATCTAGAATGTTCCTCATCAGCAACAATCACTTATCATTCCAGCGATCTATGTTCTTCATTACCTTACATTACCGTTAATGGTATTAACTTCTTACTAATCTTTCCTCTAAAAAATATTTTGAGTTCACCACAGTCAGCGTTTTCTTCAATAAGTTTTTCGAAATGCCTACACACATAGTCCAAATTTACCCGCAGATGTCGAGGAATTACTTGTTATTTATTGGTGTCGTAAATTTACGCCACTCTTATACATTTCTGCTATAATTCTCTATACTTGCCACTATTTGCCCCGGTACTTCAAGATTTTTGCCACTCTATTATTCCACATTTCTCCAAAATATTCTTCTTGGTTTTTACCAAACTTAATAATAGTAATAATAATAATAATAATATTTGATGGGGGTTGTTCGGCTCGTGGAACAAAATGTTTGCGATAACCCCGGTTTCTGGCGGTGATATGTTAACCCGGTTACTAGAATCACGACCCTGATGTTTGCTTCACGGTGCACAAGTTGTAAGGCTGTATACACTTTAGTTTTTAAATTTTCGGTGACTGTTTTTAAGTGAATAAATGCATTTTCATCTAATTATATTTATTTACAATACTACTACTACTACTACTATATATTTGAGCCTACAACGACTTACAATATCATAATACTGATGTTCAAACTGTTATCTTTTATTAAGATATGATTGTTATGTTGATGTTTAATGTAAGACTGTGTGTCTTGATGTTCTGTACTGTTTTTTGTTATTTTTGAGTTGATACTCCGTTACAAGTAGATAAAAATATACCACTACCCCCACAAACTATTGCATAATTAACTGCGCATATTGGTTGTACAGTGTATTGGTGGATGTCAAAATGGTGAAATTTTTCTCTGGTAAATTCGTCGAAACGGTACCTACGGTCAACAATACCAAGGTTTATGATAGTTTCTTTATACGAGGATGTCTTCGATGTTTTGCATACTGAGACATAGAAGACGCCACTAATCAAACATCAACACTAAAAATTAACCTCCATCTTTAGTTAGCCTAAATTCAAAGTTTCAGTGCGATACGTGTAGTATTGTAGCTACAACAAACTGCTAAATTTGACAAGTTATTCGAAGAATGGAATTAAACCGTGAAAATTTTCACGCAATCATTTTTTATAATTTCCGAAGACAATCTCAACAAGATTGCCACACCGAGTTGATTTCTATTTTCGGTAATAAAGCACCACACCACCGAACAATTTCTCGTTGATATGGAGAATTCAAACGTGCACAGATTAGTCCTGCGACGATTCAAGAGCAGGTGCAACAAAAATGATGTTATGCGCAAGCTAATCAACGAAGATTGACATGTGACCTATTGCGAAAGTGAGGCATCATTGGGGAATTCCAAAGACCTCAAGTCAAAAAATTTTTCATGAAAAATTGTGTGTAAAATAATTAGTTTCCCGTTGGATTCCGCATCTGTTGACTGAAGAACAGAAAACAGCTAGGGTGAATTGATGTTGAAAAAAACTTTATACCGCTACAATGCAGGAAACTCTAAAAACGTGTACAGATCGTGAGTGATGATGAATCTTAGATTTACTCATCCGTGCCTGAAAATAAACGCCAGTCATCTGTTTGGGTGTTCCAAGGTGAAAAAAAGCCGACAAAAGTAATCCGTTCCCAAAGTGTCTCCAAAAAGATGGTCACGATATTTGTCTCGACAGTAGGCCATGTAGCAACAATTCCTCTACAAGATCAAAGAACTGTTACTGCCGATTGGTATACAACCATTTATCTACCGCAAGTCAACGCTGACCTACGGAAAACCAACCCACAACAATGAATCATTCTCCACCAAGACAATGCAAGTTCGCACACATATCGCAACACAGTCTGTACACTCCCGACCCAAGTCGGACTGCGTGGTCAAAGGTTCCAGTGGTCAGAAGAAGCAATCGATTCCTTCAAAAACGCAATATTGATTATACCAGCAAACGAGTGGAATAAATAACTTTCTCAAGATTTGGTTCCAGTGTATGCAAAAGTTCATTAATCTTCGTGAAGAATAGTTCAAAACACAGAAAAGGCTTTAAAAGCTATCTACTGTTTTATTCCAGCTCTATAAGCAAAATATAAAAGACTAACCTCGTAGCACGTACTAAGTATTACTTTTATAGTATCAAAGGAAATGATAAGAATCCAATAGAATGATATGAGAATTCGCATATATTGCAAACCTATTATTTTAAATATTTTATTAACTGTCATATGCCTGATGGAGAACTATATTACATTGTAATACAGATGAAGTGCACATCATGTGCACGTCCTCGAGACACTGCACGTTATTAAAATTTATAAGGCAAAAACCATTAATCTTATTTCCATTTTTCTCGGCAGTACGTATGTTTGACGTGATAGAAATTACGAAAACTAACAATAACGGACCAAAATTCACTGTTCGTATATACCGTCATTAATTCATATTTATTATAACAAAAACAATTTGAAACATACTAAAATGAGAAATATCTCATTTGTTCATATAAAAACGAGACCATTTTTTAATAATATAAAGAAAAATATGATTAAAAAATTGGATATGGAGAACACAATAGCAGTACATATTTGTGAAAACACGTTCTTTTCTGTTATCACTGTGTCCGTCTGATGGAAAACCATCGTTCGTAGTCGAGACCACTTGCCAAGTACTGCGATCAATAATACTCAATACACGTTTTATATATATTTGCTTTTAATTTTATTTTGCTTTTTATTTAATATACCGCGGATTTTTCTAGGACTGAGGTAACGCATGCAGATAACACTCAACTATACGGCACCGTTGATACTGATCATTTACGAGAGAATGTTGCTTCATTAAGTTCAGATTTAGACACACTATTGCTGATTTCCAGTGAACATTGCTTAAGGGTGAATCATTAGAAGTCACAGGTAATAGTATTTTCCAAACGTAAACATGCGACCATGCACGGACTGAACATAAGGGTTGATGGGCACAGGCTTTCGATTGCGGAGACTGTGAACAACTTCGGCCTGATTGTTGACAAAAATTTAAGGTTTAAACATCATGATCACAAACTTACAGAGAAGTCCGTTGCGGCATTAAAGTGTCTGTACAGCAACAAAAAAATTATGAATTCTTATCTTAGGGTTATGCTCTGTAATTCTTTGATTTTATCTTGTTTGAATTACTGTAATGACGTGTACGGCCCGTAGTTAGACAACAAATATATGAACAAAGTTCAAATTATTACTCTCCGTATATATAAGAAAATTTTAATTTAATTTTAAATTATATTTCTTCAAATATATCTCGAATTTAAAATAATAATTCAAACCTAGACTTTTCTGTGTATATTTCGTATTTGCAAATAGAAAGTCTTTCTTTTGTTATCGAACTAGAACCGACTGTTGGACATCTACCTGACTGAGAACGGTCACCAAGTATCTAACGTTCGATTACAATTCCTACAATAGGTTTCGTTTTTCAAACTTAGTTATTGATTTAATTACGTAACTCTTCTTTATAATTATCTCATTGCACATACCATTTTAAAACTTTTTTCACAAGGGATATTCTAATGATATTTGTTTCATCGACATCGCAACTCTTTGCTCGCGCTTTTAATTAGTCCTTAATTCAAAACATCGTCAACTTCGATTCCCTTCCACTCTAGGCCAACAAACAAACCTACGAGTTTCCAAACCAGTGTTTTCTTCTGCACAAATTCTTGCTTTCCATATGTCCGATCGAGACATACTCGCAACACAAAGGAAATCTGTATGATTCAAATATATATTATTTTTTTACTTAATTCACATTTAATTTACTAATTTATCTTTATTTCCAGAGTAATTTTTATATATCAACTTTTAATTACTTGTTCAACGTTTCTTGTATATATTACTTTTATTTAATTAACTCGACCTTTTTCTTGTAAGTATTAAGTAAAAACTTAAGGCCAACGTTTTTGTGTTTTGTTAAGTTTATAAGTTGTAATACATTTATTTCAGTACATTACACCAGTCCTGGACCTTTGAAGTTTACCATCAAACCACCAATTATTTATTTTAGATAATTTCCATTATTTTTAGCACGCTGTCACAGACGAACCAGCATGTTAGTAACAAAAGAATGCAAAATGTATTCGATTTATTTTTGGCTTGAGAAGATATAATCACGTGTCTTATTTATTGAATGAAATGGGGTGGCTTAATATGCAGAGATTAAGGTATTTGCATTTTTGATCCTTTGTACATAAGACGCTATTATCAAATGCTCCAAGTCTTCTTACCAGGCGGAGTGCAATACATTCCAGGCAGCCCCGATTCACTGGTATCGCAACACTGCCCGCAACTGTTTAAGTGATCTTTTTCGTATGCAGCTCCGAATAATTATAATGTCCTTGCGGAGGACCTTAAGTCTTTGCTCAGCTTACATATTTTTAAAAGTACTGAAAAACAAGTTATTGCTAAAACAGCGGGCCTCACTTAATACACAGTGAATGATAATTTTGTAATTATTAATATAGTTTCTATTATCTTTTCTCCCCACTTCTTCCTCCCGCTTCTTGACTCTCCCATTTATTTTTTATATTGCTTTTTAAGCGTGTGTTATTATATTTGTTATATGAAACATACATGTTAGTTTAAGTTAAAGTACTATTTATTAATTGAATTGATTCGGCTTTTACTTGATGAAGATCCATAATTTAAAATAGAAGTAAAAATAATGCTTAAAATCTCCACTTTTTATTACGTAATCGCAAAATCGTAAAATTGTTTCGCTAGCACAGTGGCTTCATTAGGTACTGATGTACCAATGTCTTTGTTGTAAAATTTGTCTCTCGCATCATGTCCATACTACGACGAAACAGGTGTCTGCATATCCGAATGGTAAGTTTTACATAAATATATACAATGATTGTTTAATATTTTCAATATTATGAGAAAATATTTTCGTACGTATTATACGTTACTAGCAAGATATTATACAGGGTTAGGCAAATGTATGAATCCATTCGTATATCTTTGATATGGCTACTTAGATTTTATAAAACACTTTCCACAATTAATTAAACGCAAATCGGTGATTCGATGAGTATATTTATATCCGAATCAGACTTCCGGTTTAGTCGGAAACGATGTGAACTTTTTTATTTTAAATGAAATACCCTGTACATTTTTACGAATTTCAATAGAGCCCTGCTCTGGAAGTTCAGCAATAACAAGTTTTGGCACCCTTTTTTTCAACAACGACAGAGATATTTAATTAAATCTAATATTGAAAATTTTATTGAGAATGAGGAAAATGAGCACAAAAATTTAAGCAAAATAAGTTTTCGAAATGATGACCTTTTACTTCAATATGCAAGTCTGTGAACAAATTCTTGAATGACATTTGCCAAAGCCTCCACACGAATTAATTGCACTCCTCGATAATTTTCTGCCGTAGCTCGTCCAGATTATACGATCGTCTAGTATAAACAGCAGATTTTAAATGACCCCAAAGGAAAAAATTAAAGGATTTAAATCGGACCATTGAATGGTCCGATTTACGATCTACGACCAATCCACCGATTTGAAAATATTTTGTTTAAGAAACTTCTAGCATTAAGGGCATAGTGAGGGTGTGCTCCATCTTGTTAGAACCAAACACTTATATTTAATTCCTCATCTTCCTCAATATTAAGAGCAACCTGGTCATGTAAAAGATCTAAATATCTCTGTCCAGTTAGTGTACCATGAATGAAAAAAAGACCAATAATACAGTTCCTGAAAATACCAGCTCAAACGTTTAATTTCTGCGGATGTTGTGTATGCATTTCTAATATCCAATAAGGGATATCTATTGACCAATATCGACAATAATGGCGGTTAAAGGAACCATTCAAACAAAACGTAGCTTCGTCGGGAAAAAACAAATTGTATGTACAATATTGGTAATTTTTGGAAATCTTCATAACTCTTTCGCAAAATTCAATTCTACGATCATAATTCTCATCTAATAATTCTTGCATTAAATGTGGTTTATGCGGCTGATATGTTTTATGCTTCAATATTCTGGTTACTGATCGGCAACTTATTTCATAATTTAGTGCGATGGATGTAGTAGAAGCTTGTGGTAATTCATCTAATGCTATAGCAATATCTTGAGCAATAACATCATTAGTTGCGACTTCCTCATGAGTTCTGACGTGGTCATCAAAACCAATCATCATCAGAATTTTGATACGTTCTTTTTCAGTTAATTTAACCATTATTAATGTTTGGACGTCTACAAAGTTAATTCTTATATTCGAGTACTAAATTTTAATTCCATGGCTTATTAAACATGAACATTATTTTAGAATACCAATTTTAATTAAATATCATTATAGTTGTTTAACAAAAGGGTGCAAAAACTCCATTGAAATTTAGTAAAAATATAAAAGTTAGAATCGTTTGTTTGATTCGGATATAAATATATTGATCGAATTCCCGATTTGAATTTAATTAATTGTGGAAAGCCTTATTAAAATTTAAGTAGCCATATCAAAAATATTCGAATGGATCCACACATTTGCCTAACCCTATATAATAATGCATTTAGTCAATTTATCAATATTTCCACAAATTAATATAAGTATAAAATCAAGTAAACCATGACGAAAAATTTCCTAATGCTGGATTTATGTCTGACATATTTTGCTAGTATGCAGTCCAATTAAGATTATCAGTAACATGAAAGATTGTACTGTACGATTACGTATGTCTAAAGTACTCCACGACTTTATTCGTTAATTGCCTTTTCATAAACAGAAACTATTAACTTGTTTTTCCAATAAATAATAAAAGTGACTGAAAAATATTGGTCGCAAAATAGACATAACTTTTTTTTAATTATCCCGGTTAATTTACAATTTTCATTAAAATCATACACAGTAAAAAAATCATACAGTAAGTAAATGGCGTATTAAAAAGAAAGTCGTGTGAAGAACTAATTTTGGTTGCTCCCCTGCTTTGGGTTAGAGCAGTTAGTTGCTTTTGGGTTAGTTTATAAAAAATTTCCTCTTCAGTAAAGCTGGAATTTATAGAAGTATCTGCTATTAGGCTCTGCCGTGTTAGCCTTGTAGACGTTAGTATTATGCCTGCTACCATGTTGCTGACTTAATTGAACCCGACCACGGTAACAGGCGAAACGTCAGCCTTTACAACCCCAACACGGCAGGGCCCGATGGAAGATACTTTTACCACCTCAGGCAACGGCCATCAAAGCCTGAATATCCATGTGAACTTTGTTTCATAATAGAAAAACAAAAATTGTAATAATGAAAAAATAAACTGCCAGATATCAAATAAATTTGACAATCATTCAAATGAACTATAAATTAACAGAAAATAGTGGTTAAGTTGGACGACTTAAGCGCTTTATTGTTGCAAATAATATATTATCAGCTTTTAAAGGAAATTATCATTAGATCGTTTCTACATGACATGACAAACTCTGAAATTTTTCCCATGAAAATATTTTGCAGCAATCGAAGAAGGCAATAATCAAATAGCGAAAGATCAGGTGAGCCCTAGCTATATGGGATCTCGCAATGTATGTTATTGTGCAGAAGAACATATTTCCTGCTGATCAGTGCAGGGCGTTTTCCGATCTAACCTTTTACACGAACACGTATTTGATGAACGTATAAATCTGCCTTGCAGTTTAAAAACTCACAATAAACAATACCACGATGATCCGACCCCACATACAACAATATTTTACTTCTCTAAAGCTTAACTCTTGATATTAATTGCAGAGATTTATCCTCGACAAGGCACTGCTTTTACGTTCAACATTATCCCATTTTTCATCACCTGTTGGTGGAAACAGGTCACTCTTCTGTCATGAAGAAAGATTTATTACATTAAGAAATGGCCTGTTCACAGGATGGCATTGTATATTTGAGTTACGTATTTTAATATTATGTTAGAAATGTTGCTCAAAATACTGTCAGTTATTGAATCCTAACCTGGAGCTTTTTATTGTTTCGTTTTTGTCTTAATTGCATTGCGCATTTCACGCTGATCTTCTGTAAATTTTTAGAGTTGTAAATCCAACGAACATATTCAACCTAGACATAGATTGTCGTAATAGTCTTTTTGCTCTATATTTAAATTGTTTTCTTAAATCATTTTTTCCAAGTAATGGACGAAAGTGGTCGTTTTTTTGCTTGTCGTCTTGTTGGTTTTTGTCCAATAACCTTTTCAGCTAAGGTTAAGGGGTTGTAATGTTGGATTCGTTTTACCCTTTTTGTAACATTAATACTCACCTTATCATTATGTTGTTTAGTTGGTGTGCGATGTTCAATTCCAATGACACTGGTCAACAAATTTTCGTTTTTTTTCGTTTGTCTTTTGAAACTGTGTACAATTTTCTTTTACAGTTATAACAATTGTATTAAAATATATTGGTTAAAATATATAGGTCAAACGAAACGGTCAATAATAACCCGTTATAAAGAACATCATATCAGATTTAATACACCAGAAAAATCTATGGTAGCTTATCATGCTATACACACAGATCATAACGTGTCGGTTAAAGGGTTAAAACTAGTCAAAGCCATAAAAAAAACAGATATACAAAAATGTTTTAAATATGTCTATACGTTATATGCACGTATAAAGCTTTTGTTTCATTATGAAACAGACATGTAATTAAATTTACATATCTGTAACTGTGTACTTGGACAATACCTCGTATTTCGGCATTTACTTCCGCTTAAGACATATGTTTCTGCCATTTTATAGGCGTCGTCAGCTAAGCCAATGAAGCAATTGTATACAAATGATACAAATCTTAATAAATAAAATCTGTATCTGTATATGACATTAAGCCAAACCGCTCACTAGATATAGCAAGTTTCATTCCAGAAGGTGGCACTTATTTACGAGTGACATCTTACGGACGAAAGAGACTATACCAAAGAAAGCGATCTTTCGATTTACAAGCTATGCTCATTGCTGTTTCATAATGAAACAAGAGCTTTATACGTGCATATAACGTATAGACATATTTAAAACATTTTTGTACATCTACCGCCACCTGGCGCGTTTTAGGACTACCCGTATTCCTTTCGGTTCGTATGAGCATAGCTTGTCAATCGAAAGATCGCTTTCTTTGGTATAGCCTCTTCCGTCCGTAAGATGTCACTCGTAAATAAGTGCCACCTTATAGAATGAAACTTGCTATATCTAGTGAGCGGTTTGGCTTAATGTCATATACAGATACAGATTTTATTTATTAAGATTTGTATCATTTGTATACAATTGCTTCATTAGCTTAGCTGACGACGCCTACAAAATGGCAGAAACATATGTCTTAAGCAGAAATAAATGCCGAAATACGAGGTATTGTTCAAGTATACAGTTACAGATATGTAAATTTATTTACATGTCTGTTTCATAATGAAAAAAAGACCAGAGATTTCGAAGCATATGAAAGCATTCATATCGTTAAAAATAAAGGTAATCCGTTGAACGCAGGCAACGGTAGTATTCCGTATAGTTGTCTTTTTTCATTCCTAGAAAAGAGGCATAAAAGGTCGAGGACGGAGAATGGATAGTAAAGACATGTGGTGGCGTTTTCTTAAGAGAGGTAAGCTTGTCGTAATGTTTAGTTTGTGAATTTTATTTTATAGTTAGTGTATATGTGGACGCCGTGTAAAGTTGTTGCGCGTTTATATGTGTTAGCTTTACTGTGCCCCATGTGCGATACTTTGACTAGTGGTTTTACCTACTGATGATGACAACTTAGTTGTCGAAATACGTATTTAGAATACTATTATTAATTGTGGGAAGGAGTTTTATACCTTTTTTGAGTCAATAATATTAATTTTTAAGCTGATGAAGAAGTCATGCAAAGAGTACATTTTAACTTTCTTCATCGTGTAAATCTTTGTGTACGTGTAAATAGTGGACACTTTCAACAATTTCTGTGACATCTTTATTAATTTTTTCCATGTTCTAGTAACATAGTTCTTCGGTTTACTGATACTTTGAATTATTCAAATCCAAGTTTCACAAAAACCGTGACAGTAATCGAATCTTATGAAGAGTCCCTTTTCTGTAGCAAATAAGTTACACAATGTAAATTTTATATTTAAACCCCTCTCTGAATTCTTTTATGTCATAAAACTATATAAACGTACCAAATTTCAGCAAAATCGGGTCAGCCGTTTTATATTTATAATAAACAAAAGATTTCAGAAGTGTAACTTCAACGCCGAATAGCGCCTAAACTAACCAACTTTGTACTAAGGCAAGTTGTCTTAAATAGTGTAAGGAATATGTCGTAGGTTTATATAAAGACCTTTTACAGACAGCTTGTGCATACACATAGCCAGATATCTACTAATTCTTAATTTGATTGGTGCCAGAGCAAAAAAAGACGTGGTTTAAGTGCTCTGATATAGGAAACATGCAAGGACATGTTCACACATGTCCACTGAATGTTCGACAGAACAATATTTGTAGTAGTATCTCTCTTATATAAAAGTAACTTTAAAAGTTTTGTAAAACCTAATTAAAATATCTTAAAATCCTAACGTGATGGGGAAAATTTTAAATAAGCTTCAGAATCAGCATGACAAAAGACATCAACTATGCGTAGAAGACTTTAGAATTCCATAAGAGTTATTATTGTTTATCATATGAAGGATATATGCATTTTAAGTTTTAGTTTTTTATCAGAATAACTGAAACATACATGAGTAGGTAAACCCCACCAGTTTTGTATAATACAAAGGTATTTTTAATAACATAAAATATTAATAAAAATCTGGTGTGAAGAAAACAAATACAGGTTCACTATTAATATTTTTTGTGAACGTGTCCGAACATATCCCTCCCCAGAGACGTAGATACGTATTTCGCCTTTCTACATGCTCATCGGTACGCTCCTGCTGGAGAAAGGATATCTTCAGACACATTCACAAAAAAGAACCACATCGCCATATCACAGAAATTATCCAGACCGAGCGTAGAAGTAAATTCAGCGCTGCCTGTTGTCGGACAGCCGAAGTACCTCGCCCTGTCCACATAACCAATGCGAACCAACGACGCCCTTCCAAAGGTGGCACAGCCATCTCTCTAGAAACTGTATTTTGTTTGTGTCTTCACTCATACTACGGATTAACCGCATGTGTAATGTATCAGAATAATTGAAACATACATGAGTAGGTAAACCCCACCAGTTTTGTATAATACAAAGGTATTTTTAATAATATAAAATGTTATTAAAAATCTGGATGTGGTTTTCTTTTGTGAATGTGTCTGAAGATATCCTTTCTCCAGCAGGGGCGTACCGATGAGCCTGCAGAAAAGCGAAATACGTATCTACGTCTCTGGGAAGGGATATATTCGGACACGTTACAAAAAATATTAATAGTGAACCTGTATTTGTGTTCTTCACACCAGATTTTTAATAATATTTTATATTATTAAAAATACCTTTGTATTATACAAAACTGGTGGGGTTTACCTACTCATGTATGTTTCAATTATTCTGATACATTACACATGCGGTTAGTCCGTAGTATGAGTGAAGACACAAACAAAATACAGTTTCTAGAGAGATGGCTGTGCCACCTTTGAAAGGTCGTCGTTGGTTCGCATTGGTTATGTGCACAGGGCGAGGTACTTAGGCTGTCTGACAACAGGCAGCGCTGAATTTACTTCTACGCTCGGTTTGGATAATTTCTGTTCTCTGGCGATGTGGTTCTTTTTTGTGAATGTGTCTGAAGATATCCTTTCTCCAGCAGGGGCGTACCGATGAGCCTGTAGAAAGGCGAAATACGTATCTACGTCTCTGGGAAGGGATATATTCGGACACGTTCACAAAAAATATTAATAGTGAACCTGTATTTGTGTTCTTCACGCCAGATTTTTAATAATATTTTATATTATTAAAAATACCTTAGTATTAGTTTTTTATCGTTTTGCTACCTTTAAAAGAATTCAAATAAATAATTTTTGAATCTCAAAAATAAAGAGAACTTTTTCAATTATCTACATATCGATGTTATTCACAACAACATAGAAGTATTCAGTCGAAGGAGTAAAAGAACGCTTGCCCCGTATTATAATCAATTTTCTATAGAGTATCTAAATAAAGAATGCTTAAGTAAATGGAACTAAATGTAGTCATGCAATCAAGTAGTTCTCTTGAACATGTATACATATTTATTTTTATCTTGATGAATTAGTTGTGAATAGAAAATGAATATATTCCAAGAATTAAAGAAACAATTACTATATTATAAATAGAATAGATACTGGGTTATTACTAATAATGTTATTATTAAATTTCAGATAGCAAAATTATATTTTGTCGAGCTTGTTATGGTACTAATTTTAGGTTAAAAATAACGCAGCTCCAATAATAAGTCTGAAAGGCTTATATAACAAGTATTCAAATAAATTGACATCAATTTGGCCTGAACTCAACCCCACATTGACATTATTTCTTATACATATGTTCGCTTTGCTTGTCTGGCAATTTAGCGAAAATACACAAATACAAATTTGGTATTCAGCATTGTATGCATGTAAGCATAAGAAAATATGCTTACAGAAATAATAAATGTCAAGACCGCTTCAAATTAAATTAAATGGTGATAATCAAATGTAGAAACCTCGTTCATCGTCATTAATTAACATAATTTATCAAATTGTTAAGCACCATATTACTTGAGCAATGTATTTAACACAATATTACATTTACACATACCAATAAAAAGTGCATTTCGATTTATGTATTAAAAATTGAAACGTAAAGACAATTTTCATATTTTGACAAACGCAAATTTGTTCGTCATTTATAATAATCTTATCTATTATTATACTACATTACCAATAGTAAATATGAAGTATTTTTTTGACAATAAACATATGTAAATATATTTTTCAATAAGTACAGTAATCTAATTATTTCACATATGTGAAACGGTTAGATGTTCAAAAATAGTAATATAATATGTCCTTACTTACTCTCAAAAATCATATTTTTCGCTAATTATATAGAGTCCGAGGCACAAAAATAATTTATAATTATTCAATTTAATCACTTCTTGAAATGATTATCGACGAAATAGGATTTTAATTAATTTTTCATAATTTTTATCAACCTATAATCAATTGTGGAAATCAATGATTACAGGGTGATAATACAGGGTTAGGCAAATGTATGGATCCATCCGAATATCTTTGATATGGCTATTTAGATTTTAATAAAATTGAAGTTAATGCAAATAGAAAATCCGAGGAGCATATATATATATATCCGAATCAGACTTCCGGCTTAGTAGGAAACGATGTTTTTTTTTTATTTTAAAGAGAACAGCCTGTATCTTTTTACTAACTCCAATAGGGCTCTGCTCAGGAAGTCCAACAATAATAAGGTTTAGCACCCTTTTGTTCAACAACGACAGAGATATTTAATTAAATCTAATAATGCAAGAAAAATGAACATAAAAAATATAAGCAAAACCAATATCGGTTAAAAAAGTTTTCGAAATCATGACTGTTCACTTCTTGACAATATGCAGGTCTGCGAACAAATTCTTGAATGACATTTTCCAAAGCCTCCTCACGAATTAATTACACTTCTTCAATTATTATCTGCTGGAACTTGTCCAGACTATGTGGTCGTCTAGTATAAACTACAGATTTTAAATGACCCAAAAGGATAAAATCTAGGGGATTTAAATCTGGAGACCATGCCATATTCAATGACATATTCAATGAATACTCTACGACTAATCCACCGATTTGAGAATTGAGAGATTTGAGAATGTTTCGTTGATGTTGTGTATGCGTTTCTAGGCTCTAATGAGGGTTATCTATTGACCAATATCGACAATTATTGCGATTAACGGTATCATTCAAACAGAACATAGCCTCGTCGGAAAACAGTAAATTGTATGTAAAATATTGATAATTTTTGCAAATCTCCATCACTATTCAAAATTCAATCATACGATCATAATCCCCGTCCAATAATTCTTCCACTAAGTGCAGTTTATACGGATGATATATTCGTGCTTCAATAGTCTGGCTACTCATCGGCAACTTATATCATACTTTACTTCGAGGGATGTGGTAGAACTTTTTAGTAATTCTTCTAAGGCTATAGCAATATCTTGAGTAATAACTTCATTAGTTGCGAGTTTTGGTCATCCGATTTTCAGTAAAAAAACTTCCGGTCAAGTTATGCCTTCCCGAAGTTTTACCAACGACAGTTCGCGATATTGGATTCCGATCTTGGTGCAAATTGTTAAATAAATGGCATACTTCTTCATCAGTTCTGACGCGGTCACCAAAACCAATAAATATGTCTTGACTCTTGTATATTATAGTAGATTTCCTTAGTCGGCGATTTAAGGTATGTTTTACTTTAATATGTATATATTTAAAATAATCTTAAATGTTTCGGCAATTACTGCCTTTTCCAAAGACTTTTAAAATATAAATAAAATGACATATTTATATATGTGAAGTTGTAAAGGATAAAATTACATTATTCAAAAAACATTAAAGTTAATAATAATAATTCATGCCTTAGCATTCCCAAACAGATTGACGCCAATTACAGGTGGCATTGGCAAGCCATGAGTTGTTATTATTATGTTGCGCCCGTGGAGCGACTTAAGAATCCTAAAACGCGAAGGAAAACCACGAAAGCCTACTCGGACAGCCTAGTCCCGGATCTAAGCTCGGAGCTGCGAGCATGATAAGCCAGTGTGCATATATATTGTGATAATCTATGTGATCCTAGAGTAGAATAAATTAAATCCTTTCGATAATATAATACTCTAATATGCAATTAAAGGAAACACCATATTAAACAAATAAACTCAATTTAATACACATAAAAAAAACTAAATAATACAAATAAAACTTAACAATTTGAATTTCTCCCCACTATAATATACTCGATTGCGAGCGCCCTCAAATTCTCAACAAAGAACTAAAAGATAATGAATAATAAGCTAATTCAGTTTGTTATTAAAGTAAAATACTCGAACAAAGGTAAGTAAATTTCATAAGTGTATGTAATAAACAATTTGTTAATTTAAATTATGCCCTTTAGATGAAAAGAAAGAATTTAGAGAGGTAATCAATACAAACGATGTGATTTAACCTCAAAATGGTATTAGGTCTCTATATTAATAATTTCGGATTCTCAGGGTAATAAAAGGTAGGTCTTGACTTTATTATCAATCAATAAGTCTATGTAGAATTCTATCTCGGTAATACTATATATAAATATTCCTATAAGTGTTAAAAATATAGTGAAGCTGTTCGATTTATGGTTAATAACAATAATAATTAATAGCAAAATCTCTATTTATAGGGTAAATTCTACCTTGTATATGTGCACATATATATGTTCGTAACAGTAGATATCTCAGCTTAGCAATATGGTCCTTCGGGAAAGTGTTCGAACAGGTTACAGGGTTTAATCTTCCGATTCAATGACTGGAAATGGTTTAATCAGCACGACTAATTGGATGGCTCATAAATAATGGAATTAAATAAAAAGGATTAGAAGGGTTGCTATAATAGGATAAGGCTCGATACTTCTCTGTCGAGGATATCAATCGTTGTATAAGCACTTAGACATTCAAGGTAATTTGAAACTCCAATGTAGTATATATTTTTAAATGGAAATATTCTTTATTTTTCAGCTTCAGAATGCGTTTTAAAACATAGAAAACGCCTTAAAATTCTTCAAAAACGCATTATCAAAATTAATTCAATGTGGCTACGTTTATTTTTTAATTTAATTCTCGTTTTCGTTAACAACCAACTTCTGTTGTTTTTCAACGCCTTAACTACTTCGGAAAATATATCCATTAGAAAGGAAAAGGCGAATCTAATTAGTAATCAGATTGAACCTTTATTTTAAAATGAATAAGGAATAATACGAAGGTTTTTTTAATATCGTATAATAATTTAAAAACTTGTTAATTAATTAAGTGACATTTAAAAAATTGCATATTGCCAATTGGCATAAAATAGATTACCCTGTTTATGTTATTCTAACATAGATGGCGCGATCAACATATTTTTAGTAATATGAAATTTAAATATAATTTTAAATTAGAAATATTAACAAAAAATTGTTTATAAACACATAATAATAAGCAGAAGACTGAACCAGCTTAATATATATATATATATATATATATATATATATATATATATATATATATATATATATATATATATATATATGCAAGGAGTGGAATCAGAAGTCATTTATGACGAGAAATTGTTGACGATAGACGATTAATAATTCAGAAATCATAATTAGAATCGACTGTTGTTAAAAAAGAAACAAATCATTGTGAAAACTGGAGGGGGTGACACTCCTATGCACTATTAATAAAATATTAGCCACATTAGCCACACTCTGAAGAACATATACATTAAGTCATAAAATACTATGCAGCGACAAGCGGACTACAGAAGAAACAGATCCTGGCCAAATCTGAACAACTCGACTGAGAATAAAGGAAACATTGGAGAAAATTTGGTGTTTGTAGACTTTGACGTTACATTCAACAGTATGGCCAACAACTGCAAATTCAAGGCTCATCGCTGTCTTCATCATTTCGTTGCTTGGCGTTGTCGTGGTGCAAGAAAAAATTCGTTCTATCCAGGTTTACTCCACGAATACGATTCTTTAGCGATAGTAAAGGTTTGCATTGCTCCCTTTAGCAGCTATTCGGTATGAATCCCTTTGTATCCCAGAAAATTGCAAGCATGACTTTCTGTGCCGATGGAACTCCTGAATTTTCGTACACATGAAGAATCAGGACAACGATATTCCATTGACTGCTGCTTGTTTTCGCGATCATAATGACGAACACAAGATTCGTTCACGGCGATGATGTTTATGAAAAAAAACAAAAATATATCAAATAAAAAGTATCAAACCACAAATACTACGAAAACTTAATTTGGAACGGAAAGGAAACAACTTCTTGGACAAAATTGTCGCCACAAAAAAATATTGATTATTAAAGAGAAAAAATGTAGTAATTTTTAGTATAGCTTTCCTATTATGTTCATAGAGTGTATGTACAAAATAATTAACATATGCTAAGCTAGTAGAATTTTATACCAAAATCAATGGCAATTCAAGTTTTTAAGTTCCATTAAAATCAATATAAAACCTTTTATAATACAATCAAAACGACCCTAATATGACGCGATGGCGTTTTAGCCAATAAATGCCAAAAGGTCAATTTCATTGAGTTTGCAGAATTTAATACGTTAATGTATTTTATATAATACAAGTCTGTGGGGGTTGTAAAATAGACCGCTCGACCTATATAGAAAATTTATATAGAGTTCTTTTTAAATTAAACGTTAACCCTCTGTTGCATATCGTTCTTGCATAGAAACAAAACTTGTACATATGAATCAAATAAGATTGGTCAAATTAATAAGAGAACTTTAGAAAATGTATTTATACGGGCTGTCCTTGACATAAAGAGAGAACGTACGGTAAATTGAAAGATATAAATATATAGAACATAAATCTAAAATATTGAGATTATATTACGTGACACTTATGAACTCATAATATTTAGAATGTGTGTAAATAATAAATACCTCATACACACATACGCTACAGCGTGTGTTTACATACGTAACAGCTGGATATGGACAATAACAAAACAAATAGTATTGATTCGGCTTTTACTTGATGAAGATCCATAATTTAAAATAAAAATAAAACTAATAGTTCAAATTTTCACTTTTTAATACATAATTCCAAAAACGACAATTGTTTCGCCAGCACAGTGGCTTTATCGGGTACTTATAGCTAAATTTACAAACTGAGTTTGTAACGAGATATCGTCTTTAATAATATAGTCGATCGCACAGTGGCGTGACAATTTTTTTTTAAACACCTTTGTCATTTTTTTTCGCTAATGAATGGAAATTTACAGCAGTGGATAATCTTAGCAAATCAGTAATTACCAATTCATACGAACCACCGTGATATAGTAAGTTTCGCAAACATGTCTTCTAGAGATAAAAGGAGTTATGAATCGATATCGGCAAGAAATATATTTTTTTACATTTTAATAACAATCAAAATACGGACACTAAACTTAAAAAACTTATAGTAATAAATCACATCAATTTAAAATAGTTCCCTTTATGAGAAAAAGTATTAATAAGAACATGAAGTCCTATAAAGACCAGAATAACTGACTTTCCTGATTATAGGTAACTGTTCTTTGGTCAACCTAAAAACTGTAAGAACAACGGGCAATAATATTGTATGAAATATTAACTTAAAATGATTCTATAAGATTTACTTCAGCTGCACTAACTATTCGCCAAAGTCGCCCAAAGGATTACAAAATTCTATAAAAAAATCGCATGGAAACTACAGAAAAACATTTGAAAAGGTATTGATATAAAAACATAGTTAATTGACGAGGGAGATACTTGTTGAAACTTCATTATAACGCTAAGAAATAAGTAATTAAACTTCTAGTTTCAAAAAGTCTTTTATTGTAAATTCACTAAAATATTGTTTCGCCATACAATGGCTTCATCAAATGGATGAAATACTGAATATGTACAATACAAGTTTGAATATTTATGTATGTAAAAATTATTGAGAAAAATGGTGGTGGAACAATTTTACAATCTTAAATTTAACAACATTAAACAACTCCACTCTTCTCCTCTCCTCCCCTCACCCCTCTACTAAATTTAATATTGTAAAATTGTTCCACCACCATTTTTCTCAATAATTTTTACATACATAAATATTAAAATTAAAAATATGAGAACACAAAATAGAATATACGAGGGCGCATCAAGTAATTGATGAGTCTGAAGAAAGAGGACACCATTAAAAAAATCTTGTTTTTCAAGTTTGTAATCTCTCCAAACAAAACTGTCAAAATTCGCCGTTCGTCTTGAGTGTAAGGACGCTTGCTATTTCAGTAAAAAGTCAACTGTTTTTAGTTTGTATTAAAACACGAAAACAGTAGAACACCGAACAGTTATTATTAAAGAACAAGACAAAGTATACATAAAATTGGAGCTGGAGTCTGTTTACGGAAACCAATCTCCATTAATTGCAACAATAAAACGATAGATAACTGAATTTAATCGTAGCCGGGCCAGTGTATTTAATGAAGAATGCAGTGGATGGAACTAAAAAATTATATGCTATGGTGCTAGATGAGCTTCGAATAATAGTGCGCGAAATAGCAGAGGTTCTACACATCTCATTTGGATCAATGGTTTTATTTTGCATGATAAATTGATTATGAAAAAATCATGACAAGCAACATGGGTAGCACATTTGTTGCCTGTGGACCAAGAACGCATTTCAGGTCTCAGTTTAGCGAAGTTAAGATATAATACCCTGGTTTTCATGGACTTGGAAAAGGCTTTTGACAGCGTGCCGCTAAAGAAACTGTCTGAGGTGTTGAAGAAAACGAAAGTAGATCCGTTATATATCACGGCGCTATACAATTTATATCACAACACATAAAGCTATGTCAAAATAGGCAATAAAGTATCCAAGCCGTTTAAAATAAACAAAGGGCTGCAACAAGGGCTAGAAAAAAGGTGTTGTCTTTCCCCTACATTATTTAAAATTTACGTTCAAGAGACTCTTTAGACGTAGAGCAACAAGTGTAGAAATATGGGCATTGAAATATGGGAAAAGTGTTTATATACGCTCCTGTTCCCAGACGATCAAGTCGTAATAGCGACTGACGAAACGACATAAACTATATGATGCGAAAACTATTTGTAATTCCTGATTATTGCGTAGAAAAATTTAATCAAATAAGCAAACCTAATAAGGTTAAAACAAGAGTACTCACTTAGTGGTTTCGATTTTGCGTAAGAATTAACTATGAAGAAATCATGTGCAAGATGAACGTAGAACTTTCTCGAGCATTATGGATAAGATGTATTTTTGCGACAGAAACAATCCACTCCAATAAGTCTTAAGAGTTGAATCATGAAATGGAATCAAAAATAGATTATACCCAATTTTAAGTTATTTATATGAGGAAATCGGCTACGCGAATATTTTGACTTTATTCTTACCTCTCTTTATGTATCTATATTATAAAACAATATGACTACTAAGTCTATATGTCACAAGTATCACAATGGATATTATCCCTAACGGATTTTACAAAAACGTTTTTTAAATTTTTCTTACTATATGGCAACGAGCATCCTTTATATATTATATAACTTTAAGTTTACATGTACATATATATCTATTAAAATGTTCGACCTCGTTCGACAAAATATTAAATAAAGAGAGATAAATAAACCAATAAAAATTATGTTAGTAATAAGGTTATATAATATTTTCTTGAAAAATTCTTAAAGCATTATAGTTAAATATGTTGTAGTCAGTTAGTCAGTTTATAATATAAACATTTTATTACATTAATTCACAAGAATACATCGTCTTATTTATTTCAGATTCCAAATTATTTCCACCTTTAAATAACACTTTAATAATTGCTACTAAAGGAAATTATAACCGATACAATGTTGATGAACATATGTTCGTTCTCATTCGACAGACGTGTGGGTAATCGATAACGATTTACTATATAAAGTCTAGTGCCTCAACAGTGTGTTATTGCTATTAACATAGCTTATCAAAAGGATTGTTGAATGTGAATTAGGTTTTTTTTTGATAATTATCACATAAAAAATAGGACAACTATACTGCGTGCGATCAGAAATATTTAATACTAGCTGACCCGACAGACGTTGAACTGTCTAAATTTCAATAAATCTGTTTGTGATCTTTTTGTGAATTTGTGAAAAGCTATTGGAAATGTGTAAACAAAGTAAAAATGAGAAAAAAGGTATTTCTGAGTGATCATCTATTAACGATTGCGGTCATGGATATTCAATTTGAGGAGGAGCACATTCAGAAGTACGCAAATGGGAAATTTTACATGATGAATTATGAATGAATAATTGGCGAAACAACACAAAAGTAGAAACAAATGTAATTTTATTTTAATTTAGGCTGGAATGCGTTTTTTCAGATTTTTCTCCAGATCTTTCCGATATTTTTGCAATTGAAAACATTCTTTGAATTATTTCCATCCCGAGAGCATAGCAAACAAACTAAGTAAGTAGTACACTATAATAATTATCAGAAGATAATAAATTCTGATAAAGATATGAAATATTTGGAAATTCGATCAATCTTTTTTTATAAGTAAATAATATCAAGTAATAATTAGTCAACTGCTAGTTACTCAGTTCAGAAATCACATCAAAACATATAGATACTCCATGTACTCGTATTTAGACTGTTTGATTCACTAGAAAATAGGTCCTAAGAACCGATCATTAAAATTTGTCTAACAAACCCTGGCAGTGGATAAAGAAACACAATACGGCCGTCAATATGTGTTGTGTTTGCAACACGGAATATATGAAGATGAAAAAATACGTCAATTGCGTCATATAACTTACATAATGTAGCATTTTATAATGAGAATTAGAACAGAAACCTTAACACCAATGCCACTTTAAAAAAAAGTTAAATATATCGTATTTGATAATTCTGAAGCATATTCATAATTTAGGATTTGTTTTGAAATGCGCCAAAATGCGGGTACCACATAAATTAATGAAGCGCAGCTTGCTGGATAAAATTGAAATTTACTTATGGCTACCGATACAAAACAAAAATAATTAATTTGTAGTTAGTTTTAATCACAGCATACAATATGGAAGACTTACAGTGCCGATTCAGAAGAAACCATCGGCAAATAAGTAAAAAAAAACTGCACGGCGTATACATTTATATATACTCCATGGAAAGAAAGAAGTTAGCGAGAGGGTGATAGAAAATATCAGAAGTTTGTATAAAAATATTGAAAACTATGTACGTACAAGAAATGAAAAATCAGAAAAAATGTAATATTCAGTAGAATTAAGACAGAGATGCAATTAAGTCCAATACTTTTCAACATGTATTACATTATTTAATGAAAACTGTAGACAAGAATTGAAGACATAGGATGTGGAATTGTCGAAAATGAAAATGCTAAAGATGTCTTAGCCGAACTATGCAGATAATATGGGGATTGTCGCAGACACATAACAACCAAATACTAAATTAATAACAAACGTGGTTAAACCAATACTAATCTATTGGACAGATAGGCAAAGAAAAAATTTTTACAATTACGGAAATCAGACTTTTATGCAATATAAGAGGAAGAGTTCTTCCCCTTATTTGTATTTACAAAAAATGTATTCATAAAAAACTACATATAGAAACTATATAGACTACCGTAGATCAAAACCAATTGAGATATCTGGGACATATACAAAAATTAAAAATGGAAGACTAGTTAAAAAAGTATATGAAACAAAGAAATTTGATCGATAGCGAATGCGAAGAGGGGAGGAGAAGTGCAGAAAGTTCGGAAAAAGTAGATGAGTACCAGGATTAAGCAACTAAAGTAATTAAATCAGATGTAAATGGATTCGTTACAGTAACCCTATAACGGGCTTATGTAGAATCTGGACAATTAGTTCCCACAAACGAAAAACCGAATTTTAATCAACAAAAGAAAATATTGTGAATTTGGTGAGGTAAACAAGGTCCTACTTATCATGGACTTTTGTAACAAGAGCAGATGAATTTAATAATCATTCACAGCTTATTATTATCATTATCATTTTGTCTGATAAATATTGTCTAAAACTAACAAATTTGTATATAGAAAGAGAAAATAATAGGAATTATTTTTCCACAAAATAACGCTAGCTCAGCTTCTTTGGTGACTTAAAGCCAATTGCGACAACTAGGTTGGGAAACATGTAATATATTCTACTCTTCAGATTATTCACAGCTAATATGTGACTATGGGAAGTGCATTCGACGAATTCTAATAAACACATACTAAACTAGAAGGTAACGTGTTGCGTGATCATAGGAAGGTGCGTTCCTCTGGGGGCACTAGACGAAACCCTCTTTATTCCTTATCCAACCAAACGGTACTCAAGTGAATAATATGTGTTCGATACAAAGCAAGAACTCTTACAGCTCTGCAAGGCAGAAAACTCCATGAATAAAATATGCCACGAAGGCAACGCTGAACCTGAGTCTTTTAGCGAAGTAAATATATAATTATGTGATGGTCAACATCGTAGAGGAAGATCCTACAGAGAAATCCATTCAAATAAGCCACCTGAAACTCCCAAGGCAAAAGCGCAAGGGTTGAATAAACAGAACTAGTACAGGTTAAAATAGCCGTAATCTAACCCAACTTCACTAATCATTTGCAACGTCTGTAAAACCAAGGGTCAAAAATGATTTTCTCTCAAAACTGCTAGGTCTACTTAAAGGCATAAGGCTAGGGAATGTAAAAATCCCGATGACTAAATCGGGTCAAATACCAAAACAACAAATAAGCTAAAAAAGCCGTAATAAAAACCAACTTTAGTAGGAGCCAGGCAACTAGAGAAATAGAACCCAAGCATCAAGCAGGCTTTTCTCTCAAAGCTGCTAACTCTATTTAAAGTAATGCGACTAGAGAAGCTACGATAAGTAAATAGAACAAGAAAGGCAAGAAGAAGGCATTTAGCAAACAAAATACATGAGACTGTAAAGGTCAACATCATAGAGGAAATAGATTTGATGTTCATTGGGGAGATGCAGTTGAGAATTTCTGAAGCTAAAGTGCAAAAACTGGTGAAACACGCCAAGATTACATACAGATTGAAAGGACAAAGGTGCCAATCAGTTTCACATAAAGAAACGAAGCTTCCTGTCGAAGCGGCTAGATCTATCTAAAGAAATAAGCTAGGAAATTCATTTCAACGAGATATGAAGACCGCAATAAATGTGACGAGGTCGCAGTGGCTAGGCTCTATGACAGGGAATCTAATATTTAACATGTAATCATTCCTAATTATTTTTTTATGAAAACACACCCAAGACAACGTTGCAGCGGCCTTAGCCAAGTATCGTAAAATGGGGCGATTTTAAAAAGACGGGGCGACATTGATGATAGCTTTTTATAAATGGTTTGTAATAAAATCTTGAAAATTCCGGGGCAAATTTTTGCTTTTGTTTTTGGAAAGGCAGACCTGATATATCGACCATCTTTCCTCTAGACATGAGTGCAGGTACTACTTTGTTTCCGTAAAAAACATATTTTTCTTAGTTTAGCTTGCAAGTGTTTCATTTTTTGTAGCTTTATTACAATATAGTGCGACGTTACTGCCACTCCGGGTGCATAGACGATATTTACGCATGCGGAAGAAATAGCCATTTTGAGATCAGCGGCCACTTGTGCTGATTATGGCTTTCCACTCACCACTTATGGTCTACGAATGTTTGCGAAGTTATATTTGGACCAACAAGGGAAAACTGTAACGAAGTTGTCAAACGATTTACCCGGAATTGATTGGGCACTCAACGTTCTAAAACGTCACAAAAATGGATTCGGGCAGAGAATTGCAACAAACATTAAAAGAGCAAGAGCTGCAGTGGATCGGGACAACCTTCAAAGGGAAGTAGCTGACATACCATCGACACATACATAAGTACGATGAGTCCAATCTATCAGATGATCCTGCGAAGAAAAAATGTATTTACCGGCGGGGTGTAAAATATCCCGAAAAAGTTATGAATCACTCCAAAAGTTGCACCATTATAATGATTTGCAGGTGTGCCAATGGGATTTTATTGCCGCCTTGCGTCATTTACAATTTACATCTCTAGGATACTTGGAAGTTATGCTGCAGTCGCTGTAGTAGGTACAACAGAACAATTTGTGGATGGATAGATGCACCTACCTTCAGAGATTGGTTTATGATATGTTTCTCACCTCATGCTAATAGGCTCGAAGAAAGAAAGGTACTGATTGACGATAACTTATCGTCTCATCTTGATGCAGATGTATCAGAAAATGTGAATCTTACAACAGAAGTTCCGTTTGCCTTCTGCCGAATTCCACACACATCTGCCAACATCTAGACGTTGGTTTCTTTCGCCCTATGAAAACCGCATGGCACAAAACCGAGGGCAACAACCGTACCAAAAGAAGCATTTTTTCTAAATGTTATCAAACCCTCTTAATCAAAATCACCCCACTGAACTTTGAAACTTTGTAGGTAATTTTCAAAGTAATGAGTAGAGTAAGTATATTCTTTCTGATTTAGCATGCCGTAAGAATTTATATTCAGTTAAAAAAGTTATGGTTGTCAAAGCAACTCCATTCTGAGTATAAAGTTGATAAGACAAATTTTATTTTTTTCTCGGAAATGACAAGAATTTTTTAATTTTTTATCATGCCGTTTTAATCCATGCTGTTAGTCCGCATTAAATTTTGTTCATATTTTTTACATTCAACCTCGCTGTTACAAGTTACAAGTGTTTAAATTTTAAAATTAATCAATGTAGCCCCATTTTACAGTGCTCAATTCTAAACTTTTCAAGAAGAATATCGGCTCCCCTCAAATGGTAGGCTGTCATACAAAATAATAGGCAATAGATTGGTAACTAAGCTCTTAATAAATATGTTTCGTATTTACTTTTATTTTATTTAATAAATAAGACAAAACTTTCCCACATAACTAATAGTAATCAAAGTTAATACAACCATTTTTTTCAATAATTCCTTTACTAAATTTCTTATGTAAAATAAATAGATGCAGGACGTAAATTAAATTACCAGCGCCCACTAAAATTGATCATTTATTTATATTTTGATTTATTGGCATATCGTAAATACTTCAAAATGAAAACTAGCAAACATCGCATATTGAATATTTATGTAACAATAAGTCGTACAGTTTTTGTAGAACAAATCAGAAAAATTCCTGGTAAAATTGTACATGAATTTTCTCTCTATATATATACGAGATATTTGTTGTATGTAAAATGGAAAAAGTCATGTAAATCTACTTAGCGCTCCAGTAGGAACTAGTAACCTAAATATAAATCTACTAAAGTTTGCGAATTGCTTGTGCAAATGTTTAAAAAGAGATACATTTTTGTATATAGTTTAATTATTTATTAGGTAAATAATTGCTCTAATTTTACAAATATTTTCGCGAAGTCGTTATTAAATTAAGAAATACTTTATTACCAGAAAATGTAATTTTAATGTAATTTCAAATATTTCCAAGATGGTTAAGGAATTTCTTAATAACTACAGAAACAAGAAATAAGAAATTTCCTAAGATTTAATAATTCAAACAAGAAAGAAATAAGAAATTTCCTATGATTTTATAATCCAAAACAAGAAAGTAATTATTTAAGCAGTCAGTTGTGTCTCTTAATATATTTTTCTTGTTTATTTTTCGAATACCATTTATATATGTATGTTAAATGTTTGTAGTTAGAACCAACATGTATGTATACATACCATTATGGTTCACTCTCCTCGATTCTTCGCTTACTAATTATACACTTGTTGCTTGATTGAAATGATTGATACGCACTAACGTTACGGATACGTAAATAAAAACTTAAATACTAAATTAAATGCCATTTATCAAGAAGGAAAGCTAATAAAATAAAGAACTTATTGCCATGAATATCAATAAAATATACCTGTTGCATTGGTCTGCCCGTTCAGCAGCTAACAAGTTTTATATCTATATATACCCTTAGATACAATCTTTTTTTACGGGAGAATGACAGTTATTTAAACAGCTAATTTGCGAACAAAAAATTAAAATGTAGAAAAGGGAGTAATAACATAAAATGTATTGACTTTACCAGTATTAAAAGCAACAAGCATTTTTCATAACAGGAAGACCCACAAATAAAGCACCTTGGCAGAACTGTGGCAACCAACAAGCAATATCCCTTTTATGTGTTTTCTTAGTTTTTCTTTTCAGAAAAAAAAGAAAGAAAGAAAGAAACTCCGCCACCCGTATTGCCAAAGCAGAGATTTCCGACACAACGTGCAATCTTGAGTTGTTTACTGGGGAATTTTCCTCGTAGTTTCTGTTTTAATTTTTTTCGATTATAAAACGTACAAAATGTATACAAAAATATGATATTTTTTCTCGTAAAATACTTTATAAGATTTTAATCGGATATTGAAAATAATAAAAAAAAAGGGAAATTTAATTTATCAGAGTGTCGCTATATCTTAAATATGTATATTTTATATGGTGGTTCGGTAAGGAATAAAATATTTTGTTATTGTTGATCTACGATTATTTCTGTATTAGTTCGTATGTAAGAATTCGTTCACGTCGACGAGATTCTGCTCGATGGGGAAACCGGACTAAAAGACCGTCCTAACGAATTGACTACACCGCGTTGACTGAATTTTACACGAGGATTTGAGATATTATTCGGCGTCGTAGACTCCAGAGCATCGTTCCGCTAGACGAAGTTGAAACATATAGGCGTCTCAATATGCTAAATAAAGATGGATATACAAAGAGTTTGCGTATGACGGGAATATCAGGCAATTATTGGTTGTACGCATGCACGGATTCCTACTGAACGCAGATTTCAAATTAGTCGCATACTTCAACCAACTTTATCGATACGGGTATGCCACAAATATAGAAAAAAGTGAATATATTTGCATGTTTTTACTTTTTACTTCTACAAACGAATTGTAAAGAAAAAAAAAATGTTACTTTATTGGCTCGATTAATCACATAAAAAATTCCTCCTGAAATGAGTCAAAAAGAGGAAAGCGCTCCATGTCGACATTACAAAATATAAACATTTTTACCGAAATAAATCCCTGCAAAGAAAACATAAAAATGCTGGCATAATAAACACGGGGCTGAAAGAAATATATAGAGCATCCTTAAGCAAAAACATTATTCTATAAAAAAAAAATTAAATTTCCTTTTTTTTATTATATCACAAGGTTCGTGCGATGGTACCGTGACTTTTTAATAGAGGGCGCTAGGCTCATCAAAATTAGTACGTCTTTAATATTTAATAATTAAGTTACAAACCACATTTCAAGTACCTATAGATATATTAAAAAGTTATTGTGTCCCATGCTTCAAAAATTAATAAATTCTCTGTTTATTGTGAATATTGGAAACAAGAAATTTCATGTATTGTACTTTTTGCGTGGAAAAAAACATTAGAGAAACAAAAGTATTACTCGGGTTCCGTTCCTTCGCATGGGTTTATCCCGAAGTATTTCATTGTGGCTGTATGAGCAGGGATGTCGCTGAGCGCCCACGTCCTTCGCTTATAGTGACTATCAAGGAAATTATTAACAAAAGGTTTGTTTCGAGTACAAATTCGGACTAAATGAATTTGTTTCCAGGTTTCACTTGAACACAATTCTAGACAATTAAAAATCGTCCGTTAGTGTCCCTATTTCGAAGCTGGAACTTTCTTGGACTACTACGAACAGTTTTATTTTCTAAATTCTTAACTTAACCTATCAGAGATTTCTCAATACTTCAAAGTTAAAATTGAATTGTATATTTGTAGGATATAGATAAATTAAATTTATTTTATCAAGTTAGCCTTCAAGCTCAGAAGATGATGGAATAGTTTTACAAACAAGTTTTTAAAGCCTAAAAAAGAATTATAACAGATATATCGATCTGAATCCACGTGTTCAAAGTGAGCTCCGTTTAACCCTAAACAACCCAGAAGTGTCTGTCGGACACATTTTTAAATTAATTAACGTACTGTATCTAAAGTACATATATACTTTATCACAAAATGGTTTTATGTATTTTATCCTCTTTTCTCTGTGATTTAGATTCATCTACATTCTCTAAAAATAAGTTGTTCATTTGTTTTTAACAATTTTTCAAAAAAGTAACGTATCAACTCAGTTGTGTCTGTTGGACACTGATAAGATAGTAACACAGATTTGCCGGTTTGAACCGGTCAAATCTGGAATGTAACAGATGTTTTGCGTCGCAGTTTATTTCGTTTGTGGTATATGCGTTTAAGCGTGCAGTGTCTCGTACTTGGTGTTGTGTGTAATTGAACAATCAAATACAAGGTAATTACTAAAATTTTTAGTTTTTATTGTAGCTTTTCAACTAAATTTTTCTTAGATATTGTAAAATAGCTAAATGTAAAGCTTTGACTGATGAAGAAATTCGGCGTGCTTTAGAAGATAGTGACGATGAAAACTATGTATTCAGAGAAACTAATGACAATGAAGGTGAAGAATTCGTTGTAGACAGCGCTTCTGAACGTGAAGATGATTTGACAGAAACTGCGTCTGAGATCGATGATGAACAATCATACAACGAGGAGGAAGAAACAATTCAAGAAGAGGAAAGAACAAATCCAAATAATTTAGACAATGAATACGTGGCTAAAGATGGAACTATTTGGAAAGCACAGCCGGATAAAGCCGGTAGAACTCCACAGCATAATTTAATTCGTGGTGGTATTCATAAGGTGATTCTTCCTCCAGGACAAATAATTGATGACCCTATTGATTGTTTCAATTTATTTTTCAATCGTTATGTACTAGATCTTATTGTAAAACATACCAACGCCGAGCTACAAGAGCAATAAATAATAAATGGAAAGCAATTGACACAATAGAGTTACAAGCCTTCTTAGGTCTATTGATAACTGCAGGTGTAAATAAACAGAGTAAAGTAGATTTTAGAGAGTACTGGGACCCAGTATTTGGCAATCCAATATTTCGCGCTACGATGGGTAAAAATAGATTTACAGCAATCCAACGTTTTTTACGATTTGACGATAAGACTACTAGATCACTGAGAAAGTCAAAAGATAAACTGGCTCCTATTAGAGAGCTTTGGGAAGACATAAACAATAACCTCCGAAAATATTACCTACCAGGAGAAAATCTGACAATCGACGAACAGCTGATTCCTTTTCGTGGACGAGTATCTTTCAAACAGTATATGCCCAGTAAACCTGATAAGTACGGAATGAAGATGTGGTGGATTTGTGACAGCAGAACAAGTTATCCTTTATCTGGAATACCATATCTTGGAAAAGATCGAACAAGAACAGAAAATTTAGCTCAAATTGTTGTAACCAAGTTGTCTGAACCTTATTACGGAACAAATAGAAATATAACATTTGATAACTATTTTACGAGCCTTGAAGTTGCAAAATCTTTCCTTCAAAACGGGTTGACAATAGTTCGTACTATAAGAAAAAACAAGCGTTGCATACCTAAAGATTTTCAGCCGAACAGATCACGCGACGTTGAAGCTAATATCTTCGGATTTTGTAAAAAAAGGACATTAGTTTCGTATGTGCCAAAAAAAACCGTGCTGTTATTTTTCTGTCTACTATGCACCATTCTAATAAAGTAGATGTTGAAAACAAAAACAAATCTGAAATAAATCTATACTACAATGCTACAAAAGGTGGTGTAGATACACTAGATCAAATGGTTCATGAATACACGGTTCGACGCAAAATAAATAGGTGGCCAGTTGCTTTTTTCAAAACATTTTAGACGTTGTTGGGATTGCATCACTAATTATATGGAAAAATTTGAATCCTACTTAGAAACAACGCAATCATAATTCGCCAAGAAAAAATTTTTTGAGGGAAATTGCAACTCAGTTGGTGAAGCCTCATGTACTAAGACGAGGAAAAAAAGGACTAACAAAGTACCACCTTGCTGCCATACAAAACGTTGCAGGAACTAGTCAACAATCAAATGAAATTCAATCCAACGAATCTGTCAAGAGAAAAACACGTTGTCATATTTGCCCGTCAAAAATAACAAGAAATTCAAAACAGTGTTGTGATATTTGTAAACTTATTGTGTGTTCTGAACATTCTACTAAAAAAATTGTATGTATTAAATGTTCACGTAAATAAATATATATTGTCAATTTGTCGTAAAAATGTGTAATTACAAAATGACATTTGTTCATAATATATAAAATATTCCATTAAAAAAAAAATTACAAAACTGCAATGATGTGTCTAACGGACACTACTGGTAAGTTACGTTGCAATTGCATACCGGTTTGTTAAGGGTTAAATAGGAGATTACGAGCAATCATTTAGTAAAAGTTAGTGTATGCTTAGCATAAAGTGTTTAGAGTAAAATTAGACACAAAAATAAGGTCAGATAGCTCGAAATTAGCAAGACTTTTAAATAAAATACTGTTCGAGAAAGGTAACAGACACTGATAGAGGTCAAGGTCTCCGATGGGATGACCAAGTCCTTGACTTTTTTCGCGGTGTCAGAAAGATAAGAAAGAAAAACTAATGTAAAGAATAAAAGTAAAAATATACGTACATGCATAGAAAAATAAAGAAACAAGTTGATATAAAAAGAAACAGTTTTTAGGAGAGACATACGGGAATAGTCAAATTTAATAGGACAAAAATAGAAAAACAACTGCGTAAACTTTAAATTTCAAGAACAGCGGTATTAAATAAATTAATAAGAACTAATAGTGTATCGTACACTTAATTTAGGTCGCAATATTAAATAAGTAACAAAAAAAAAGAAGAATATTGCGTAAAACAGTAACAAACCGGGAATAGCTTCATGAATAGGAAAGGAGGAAAGGACGAAGTGAAACAAAACCAGCAAAGGAATAACCCAGATCACGACACCTCCTGGGAAGAATCACAGAAAATAGTACAAAGAAGTAAGTCAACTCCAAGAACACCTACTAAAGTTGAAGAAAATAAGCAGTCTGAGATGGAAGAGATCTATAAGAATTTAATAGAATTTAGAAAGGAATTTGGAAAAGATGTAGTGGACATTAGAATCGAAATTGAAAGTGACATTAGAAAAATTAAAGATGATTTGAAGGAAGTAAGGACAGATATTACGCAGAAAACTGAGGAAATGAAAATGATGAAACAAGAAATTATCACGACGAGAAAGGAGTGGGAAGAGGATAAAGCAAAACTGACAGCTAAGTTGAAGGAAATAGAAGATAAACTAGAAAAACTGGAGAGGGATAAAATTCGTAACAATATAATAATAACTGGTATAGTGATCGATACTGATAAGTAGAGCAGACCAATTTCCGTGCGCTCCATGTGCGCCGATATTAGGATGATTGTATTGCATCAGAACTAATAAAAAGCATTCAGTATGTGTTTCGTACTTACTTAGACTGCAAGTGTAAGCATACGTAATAAAATGTCGTCGACACATAAATCGAGAAAACGACCGTTGTCAGATGAAGTGAATAAGTTTATTATTTATTATTATTATTATTTATTAGAATAAATGTCTCTACTTCTATACTTATATCGGTAACAAGCTCATGTTACGTCCCTATTCTATCGCATATTCTAATATATTACGAATTACACTCCCATATTGGTCTGCTCTACTGATAAGGAAGATATTCTAAAGAAAGCAGCAGAAAAATTGATAGAGAAGGAACTTAAAGTAAGGGCAGGTGTGAATAAAGCAATCAAGATTGGACAAAATAGATGTGTGGTGGAAATGAGAAAATGGTCGGACAAGATAGGAGTCCTAAAACAAAAAGGAAAATTTAAAGGAAAAAATATATTTATTGATTCGGAGCTAACCCAGGAAAGGAAAGAGGAATACGGAAAAAGATCAGAGACACAGCAATAGAGGAAAAGTGTAAAGAAGCCAGAGTGAGAGTGGGATACCAAAAATTGGTAATTAATGATAAGGAAATGAAATGAAACGTAAAAGAACAGAAACTAAAAATTGAAAATAAAGCGCAAAACCCAAAAAACTAGTCCCGGACCAGCACTTAATGACGACAACACGGCTAATGAACAGGAATACGAACACGTATGAACAATATAGACGACATATTCTAGAAAACATAAAAATATCGGCCTATAACCAAAAAGTTTCTATAAAGAACAAAAAACGGCACACAAAAACCAAAGTTATGAGATTGCGAACATGGAACATCAGAAGTCTAACTGCAAAAGAACAAGAACTGTATTCGACATCACAAATCTCGATATATCGGCAATCACAGAAACAAAGAAAAAATGGCAAAGAATTTTAAAATTTGTATAGTTTATGTAACAATATGTAACAACCTTACATCTTAGGGTAAACAAGGTTTTAGATTATATATATATATATATATATATATATATATATATATATATATATATTGAGGTAGGTCAAGCCTACCCACACAAGAATCCCTAGTTTAGTTAAAATACAGATTATTAGTTAGAATGTGAAATTGAATATGAAATTAAGATAATTTTTTGAACTGAATTCTTGATCTGTTAAATCAATAAAGTTGATTTCGCGTTTTATTGTTAAAAATTAATTTGCATTATCATTTATGTTTATCTTTTCGTTTGCCTTTAGTCATTTTATTTATATATCATGAATTACCGAAAACATTTCAACTTAATTGATCAATTATCAATGACATATACTTTAGAGAAAGCTGTACATTACACGGCGTCCACGTATAGGCTGTAAGGAGTCTATACGTGGACGCCGTGAAAAGTAGTTGTTGCGTAAGCGGTGTTCTAGCTTTACTGTGCCCCATGTGCGACACCTTGATTTTTACCTACTGATGATGACAACTTAGTTGTCGAAATACGTATTTAGGATACGATTAATAATTGTGGTAAGGGGTTATATACCTTTTTTTAACAATTCTTAATGTTATATGAAGTATCGTGAGAAAGATTCAGAACTTTAGTCATCGACATACATACTACTGTTAGGTTTACTTAAATTGTAAATAGTAACTAAATGGGCTTCCACACAAGCATATATCTACTTAGACTCTTTTACATATTTGCTTATCTCAGGGGTTTATTCAAGTTCTTGTTTACTAGGTCTAGCGTCCATTGATTAAATTTCCAGACAAATTATATAACAAGTTCTTGATAATTGTTAAAAATTTGTTTATTGATTAATAATATAATTATAACGCATTTATTCATAAATATTTGAACTATTAATTAGACTTAATTAGAGTTATCGTCATAATCTGAAAAATGTAAAAGAAACATATATTTGAAGTCCTTGTCGAATTCTTAATAGAATTTTCTCAAAATAATAACTCTTCAGTATCTCATTTTGCTTAGGGGATCTTTAACCTGCGAATGCTAAATAATAGTCCAAAGTGGCTTTATTTGACAGGGTGACTACCACCGCGGTCATTATGACCGCTACGATATACAGAGTTAGTTAAAAGTATGGAGACGGCGATTTATTGTCCTTAATATTCATTTTAGGGATTTATGTTCAATATAAAAGTTTGTTAGGATATTTTTATCTACATTTGAGAATATTTGAATTTTTTTTTCTGCAATTGTTTTTTAGTTACGCCTGTCCGCGCATTTTTTTTAAATGGGAACTAGTAAATTTTACTCTACCATTCGATAAAGATTTTCTTTCTCTTTACAAAATTTTTTTGGTTTTTTTAAAATTCATTTTAATAACTTTTTTAATAAGAAAAAGCCGGTTCATGTGTTTAAAATATGTTCGGTACATCGCAGATAGACAGAAGCGTAGCGATAAACAAACTTGAGCGACATAATTCTATCAGTGGTTATCTTTGACAGAAATAATTCATTTGTGCAATTTGTTGCTCTTAATATTAACAATGGCGAGTTTAAGTGAACATGAACGAATTGAAATACTTATGATGTTGGGTTATGGAGATAGACGCAGAAGTTTACAAGACGTTAGCAATTTATTTAATGATACGCATCCAAGTAGAAATCCAATTTCTAAATCCGTGGTTGGTAAAACTTTAAGACGCTTTGAACAAACGGGTAGCGTTAAAGATTTGCCAAGGAGTGGTAGACCTAGAACAGCAAAGAGCGATGATAACAAACTGGATATTTTATTGGCTGTATCTGAATATCCCAATTTATCAACCAATATTTCAATATTTCACAGTCATCGATCGTGTCGTTTTTAAAAAGTGAAAAGTATAAACCTTATAAGGTACACCTTGTACACGAGTTAACGGACGATGATTTTGATAGGAGATTACAATTTTCTGAAGAAATGTTAAATATTTGCAATAATAATGAAAATTTTGTCAACAATATTCTTTTCTCAGACAAAGCTACTTTTTGCCTTACCGGTGAAGTAAACAGACGTAACTGCAGATACTGGTCATCGGAAAATCCCTCTTGGTTTTTGGAGCACCAAACGCAGTACCCCCCAAAAGGTTAATGTTTGGGTTGGCATTCTAGGCGGTCATATTATCGGTCCCTTTTTCATCAATGGTAATTTAACTTCGGCTCTGTATTTGCAGTTATTGCAAAATGAAATAATACCTGCTAGTGCTACGCTCTATCCTCATGAAAACAATGAACACCTGCCCAATGACAGTATCTGGTTCCAGCAAGATGGCGCCCCACCACATTATGGTGTAAATGTTCGTCAATATCTGGACAACGTTTTTCCCCACAGATGGATTGGAAGACGAGGAACCATTGAATGGCCAGCCCGTTCGCCAGATTTAAGTCCTTTAGATTTTTTTCTTTTGGGATACGTAAAAAACAAAGTTTACAAAGATAAGCCCGATAACGAAGATTTACAAATCCGAATTACCAGAACGATACAAGAAATTCCCCGAGATTTTTTACAGAACTCTGTTCGGGGTTTTGTAAATCGATTGGGTCATTGTCAAATTACTAATGGACGACAATTTGAACACTTACTTTAATTTACTTTGTTATTAATTTGTTTAATTTTTCCTGTAAAAAAGTTATTAAAATGAGTCTAAAAAAAATTTACCAGTTCCCATTAAAAAAAAAATGCGCGAACAGGCGTATCTAAAAAAACAATTGAAGAAAAAAAAAACAAATAATCACAAATATAGATCAAAATATCTTAACAAACTTTTATATTGAACATAATTCCCTAAAATGAATATTAACGACAATAAATCGCCGTCTCCATACTTTTAACTAACCCTGTATATCCAGTGACGCCACGGAGGTTAATAGACAGTTATGCCAGACACAAATTCAAACTATCTCTGAGCGCTCATAACCGCTTTAAACTAGATTTCTAGAACTCTATTTTTGAATCTTTTTACAGTCGAAAAACAAAAAATGTGAAAAACGGCTCTTAAATTATAAATAATTTTTACTTAATACCTTTCGTGAGTCACCTGGTATCAGTCCAAGCAATAGTGTGGCATTTCATCACACTATGAATAATAGATACTAACCTTTTTAACCTGATTTTTTGATATTTTCGATTCAATTTTTTCTGGTAACAGCCTCTGCAATAGTTTCTTATTGTTGCGGCAGGCCCTACGATTTCACCAAATTGTGTGAACGCAAAGATTTTCTGGTTGAGGTATCTCGATTAGGTACCGATATTGGATCTTTTGCATCCTTTTCTGCGAAGAGTGCTTTCATCTCCTCTTCTTGGAAAATTGGTGATTTTCATTCTTTTTTCTGATTATAGACTACCTAATCGTTAACCATTGTAGTATCCAGGAGAAATTCGACTGCCAACTTCCTGTACTACTTTAGCGCTTTACGAAGCGAAGAACAATAACTTGACATTTGGTAAGGTAAGTCAATTGAAAATTTGCTTTCATTGTGGTCGATGGTTGCCTCGAACTTATCTACCGTACTCGTACGGCGTTGAGTTTCTATATTTTCCATTGTATGCTTCGTAGACAATAGAGACACATCCCTTTTATCGTGCCATATCAATATGCAAATGCCATGCTCATTTTCAAGCCCGTAAACTTCACCTTCTTAACTTTTTTTTTAATAACCTCCTTAGGATTATCTTTGCGATTTTGGCGGAGTGTTCCATCACAAACTTTCCTAATTAGAGATGGCCACGATGCTTCTTGATAACGGTTGGTGACAGTGCACGTAATCTTTCACAAACGTATAATTTTGAATGAACATGGCGTCTCTAATGAGAAAAGATTTTGAAGGCACGTTAGTGTGTCTTACTATGGAGGAGAATATTTGACAGTTCCAGACTGGTGTAAAAATTATCAGTAACGATTGTTCTTCCGATATTCAATAGCTCTTTAGACCAATTAATTACAACATTTGTTGGAACTGAAGCACAACCTCTTTCTTTTCCGGCATATATTCTCACGTTCTAGATATAAGCATTCTCGCTGCATAATTTGAATAATTTTTCCCCATAATTGTGAGGATGTACGGTTTCATTATCAATCGCCCTTGGTAGGGTAAAATGGTCTCGTCAATGGAAAATATTTGCTTCGGAGTATACACCAGATGATAATTTTTATCAGTGTGTCCAATAAAGATTTTACTTTCAAAAGTTTGTCACCATCAGGACATTTCTTGTTGTCAGAAAAATGCCACATATGCAACAGCAGAGAAAATCGATTGCGTGACATGATTTCAGGGATAAGTTTTTGTAAAAGGAGTCCCGGCTCCAATAATTTTCAAGAGATGGCATTTCAACAATCCCCATATGAGTAATTATTTCAAGAAATTTTAACAACTCGCCGAGATTCAGATTCTGTATCATCACCATCCATCAACACCTGCGTGGCATAAAGATTTGTTTGCATAACCATCTCGTCAACGATTTCATCGTCAAGTAATAAATGAAAACAGTTATATGGAGTCAAATCTCCCATTAAGGCAGAAACGTATTGTGATTTCAATCCTCCTTGTCCGATATATTCAAACTCTTGTTGGGCCCCCACAGGCTCGCTTCAATCGTGGTCATGGCAATAAGGCACAGGCGAATTTTGGGTTATTGAATTATCTTCTCCAGCGACTTCCTCTGATTCATTTTGTGTATCTGGATTTATTTCTACATCAAGAGCGAAACCGTACATTGAATCGTGTTCTAGTCGTTATCTGGTGCATCAATTTCTTGCATGATTTCTTCTACCAATGCACCAGGATGTGCTGACTCGCCAATATCACAAAATATATATAACTTTTGAATCTCTGAAGAATGTTCTGTCGATTCGACATCTGAAGAACTGTCAAACACCTCATCGCTAGTCGAAAGTATACAAGATCTCTATCCAAATCATAGGAACTAAAATCTCCAGTTGCAAAGGTGTATATGAAAACAAAATATTTTACCTCCAGTCCTATTCTCTATTGCAGGATTTTCCTGCTAACCAATAACGTGCGCCATTTTGCCGAGATTAAACTTATCAGCTGTTCTAGCTAGTATAGTGGGGGTGGCCGCTGATATGACCACTTAAGGGTGGAAAACCTGCTACGCCTTACTTTCCCTTTTTAAATTGATTGCGGCAAAATATGAAAGTAATATATGTAAAAAATTATAAGACGAAATTTAAATTACACAGAAACTTTAATAATACGAATTACTTGATATCCTGTCCCTGTCCGTCGAAGGTGGTAATTAATTCCTCAGGTCTATTACTGTTCGGGGAATTAGACGACCATAAATTGCCCTTGAAGTATAGGCTGCAGTGCTCGTGAACTCTTTAGCAGGAAGCCATTTTGTTCCGTTTACGAAGACGAAATGGAATGCCATGCAAAAACCAAGGTTGGGATGTAGTTTCCTCAAACCTACGTAAGAAGATGTACACTCGTAATTTTTTTTAAACAACTTTACACTACCAAGGTCTGACTGCTAAGCCTCGAAACTCACCTGCGTGTAAGCGGAAGGGTTAATATAGTTATAAAAGTTAACCCCAGACAGCGGAACAAGTATCCGAATGAACGTATTTAATATAAGGTACTGGGACTCGTCAATAAATGCGTGATACAGGTGTGTGTATACAGGCTGATTCATTTTCGGCCCTCACCATGGGGATCTCTCTTATTATTGGAGATAGAGTATAGGTTTAAATTTGGCAAAATTGTTAAATTTTGTGTTTGTTATAAATCCGTAAAGAAAATAGACCTGTGACAAATGACCTTCGTTATTTAAAAAAAAAAACGCGAAAACCCCATTTTCTTCTTTTACCTGTAGCACCGACATTTGGCCTTGTAGAGAAAAAATAAAAACATATCCTTGTGTCCATTTCTAAACCTCTCTCCAGGGGTGTATTCTAAATTTTTATACGACGTTTAGTTTCTTTCTGGCCATCATCAACTATCTAATTTCTTATAGGCGCCATTAGGTTTTATTTGAAAGAATAAATTATAAGATTAAATAAGGTAGCCTTTGGAATTTCAATCTGTCAAACATTTCATTTATTGTTCATTAATAATACAAAAATGTCATACACTAACGAAGAGAAACGAGATATGATAAGTATTTTTTATTCTTCGAAACGAAATTCAACAGTAGCGAGTACAAGATAACAAAAACATTAATAAAAATACATAGAAAAGTAAACAATAAACAATTACAGTAAATGTTCAATTATCTGGCCATCTTCGGTAATGCACAATTGGGCACGCCTTCTGGCATTTTGTACTGCCCTTTGTATAGTTCTTCTAGGAACTGCATCGAAGGCATTCTGAAGTCTGTCTCGTAATTCTCAATGTATTGTGGCGCATCTACTTTATAAATATTATTTTTAACATATCCCCATAAAACAAAATCTAGCGGACTTAAATCAGGTCATCTCGCAGGCCATTCAACAACTCCCCTATTTCCAATCCAACGGTTTGCAAACTCTTGATTTAAGAAATTTCTAACAACAGCTGCATTGTGTGCTGGTGCGCCATCTTGTTGCCACCATAAATATTGTAATTGATTTAATATTGTCGTCAAGATAGTCAGATACGTACGTAAAATGTTTAAATATCTTTCTCCATTTAAATGTTCTTCATACATAACTGGTCCTAAGAGACGATTTGCCAAAATACCCGTCCAAACGTTTATTCCAAAACGATGTTGTGGTCTTCTAGCCCTGTTTTGTCGGGGATTTTGTACTGCCCAATAGTGCTCCGTATTTCTGTTGAACATTCCAGAATTTGTAAATTTTGTTTCATCTGACCAGATGATTTTGCTTAAAAAATTTTCGTCATTTTCTATCCTTCCCATTAACCAATTACAGTATTCTAGCCTTCTCAAATTATCTCCAGGCAGTAAAGAGTGACTAACATGGATCCTGTATGGTTTAAACCTACTTTTATGTAAAGTTCTCCAAACTCTGGACTGGCACAAATTTAATTCTGACGCTACTTCGCGTGTAGAAATTGATGGATTATTATTTATCTATAAAAATACAAGATTAACATGAAATTTGAAAACACGCTTTTAATTTCCCATTTGTAAAATATCTTGTTGATTTTCATTTAAATTCCTGTTGTCTTGACCATTACGCGGCTTAGTAAACGATCCATTCTCGACCAAATTTCTGTCGAGATCTAGAAAAATGGTACGATGAGGCTGTTGTCGTTCTGGATATAATTGTAGATATCTTGTACTCGCTACTGTTGAATTTCGGTTCGAAGAATAAAAAATACTTAACATATCTCGTTTCTCTTCGTTAGTGTATGACATTTTTGTATTATTAATGAACAATAAATGAAATGTTTGACAGATTGAAATTCCATGGCTACCTTATTTAATCTTATAATTTATTCTTTCAAATAAAACCGAATGTCAAAAACTTTAGTCAGCATGTGGTACATGGTTGAAATCAGAAAAAAAACTCTTTCTGAAGATGTCTAAATCCAATATGGCGCCTATAAGAAATTAGATAGTTGATGATGGCCAGAAAGAAACGACACGTCGTATAAAAATTTAGAGTACACCACTGGATAGAGGTTTAGAAATGGCCACAAGGATATGTTTTTATTTTTTCTCTACAAGGCCAAATGTCGGTGCTACAGGTAAAAGAAGAAAATGGGGTTTTCGCGTTTTTTTTTAAATAACGAAGGTCATTTGTCACAGGTCTATTTTCTTTACGAATTTATAACACACACAAAATTTAACAACTTTTCCAAAATTTAAACCTATACTCTATCTCCAATAATAAGCGAGATCCCCATGGTGGGGCCGAAAATGAATCAGCCTGTATATATATATATATATATATATATATATATATATATATATAAATGTGTGTGTATATATGTATACGTTTTTTTTTCTTTTGTTATATTATTCTGCTAATTTATTTTTAATTTTATTTTTTACATTTGTCTAACCTTTTATTTACCTATTTTATATATTAATTATAATGTTCTTTTGTTTTAATATTGTAATTATCACATTTATGTCCTGTAATTGGGGTTACCTGTTGGGCATTAAAGATAATTATTATTATTATTATTATTATTAAATAATGAAGACTATTAGTCGATATTAAAATGGAAATTAATAGTCTTCCAGTGTACATCTTCTTAATGGAATATAATTCACGCATCTTTGACCTTTAGTTAATTCATCGTTCATAAACGGGTGAATTCTAATTTTTGGAACAGCCAATATGCCGTTTGCGACTTACGTGGGTTTGAGGAAAATATAACCCAACCTCACTTTTTGCGTGGCGTTCCATTTCGTCTTCGTAAACAGAAAAAAAATAGCTTCCTACTGAAGAGTTCACGAGCACTATACTTCAAGGGTCGTCCAATTCTCCGAGTAGCGATCGACCTGAGGAATTAATTACCATCTTCGACGGACAGGGACAGAATATCAAGTAATTCGTATTATTAAAGTTTTTGTGTGATTTAAATTTCGTCTTATAATTTTTTACATATATTGTTTTCATATTTTGCCGTAATCAATTTAAAAAGGGAAATTAAGGCAAAACAAACCTTCTCAGGTCTCTCACGCCCCGGAGGTTGTAATGACCGCATATTAAATTTGATAAAATAACTGGTTAAAAATAACGCAACAGGTTGTTCAAAAATGCAAATGGCGGCAGAAGGAATTTTTTCAATTTTCGTAGATAAATTATTGTATATGAATTTTCTACAATTTACTGATAATTTATTTATCAAAGCAAAGAAAAAAAATTTTGCTGCACGCACTTGTGGATCCACAACCCTACGCAGCATAGCAGTTATCTCCACACTGTATATTAATTAATTTATTGACTTCTTAATTTTTAAATTTTGAAGGTAAGTTGGAATTATGACAATTCTCTGGGTTGCTTTGTGGATACACAACCCTAAGCGGTAAACACTAGATATCTTTCATAATTGTTTCTTTCAAAGGTTGAATTTATCTTTAATTAAATGTTATAAATTCAAAAACTAATCATGCATATAATTGTTTTAAAAATCCTAATTAAATTTTTAGAAGCTTCAAATTAATTTATCTAAATTTGTAATTAACACTGGCATTTGTTCTTTATAAATGTTCTCGAATTCCATTTTATACATCTTGTATAAATGTATTTTTTGGTATTAAATAAAATTTTAAAATAAAAATTTACTTTATTTAAATAATAAAATGTATTAAATACAAATTTAAAAAAGGTATATAACCCCTTACCACAATTATTAGTCGTATCCTAAATACGTTTTTCGACAACTAAGTTGTCATCATCAGTAGGTAAAAACTACTAATTAAAAGTCGCACATGGGGCACAGTAAAGTAAGAAAAACGCTTCCGCACAACTACTATACCCTGTAAAGACTCAAAGAGTCTTTACAGGGTTGCAGTGTATAGTAGTTTTTACCTACTGATGATGACAACTTAGTTGTCGAAATACATATTTAGGATACGACTAATAATTGTGGTAAGGGGTTATATACCTTTTTTAAATTTTTATTTAACCACAGTCTCCATTGAAAGAAGTATTAAATACAATTAAAATAAAAATTTATTTATTCCGTTCAATCGATATCTATATTAATTTAATGTAAAAATATAAATGAGAATGTTACACTTGAATTATTTTATCAGAGTAAAAATTTCAAGAAGTTCCACGTGGACCATGTATAATAAATATTTTTACTGAAGTTTGTACATCTAAACCGTTTTGAGTCTAGTCGAAGTCTTTTTTTTCCCGTGTTCGCGGCTCCTTTATACTTTGCCCCATGGAATGACGCTTTGAACAGCTTTTCTTTTATGCATCTTATTTTATTAACTAGAATATCATTTAACTTTCTTGGCGTTTATCTAAAATAATTTTTTAAATTATTCCTTATTCTGCCGTAATTTTGCTTTGCAAATTTAAATTTTCATTCTAGAAATTCCTTTTTATCAAATCGGATCTTTTGCCTTGATTTGAATCAAATTTACTCATTGTGATTGGTGTATCTTCATTTTGTATTTGTATATGTCCGTAACCACAGTTTCTCGACATTATTTATTATGTGCTATTTACTTTTTCTACCAATAATTACAATTCTCTCTCCATATTTGGTCCATTATGTAATATAATGCGCTTTTTATTTTGTTTTGTTCTCTAGATCCTCTGGTTGATGTAAATACATCGACGACAACCTTTATTTATTTGCTTAGGATTATTTCCAGATTAGATGGATTGCTTTTATTGCCTGTTGAGATAGATTCTTATAATTTGTTATCTATCCATCGTGTTGTTTCTTCGGAGACTTCACGTGTAAGATGATAGTGCTATAAATAGTATAATAATAATTAATTATATAATAAAAATAATAAGAAGTGAACTACAACATAAAATTGATTGAATTAGAACTTAAAATTAACTGCATAGCAGCAGATGCACGTAATACCCTCATTCACTAAAATTTTATTTTATAAGTTTGTGTTTTTGTAAAATATCACAGCAATTTGTCTACAGGCTGTCCTTGAAAGAAAGAGACAACGTATGAAAAATGGAAATATGTAATTATATATAATATAAATCCAAAACATTTTCCTAAAATTTGCCACGCCGACTATAGCATAAAGAGTATCGAAGACGATATTTAAAAGGTGTATCAACAATAACAAAAGGAGTAGTTTTGTTGTTTTAGGTATCGTTTTTGATTCAGTCAGTTGTCGCTCGTTACATGTGTACATGTATGCTTTCGATATGATTTACATTTACGTCTTCGATTAAAGATAGATTGTTACCAAATTGGACGTGAAATCTTACATCTTCTGCAGTTTGTGTTTGCGAGTAAATTCAATAGCGGTATTTTTATAGACATTCTGAATCCATATTAATCTTTATATTTGTTATTTCTCGTAACAAAACAAAACATTGACATAATACACATGAAATGTAGCTGATTTAGGTAACAAAATGAAATACACCCCGTAGAACACACGTCTTAATTTTTAATAATTCACTTGAATGTATAAACAACTGTACGTAAATATATTGAGGTTAGCTTAGCATACAACCTTTACATACAACTTTAGCATACAGAAATGTTATAATTTTTATAGCAGTGTATGTGTAACTTTAAAAGAGGTATTTATTATTTGTACACATTCTAAATATTTTTATTTCAAAGGCGGCACCATATTACAATTTTCGGGAGTTTTTAATTTTGGAGTTCGCATCGTAATTAACTCAAAATATTTCCAGTTTTCACACGTTGTTTCTTTCTCTCAATGACACCCTGTACAATATTTTAACTTTTAAAATATCTTACATATTTCCTAGAAATATCGACCTTAAAATATAAGCCGTGATACAAGACTGGATTATAACTTTACACTGGTGTATGAATGAATATTGGTGGTAGTTTATTTTAAAAAGTTTAAAGCGCATCGAACCGAAATTTGAAATTGGATTAGCATGTATTGTTTGAAATTTATGATGATGAAGATATATATCGAATGTTGTGTATTAAGCCGGTGCATATGAAATATTGGTTTTTTTCTTTCGTATAGAAACAGTTTAGATAAATTTTTATTGTGCATGAATCAGTTGATTATTATAGTTTGTGAAATTAACGCCTACTTTAATTAAGTATTTAATTTCCTTTTTTATGAAACGAGATGTGTGCCCGTAAATAGCGATGTGAATTTAAAGTCGAAAATATTGCGACAGCTGCAACTCGAAACATATTATGAAATTTATGGTGAAGCTACTACACGCAAAACGCTGTACTCACTTGAGTAAGTGGGTCTCCGATTAGTTCCTAAACCTTAATCGATAATAAAGTTTTAAGGAATATAGTGGAAGAAAATTTAAATCGAACCTCAAGAGAACTTATAAACAGACCCAATATTAGCATACCTACACAGTAAAAGCATCCACATCAAATTCTGATAAGAGAACGGACACGCTTACCACCCAGTGCAGTACTGGCAACAGGCTGTATTTCTAAAATATTTAATTTTATTTATATAATTGGAAAACGAACGGGTGGTGATCTATAAAATTACGAAATACATATTTATTTGTTGAAAAGTTGTATTTCTAAAGTTTTTAATTTTATTTATATAATTGGAAAACAAACGGGTGGTGATCTATAAAATTACGAAATACATATTGTCATGGATTTTTCCATGGACAAGAAAGAAAAATAATAGAATTATTTTGAACTTTATTTGTAGAACATTTATAAATATATATATATACTTTATTTTGGTGTTTATATTGTATTTCAGACGGGGAACGTTAAATTTAAATTTAATTATAATTTTATTGTAATGTATAATTTTTGTACACGTTTGTAGGTTGAACGAGTGTGGATTGATGTTTGTTGTACGCGCCAAATCGAAGATATGATCAAATGTATATAGTTATATATTTTATTCTTAGGTCGCCGGTTTGATTTATATTTTATTAGGTGGGAGAAGCTGGCTGTTTCTAGGAAATTCATCTAGAGAGATTCGATAGAGGTGTTCAAGTTTGGTTGTGTTTTTTGATAAATTAAATAAAACTTAATTTTATTTAATTCTTTTGATAGCTACGGTGTGTTTTGATTGAGTTGTTGTTCTTTAAGTTCATTACGTATATTTTGATGTGTTAAATTTGATATTTTGTCTATCAGAATCTCTCGTGAAATAGTTTTTGCAACGTACGTGAAAAAAAACTAAAAATGTATGTATTCTAATCTGATATATTGATAGATATAGTTATAATAATTATTCGATTGATATTTGAAGCTTCTTAAATTGATAAATTTAATTTGTAATTGTATTGTAATCATTAGAAATATTTACGAAACGTATTAGTCTGTTTTTGAAGTTAGTTTTTTATGTTCATTTAATTGATATTAGTATATTAGATTGGCGGGAAAATTATTTTGTGACAAGCTGATATTTGTGCTTGGGTAATTTGAGTTGCGTGCGAAAAATAGAAACTTCTATTTTGACGTTTGATATTTAGTGGGAATAAAGTAGTATATGACAGCTAATAAAGTTTGTTTATATTGTGTTTTGAATTATTGTTCGGGTTTCACTTTGAGTTTTTTTTTTACTCTTATTCGAGTCATTATTTATAAGAGTTTTTTTCTCGTTCATTAAGACGCTATTTAGTCACGAATTCTGCTTTATATTTGATAAAGTAGATTTTTTTTTTTTTTTTTTTTTTAAGAAATTTATATGTTTGTGTTGTTAATGGTAGTTTTATTTCTTGAGTTTAATTTGTATTATTTCTTCGTTTAAAACACGACTTTCGAAAGAAAAACCCTGACGAGGAAGGAGTTCAAGGAAGGTGCCCACCTGACTGAGTGAAGTTCGGGGATATTGCTGTGCATTGTGAAGATAAGTCATTAAGAAAAATTAAGATAACAATTCAAAAGCACAATCCAATGCAATATGTATTTGTTGAAAAGTTGTATTTTTAAAGTTTTTAATTTTATTTCTATAATTGGAACATTTTTATTTGTTCATTTTGTCGTTCAAGTTGAGTAAAGGAGTATTAATATTGACTAGCAATAGTTTCTCAAGGTTTTCTTCTGTCAGTTTTGTTCTCTTTGAATTAAGTACATCCTTATAAATAGAAAACGTCCTTTCTACATCGCAACTGGTTATAGGTGCATACTGGAAATATTCCTTTATTTCTTCATATTTAGCCGTTAGATTTTGTGGAATTGTCTCCATACATAATTGCTGAAATGTAATTAAATCTGGATTTCTATTAAGAATTGCTTCAAACTTTTGTCGAAGGCCACATCCGAAGTCACTTGGAATACTTTTCAAATTATTAACAGCCAATTTTCCAAAGTGTTCGTGAAGAAAGTACAACTGATTTTTTGAATTTGAGATTTGTGTGAGCTCCTTGCACTCCTAGCATCCTCCTTTAGCAGTGTTACGAAATGGTTTAGACTATCGAAGTTCTCAGCATAATAACTAGTAGCTTCCAGCCATGTTCCCCATCTAGTTATTACTGGAGTAGGAGGCAGTGACAGAGATGGAAATTTTTCCCTGAAAAGAGCTACTCTCAATGGTGCTTTTCTGAAAACTTTTTTAAAAGCTGATACAAGTCTATCAACTTCCGGAAAAGTTTCTCTGAAAGATTCACAGATTCTGTGGAGAGCATGTGCTACACAAGTAATATGCAGCATATTAGGATATGTTTTCTTCAATAGTCTGCCTGTTTTTAACATATACGCAGCACTATCACTGACAAATAAAAGTATTTTTTCTTTGTACGTGGCGTCCGAATGTAGCATTTTTTGCATATTCTCCTTAATGGTTTCAGCAACTGTTTCCGCATTTCTCTATTTATAACACTTGTTGCTATTACATATGAGTTATAGGGAATAGTTGGATGTAGTACACCAGCTACAACATTTACCACACAGCGTCCTAACATATCCACCGTTTCGTCGGCGCTTATCCATATGTATTGATTTAAATGATGGGTTCTAATGCGTTCTACTGTTCTCGTATAGCACCTGGAAACATAATATTTGCGTAAAGTTGATTCATCAGGAACATTTCGACCAGTATATTTTTTCAGAAATATTCAGAAGTGGGATTGCTAAGTTTATTTAATGGAATATTAGCTGCCATAAAAGTTTTACGGAGTTCAGATGTGTTTGCGATCCTAAGAGACGAATTTTTGACGATATTTTATGGATTTTGTAATAAATTTCGGAATCACTGACAATGGACATACAATCAGTATGACCGTCAATCCAACTCGCCATTGTTTTACAATGCCGTTCTCGACATTCTCCCATATCATGTCTGAAAAAGTAACTTAAACAATGCTCTAGATCTAAATAAATGAAAACAAAAATGTGTGCGTAAGTTATTGAAACTGAACGAAACTCAATGCACACTCTTACGTCGAAATAATTGGTAGAAATAGATTCAATCAAACGATATTAAACAGGATCTATCACAAAAATTACGATGTAATTAACAGTTAAAACTATGAAAACAAGAAACTTACTCACAGCACTTTATTTATCTTACGAAATATAAACTAATAAATAAAATACATTATAAAAACCCCGCTTCTATCTACGCTCATGAAAACACTTTAAAAAACACTATATTCTTCGAATACTGGCGAATACTGGCTGGCTTGTCCATTGTTATCGCGGCGAGACCAGGTGTCCGAGTAAGCCAAACAAATACTTCATTGAATTACGCCGGGATGTACTGACCGATGTTATACACAATTCCAATTGCCGATTGCGTTTTGTGGAAATTGCGTCCGTTCTCTACATAACTGTTTAATAGAGTACACACAGTATAATCGATTATTCCTTCATATATACTATAACAAATGTAAAGTCATAACGGCAAATAGGTATTATAAATATATTGTAAATTGCAAATATAACATCTAGCTCCTATACACAGACGGTCGTCTGTCGTGTGACGAAATACACTCGTGAGCAAAAAATCCCGGACACCGAAGTATGTCTGTTAGTACAAGAAACATTTATTTTTTCCTTTTTTTTTTTAAAAAATATGAAACATTATCTACAAAGTAGGAAATAAATAAGAAAGGTATTTAACATTTTATTCAATTAGAAAAAATCACGAAACAATAAATTGCGCAAAATTAACAAATTCATTGGTCTTATCAGCTAGATTTTATATGTATGTTTTCGCACAATTTAAGCGATTATTACGTACTACTTCCACGAACTCAAATGACTTCTGCCATACGACACGGTAAACTTTGAATGCAGTTAGCGACCTCTTCTTTTGTAATGTTTTCCCATTCCTCACAAAGAGCTATTCGAAGATTCGAAGATGGTTACCGGTATGGGTTGTCGGTGCCGAACATGTCGCCCTAATGAATCAAAGATTTTCGATAGGATTCAAGTCCGGTTTTCGAGCTAGCCATTGCAAACGGCGAAAACTAACCGCATCCAAATATTGCTCAACCACCCGTGTGGTGTGAGGTCGCGCGTTATCGTTCATTAGAGTAAAATTCTCACCTGCGAATAAAGCAAATGGTACGACGTGATCAGATAAACATTCGTTGATGTATCTAGCATGTCATTGTCAATGAGAACAAGACCAACTTTCGCATACAGTGAAATGTCAGCCCAAATCATTATACTGCCTGCTCCAAATGCCATTTCTGTAGATATACAACACGCTGAAAATCGTGGCTTTTTCCACACACGTTTGCGTTCATCTGGTGAACGCAGACAAAAACGAGACTCATCAGTGAATAACATGGACCATTGTCCAATATGTTCACGGAGAAACCGTAGTTGCTGAACACGATGAGCTGGGAGCAAAAGTGGACAAGCAGCAGGTTTCCTTGACATCGATTCGTATGCCTTCAGCTTCGACGAACGGTTCGTACAGAAAATGCAGTACCGTAAGTGTTTTCGACTTGACGGGATACAATCGGTTATGGGAAACCACGATCACGTAGTGTAGATAACACCATAAAACGATCTTCTCGACGGTTTCAGGTACGAGGTCTATCTGATCCTGGCCTTCTTGTGTATTCTCCAGTTTCCCAATGTCCCAATCTCGCGTGTCTTGGTTGGTACTCCTGGGAATTTCAAGACAGCAGCGATGTATCGAATACATCTTCGTTCAAAGCTACTGCTCAGGCTACATTTTCTGCTTGCATTTTGTCTACCAATAAGTATCAGTACTGACAGTTCAAATGACTTTTCAACACAACAGATAGAAGCTGAATAAAGAGCACACTAAGATTTTTTTGGTTGGTTGGATTTTTTGGGTTTGTCATTGTTTTTATTTTTCTTTTGTCTGTTTTGATAAATTAAATGTTTTGTTTATTCTTTAATTTCCAATTCTTATTTCATAGATAATATTTCATGTCTTTTGTAAAACAAAACAAACAAAAGGGAATTTGAATTATGATAACACGACTTCAGTGTCCGGAACTTTTGTTACGGAAATAAAGACCTACATATAAATAGGAAGAGTCGCAAAAACTGGTTTGATCTTTTATTATTCTACCCTAGTAACACTTCTTTCAATATCTTCTTCAAGTTTTCACATATTCCATTATCGTGTCATTATCTATTTATCGTATGGCGTCTATAAAGCTAATTAATTATAATTATTAATACACATCAGATCATATCAGATGTAGTGCTGGCTACAATTATATACCCAGAAATTTTTACTCGAGCTTCAACCTGTTCGTTGTTTTCTAAGTATCTCCCCTGTAGTGCTATAATATCTATCTTATGTCCATTGCAAGTATAAGATGGTCGCATTCTTTACTTAAACCTTCTATGTTTAATTGCAGAACACTAACCTGAGGACCTACATCTTTAGGCTAGGGGCTCTTATAAGAACTATCACTTGTTGCCCCTGTAGATTTCGACCGTGAGAGATGCAATCAATATCTAGTACGGTCGCCATTTGTGTAGACTTTTACATTTTAGACGTTCTGTTTAAGCAGAACGTTGCTCAGGATATACCATCTAGGAGGCTGTCTACACTACATACATTTGTTTAGATACATTTGCTCTATTTCTACTTGGAATAAGCCATTTTAAAATACTTTTACATATTGCTAGGCGCTATATATATTTTCCTATATTTTCAAAACAATCTTCTGCTTTGCTACACTAGCATATACTTGACATTAAACTCTTAAAATGATTATAGATCTCAGGTATTAATTTGGTTCTTTTTGTTAGATCTAGCATCCAATTTGTAAAATACATTACTAAGCCCTGAAAAGGGCTTTGGGAAATCTCTCTGGTGACATTTTCAAGTCGTTGCTACTGTCGATTTTCGACTTGTACTGTGTTTTATTCGTCTGTGAAAACTGTGAAATTTGCTTATCTGTAGTGTTCACCTTGTCGATTTCGCATTTTCTCAACATGCGTCCTATTGTGTCTGTTGTTCCCTTAACGTACGGCAATATAATTTTGTTCGGATTGTTTCTTTCTTCATTTTCTTTGCGGTTTTTATTCGTCGCTTCTTAAATTTGTCTTTCTGTGAGTCGGTTTTTTATTAGTGCTTCATGTACTTTTCTGAGCTCTTGAGTTTGGTGTTCTCAACATCTCAACAATTCTTTAAGTAAAAGTTTTTTTTTTAAACTGACGTGAAATCAAGTGATACTCAATTTAATGTAAATCTATTTTAACATGTTTAGTTACGTTCACTGCTAATTTTTAATTTATATTTTTGAAGTCTTCATATAATTCGTGTTGAATTATTTCAAGCTAATACGTAAGAAATGCTTACTTAACCGAGGGGATATGTGTATCCTCTAAGGTTATGTAATCCGTTCCAAAGATTTAAATTGTGACCGTCGGAATGCAATATTTTGTATTTATATAGACTTAAACTTGAATTTAGAAATAATTATTCCTGTGTAAAATTAAAAAATATGTTATTCTCTGAATATATTTGTGGATATAGACCCTACGCAGTATGTCAAATATCACCACATTAATATAATTTTAAACATAATGGCTTCCATAAATTTATTTGAGAAATATAAATAATAAATATGATTATTCTCTAGGATACCTTGTGAATATAGATCCTACGCAGTATGTTCAGATACCTCTCTCTCATATATGATTTTCCAAAATGTGAATTTACAATTTAAATGTTTAAGCAAATCGTATGTATACTCTTTCAAAAATATTTGTTTTACGACTTCAAAAAAAATCTGTAAGTTTAAATGTTCCATTTACTTTGATTCATCATTTCAAATTCCGCTGGTAAATAAAAAAAAATTGATTAATTAAATTAAATTTTTTATTTAAATTAAGCTTATTGAATTTGAATGAGAAATTAATTATTATACAAAAGTATTTTTAATAATATAAAATATTATTAAAAATGGGGTGTGAAGAACACAATACAAGTTATATATTTGTGAATGTATCTCCTCTCCAGAGACGCAGATACGTATTTCACCTTTCTACAGGATCGTCGGTACGCCCCTGCTGGAGAAGAGATACATTCAACCAAACATAACTACCTTGCTATCAACCAGAAATTATTAAGACAGAGCGTGAAAGAATATTCAGCGCTGTCTACATAATAACTGCAGAACTAAGCAACGTGTTTCTATATAGACGGTAACAACCATATCTATAAAAAACTGTATTATCGTGTCTTCACTACTTGTCGGGCGAACCGAATGCGTATATAACAAAATAATTTGAAACATACATGAGTGGGTAAAAACCACACCAATTTGTATAATACAAAAGTATTTTTAATAATATAAAATATTATTAAAAATGGGGTGTGAAGAACACAAATATATAACTTGTATTGTGTTCTTCACACCCCATTTTTAATAATATTTTATATTATTAAAAATACTTTTGTATTATACAAATTGGTGTGGTTTTTACCCACTCATGTATGTTTCAAATTATTTTGTTAAATTAATTATTACTTTTGAAAAAATATTTAAACGAAAACGAATTATCATTTATTCGACAATATCGCTGAACTGGGAAATTGGGTCTGATCTGTTTTCCCGCTTAGTTAACCTTTCGATAATCTAGACAAAAATTATTACACCATTAGCCTGGTAGGGTCTAATAAACCCCACCTTGGTATCTTCTCTTTTAGAAATATATTGGATATTGTAATTTATAGCACTAGTGATTTATTAATACGTTATAAAAACATTTTTATTTTTAAAAAAATTGATTGACTATCAAAACTAGAAAAAAATACATTAATACAGTTATAGGTAAATAATATTTTTTTGGAACATTCTGAACAAGACAAGATGTGCTTCATACACACTTGTAGTTAATTTCCCCGTCTTGCTTTCGTGGACATCTTCTTTTCGCTGGCGAAGGCCCGCCTATTTGTTCTTGCTGAATTTCACCATATAATCGTTTTGGTAGTCATTTATGTTCCAAAGATATCTTTATAAATTCACGACATATTGTTGTGTAATTTTTAGTATTCCTCCTGTATACTATTTCTACATTTACTCCGGTAGTGTTATCGCAAAAAATATTGTCAGGGACCACCGTCTACTGTTTCTGGAAACGTTCTATGAAGCAGACAACTTATCTACCGTGTCAACGCCTTTTATTATAAAATGTTACAAGCTCGGGTTTATTTTTATCTCCGCTTGCTTTTATCGATGTTATCATCGTGATGTAACGACGAAATTAGCAATATATTCTTGTTCTTTTTGGGAACATATGGCGGAAGTATTTTATCGCTTTGAAAATCAGACACTAGATGTAAGAGGCCTGTCTTTTACAGATTGATACTGTTACTAATGCACTGATTTAGGTTTGTTTCGTACATTTTCTGTTCGTACACTTGCTGTTTACCTGTGTTAAGTTTTTTATTCTCGTTTCGTACATTGAATAAAAATTTTACCAAATGAATGGTCGTTTTGTAAACTCATATTGTGACGGTAGATGATTTTAGATAAATCTTCCTTCACACTTTTTCCAGACTTAGGACTGGCAATATATGAAATTAATATCTTTAGTACTAGATAAAGAAATTAACTTGATATATGGGCGTGTTTAAAGATTTTTGTTCCAAATTATGAGTTAATCAATAGTTATTAAATTGTAGTAATAGTAGTAAATGAAATATTGCGACGTACGATAGTATGTAATAGATACGTAAGACAGCATTTCAAATCTACCAAAAATCTGATTCTGTCGAAACTGCAATTTTGACGGAAAATTAGGAACACAAACTTTTAAAATACAGTCCTATATTCAGATGTATTGATAGATTGAAATCGGCATTTATTTGTTCAAGTTCACCAAAAAATCGCCTTCACGTTTCGGTAATGTAATAATTGGTACGTCTTTGTGTGAAAGTTTTATACACACGTACTCATTCATAAATTTTCTGATTTATCAGATGTTGTCTTGTTATTTATAGGTAGGTCAATGGCCTGACGTTTGTAATATCCCGAAAAACAATAACGAGTTTCTTTAAAAATTTTAAACTGTATCAGAGTTTTATCGTGACATGGAATTTATAATTTAGTTGCCTTAATATTAAATTCACGTCGAGAAATGATTCAAGTTTATGTGAAACGGGTGGGATGCTTAAAGGAGATTTACAATGTGTCTATCTTTTGCATAAAGATAAACTTTTGACTGATCGGTAAACTTTCAAAGTATGTACACGCTTTTACACGCGGATATGGACCGCAGCTTGAAAAATACGTTGCCGAAAAACGTCTTTCACGGCTACGGCCTTCATAACTTGGATGCAATGTAGAGCGATCTTCCAATTTGTACACGGTTTGTAAAATTAAATAATTTAATGGACTACGAATATGAGGTACAGCTTGAAAAATACGTTGCTGAAGATCGCCTCTCACGGCACCGGCCTTCATAACTTGGATGCAATGTACCGCGATATCTCAATCTGTACACGGTTTGTAAAATTAAATCATTTGATGAACAACGGATATGGGCTGCAGCTTGAAAAATACGTCGCGGAAGATCATCTTTCACGGCACCGGCCTTCATAACTTGGATGCAATGTTCCATGATCTCTCAATCTGTACACGGTTTATAATATTAAATAATTTGATGGATATCTTCGGCTCGGAAACCGCCCTTCATAAACACTTCTAGTAGTTCTAATATTTCCACCTATTTCACCCTATAGTAAGACGATATCTGTTAATTTGTGATTTGAATAGGCCATACTTCACGGAAGTTGATAGCAGACTGACCTCTGACTTACAGTATGCATCATCACATCTACTACTCCCACCATTACGCTTCAGTAGTGGTAATTATAAAGCAATACTAACTTTACCAGAGTAGCCATGTGCATTTATTAATGTTTTTTCTCTTTGAAAATAAAATAAAATAAAACAATAACTTTGTTATATATACCACTTTATTCACATATAAACGTGACCGCGGTTTCGACATACAATGTATTATCAAACTGCAAAAGTTACAGGCCTACATAGAACTTATAAATGACACAAAAATATATGGGGGTGGTTTATGATGTTATTTAAAATTACTACTATATACTTAACTATTATATACAACATTGGAAAAAAGGTGTATATATAAGGTCCAACTGTTCGTTTAAAACGATATCTATTGTGTTGTGTCGGCTTTTGAAAATCTCTAGGGCCTCTAAAATATTTAATTTACGACCTTTCTCGGCCAAATGCAATATTTTACGGTGACCAAATGTCTGTCTTTCTGTAATAAGATGGTTTGCAAATGTTTTTCTCTTTGTTCTCGTTCGAAATAGAGTTTTCGTGCTTTAGCATTTTATGGTTAATATTATTACAGCTATTACATATTAAAGTATGTAGGCATATAGCATTGCTAAAGGGACCCTCCAGCTGCTGTCCACAATATGTCCACATATTGACAGTATAAAAACAACGGGCATCAACGAATGCAAAAATTTTTAATCCATATTTCGCTGAATTGTTTGGGATATACTGTCTAAAACTGCTTCGCCCTCCAAACGCTTCTAACTTCTCATCCACTGGGTGTATAAATAAATTTATAGTTTTACACACTTCCCTAATCGGAGAAAGTTCCTTGTTGTAATCATTGAACCACAATGAAGATATGAGCAACGAAGATCTTTCCAGAGATATAGTTTGTCGAAATATTTCAACCGCGGTACCATCACTTTGCCAGAAATCTTTCAAATTTTGACGATTAACAAAATAGTTCAATCATAGCAAATATTTCGCTTTTGTTTATTGGTTTTACTTTATACAGGCTGTCTTTCCCGTATCATTCTCAATTTTAGTGAACGAGTTCTTGCAGTCGGATGGGTACATGTTTCAGCTATTTAGTGCTCCCGTCCTTTGCGATAAATACAGATTTATCATCCATAGAATAAATATTATCCATTTCACTTTCGTCGTCTATTTCCTGGTCTATTGTTTGAACATAATCAGATTCATTTTCATCTTCCGATGATTCAATGTCATTGATGTATCAAAGTCATTCCTTAATTCTAATAGTTTAAGTTGGCCCTTTTCATAATCACCCATTATTTAGTTCAAATTTGTAAAACAACAAAATTCACCAAACCTAACCTCAAATTCGTCTGGTGAGGTTAAATTACCCAGAAGAAAACTATTTAACCAGCTTCTTTATTATTCAATTAAAGAAAATCAGAAAATGGCGTAATACTAATAATCTGTAATACTGTTATTTACAGTTACATTTACAACAGTAAATACTTAGGCAGGGGTTTCTTAGACCCATGCGATTAACAAACGGTTAAAGGTTCTACTCGTTTTCTGAGTTGGCCCGAATTATCTATTTCATTGCTTCGTTTTTTTATCCCAGGTGAATTTTGTTATTATGTCGTTTTTAATTTTATATTTAACTCATTATATTTATATATAATCAGATAATATTTACTAACATTCCTATTTTTCATTTTACATGAATGTTCCAATTTTTTATGAGTTTAAGAGTTTTATAACAGAATAATTGAAACATACACGAGTAGGTAAACCCCCACCAGTTTTGTATAATACAAAGGTATTTTTAATAATATAAAATATTATTAAACATCTGGTGTGAAGAACACAAATACAGGTTCAATATTAATATTTTTTGTTATCGTGTCCGAACATATCCCTCCCCAGAGACGCAGATACGTCTGCGTCACGTTCAAAAAAGGTTAAAAATGTCAAAGTGATAATCAAACAATTTCGTACTTATTGCCACTAATTGATATTACCATTTATTGTTCTCAAAAGAAGAGATTTTGTAATTTTTGATGACAAACCAAATATTCAAATTAGAAGAATGCTTAGCCTAGAAGTCAGAATACCGGAAACAAGATCAATAAACAACAATTTTATTTATTATAATATTTCAAAGACGTATGTCTTAACTTAAAATGACAAACGTGTCTAGTATTACAGCACGTATTTAGGTGTGTTAGAAAAAGATAAAGTACAATTATCGGTTCACACTTAGGCAGTATGAACTGAAAAGATATACATACTTTATGACGTATACCGATAGGTCCAACCCGCTACGGGACATACGCAACAATATACGTATGGAACGTAATACGATGTGGCAACGTATGTACGATGCCACTCCGCGTGCGCATACATAAGTCCGATGATCGAGAGCAATAGATTGCCCGTCATTCGTATCTAGCTGTGCAAATGTAAAGGTTGCAACAGTTGCAAGTTCAACTGTTTAGAATTTTCGAGACAATAACCGCTAGAAATCTCGAGGAAGTGAGGCGGGAGTTTTACAAAAGGCTCGGCTATCGTTTGGGGAGAGAGGGCGGTATTTTCGAATCCTATATTTAGTGACTTTCTTAGAATTAAAATTTATTTTGCAGAATTATTGATTTTTTTACTTTTATCTTTTAGAAAACGTTATTGTTTTTTTATTACTTAAAATTACTTTTCCGTAGCAGCTAAGAATACAATAATAATAACTTGGAGATATAACGATCTTATTATATCTGAAACAAATGGGCAAATTACGTATACAGGACGAATATGCAAACGACTATATCCTTGTGCGGTTTAAGTCTTACTAAATTCATAACTCTGCAATGTATGGTAATGTAAGCTACCGCGCGTAGAGGGGATATTCGCTGTTGCCACTTATTGCCGGGTATGGCCCGTTGAGAGCTGGTCTTATGTGTATATTGATATGAGCATCAAAGATGATGATATTGTGCTCTGAGTCACGCGACTCCTCACCGTGCACGTCAGCACGACCTAGAACAAATTATAAGACGAAAGATTCTAGATCGAGTGACTATAACAGAGATCAAGAGAACGATAACTCATTAAACAACAAGTAACCGACCGCCGTGTTAACATAGTACTTATAAATAAATATGGTTAACATAAATAAATATAAATATTGTCATTATTGTTATAGTTAAGTGTTATTTAGTGTAAATTGTGTTATTATTAATATGGTGTTTTTAATTACTGTTAATTCTATTTAAAGAACCTAGAAAGACAAGTATTTTACAATACAAAAAAAAATAATATTGTTTTGAACGACCGAATAATTGACATCAACGAAACAGTTAGCATCGTGAACATATCAACTGAAGGCGTACACATTTTAAACGTAGAATTTTACGAATTTTGCATTTTAACCAAAAGTCTGAAGTGATCAATCAATAATTTGAAGGTATTTAACGAGAACCAATCTGATTTTTTTACTGAGATTTGTTACGATTGATGAAAGTTGGCTTCACTATAATATTCTTGAATCAAAACAGCAACCTCGAAAGCCGATCATTTCAAGAAATTTCCATGAATAAGTAAGCCAAATGCTACGACTTTTTTCTGATTCGAAGAAGATAATTTCCATAGACTCCCTTGTAGAGATAAAACTGTGACAATGCCGCTCTATTTGGCAAATTGAAAAAAGCAGTTTTTGGTTCTCTCTCTTCATGACATATGCGCCGTGTCACCGAGTCAATTTGTTTGCGGAAAAACTTTAAAACTTGAAATTTTAGGCTGTGCTGCTACGAATAATAATTTAACAAACAAAACTGGCTCTCATTTCTTTTCTAAACTCAGCAGCGTTCCTAAAACTTTACCTTAATGATCGAGATATTGAAAATTGTAACACCGACGAGCTAGATCCTTCTAGTCAGTCGATGACGATCGTACGATTCTCGATGAAACGTTGTCTTAGTTTATCCAGTTCCAAAAATTAAAATAAAGGCGCCACCGTGTATACGAAGATATTGTCGGTTTGTAAATGGTACTCTACGCCACACGGTTCTCGCAGAGGTTATTACAGACTCACCAAGAGATATTAAAAGAGAGAGGGTTTGATCAAGAAACTGCTGAATTTATTAATTGACTTATATTAACTGAAACCACAGTGAAAACCAAATAATCAATTAAATGTTAACAAAGCATTAATAAAATCAACATTGAATTTCATAAGTCAAATTCAATTCAAGGAAAATAATTATCTTGAACAGCACCTTCTAAAAAAAAAAACAAGAACCGATAGAGATCTCTCTCATATTCTTCGTACTGCTAAATGTAATAATAACAGTTCACAAATTATCGTTGAAAACATACATTAATATCGACATAAACGAGCTGCGTCAAAAAAAAAGGACAAAAAGACCATATGTCGTTAACAAAAAAAGAACAAATATCATACATTGTCCCAAAGTTAGAATGGTTGAAACTCAACAAAATTATCTTTAGGTAAAACAAAAGTCAAAAAGTTAATTATTTTAAACTAATCTAAACTATTATAGGGCATTATATCAAAATTAAATTATTTTAACGCTGTTACAAGAACATATCTCTTGACCAAGAGATTCGACTTATCAAAATTTAAATATTTGAAACAAAATAAAAGAAAGAAAATTAGCATACAGCTTTTATAGCGCGAGATGATATTACTGGTTAATTACTTAATAATTGAAAATGAAATTCACAAAATAGATAGTTCTAACAACGCAACCATTAAATGAAATATTCGGAAGCAAAATTTAATTAAATTTAAGTTACGAATACACAAATGAAATCCTGCCCACTCGGATTTACAACAAAGGGAAACGATACATTATACAAAATGGCCGTGGTGTGTTGTCTTTCAGATTCTTGATCTGGAGACTAAGTTCCAATTTATTGAATCCCGGTATCTCCCGAACCGCGGATGTCTTTTACCAATGAACTGCCGGATGACCGAACATCATCAATTTGTCGGTTTCAATTTTTTCTATCTCGAGCACGTAGTCAAGATGTGGATAGATTTTCCGCTCTCATCGATGGAATCTTTCCATTTTACACCAAAGATAGATAGATATATTCTCGGTATACGGGTATACCCGAAGAAAAAATACAACGAGTCTTAACGATGAATAGTACACCCTAAGAGGGTTAGCAGCAATAAGGAAAAGATAGAGTAACTTACCAAGCGGAAATCTTGTGTTCTAACTACGAGAGCTGTGAATTAACCAACCTACGCTGATTTACTAATTGGATACATAGTACGAAGTCTAATTTTTCTTAAAAATTTTTCTCAAATCACATCGAAAAACTCAAATTAAAAGAACTTCGACTAAACTACACTGGTAACTGGCTGTCCTTCAGAAACAAAAGTGTCAGAAGACACACGCAACCTGGTACTCCCTACTACAGACATTCCTGAAAAATGACCTTTAGGGTGTTACCAAAGACTAAGAATATACAGGGTCCGTTCATCAAAATATTGTAACAGTGCCTTATCGCTATATCTACCCTCAAGTAGCTTCCGCTTACTCCCCAAACTCAAACTTTTCTTTTCTTAAAAGAAGTTTCTGTGACATGGCCAACTTATTACAACAACAAAGTAATATTTTTAGGATCTCGAGGAAGATCATTACAAAACTGGTAGCCACGTGGTTCGTCCATTCTATCTTTTGTGACTTAATTGTATGTAGTAATGAAGTTTTTAATGTGAATTTCATCTTTTTCATTATCATGTACTGACGAGTCTACAGCAAGACGAAACAAGTGTCTGCATGTCTGGAAAGCAATTTTCACACAAATATGAACTTGTATTGTTCTCCACACCACATTGCTAATAATATTTCTGCATTATTAATAGAGTGGCCCAATCCGGAGCGAAAGCAGAGGCGTGACTCACGAAATGGTTCCCGCGTGCCCCATCGCACATACGATTACTTAGTATGTTGTTCACGGTCATCGTGTGTACACGTTTAATAGCAGCAGGAAAGTGTATTCTGTGTATTTAATAATGTTGAAGGAGCGTACAGTAAAAAAACCGCTATCATCAAAGTTAGTCAATAGGTTTATTGAGAACCATCCTAGTTTATCTTACAATGGGGTAAATGTAAAATGTTTAGTGTGCAATATTTTATATATATATATATATATATATATTTATATATATAAACCATTTAACAAAATCTAATTTGTAACGCCACGTGCATAGCGCAAGACATAAAGATAGAGACACGGGTGCCGATACAAAATACGAAGTGTTCTTATTTGATTTGTGTACAATGATGGTTGTGTGTAATTTGCCGTTTACTCTGTTACGCAATGATTCGTTTATTTCATTTCTTGAAAAATATGGCAATGTAGAATTACCGAGCTGCACCCACTTACGACGTTATTTAAAATCTGGTTGAGTGTGGATGAAACAACTGATAGCAAAAAAAGATCTGTACTTAATGTTATGGTGCGTAAAATAGAACCAAATCAATCGCCATCCTCAATTTTATTAGCTAGCAGACAAATAGAAGAATGTACTGCGCGGGTAATTTTAAAAGTGGTGTTATGTACATTGGAAAAATTTGAAATTTCCAGAGATCAAATCCTAATGTTTGTGACAGATGGTGCCGCAACCATGCTTTCTGTATGTCGGTCTCTTAAGGAACAGTGTGGTAACTTTTTACATATTACATGTAAAATCCATGCCCTACATTTTGTAGCAGAACGGATCCGTAAATGCTACCCAAATGTAGATGCGTTAATATCGAGTACAAAGGCAGTATTCCTGAAATCTCCAAAACGTATTTGGAAATTTCACGAATTGTGTCCCCATACCCCTGAGCCACCACAGCCGATTCTGACACGATGGGGAACATGTCTACGAGCGGCATTTTACTATCATAAATATTATCAGGATGTAAAAAAAGGGGTTTTATTATTAATCCGAAAGATAGTGCCGCTATCGAAAAAAAATCGGAAAAAATGTCAAAATACTCAGGTTAAAAGTGATTTACAAACTATTCACAACAATTACTTCGGAATAGTGCAAGCATTAGAAAACCTACAAAATTCTTCGATATCGTTACAGGAATCGGTGCTAGTTGTGAAAGATACACACGCACAGCTATGTTCGATAGAAGACGCAGAAATGAGTGCATCTTAAGTAAGTTTGAAAGTGTTTTAGATAAAGATTTAGATTTTGCCAGACTTAGACAAATTTGTGAAGGTTCGTCTACAGATGTGTTAAGTTATTTCAAAGATTATTTTAATTATGCAAACATCACATCACTGGATGTGGATCGATCGTTTTCTTTATACAAGCACATATTTTCCTCACGGCGGACGCGTTTTCGAGAAATGACTTTGGAGACGCACCTTATGTTAACAATATTTCATCGCGCTTCTCCAGATTTTCAAGTCACGGAAAACGCATAAGACGGTAAGTTTTTTTTAATCATCTAATTACATACATTTTAGATTTTATTTTTTATACGTATCATCGAGAACGTTTCATAATCTAGAAAAACCGTCTTACATTTTTTTTGTATCTAACATAATAACAGCACCGTTCGTGATAATATATCTCTAGATATTAATAATGTTTCGCATGCGGGAATCAATTCGTTAGTCACGCCTCTGCTTTCGCTCCGAATTGGTCCACTCTAATTATTAAAAATGTGTTTGTTTTATACAAAAATTGATGAGGTTTTTCCCACTCAAATAAGTTTCAAATTGTATATTTATTGAAAGTCATACACTTAAGCTAAAGAAAACAATGTTATTAGATACTACTTCATCTAATTTATGCACCTTTCCTTTTAAACAATACATAGCTCCGCTGTTAGGATTCAAATATATTTTGAAACTAAACATAAGCAAAATACGACGTAATATATGCATAGAATCAATCAAAATTAATCATCTGTTAAATGTTCACTCATCTTTAAAACTGTAACAATATTGCGTTTTCTGTGATAGACGCAATGGAATCTTTTTCCTTTTGAGTGTAGTTTTCGTTCATTTGTGACAAATAACGCCCAACAGAATTTCTTTAAAGTGAATATCCGACATCACAAATACCGCCTTTGATGTCTTGCTGCGTGATTATATTTGAATATATACATGTAAATGTAATCAACGAATTTCACATATATCTTGTATTACCTTTTATGGATTTATGTCTAGTGAAAATCTTATTCAGAAACTAAGAAGTAATATGAATATGAAAATATACCGTGAGCAATATCAACTAAGTATAATTGACTGTATTAAAATCCCTAGATTAGTAGAACATTTTGATATTTGTATCGAGTTATGCAGGAAGGGCACAAGTCAACAAAATACAATTTGAGAAAACTAAAAAGAAAACATTTCCTTTAAGAAGTGCTAGCTTTATTTCAATAAATCTTTAAGTAGTTTTATTGTGTAACTCTTACTGTTATTTTAACACATTATTTTATAATAAACGTCTTTCCAAAATCTTTCTTGGCACATAAAAAAGTGGCATACGCACTTTCTGCAAAAGAAGAAATAAATACCTAATAAATTGAACAAATTTTTATTATTTTCCTAAGCAAAACATACAAAATAACTTAAAAACAATGAACTAAACTCTAATAACTTTAAAGCAATCAACTACACTTTATTATACTTCGTCATTTTCATTATTGTTACAGGTTGTTGGCCATAGAAGTATCAAATCGTAAAATGGTTTGTAATCCTCTTGCACAAATTCAATACACTTTTTTGTGTTCCATCTTATGTTGCTTTATTGAAACATTTTGTAGGGGGTATGCTGGAGTTGTGAAAGTGGAACCTTTCCAGGCTGCTTTGCGCCGTCGTGCTGTAGGCGCTTATGCGTAGCGGAAATAACGTAGGAAAGAAAAAAATAATAAGGCTTAAGGCGACTCCGATTGTCCCACCTACTCGCTCCTACCAACGTTTAGCGGCCCACCCGGCTACTATGAAGCCTCCGTTCAGTGAAGCCTCCGAGTGAGGATATGATACGCGAAGGTACAAAACAAAAGGTGGTAAGAGCGCCCCCGAATTTGGCACCGCTAGACGCAGCAAATTCGGAAAATTAAGATTATAAAATCACGGCAAGCCACGCGGCGGGTAAATGGCGCAACCAAGCCATCCGAAACGAAAATCACAAGGAAAAAAAAAGGAAAGTACGGACTTCCGCTGAGTAACCAATGTTTATTATAAGTAGAATTTTTTATAGAAATGCACAAAGCCAAGAAAAGAAAGTTAAATTAAAAAAAAAATTACAACTTATTATAAGACGGAGTTGATATTTAACCAACTCAAGAAACGCGAAAAGTACAACATTGTAATAAACTGTATGATTATTTAACAACAATAACAAAAAAAAACTGAATAAACTCTACACCAAACTCCCCCTTAAAATACGTATTTTTAGGGTTCACAAATAGCGTACGTGAACCGGTATACAGTGTGTTGCCGGATAAGTGTTCAAATAGGAAAAACATTTTTATTGTAGATGTATGAAAAAAAAACATTCTTTAGTAAAGTTTTTGCTAGATCGAAGATACACAAATAACACTAAACTTTTAAAAGAAATGCGTAAAAATAATGAGTAAAATAGTTGTTTTCTGCAAATTTTTAGGTAACATTTTTCAAAGTACTTAGTTGTGCTAATATCTAGTTGCATTGAACGTAATGCATTTCATATGTTAGGCATGTGCTAGGTGAACTACTGTCATGCAGTATTTAATTGTCAAAATGCTGATAAACAAAAAGTTTATGCGATACAAAGTTATGGTATAGGAGAAGCACCAGCAAGATACGCAATTGAAAAATTTCAGAATAAGTATCCTGATGTTATTCACTATAAAATCCTTCTTAAACTGGGGAAATGATTCAAAAAAACAGGAGCTGTCATTCTTAAAAAGAAATCGCAAAAGAACTATGATAATGAAGATGAAGGTACTCTTTTAGCTTTAGATTCGGCTAGACAAAATCCTAGACAAACGTTAAGAAAACAGGCAGCCAATCTGCATATGAGTTTTTTATGTTGTGTGAATATAAATAAGGCCTGAGAAGGAAGGATATACATTCTAGTGAACTAATAATTTGAATTTTTAAGAACGTCTAAAGAAAGAAGCAAAACTTTAGCATTCTTTATAAAAATTAAGAGTATCTAAACATTGACAATTTGAAAACTTCAAAGTGTTAACAACTGTCATTTAAAATAAAATTAAGGTTAAATTGTTGATTCAAGGAGTCATGTAAGATGTGTAATTATGACAGAAATTTCAGAATTTTTGTCAATGTAATTTCAATTTGCCGATTAAGAAATTAATTCTTCGTGAAAAATAAAGTCTTGTATGAACAACTGGCGTTATGGCAATCATATTGCCCTCGGTCGGCATTCATCCCTTGGGCCAGACGCCTTCGGGCTGAATTAACGTCGACCTCGGAGCAATATAATACCCAAAACGCCCTTGATGCATAAATAACTATTTCGACGAACCTGGCGATGATGCTAAGCAGTTAGACTTCTGTCTATGAGTTTGCAAGTGATCAAAATGTTCATAAAAACATTGTATTCTTTGATGAGTGAGAGAGTTTTGAGGTGACATATATCCATTTGTACTAAATGTACAAATGGATATGTGTCATCTCAAAATTCTCGGTATTTTTATTATTAACCCTAATTGGCAATATTATAAAAAAGTAAATATGTGGTGTGCGGTACTATACGATAGAATTATATTATAGTATTTTTTTGCAACTACTGTCAACCAACGTACTTATTTCAATACGCTAAATAACTTCTTTTTAGAAGCACATGCACTTGCACTTGCACAATATTTACAGACAATTATATTTTCAACATTATTTAAATATTACATGGAATCAAAAGGATTATGCTTAAAAAATTACTCATAGAAACTTATTGTACTTAGTGTATGAAGCAAAAACTTTAATAAAGAATAATCTTTTTCATATATCAATAATAAAAAAAATTTTCCTTTTTGCGTAAACATTTTGACAATTACATACTGTATGACAGTAGTTCAAGTAGTTCACCTCAGATATGCCTGACACGATGTAAAATGCATTACATTCAATACAACTATATATTAGCACATCTAAGGACTTGTGGAAAATGTTACTCAAAAATTTGCATAAAATAACTATTTTACGCATTACTATGAGATTTATTTTAAAAGTCTAGTTTTATTTGTGTATCTTCGATCAAGCAAAAACTTAGCAAAAAATAATTTTTCTTTTCATAAATCTACAATAAAAATGTTTTTCCAATTGGGTTACCTATCCGGCAACACACTGTATATAAAGAAAAGAAAATGATGCAGGATCTATTGAGGAGACACTGTATACAAAGTATAAATATGGTCTTTTGAGCCGACCTGGTATACAAGTATAAATATGGTATATTGAGCAGACCTGGCATACAACGTATAAATATGGTCTATTGAGGAGACCTGATATACAATGTATAAATTTATCTAAAGAATAAATGAAAGCTAAAATAAATTAAAATCTCTAAAGTCTCCTAGAGTGTAGAAATTGACTTTAATTGCACAAAACCAAAATTTGACTATGATACTATAATAACTTTAAAAAAATTAATTGATTATTAATTTTAACGAAAGCCAATAAAAGAGAAAACTACATTGAAATTGAATGTAGTAAATCTCAAGGACAAAAGAAAATCAAATGAAATTTATTTTATTTTATTCTAACGTGTGGAACATAAGTTTTGAGACAAAGTTTTGACGACAAAAATGATCCATACACTGGGCTAGAGAAGATGATCGTTTGTTAGTTACTATGGTGAGATGTTAGATTTCTCAGAAATAGTTTTGAAAGATGTCATACAAGATTGAAATACGAAAGTCTATATATAATTTAGTTGGACGAGTACCTAAACGCGAAATTGTTAGCATGTTTTGAGACCAAAATATTGGACTGTCAACCATTTACCGCACAATTAAGGAATGTAAAGAAGGTATGCCATGCATGAATTTACCGAAAAGTGAACGACCTCCAGTTTTAGCCCCACATGAAGTAAACAGACTCATCCAATCTCCTCAAGACAGAGTTGGGACGTCAACGCGCACTATAAAAGCCGTAGATTTTGAATATAAAATATAAATGACAGTATATTAATATACTGTCATTTATATTTTATATTCCTTGAAAAGGGCATCATTTGCCGAAACATGTAGGATTGTATTAGATATATATATATTTTGAAGTAAAACCAGACCTTAAATCGCCAACAAATTGAATTTACGATAACATACAAAGGTCACGAAATAATTATCTATATATACATATATATAAATATAATTATTTTGTGACCTTGGTATGATATGGTAAATTCAATCAGTTGGCGATTTAAGGTCTGGCTTTACTTTAAAGTATATATATTTAAAACAACCCTACATGTTTCGGCAATGATGCATTTATCAAGGATATAAAATATAAATGATAGCAACTCAATTATATGACATTTGTAGACTGTCATCAAGATCAAACGAAAATGGCATGCTGTTAATAGATTTTGCGAAAGAAAAAGATTTGGTTATTATTAGTACGTATTTCCAGAGGAAGGAGATTTATAAGGGAACGTGGCGATCGCCCGATGGAACAACTGTAAACCAAATTGACCATTTTCTGATTGGAAAGCCTGAGGAAAGGGCCATTACGAATATAAGATCATACAGGGGTCCGGATGCCGACACGGACCATTTTATGGTAGGCGCAAGGATGATGCAGGTGATACCGGATATTAGAAATCAGAGGAGAAGGGATAGGAAAAATAAAACGGCAATGAGGCTAAAAAGTAAAGAAGAGCAAACAAAATATGAGAAGGATATAAGAAACGAGTTAGACGGCACAGTAGGGAAGGATAATATTGAGGAGGAATGGATGGAATTGAGGGAACAAATGGGAAAAACAGCCAGAGACTGTAACAAGGAAATAAAGCAAGAAAGAAAAAAGTGGTTCGATGAGGAGTGTAGAAAGGAACTAGAATATAGAAAGAAACTGCGATTGAGGATGTTAAAGGAAAAAACAGAAGATGTAAGAATTAAATATGAACAACAAAGGAAGAAAACAAAAAGAATTTTGAGAGAAAAGAAAAGAGCACTATGAAGATGTAATCCAGGATATAGAGCAGAACTATAGAAATAACCAGATTAGAAATTTATATCAGGGAATAAGAAATGAAAGGACAGGATTTCAATGCAAGACGGTATTTTACAAAGATGAAAATGGAGCAATTCTTGCCGGAGATGAGGAAATTTTAAACAGGTGGAAGGAATATTTTGAGCAGTTATTAAATGGGGAAAGTGAGACTGAAAGAGGCGAAGATGAAGGTATATTGCAAGAAATTCAATGTCAGGAAGGGGAGCCTCCTCCAAATAAAGAACAGATTGAAGAAATAATAGGAAAGCTTACAAATAACAAAAGCCCGGGTAGTGATGGAATAACGGCAGAGATGTTTAAATATGGAGGGCAAAGCTTAATGGAACGTATACAAAAATTAATAGAAGAAATATGGAGGCAGGAGAAAATACCGAGAGAATGGACGCAGGCAATAATTTGTCCGTTATATAAAAAAGGAGATAGAAGTGAATGCCACAATTATAGGGGTGTGTCCCTAGTAAATGTGGCGTATAAGATAATTGCAACACATATAAAGAATAAATTGGTGGAGCAAACGGAGTGTATGATTGGTGAGTACCAATGTGGTTTTAGAAGGGGTAGGAGCACCATCGATCAAATTTTTACGCTAAAGGAAATACAAGCTGAAAGTCATGAGTACGAGATACCAACGATGGTGCTCTTTATTGATTTCAAGCAAGCATACGATAAGGTGAAGAGAAAAGAACTTTATATCGCATTGAAAGAGCTAGGAGTTAACAGTAAACTAGTAAAAATGATAGAGATAACCTTGCAAGGAACAGAAAGTATGGTCAGAATAGTAGGAAAAACATCTGAAAAGTTCAAAATCAGAGAAGGTGTTAGGCAAGGGGACCCACTGTCGTCGGCTCTCTTTAATATAGTATTGGAAAAAGCTATGAGACAAGCCAATATTGGTAGGAATGGGCTATTATACCAGAGGAAACATCAATGTTTGGCATTTGCCGATGACTTGGTGATCCTGACAAGAAGTAAGGAAGAATTAAAGTGTACATTGAGGAGAATGGAGGAAAAAGCAAGAGCAATGGGATTATATATAAATGAGGAAAAGACCAAATATATGGAGTGGACGCGGAAAGAGTTTCAAAAGGGAAATCACCCAAAGGTAACAGCTACGGGAGGCAAAGAATATCAATTCGAAGAAGTGGATCGAATTACTTACCTGGGAAGTGTATTTACGAGGAAACCGGATAGCGTGAACGCAGAAATACAAGCGAGAATATTGGCAGGAAGTCGATGTGTAGGAGGCCTTAATGGAATATTGAAAAGCAAAAATGTATCGACAAAGGCAAAGATTAAAATGTATACGACTGTAATAAGACCAATAGTTACGTATGCGTGTGAGACATGGGTATTGAATAAGGCGGAAGAAAAAAGGTTAGAGGTGTGGGAAAGGAAGGTGCTTAGGAGGATATTTGGCGGAAAGAAAATAGGAGACATATGGATAAGGAGAACAAATGATGAAGTGAGAGAACTTTACAGGGAAATAAATATAATAGGAGTCATAAGAGCACAAAGATTGCGATGGTAGGGACACATGGAGAGGATGTCTGAAGCAAGAATACCTAAGGCATTATTGACAAGAAGTATTGGAGGAAAGAGAAGGAGAGGTCGACCGAGAGCAAGGTGGAAGGAGGAAGTAGAGAAGGACATAGAAATATTGAAAATTGTCAGATGGAAGGTAAAAGCTAGAGATAGAAAGCTATGGAAAAGAACGATTAATCAAGCCATGGACCTACTAGGTTCGCAGAGCTGGTTATATATATATATATATATATATATATATATATATATATATATATATATGGAGGCAACATGTGAAAATTAATGTCGAGCTGTTAACAAATTAATATCCCGACAATATCAGATATTTTACACAAAATTTATTTTTCATTTTTAATGTCATTAAATTAGTATACGCGAAAATAAAAACATATTTAATTTAAATTTGTATCGACATTAGTTTAGAGAGGCCCTTTTTTTAAAACAGGAAAGCGCGCGTATTAGTTTGTAATACACGCAGCATACATAAGGCACATGCATTAATACTTGTAAATTCTCAAAATAATTATGTATATCTTGTTAAACGATTTTTATGTTAAAAATTCAACTTAGATAATAATTTAGTTTAAAGTAAAAATAAAGATAATTTACTTAAAATAAGGCTTTGAAATAAACAAAGGACAACGCGTCTATTCTAGAAATTTATATTGTTCGTTTATAATGTATAGAATCCACGGTTGGCTCTTGGTGAAACATAATGAATAATTTACTAAAGAAAACATTCGGTATGATTGTTTCACAAAATATATTTATTTAATCTCTAACATATGTTTGGCCTTTTCAGGCATTATCAAAGAGTTATTTTTAAAAACTAAAATAGAAAGTACACTTCCACCACTATTTATGAGTTTTTAAGGGACTTTATTATGGCATCAATGGTCGGGGTGTTGACAAAATCCAGCTACGTGTTTGTTACTTGATTTTAACTAAGAGATAGTAATCGTTTAAAGATAGAATAGTCAGGAATAACATCTATTTAAAATTTATGTAAATTCATTTACCTCTTGTTGGGTATTTTAAACAATAATATTAGTTTACTTAGTATTTGATTGATAAACATAAACATTCCATCATTAGTATTAATATTATTTATTCACAAAGATATAACTCACAAATCTACCGAAAGAGTCAAAGCATTTAACCATATGTGTACTGTTTTCTATAATCTAATAAATTATTCAATATATAAAATATAAAAATGGTGTTTTTTATTCATGCTCAGTGAAATAAAAGTTTTTTAAATTTTTGTGTAATTTTTACAGCCCTCTCTGAATATCACTACCGACTATATCCTGAGATAAGAAACCTTAAATATTCCTTATTAATCTCATGTTCTGCGAGACACATATACATAGCATTGTATACTGCGATACAATCAGCGATTATACGAAGAGATACAATTAATAAAAATTTATGTCAATCTTATATCGGCGCCCAATCAATATTTTTAAATTTAATTACACTAATAACATCTTATATCAGCCTTCAGAGTTACTTCAATATAAATATAACTAAATATATATATATATATATATATATATATATATATATATATATATAGTATTTGATCGCTATGTATCTATCTACGACTGCATGATGCATGCGACTTCTAGGCTTGTATTATAAAGAAAAAATGGGTCCAAACCCACCAGGGAAAAGTCGTCTAGCTCTTTTATATCTCTGCGCTATTTGGCCAGGCGTTCTTTAATGTTGCCAATATGAGAACGGTTGCGAAAATAATTGAGAAAACAAGTATTTGGCCGCCTAAAATGAACGTGTGCACGAATTGGGAGTTCCTTCCTGCTGCGTAACAACACATTAAGTACTATCTGAAGCAACAGTTAAAGCGTACCGTACAGAAAAGTCTCAAGCAATACGCGAAGCAACAATACCTGATACACTACCCAAACGAGTCGATTAACCAAGGTATTTTCCTCGATTCGTCAACGACTCCTAATAAAATAATAAATTTTGCGATCACATCTCCCACACAGATAATCCCGTCGCCATAAATTAAAACTGGAACACAAAGAGTAAAATCATAATTCTCACCACTTGGTCATATAAAAGAGCATGAGAAGATGCAACTAAATACAGACACAAAGAAAAATAGAAAAAACAAAACAAGAAGCACTGGAAAAAGAAAATGCAAAGGGACAAGGGGCAAGAGAGGTAAATGAAAACGGAGATGAAAAAGTAAATGTAGAAGGAACATCAAAAGGAAAAGGATCGAGAGAATGCAAAACTCAGGTAAAAAACAAAAAAGAGTAAATTCTTTGAAAGAAAGCTCGGAAGAGAAAGACATGGCGTGTGTGTGTTTTGCAATGATCTATAGTTCAGATTTAAAAAAGACTAGTGCCCCTATGCTCAGTACGAGAAATGGGTTTATAATGAATCTACTAGCATAGACAGTGGCCGATGACGAGAGCATACTCATATGCGAACTGTCTCAAAGGTAAGCTTATATTGTTGCGCTCCTGCCCGTACCTAATTCTATCCCGGGGGTGTGGAGCCGAAAGAAAAATTACATTTTTTAAAAAGTTGCGGCCCAAACTCAGTTCCCGTTCTGCTACAAACTTCTATTATTAAAAAGTTCAATAAAGTTTCTTCATTACAATCGAAACCTTAAATAATCATTAAAAACACAACGTATAAACACTAAAAATACAAATGTACACAATTGAAATTTCAATTGCCAACATATTTTCTAAACAGATGAAGCGAACCTTGAAGCATGAGATGCCCTAACTCGATGGTCACGTGACAAAAAATAATTGCCTTTGCAATTTCATAAATAAAATGTTAATTAACAAATTTTCATACTTTACTTTTCAAAATAGCTTATTGCATTTGCATCTTTTATAATATTTCTCGTCTATTATATACACTAATTCGTTTACATTTTACAATATCCTTAATACAATCTTTTCAACATACTAAGAAAGTTATTCTACTAAAATGTAAACTTCAATCTTCTACAGAATGTGTTGACCACGCTATTTTCGCATACAAACAAAGAATCCTTAAATACGGTAATTTTAGAAGTGAGTTTTCTCAAAGTTACGATTATATAAGACCCTTGAGTCCTCTTCAACTATACTGCGAGCACGAAATTCGAGAGTTTAATAAACATACTTCTTTTTTTTTCTTTTATGCGATATCGCGGTAGAATTCAGTTACATAAGGTAACATTTTAAATTCTTTAAATATCATACTCTCGTTGCTTCAACCATTTTTTTTAATATTCTTAAAATTTCGTTACATTAAGTACATTTATGAATTTCCTAAAAAAAGAAATAAATATATTTTCATATAAAAGTATGTAAATAGTGAAATAATTAAGGCTATATTTATGACAAGTAAAAATATAATCCAATATAAATCTATTCGCCAGTAGTACAGTAGTTGGTACAGGGTAACAACCATTACGTTCTAGTAAAACAGATAATTTGGCAAAACTAGATAAATCACTACTACTTGATATTTCTTTAGACACATAAAGAAATAAATACAAAAACAAACAAAATAATAAAAATTATTTAAAGAATATGATTGCAAAATAAAAAACCCAAAACAACAAATGGTTAAGAAAAAGGCAAAACAAGCTTCGTTGCCAAATACACTGCTCAAAAATTGAAGTGGATTATTTGTACATTTCCAATTTAATTTAATTCTGAAATTAAATCAAAGCCCAGATTTATAAATTATTGAATTATTAATGAAAGTTTGAGAGATGTCTTGCCAAATGTCTCGGAAAACATTGTCCAACTAGTATAATGTCTGGGATGACTGTTGTACATTTAGTTATCTTAACATTTCAGCCCAGATATATTCAATACAACTCTCATCCGGGGAATAAATTGACCAATTCATTCTGTTAATACTATGATGATCGATGTGGGCATTAAGAAATCTGGCAAGATGCGATCGAGCATTATCGTTGATTAAAGTAAAATTGCTGCCGATAGCGGTAGCAAATGGTACAACAATTGGTATAATTCTATAATCAGGTCATGATACCATACCACTGTCATGATCTCGTGAACATCAAAACAAATGCATTGCCAAACGCACACCGATCCGCCATCGAAAAGAGTTGTTGACGTCATGAAACGTTTACTATATTGTCCCACTTTTATGTCCTCGCTCGTTCCACAGCAAAATTCGACGGCCATCGGAGATGTGCAATAGACAAACAATTTCTTTGCCCTCGCTGTTCCCTGCTTAAACGTGGATAATTAGCAGCTCTTCTTATCCCCAGATAGCGACTATGCAACTTGTTCCTTATTGTTGGGCTGCATATTATTCTTTCTGTAGCTTGCCTGAAGCGACAGGCAGCTATTAATTTGAGATGCTTTGAAGGTAGGATTTCGTGCAGTAGGACGATCTTGAGCGGCTGCTGTAGCTATTTCTCTCCCATCACCATGAGTATATGCAAGCATACCTATGGTCCTATATCGATTCCACGCTCTACTAAACCGACTTAGAAAAACTTGTAACTGGTTAGCAACTTTTTGTTGGGTTTATCTTCGTTTATCCAACGCAAATTCTTCAAGTTGAACGATTTCTAAACGCATGTTTAAGCATTGAAATTTAATTCACTCTGAAGTTTTGGAATATAATTCATGGATCGAATTATGTTAAAACATAGAGGACACCAATCGTCTTGTAACCCTCCTAATACGATTCGAATGATTATATGTTAGTATTCAACTTGAATTGGATATAAAATATTATTTTGCATAATCGTATCTAGACTCCGATGATAACTATACTTTCTAAAATAAAATATTCACTGTACACAAATCGATATCTGGGATATTGGATCACCCTTGTAACGCGATGGTTGAAATAGGCGTATAGTGTAGACATTCAGTAAATTATGAAGAAAAATCCTAATTTTACAAGTTAACTAGTGAAAATAAATTTACGTAATTCACTGGTCATCGAATAGGATTACTTTTCACTCTCGTCAAATGCTTTCCGTTGTCTCCGCAAATATTATGTATTTAAAAATAAATTTATGAAAATACAAATTAATGTCAACGTCTATAAATCATGAAATAATTCTTACGTTATTCTTTCAGAGTTAATAAATTTTATGTCAATTTTATCAATACGTTCGTCTTCGTCTTCGTGCAGGTATCCAAATTCTTTCTTGTGTAAATTATCTTCTGACGCCTCGTTAAACTTTAAAAATAGTCGAAAAATGTTTCGATAGCAATTTATTTGAAGGTTTTAATACGTTAACAAAATATAGCAAAATTTATAAAAAAATACAACTTAAAAGTTTTTTGCGAAATAAAAAAGTAGACACAATTATAACTGACCGATGTTAAATATTGAAATTATCATGAACCGCCTTAAAATTAAAGTACTACTATACGAAGTTATGAGGTCGGCCCTGTTCCGTTTACCTATATTTAGTAATAATGCGAAAGTTTAAATTCTCCTTCTTTACAATAAATTTGCGTTTGTGCAACACAGAAATAATTTAATATACGGAATATATCGGATCCTTTAATACCTACTTTAGATAGGCGGGTGTGGCTAGTAGTATATGTTAGTTGTTGTCATTTAGTTGTCAAACTGTAGCGCAATATATGCAGTTTTATGTAAAATGGACAGATTTCCAATTAGTCAAAGAGTTTTTGCTGTTCAGAGTTTTATTACAAATCAATAAATTGTACAAACGAAGTTTTCGGCGAGAATTCAACGTAGCAAGACACGGACAAATTCCTGGCAGAAAAACTATTTTGAGATGGGTGAGGGATTTTGATGCAAGAGGGAATGTTTCATCAAAATATACTAGAAGAGTATGGACAGTGAGGACACCGGCAAATATTGAACGCGTCAGACAAACAGTTCAACGAAGTCCGTTGCGTTTCGCAAGAAACATTCAATTGCTTTACAAATTACTGAAACGAGTCTGCTGAGAATTTTACATGAAACTTTACACATTCACGCCTACAATATCCAAGTCGTTCATAAAAGCAAGATGGTGATCGAGATTTCCGAATGACTTTCAACAGGAATATGTTGGAAATTTTGAATGAAGACCAAAATGCAATTAATTCTTTGCTTATGTCCGATGAAGCGCAGTATAAGTGTAAACAAACAAAGTTGCCGTTATTGGGCGGCTGAAAACCCACAAGAATTACACGAAAAACCGGTTCATGATGGAAAAGTTACTGTATGGTGTGGTGTGTTATCATTTAGAATAGTAGGGCCGTATTTCTTCGAGGAAAACGAGGAAGCTGTTACAGTCACCTCGGAGCGTTACATTTTCATGTTAGACACATTCCTATGGCATGAACTACATAGAGTGAGACGAAGAAACATTTTTTCCAACAAGATGGTGCCACACCACATACAACCATGGCTTACCATGGCTGTCAAGATCCCCCGACCTGACCGATTTCTTCCTTTGGGGATATGTCAAGCAAAAAGTCTTCGAGAGGCGTCCATGAACAATTAAAGATCTTAAAGAACCTATTCGAGAATAAATACGTGCAATTAATCGTCCAATGTTACAAAGGGTAATATATAATTTCAGGAGCAGGTTTGAACAATGCATTGCAGCCAATGGGGGACTCTTGAATTACGTTATTTTTAGGAATTAAAATTAAATATAATATAATTCTCGTTTATCACAAATTTGTTTAATTTCGCCATTTTTTGATCTTGCAGTGAATGTTTTAAAGTAGGTCATACCTATTGAAGGAGCCTATATTACACAAGAACACGTCTTACTTGTTTGAAGGACTTCTAAAATACTGTTAGCCCTAAAACTGTATAGGTAACAAAGCCACAGTGGGAATTAGGACGAAGCCCAAATTCCGCCCCTGGTCTACAAAGGCCTCCGAAAAACTCACCGGCCAGCTCAGAAATAAATTGCGGAAGCGTCGTGGTCCAACACAACGCATAGATAGTAGATAGGGCACCACTACGTTAGGTCTGGCAAGTTCACAGGTCAACGTAGAATCACCCTTGGGCCATAAGGGCTTAAGAACACAATGAAAGTGTTCGTATACCTGGTTAACCGTGTCACTAAAACTAACACTTTTGCTCATAAGGACTTACAGAAATAAAACACCAACAACGGTATATAACAATAACAACAATATTTATTAAGGAAAATAATAAAGTATGAAAAAATATGAATTGCAATAAACAAACTTAATAGAAAGTTTAACACCCTGTATAACCAGGTAAAAGATTAAAAATCAACAAAATGGTTTTACGTAATTGGAATATTATAAGTCAATATAAACTTCGTATTATATGACATAAATTATTGCATAAGTAGTCCGTCAAAGCTTTAATGTACCTTACATAGATTACACTACACTCCGTATATGCAAAGAATTTTTTTTTGGATAGTACACACAGTTAGAAATTAATAAAGTGCAAATAATATTGTGAAAATAATAACGTGAAAATAATAATACGCAATGTATTCACAAAATTGAATACTCCAATCAGATATTAAAATAACTTAAAGGCTCAGCCTGTATATGTAAAATTATATGTTTAATTAATAAAAAAAAATAACTAGAACATTTCTCTATATGGTGAAATTGACTACTAAAATGGTAATTAATTGTTTAAACAATATTAGATATGTATATAAAAAAAAATCACATCAGAATTCGTTACTAAAAAAAAAAATATATTGAATTAAATTTACGCAAATGTCTTACTTTTAAACCAATCTGATATATGAGTTTGATATAATATATAAAAGAAAAAAAAATATTACAACAATTTAACTTAGAAAATTGATTAAGCTAGTTTTATATATGATGAACTGTAAATTTATAGGGATGCAAGAAAGAAAAGAAAATAACACAAAACGGTGGGTCGAACATCTCGTTTTAGGACACCAAGCGGTACTCCAAAATAACTATTATATCAATTTTCCTGGAACTCTGTCACAAAAATATTATTCTACACACACTACCTTGCGTGATAGATGACTTTTGAATCCAATTATGAGGTTTTCCTGGGTCCAAGAAATTAGATGATTATAGATGCATTTTTCTGAGGGGATGCTGACAATGACCGATATCCCTGGCAGAAAATAACTCAGCAATTTTTCCCTTATCCGATACAACAATAGCTTTTCCTTAGCCTGTACAATCCAATAGCCACGATTTTTAACAAAGAATTACACCGCAGCTTTTCATTAGTCTATACTAACAGACCTGAAGCAACACGTGGTCATGAAAACTTCCAAATCCGAGGAACAAACCCCGATTAAAGACACTAAACTAGTGAATTTAATTAAACAAAATCAAGTTTGAACAATTCCTGCATATGCAGAATAGCAACACTATTTAATTTCAAAAATGACTTCTAGTTTTCAAACTACTGCCTACTTCAAGGCTTGAACAGTAAAGAGGATCTTCCTAACGAATGTACGACTATTTATCCGGAAAGAAAACTACGTCATAGTAACAAAAACTATCCTGGACGGAATATTGGAAATAAAAGAAGATAATTACTCAAATACCTTGACAAGGTTAAAAAGTAATTGAGGAAGCCAACATAAAAAAAATTCAGTAATTAATTCGCAGCAACAAAGGATAATAAACCAATTTAAAACTATACCAACCGTCAAGCGATCTATAATCGGAAATTAAATTAAGTTGCGCGAAGATGTGGCTCTGAGCAAATGAAAATGAAAAACCAAAATTAAGTTTAAAAATGGTTATTCAATAGCCATCCTAATAGATTTACAAAATTCTAATAAAAAAAATACTACAATGTCTTGTATAGTTAGAATTGTTTAAAAAGAAACAATAGTCGAAATATCAATTCAAATATACGAATCATGACTTCGCATAAAATTTCCAAAATGTCAAACTGCGCAGAAATATATAAAAATAATCCGGGTAAAAATATGGATATAGTGACATCCAAAATATTTGAACATACAAAATTATATGAAGATATTAAAGGTTGAAATGGCCTATGATGATCGATAATTAGTAATGAATTTAATTAACTCATTAAAAATGCCCAAATAGTATAAGTATCATTTTTAGAGCGTAACAATACCCCCTACATTAAATGGTCGTATGTTTCTAAAATAAGGAAAAATTGCGTACATCAATCGTACATAAGATGGAGATGGATATTAATTTACAACTGCACAGAATTATACTTATAATTCCCGTAAAATAGATCTCTTCTTAATTATAATATACAAATTAGCAATCATGGAAATAATGAAGAATGTACAAATATAACCTAACAAAAATTCATTCGATACACAATAAACATAATTATCATTATATAAACAAACAAAATCATGTAAAATGTAGATATAAATATATAATTGTATTGCTACTAACATTTTCCATAATAACTGAGCACATAAACCTTCAATTCACTTAAATGAGGCATATTAAAAGACTTTTCTTCCAGATTCTTCAAGCTGTATACATACACAAGTAAATTGTACGTAAATAAGTATATATATATATATATATATATATATATATATATATTATAGTGCTCCCTGAATACCGCGTTTTAATTGTTATGTAGCTGATTATTCGCTTAATATTGATAGGGATAAAAATGTAAAATATTAATATTTAATATATTGTGAATGCATGAGACAATGTAATAATAACAAATATAATATACCATGTTATATAAAAGGTGATGTACAATGTAACTGTTAATACTTATCTGTGCTTATTATTTTTATAGGTGGCTAGCTCTATATCTCTTATCTCTTTGGGTTCATAAGCGAGTTCAGGTATTTTTACTCCCGGGCGCTTGTTTAAATAAATGACTCAAAATGAATCGAACAACACTTCAAGTAAAGAAAGAAAACCAAAATATAAGGCTAAATAAATTAATTTTATTGTACAAACAAACTGGCAAAAATTCAAAATTAAATAAGTTTTTCCTTTTCTTTTCGTGACACACACACAAAGTTAGGTACGATAACAGTTGGTACTAATACATATATTTATGATGGTGAACAAAGAACATGTGGTTAGGAATATAGTTCTAATAAATTCGTTAAATATTAGGAAAAATAAACTAAGTGGTAATATCTTTTACAAGTGCAACTGAATTCAATGTTTTTATTAAAAAAAAGTTTACGATGTTTGAAGAACTAATAGTGAAAGGTGAGTATGAATAAGTAGAATATACAAGGTATTTATGTGACTTTGATTATAAAAATGGCGTGTAAAAATTATTATTTAAAAAAAAACCTTTTTATTCGGAAATTGATTTCTGGGATCTCTGCCGATAGGTTCTGGAATGTTTCTTGGATCAGCCAACCGTGTACGAACAGGATCTGTTCCCATTAGATGGCTTTTCTGGCGATATTCAAAGTCCGGCAACAGCTGTTTTCGTTACGGCGTTCGCGGTCTCGGCTGGCGGCTCGATCTTCGGTAAACTGTTCGGGTATGTGATTTATATGGCCAGAATTTCCAAAAAATTCTAACTTCGGATCTTGATGTTCTGGTCTCTGGCAACTTGGTCTACAGGTCGACGACAGGTATGGTAACCGTTTTACTAATTTTGAAACTTGTACACTGGTTATTACCGTAGAAAATAATTAATTTGTACGGAGCGAAAGTGAACGTGACCGTTTGTTACAATGATGGTGGTAAAGACGCCGTTTTTTTCATTTGTTTTTAGTATAATTACTTGCCGTTAATCGCCTTATTCGTACTCATATTTTATTGTTTATATAGTTAAAATTTAAATAATATTTAAATGTAAATTCGTTTAAAAAATGATATTATGAATTAACAAATACATTAGGTTAGGAAACAATGTTAGTTTATTTACCATAACTCTGTCAACATGTGTTCCTATACCGGTTATTTTGTCGTTAAATTTGGAGGCGGAGCTTAATTGCTTTAAATATATTTGAATATAAATACGTTATATATGTTCTTTTAAATCGCGTTAAATATGAATTTGAAATAGAAAATTGAGTATACACAACAGTATTAAAAATATAGAATAAAAAATTTAATTATTTTAAAGCAAATTTTGTCGTCATAATAAAGTATTTATATTTTGAATTAATTCTTCCCCTCTGTATGAAAATATATATAGTACATGTAAATATTATAATTAAATGGTCTTTTGTATCTCTTTCAGAGGAGGAGCTGTTCTTGAAACGTATCAATATATATATATATATATATATATATATATATATATATATATATATATATATATATATATATATATATATATCATATTATGTATCAGAAAAACAGTCGATAAAAAATGGAATGATTGAGTAGGGTATTTAATTTATACCCCAACTGCAATAACCTTGATATACAAACTACTGCCATTAGAATACAATACAAGATCGATTGTACTTGAACATTAGATACCTAATTAGTGAAAATTTATAGTTGTAATTGAACGGAATCTTCATTGTAATTGTTTGGAAAATTGTAGTACTTTATTACAGCAGCTGATATATTGTAAACTAGAACAAGAGAAATTACGGTAACAATCATAAAATCTTAATTAATCTTGTATTCCTTATCAACTAATTTCACTTAATTTGTTCATAAGGTTTATTTAATTGTTAAAAATACAAAAATAATTCTATCGAATTACCTTGATCTCGTAAATGGAAAAATATTATTTGAATTAGAATATTTGCTTGGCAGCTACATGATTTATAAACTAATCTAAAGTTTAAAATTCATTTTATACACTCTGTTAGGAATTCCGTTTTTTTTTTTGATAAAACGGATTTATTTAAAATTTTTCAAAGTACTTTTCAAAAGATTTTGTTTTAAATATTTTGAAAAGTGCTAGCTTATTTATTTTATTTCTAAATGCGTTAACCGCTCTTTGGACGAATGTAACATTTATACGTGGAAACGCAAAGAAAACGTTAGGTATCAGGTCTGGACTATACGGCGAAAGACCCATTACCTCATTTCAGGTATTCAAATAGTCAATTTTTCGAATCCCGAGCGCTATCGTAATGTTATTTTGGACGATTTTCCGCGAATATTTTGGAAATATTAAACATAGTGTACCATTATAAATTAGTATAATAAGAGTCATGAAATTACGTCACCCGCTTACGCAGGTGAGACGTACGAAAAGCTTCCTGAAAAACATCGGAAAAATCTAGAAGGCGTAAGCCGGACATATATATATATATATATATATATATATATATATATACCGTTCGGAAGAGAGACCAGGCATTTAACGAGTAATCGCCGTCGTGCGATATTATATAAATGTAAGTAAATACTCACATATAAATACATATTGTGAAATAAATACTCTTATTATTAGTAATAGCTTTAAGTGTTATGTAGTGTATTTTGTTTAATTGTTAATATAGGGTGTGTTTAAATTACCGTTAGTTTTATTTAAGGGAACCCAGAAATACAAATATTTTGTATTATTAATACGACGGTTCTTTAGCACAACAATGGAAACAGGTCTTTTAATATAAAAAAAGATGCAATCTGCCGATCGTTAATTTGTTTCCGGATCATAGCAGTTTCCCAAGTTACATCACCTGCAATGATGTCTAGAGACAGAATTTTGATGCCCCATACATAGCCGGAGATATTTTAGATGTTATCGGGCTTGATATCGGCAGCCAGCCGTGCAAATGAAAGGAAATTTCAATTGTAAATTATTATGCAGTCGTGCCGCTGTCGTGCGGTAAGCGTTTGCGCACGTTTTATATTTTTTTTAATTTAAATTAAATTGCATGCGTACGCCGCTGGCATGTGTATCAAATTTGCCATATCTAATTATGTCTCATCTAATGTACAGATAAGGCAAAGCAATCTAGTGTAAATCTGCACCATTTCACACAATCTCCTTTTTGCACTGGAGTCAAACTGTGGGAATCCAACGTAATTTGAAGTGTTTGTGTAACTGGTATTTATTACCTTCACGTCAGTCTCTAAGGTTGCCTGAATACTTGTTACAATAACATGTCGGTCGTCTTAAATCATGTGTCAAGCAAGACTAATATTCTTTTCAATCAGTTTTTTAACTTAGGAACTCGAAGCAGGTCATTTAGAAAAATCGACCACATTGAATTTAAAATTTCAAATAAGAAAAAAATATTTTTATACTTCCATTTTTTCTAGTGCAAACGTTTACTTTAAATCTTTGTAGTTCAAAAATTTTCAAATATATTGTTCAACTGTCACTGTCATTAAACTTGTAAATAAATAAGTCGAAACGTCAAACGAAATTTCTAGCCAAAATATCAAGTCCTGCTAGAGGCCTGCTTGCCGTCGTATTTCCCTAATAGAAAATTTATTATCGACACTTTCACGCACACCTTGACCCTATATTTTCAATAACGTATACACAATTTACTCCTTTAAACGATTATGACTTTAAGGAAGAGAAAAGTTTTAATATCAAAACCGAATAAATAACCTATTAACTTCTTACGTCAACCTTCTTGGCTTTTATTACAGCTGTATTTAAAATATTTACATTTTCGAAGTATTCCTTTTAACAATATGTACACAGACGTCTAGCCGCCTAATTTAGTGATTAATAAAATATATAATTCCTACCTTTCTTTTGATGTTGTTTATTATAATACTAGTATCGGAGAAATCTATAAATTATATTTCAATTCAAGTAGGAAATATCAAAAAAATCAAACACAACAAAATATCTATGGAATATTTTTATGTATATATTTACTAAATATAGTAATATGTATATTTAGAAAGTTTGTAAGCTGTTTTTTCATGTATGTATTAATGGCGCTCTGCTTTGTGATACACTGGAACTAATTCAAATAAATTCCCTGTTACATAGGCCCAAAATTTTGATGCCACTCTATGATATAAATCTAATTATATCAAACGTGTCAGATGTCACATTGAACGAAACATCACTTGAGCACAGTGCCCTTTGATCACCTTCAATATATCTATCAGTTTCACTGTGTTAGTGTTATGTCCTCGATAAAAGCCACTATCCTCCTCGGGGGAAATTTAAGTACCTTCGTAGAATTCAATAGTTCTCTTCCGAAATGTTTCTGTCTGAATCTCTTCAGTTCCACAAGCGAATATTCGCTCCTGTTTTACACACGTCTCCTACACCAGGGCTCGCTAACCAAGTCCATGCTATACAGATGCTTTCTTAAAAGACACTGCCCAGTTATCAAGCCGGTAATAATTTTAATCTATTTTTGGTGCTACAAATTAGGTTGGCTGAAAGCCTGGTATCCAGCTTCTCTAGTAGAGAAGCTAGTAGTGCCTTAGTATGAAGTTGATCTTCCATTAGCCTCCATTTCATCTTATATTCTCTTTCTAGCTATAACCCGATCTTACTTCTAGCGGAATCCTATAAAAGTATTATGTAGAGGTATCAAGAAATTAAATTCACCCAATATTTTACCTTAAAAGTTAAAAACAAACTTCCTAGTCTGAAAATATCTTAAGAGATTGCGCAAATATTTTAACAGATCTTGGGTTAATAGCAAAAAGTGAAACACACATTTGGATAAGTTTTGCATGCCTGTAATGTCTAACAAATCATTTAATGCAAGCGGAAATGTTCTTCCAGCACTTATATGTACGGAAAAAGAATTGACAATTTTTTAATGTAAGACATAAGGTACATTTTTTTGGTCAAAGCTAGGCATGAGAAAAATTAATCACATCTTAGATTGCGCAAATATTTTAACAGATCTTGGGTTAATAGCGAGAAGTGAAAGCATACATTTGGATCAGTTTTTCATGCCTATAATGCCTAACAAATCAGTCAATACAGGCGGAAATGTTATTTCGGCACTCATATGTACGGAAAAGAATTAACATCTGTTAATTTTTTAATGTAAGATATGAGGTACATTTTTTTGGTCAAAGCTGGGAATGAGAAAAATTAATAATATCTTAGATTGATTCTACTGTACGGCGTTCCGAGCGCCATCATCACCCGTTCTTGACGTTAAAGGGCGTCCAGGGACTCCCTTTCACGGCAAAAACAAATAAAGATATTGAAAAAATCGGTAATTTGAACCGATCTGACCATCTGTTAACTATTTGCAACTGTAAGAACTTACAAAAAATGTGTAAGGCAAATTTTACATGAGAATTTAATCATGCAATAAGTGTGTGCGAAAATAGTGCCGAAACTTCTCACAATCGATCCAAAGGAAGCTCGTGTTAGACCATCTGCCTTATTCGACTGACCTGGCACCATGTGACTTTTATCTGTCCTCTAAAGTGAAATCTGCATTAAAAGAAACAAGATATCTTATTTTATAGACACACCTCGTATATTTAAAAATACAACCAGGGATGCGAATTATTGGTACTACTGCAGCGTGTTGGAGGGCATTTGTTTTGGTCATTTATGTAGGAATTCATAATCTGGAGATTATTATCTTGACGATAATAATACGTAAGGGACACTAAATGTAAATTCTAAACAAAAAAGTTTAAAATTAAATCGAGCTTTAAGAGCTTAAGTTCATTTCGCTCGTAAAACGTATTTTTAATATATTTTAATGGCAACTGCCTAGCAACTAAAATTCCATATAGACAACATACTTTAATGACCATATAAGGCACAAGACTTATTGGCCTTGTAAATTCAAAATTTTTAAAGAATAATGACGACTCATCACATTTTTAATTTGTAATTTTTGTTTTAATCTAACTCGACCATATTTAATTTTGCCATGTTTCTGGAAGCCAGATTTAGTCAAATTAAATTTAAGAAGGAAATGTGATCTTAGTGTAAGTTCTTTTGAGAAATATACATCTATATATGGGAAGTGTCCTTAAAATGGGACCGTAAGCTAAAACGGGATACCATGTATTTTATGTGAAACGAGTGTTGCCATCTAGCGAAATATTGGCTAAGCGCAAGCTGTATTAACTTTAACATTGTTAACGGACTTTCAGTTGCATAGTGAATGTGATTGTTGACACACGTAAGTTTTTATGTTTTTCAATATTTTAATGTAGTATTATTAACTCATAATACTAAGGATTGCTTCTTTATTTGTGAAGAGAATGTGTTGATAATTTTTAAAGGCTAATATAAGACGTTAAACGTTGATATAGGCATGAAATTTCATCAATATATTTTAAGGTTAAGTTTGTAAAATTTACGGAAGTCAAAGGTTGAGGTATAGGTAAGACAGGATAGTGGCATTTTTTTAAAATGAGATATTCCATTTTACCTAAACTATGTTGATAATATTATTTACCTGATTTTTCTTTGTTGCAGTAATAATACATATCTACACAATATGACGGGTCGGTACTCAAGAAAAACTCACCGACAGGAGTGGTCTGAGGAGAATATGGAAAAAGCAATAGACATGGGTTTAAATCGAGAATGTGGTTATCTAAAAGCGGAAAAACCTTGCCACGTGCCAAAGAGTACTTTAGAACGTCGTGTTAAAGGAAAAAATAAAATAAGAAAATATTCACTTAAAGGTTTAGGTAGCAGACTTGTTACGTTTAACAAGGCGCAAGAAACGGACCTTGTTCGGTTTATTACTAACATGGAGACAATGATGTTTGGTTTGACCACCGAATCAGTGCGACGTCTAGCTTATCACTTTGCTGTACAGAATAATATACCGCACCACTTCAGTACTGTTAAGAAGAAAGCTGGTTGGCACTGGTTGCAAAATTTTCTTAACAGAAATAGACTATTTCTTCAAATTCCAGAAGCAACCTCAGCCGCATGTGCCAGAAGTTTCAATCAAACAAATATTTCTAAATTTTTTGACCTACTTGAACCACTTCAACAAAAAAATAATTATTCTCCATCAAAAATCTACAACGTTGATGAGACAGGGATCACCACTGTACAAGGACGTCCCTCAAAAGTAATTGCATTAAAAGGACGTAAGCAAGTAGGGTCACTTACTTCTGCTGAACGTGGCACTTTGTGTACCGCAGTTATTTGTATGAATGCTGCTGGCAGCTACATCCCTCCTATGATTGTATTTCCACGTGTTCGCATGAAAGCAGAGTTTCTAAATGGTGCGCCTCCTGAAACAATTTCTGCCTGCCATTCCACAGGTTGGATGCAACTTGATTTATTTGAGCAATGGTTTGACCATTTTTTGAAGTTCTCTGGTGCATGCCAAGATGCCCCTACATTGTTAATTTTAGATGGACATAAAACCCACACACAAAACTTGAACGTTATAGAAAAAGCCAGAAAGTATTCTGTGACTATTCTGTGTTTACCTCCGCATTGTAGCCATAGAATGCAACCCCTCGATGTATCAGTCATGGCTCCTCTTTCAACTTTCTATAGTCAAGAAGTTGAATGTTTTCTAGGTAATCATCCTGGAAGAGTAGTCACTATATATCAAATTGCAGAAATATTTGGTAAAGCTTATTTACGAGCCAGCACTCCTACAAACGCAATAAATGGTTTTAGAAAGACAGGTATATATCCAGTTGATCGTAACGGTTTCACCGAAGATCTGTTTTCTGCTGCACAACCTACTGATGTTCCCGAAGAGGTTCACGTTCACAATAATATTGGAGAAGTTGCGGAAACTGTTTCAAATCTCAATAAAAATGATAACGTAGATGAGGTTCAATAAGAAGTGCTACCTGAAACACCGCCAAGACCATCGGAAATATCAAAAGAGGAGATTCCCTACACGCCTCAACCTTCAACGTCGAAAGGCCAAGAAGAAGTTTCGAACGAGACCCTGTTCTTCTCCCCGGAAATAATTTTACCTTATCCCAAAATGACTAAGAAACCACAACAGGCTTCCAAAAAGCAAAAAACTGGTAAAACTGTTGTTTTAACCAGCACTCCTTACAAAACAGAATTAAAAAATTCATTGGAACAAAAACGATCGAAAGAAATTAAAAAACGTCCTAATAAAAAGAGAAAAATAGGAAAAACTAAAAACAAAAAAAAACTGTTGCCAAGATTGAAAAAGACGTGGATTCTAGCGCATCTGAAGACGATAGTAACCCTGAATGCTTTTATTGTGGAAACAATTTTAGTGAGAGTAAGAAAGGAGAAGGCTGGATCCAATGTGTAAGTTGCAAGCATGGGTGCATGATGCTTGCCCTGGAGCAGAGGAAGAGGAGGAAAACTTTCTCTGCGATTACTGCATTTCTTCTTAATTTATATTTTTGTTTGTTTATTTCAAAAGTGGATCGCTTTTTTTGTTTATTTTAATATTTTTATGTCCAATGAAACATTTTTAATTAAAACTTTGTTATCATTTTGCAATAAGTTTGATAAGTAAATTAACATATAAATTACTATCCCATTTTAAAAATATAGGGTATCCCATTTTAACCACAACACTCCCTAAAACGGGACAGTTGCACTTTTTTTTTAAAAGCATTATATTTTTGATATTTATATTTTGTTGTAAAAATTGTTTTGACATATGATGAAAAACACGTTAGAGAACATGTTTGTACATTTTTGGCGGGATTTTCTTGATTTATCGATTATTTATGGCTACTCAAACCTTAAGTATCCCATTTTAAGGACACTTCCCATATTGTTTTTGATTATGTTTTATAATTGGCGTCAATGTGCATTGAATACATAGTTCATTTAAACAGAAATACATGAAGTACGAATCTTTAGTGGTCGTTGGATTGATGCTGAATATCTAAACAATAGAAAATAAAAATAAGCGAAATAAAATTATGTCAGTGTTTTTTATACTTTGATAAAATAGGAGCTATAACTAGAACAAAAGAAAATTTCGAAAACGGTTGCAAGAATAAAAAAATCGACAACAAGGAATTGGTAATTTTATTTATTTGTTTATTGGGGTTATTCGGTAAAAAAATAGTTTTACAACTTCGGAACTAATACTTCCGTATTATATGCTTAAGATTAATCGATATTAACCATGATGTTCTAGCGACGAATTATAGTCGATACCCTAAGAAAATAATGGCCGTCAATTTTAAATGAAATATATTACAAAAATCGTCGTTGAACCTTTCAATTCTTAATTGATGACAGACGTAATATGGTGGGCAGACAATGTAACGGCATTCAAAACAGCTCATAATAAATGCGAAATATAAGGACCTTTGAGTTCTAAAGTTACTAAATCGTCTTGAACTGCGTATTATAAATCCTATAAACATGTGTGATTCCTAAAGCTCAGGCATCGATGAAAACCCACACCAAGACCTTTAAATACTCAAATTTTAGATAAAACTTCTTCATCGATATTATTCAATGAGGAATTGGTGGCATTTTTTTAAGTATAGGAAACGACTTGATTTTATTGATGTTTAATTTCAAGTTATTATTTCGACACCACTTACACAAAACGTCCGGCAATATCCAAGCATCACCTTCGCACGAAATAGAATAATATATCTTTATATCATCAGCATAAATCAATGCAGATCATTTCAGAAAACCAAGTAGATCATCTATATACCAGGTGTCACTCAAAAAAACGCCCCAAGCTGTAACTATGATATTTACATTCCGATTTTCATGAGACAACTACCACATAAAACTAACATAAATATTAACATAAAACTAGTTTATGTTAATATTATTAGTCATCCCCCCCTACGTGCCGCTATGCTAATAATACAGTAATACAAAAATGTTAAAGAAATATATGAATACATATACATATATGAATACATGTACGTACACAACCCGTATGTTAAGCATTGGTTAGTTTTACTTACAGACACGTGTTTCGAACTCGTCTTAGTTCTCGTCAGTGCACGTGGTAAAGTATACCAATGAATTCGTTGGCACTAAATATATCACAATCTTGCACGTTACATGCCAACACTTTCCTCGAGTAACTAAGCTGCTACTAAGAAACTATGCCTTTAACTATGTAACTACTCGTAACCTAGATGGCTCCAATATACCATGCAAAAGACAGTATATCGATGTTTAACTACCATCAAGTGTAAAAATACAGTAATCCAAAAATGTTAAAAAGCATATCCATATATGTGTACATAAACATACACAAAGCATTCTACGTACAAGTACGTGTTTCGAAGTCAAGCTTTCGTCAGTGCACGTGGGGAAGCATGCCAAGGATTTCGTTGCCACTAAGTATAACACAATTGTGTACTTCAACTGTCATAAAATAAGGTCTCGAGATATGTGACGGCCAAGTTAGGCACACCGACAACACTTTCCTTGGGTAGCTAAGATACTACTAAGGAAACTATCCATCTCCTTATGTTAATATTGAAATAATTAGTTCCTTTGTTTTATTTATTTTATTGTTTACGTATTGCAAATAGGAAGATTGTAAAAGAAACCAAGTTAAACATAATTTCCATAACCTCATTAATATTGATACAATCAATAAATCCTTCACCTTTCAAGGGGTATTTTATGTGTTGGAGTATATTACCTCAAGAACTCCTTGAATTTTATCAAAATTCAAGCCATCTCTATGATATTAAAATTTTTCGAATAAATTTCTACAATATATTATTTTTGTTATTCTTTAAATACGAATTTACTGATAAATTTTCACAAAAACTAACAAAATATTCTCAACTTGGCAATTTCATTTATAAATAAGTTCTCAGCCAATCATTCTCCTAGTAGTTTAACTGAAAAACGACTGCTGTGTCTGTCTTTTTGGTTCATAGTCAATTCTGAAAAAGAAAAATTGTGGCTCCGTCATTTGGTTCATGAGTAACAAAAATATCAATAATTTCCCATAGAATTGTGTTGTTTAGATAAATTTTATCTTATAAGATAAAAGAAGGACATTATTATTGGCAACATGTTAATATTTGTATTACTAAACACCGTTTATGGACTTTATTAGGATCATCACAATACACCACTTATTTATTTATTTATTCCAAAAGTTTTGATATAATTTTTTTATTAATTAAGTGTCTAAATCATAGGTTTTACAAATACATTGATACTTTTCTTCGATTCAATCAATCTCATAATCACACGAACGCAAATTACATGTAATGTGTGATCAGCATTCTCGGCCAGCTCACAGAGGCGTAGACCAGCGATAGATTCGGGAGACTTACAAGCGCTTCGTGTGCTATATGTATGTCGTACATCAATACGTGAACAGCTATCATAGTGTGAAGTTGTTTAGAGACGTATTGCCGAATACGCATAGGTGTAATTCGAACTGAAAGCATTTTTCTAAATAACGCGCACTTTTATATCAGTAAACCCAACGCACTGACGCCGCTCTTTGCCTACCTAAGTGTCGGTCTTTAGTGATAACCAGAGCTCATCCTGCTGAAAGATCGAAGTATAAATGGTAAAAATTTTCACGTTTCTTTGTAAATGTCCTTTATTAAAGTTTTTGGTTAAAATTCGCACAAATATAGCAAAAGAAATTAAGATGATTTTTACAGTTATGGAGCATTTTAATAATGGGTAAAAAAATTTCAATTCACATTACTACTACTGCCTCTTTCTGAGCAATAAGAAACGATGAAATAAAACAGAAATTGGCCCCTTTACCAGTGGCGGTTCTTGATGACGTACGATGAAAGTTGCGGTCCGGATGACACTGCTTCATTTAAGCTTTTATATATACAGAGAAGCAAGTGGCTGCAACCGAAATTGTTCGAAGTAGCCTCGTCCGTGCAGCTGCTTACATCGTACGTCATCAAGAACTGCCACTGCCCTTTACTCTTTTAAATCACCTAACAAAATATGGACACTTTAACTAATTTCAAAACACTTTCTTTTTAACTCTATGAATTCACTTTGCTTGGCTCTCTGCTTTGCGTGGCCCCAAGCGTTTGGATAGGGACCGTTAGAAATCATACAATTCTAATATAATGTACAATTCACAATAGAAAAAGAGGTAGACGGAACGATTAACTTTTTAGACTTAAAATTAACAAGAGTTGATAAACGATTTGAATTTGATATCTTTAGAAAACCCACTACAACAGATACAGTAATTCCGGCAAATTCCAACCAATCGTGGAATATAAAAATGACAGCTTTTCACAGTTTCATACACAGACTGATTAATTTCCCTCTAAATAATAAGAACTTTGAAAAAGAAGTATATACCATAAAAACTATAGCTAGAAATAACGGGTACAAAACAGAATTCTTAGACAAAATGATTTACAGAAAACAACGCGCTTTCCTTATGAATAATTTTTACTCCGGACATACATACATAAAAACTAACAAAGTGTTTCATACCCTAAACTATATACCTGGGGTTAGCAATAAAGTTTCTAATAAACTAAATAAATTAGGTTTAAATGTCATCCTAGTAAATAAATGCAATTTAGGAAATATTCTAGTTAACAATAAACGAAAAACAGAATTGCGTGATAAGTCAGGGGTGTATGAATTAACTTGCAGTGATTGTGACGCGGTATACATTGGCCAATCAGGACGCTCTATAAAAGAACGTATCAAAGAGCACAGAAGTTCTATTCTACATGGCAATATGACCACGGGATTCGCGGAACACTGTATTCAAAATTCTCATCTGTTTAACGCTAATAATTTCAAACTTTTACACTCTTGTAATAAGGGTAAAAGGCTTGACTTCTTAGAAATTTTAGAAATAAAAAAAGCCATAAATCTCAACAGACAGGTCACAAACACGCAATTGGATTTTTCAAATACCCCCACAATCGATGCTGTAATAAAACTTTAAAAAAATAAGCCATAAATATAGGTATGAGTATTCTTTTCACTTAGTTTACATGACTCTTTGAGAATGACTGTATAAGTCGAAACATATGTCAGATATATTTTAAATACATTTTGTGAAACAAATATACCAAGTGTTTTATTTAGTAAATTATGATACAATTCTTGTGTAATATTCTGCAATCTTCAAAAAATAAACAATTTTACTTGTTATTGCGTAACTTTGTGAAAGCTTTCATACTGTTTTAAGAGATTATTCCAATTGGAAAATATCATTTTTTAAACTTGATATACGGGCTCTTACGAAGATCAGATTTGTAATCGGCATCTCCAAAATATTCATTCAAAATCGTGTGATATTTTTTTCTTATAAAGCAGTGTAATTATTATCAAATTAAGATCGAATCTAATATGGATACACATATTATAATTTATTAAATCATAAATTTATATGATTTCCTTTTTAATAACTGTATTTTAAAACACAAAACTGTAAGTAGCTTTTAAATATTGGGTATTAGATAAGCTGATTACTTTCTTATATCGATTTTGAAATCTTTTCCTAAAAAATTTATATTCAATTATGAATTCTGAAATGTCGAAAATTAAAATGTATATTTTTAGAAACTTTACTACATTAAGGAAATTTGAAGTTTCATTAATGCTCTGCATTAACATTATATTTTTTTTTTGCTCTAAGATACAAAGTTTTATTGAAATCAGACATCGGTTTAATAATTCATAATGAAAGTTTGCTTTATTTTTGTACATACGCCCCAATACACAAACTTTTTAAATTATCGTCCGTGGTCTCTAAATACGATACCTAAATTTACGACTCCTGAAAATAGCGGTATAAAAGCAAATAATAAAAGCAACTGGTAAAAAGCGTATTTACGATATCCAAAAACTGACACAACTGGAATATCGGTTACATTATAAAATGGGCATAAGAATGGTACATAAAAACAAATTACTTTTTTCGACTAAAGTATACCATATTTTTAATAAATTAAAATATTATTTTACGACACAGTACTTACATATATCTTTTATACTATTCTGTGAATACACACGTTTTCGCCTCAAAAATATATTTGTAAACTTACACAAAAGATTTTATGGTTACCGTAATTATGTGTATAGTTTTTGAAGTTTATTTATCTTACCATTTACGTAATTCAAATAACGCCGCATTTAATGAGTTTCATGTAACAGGATAGTAGAAAAACTAGAATGAGAACAAATAACTAAAGCTAACATACAACTTTTTACGTAATTAACAAAAAGTATCATATATAATATAACCTACATAACTTTTTTCTGTTTCCCATTTTTTGCCAAAAATTTCCGATTTGAAGTTGTTCTCGAATACGACTGGTGGGAAAATTTCTAAAATCTAATAATCTAATGCCCGTTTTCTTCATCTCTAGATATCTAGCGGATAAAGTAATCCTCTTAATTACTATAAGAGCAACACCTAAATATGTTTCTTCACTTCTAGACAGACTTTATCTACAAGACAAATTTGTCTGGAGGTTAAAGTTCCTAATAAGTATAACTTATAAATATTTCGTTGCGTGCGCATGTTCCTAGTTTAGGTGTGATTTCATTTTTATATATCTGCTATTAACAGATCGATGAAACCTGTAGTGATTAGTAGAGCAGACCAATTTCCGTGCGCGTCATATGCGCCGATGTGAGGATGACTGTATTGCATCAGAACTAATGTAAAGCATTCAGTATGTGTTTGGTACTTGCTTAGACTGTATGTAAGTGTAAGCATACGTAATAAAATGTCGTCGACACATAAATCGAGAAAACGGCCGTTGTCAGACGAAGTGAATAAGTTTATTATGGATTTCCCGGACTTAATATACGATGGCTCAAAAATTAAATTTTTAGTGTGCAATACATATCTAATGTGTTGATCAAAAACACATTGTAAAGAACACATAAGCAGTTCGAAGCACAATAATATCAAAATTAATCGACAACAATTTATACATGAACTATGTGTAACTATGATTGTGTGCACACTGCCGTTTATCTTGTTAAGTAATGATTCATTTATTTCATTTTGGAATAAATACACGAATCAAACTTTACCGAGCACGACAACGTTACGAAGGAATTTACCATCGGTGCGTAAACAGGTTGAAAATAAAGTCAAAGCCGAACTGAAAAATAAAAAACTGTGGTTATGTGTAGACGAAACAACTGACAGCAAAAAACAATTTGTAGTTAATGTGATGGCGCGTAATATGGAACCACATCAACCAACGTCTTCAATTTTATTAGCATCCAGACGACTAGAACAATGTAATGCCGAAAAAATTTCAGAGGTGCTATTAGATACTTTGGAAAAATTTAAACTTTCGAAAGACCAAGTATTAATGTTTATGGGCGATGGTGCCGCAACCATGTATTCTGTAGACCGGTCTCTTAGAAAATATTGTCCAAACTGTTACATATTACTTGTAAACTCCATGCTCTACACCTTGTGGCAGAACAAGTTCGTAGATGTTATCCAGAGGTAGATGCTTTAATATCGAGTACAAAGGCAGTATTCCTGAAATCTCCAAAACGTATTCGGAAGTTTCACGAATTGTGTCCCCATACCCTTGAGCCACCACAGCCGATTCTGACACGTTGGGGTACATGGTTACGGGCGGGGTTTTACTATCATGAACATTTTGAAAAAATTAAGGACGTGGTTTTATCATTCGATCCGAAAGAACGTGCAGCTATCAATACAAGCCAGAAAAAATTTCAAGATGCCCAGATTAAAATGGATTTACAAAGTATTCATGAGAATTACTTGGGACTAGAAGAAGCAATAACAAAATTAGAAAATTCGTCGCTGTCGTTAGAGGAATCACTGCAAGTCGTTGAAGATGTTCACGCACAACTGTGTGCTGTAGAATTCGCAAAAAGTGAAAGTGTTCTAATTAAATTTGAAAGTGTTTTAGACAGAAATGCAGATTTTGACACCTTAACACGTATTTGTGAGGGAAAAAGTACTTTTATTATGCGAATATATCATCACTAGATGTAGAACGCTCGTTTTCCGAATATAAACATATTTTTTCCTCACGCCGGACATGTTTTTCAGAAATAACCTTAGAAACGCACCTGATGTTGAAAATATACAATCGAGTTTGGTCTGCTCTAGAGAATAGTAACGGACTAAAAGGCTCAAAAAAAAGCAGAAAAGGGCACATAAAAGGCATAACTTTTGACAAAAAAAAAAGTATTATTAAAAAGGCATACCTTTTTAATAAGGTATAAAATTCCAAAAGAGACATAAAAATTAGATAACGTAAAATTACTGTACCTAACTAATAACATTTTATTTTCACAAAAGATATTGAGCGAGCCACAAAAAAAGGTTTCCAAGTATGCCATGTATTAAATCAGTTATGTCTTAGATTGATTAAGTAATCTACTACATGCCTACATGCCGTACTATTAGTAATAGGTTAAATCGTAACTTGTCAATTTGACATGATTATTTGCAAATGACACTTTGTCAATTCTCTAAGCTCAGACGTGACGTATATGTCTATCTCAGTTTCAGTCTGATTTTTTGTCTCGCTTGATACATTTCGAAACAAATTTGTATACAATAATAACAGTTTTTTTTTTAGCTCTCTTTATTTAGAAATCTACATAAGAGTAACAATCCATTGGTTTGATAATATAACAAAGTGACTTGAGTAGGTTGTTTCCAATGAAACAACCCACAAGCTACTAAAACTAAATACATTTTGTCCAATTGGTCATATGCATGGTGTTTCAGGAGGAAAAGGAAGTACTTCAAGAGTATATTCAGAAGGTCAAAATAAGTAAAATAAACCAATATGTTTAAGTCCGATTTTTAATCATTATAGAAATAAATAATAATTTAGTATCTAAAATAGAACATTTATTAGAAATAAATAATAATAAATCAGAAGTTATTTTCGAAAATACCACCATCAAATTCAATGCATTTTCTTGCTCGTTTATTAATTGCCCGAGTTGCATGTTTAATTGATCGGCGATTATTTCTTATGGTAGCTGCAGCATTAAAAATACGATCCAGTCGTGCCTCTCTTGTGTCCACTTTTGTTGCATAAACTAAAGATTTTATCCAGTCCCACAAACAATAATCTAAACAGTTAAGATCTGGTGACATCGATGGCCAATTTTGTGGTCCACCTCTACCGATCTATCGATTGGGAAAATGAAGGTTCAAAAAAACATCTGCACTAAAATGTGGAGGGGCTCCATCGTGTTGAAAGTACAACCATTGTCTAACATTTAATGTTAAATTATCCATAATTTCCAGCAAGTGAACTTTCAAAAAATTCAAATACAGTTCGCGAGTAAGGCAACAAACCAATACAAATGGACCAAATAATTGACCGTCCAACATACCAGACCATACGTTGAAACTAAAACGATTTCGAAAATTTCGCTCAACTGGGAGATGTGGATTTTCGTCTGACCATCGGCATTCATTATGGTAATTATTTACTCCATCGCGAGTGAATTGAGCTTTATCGCTAAATAAAATGTATTAGTATAAATTGCGATTTTGAAGTATCCAATTACAAAATTGCAACCTTGCAGCATGATCAGAAGGCTTTGAACAGGTTGAATATGAAAAGAATGCAAACCCTTCTCTTTCAGCAATCTCCAAGTGGCCTTCTGTTTAGTTTGAAATTGGGTTGCAAGACACTTCGTACTTATATCAGGATTCTCTTCCACCATAACTTCCACCATAGTAAATGACATCTGACGGACAAAAGAGACTCGCCGATAAAAGTGATTTTCTCTCGGATGGAAATGCCTTGTCATGAGATATCTCTTGTCATCTGACTGGATAAAATTGTTATTACTTGCGAAAGCGAACCTTTGAACGTCACTTTGAAAGCCCGCACTGATGAAATCATTTAGATCGAAGCGCATGTGTCGGCGGTCGAAGTGACCACTGGTTAAATACGTGGTGTATGTCTATGTGTACAGATATAGAGATATGTTTTTTTGGATAAATGTGTGAATTACAATGTAGTTTTTAAAATTGATATTTATAGAATATGGCTTGTCTGCAATGTAAATGAAATTATTTTGAAGAATTTAATTTAAAAAGAGGGAAGGAGAAAGAAAACAGAATCTACACTAAATATTACAAATACGAAAAAGATCTCTTAAATACTGCGGAATAGTATTGCAGCAACGTAAAGTTATCAGTAGAGTGGACCAATTCGTAGCGAAAGCAGAGGCGTGACTAACGAATTGGTTCCCGCATGCGAAACATTATTAATATCTAGAGATATACTATCACGAACGGTGCTGTTATTATGTTAGATACAAAAAAAAATGTAAGACCGTTTTTCTAGATTATGAAGCGTTCTCGATGATACGTATAAAAAATAATATCTAAATTGTATGTAATTAGATGACTAAAAAAAAACTTACCGTCTTATGCGTTTTCCGTGACTTGAAAATCTGGAGAAGCGCGATGAAATATTGTTAACATAAGGTGCGTCTCCAAAGTTGTTGCTTGTACAAAGAAAACGATCGCTCCACATCTAGTGATGTGATGTTTGCATAATTAAAATAATCTTTGAAACAATTTAACACATCTGTAGACGAACCTTCACAAATTTGTCTAAGTCTGGCAAAATCTAAATCTTTATCTAAAACACTTTCAAACTTACTTAAAATACACTCATTTCTTGCGTCTTCTATCGAACATAGCTGTGCGTGTGTATCTTTCACAACTAGCACTGATTCCTGTAACGATAGCGAAGAATTTTGTAGGTTTTCTAATGCTTGCACTATTCCGAAGTAATTGTTGTGAATAGTTTGTGAATCACTTTTAACCTGACTATTTTGAAATTTTTTCCGACTTTCTTCGATAGCGGCACTATCTTTCGGATTTAATAATAGAATCACTTCTTTTACATCCTCAAAATATTTATGATAGTAAAATGCCGCTCGTAGCCATATTCCCCATCATGTCAGAATCGGCTGTGGTGGCTCAGGGGTATGGGGACACAATTCGTAAAATTTCCGAATACGTTTTGGAGATTTCAGGAATACTGCCTTTGTACTCGATATTAACGCATCTACATTTGGGTAACATTTACGGATCCGTTCTGCTACAAGATGTAGGGAATGGATTTTACATGTAATATGTAAAAAGTTACCACACTGTTCCTTAAGAGACCGACCTACAGAAAGCATGGTTGCGGCACCATCTGTCACAAACATTAGGATTTGATCACTGGAAATTTCAAATTTTTCCAATGTACTTAACACCACTTCTGAAATTAGCCGCGCAGTACATTCTTCTATTTGTCTGCTAGCTAATAAAATTGAGGATGGCGACTGATTTGGTTCCATTTTACGCACCATAACATTAAGTACAGATCTTTTTTGCTATCAGTTGTTTCATCCACACTCAACCACACTTTTTCATTTTTCAGATGAGCCATAATTTTATTTTCTAAATGTACACGAACAGATTTTAAATAACGTCGTAAGTGGGTGCAGCTCGGTAATTCTACATTGCCATATTTTTCAAGAAATGAAATAAACGAGTCATTGCGTACCAAAGTAACCGGCAAATTACACACAACCATCATTGTACACAAATCAAATAAGAACACTTCGTATTTTGTATCGGCACCAGTGTCTCTATCTTTATGTCTTGCGCTATGCACGTGGCGTTGCAAATTTGATTTTGTTAAATGGTTCATATATATATTGCACACTAAACATTTTACATTTACCCCATTGTAAGATACTCTAGGATGGTTCTCAATAAACCTATTGACTAACTTTGATGATAGCGGTTTTTTTACTGTGCGCTCCTTCAACATTATTAAATACACAGAATCCTGCTGCTATTATACGTGTACACACGATGACCGCGAACAACATACTAAGTAATCGTACGTGCGATGGGGCACGCGGGAACCAATTCGTTAGTCACGCCTCTGCTTTCGCTCCGAATTGGTCCTCTCTAGTTATCAGTAAATTGAAGCTGCTCAGAATGTATTGCGCCCTTCCTAGATAGAAAGAGTGTAATGTAACTTGATGCATTTAGTAATAGCGTCTTACGGACAAAGGAACAAATATGCAAATATCTCAATTCACCCAATAAATAAGATACGTAATCATATCTTCTTAAACCTTAGATAAATCGAATACGTGTATTTTGTAGTCTCTAAAGTTTATTCGTGTACGGCCTTGTTGTTAGATAACAAATATATACGTCGTCTAAGCACGGGGCCGTACACTATACCGCAGGTATGCACAGACTTATAGGGAACAGGGGCCGCTCGGGAAAACTATAAGCCAAGGACGGCCCACTACAAAGAATACCTATTAACACAAATATTTTAATTTTTAAATAGTATGAATTACTACAAATGATAAAAATAAAAGAACATTAAAAAATGTTTGTTGTAATTATGTAATCGTAATGTAATCTAATCATTACAATGTAATATTTCATGTTTTATTATTTTGATGCATGACATTGCACTGACCTAACAATTTTGTTTGCGTTTAGCTCCACATTACTTGTCGCCACACGTAAAATTGCTTCCAGATTTTCATTGGCAGACGGTTTCGATCTTTTGTTTTGTTAAGTTTCATCGCTGAAAACGTTTGCTCACAAATATACGTCGATCCAAATAAGCTTGCGCATTTCAATGCATTTATTGGCAACTCTTTTTAAGCGGTTTTGTCAACGCAACGGTAAAAGTTGAGTAAATTATCTTTATTAAACTTGTTTCGTAAATTATCATCATTTTGCATGTCTATCAATTCCAGCTGTATTGACTCCGGTGCATTTTCGGGTGAAATTTTGAAAGGATTGCTGAAAATGTCTAATAGAGGCTTAAATTTTTTGAAGTCTAGAAAACTATCATGAAAAGCTTGTATTAAAATATAAATTTTTTCAACATCAGTTTTATTGAATTTCTCCATAATTTTTTTGTAGTTCGGAAAATGGCTTTAATTGGCTGAATTGATTTGTGTCCTGAAAAGACTCAATTTGCATTGAAAGGACGAAACATGAGAGTATAACTGCGAAATCAATTGATCTTTGCCTTGGAGTCGCATATTTAAGACATTCAAGTGATTTGTGACGTCTACGAGAAACGCTAAGTCACACAGCCAATCAGGGTTGTCGAGTTCGGAGACGTCCTTTTTTTTCCGCCAGAAATATTTTGATTTCTTCAATCAAGTTAAGAAACCGCTCTAGTGACAACCCACGACTGAGCCACCTTACTTCAGTGTAAAACAGGAGATCACCATATTCGCTTTCAATATCCTCGAGAAATTGTGTGAATTGTCGGTGATTGAGACCTCGTGATTTTATAAAGTTTACAGTAGGTATTACAACTTTCATCACATTTTCAAATCCCAATAATTTTGAACAGAGGGCCTCTTGATGTATAATACAATGAAACTGCATTAATCCCTTGGTATCTATTTTTTAGTTTGTAAATACTCTTTTAAGATTGTTATTATCCCAGATTTACTTCCAACTTCCAATCATGGGGCGGGCCGCGGTATGCGCATCGCTGCTATACCGCAATAATCGGAACACGACAAGATTAAAGCATTATAGATAGAGTGGACCAATCCGGAGCGATATTGGTAAATATTTCATATAAAAGCCGAAAAACTCCAATAATTTATCAATTTATATATATATATATATATATATAAAGGCATCATTGCCGAAACATGAAGGGTTTTTTTAAATATATATACTTTGAAGTAAAGCCAGACCTTTAATCGCCAACTGATTGAATTTACCATATCATACCAAGATCATGAAAATATTATATTTATATATATATATATATATACATATATATATATATATTTATATATATATATATATATATATATATTAATTGATAAATTATTGGAGTTTTTCGGCTTTTATATGAAATATTTACCAATATCGCTCCAGATTAGTCCACTCTAATTATAGAGTGGACTAATCCCTACGATCAATATTTATAATTTTTCTCTTGCTGTATAGACACTTTAATGTCGTAATGGGCTTCTGAATAAATTTGTGAACATGAGCTTAAATAGTTTTTCTCGATCATCAAGCCCAAGCTTTTTTACTGTCTCCGCAATCGAAAACTTATGCACCTCGTGTGTAGTCCACGTATAGCCGGCCCTAGCTTACATTTAGAAAATAATAGTACCCGTAACTTCAAATGTTTTACCTTTAAGGAATCATCACTATAAAACGGTAATAGAGTACCTAAGTCTGAACTTATTGAAGCAACATACTCTGGCAACTAAATAATACAATAAAAAGTACACTATAGTTGTATGTCATCCGCGTATGTAATAACTCAAAGTACTAGAAAAATCCGCGGTATATAAACTGAAAAGCAATGAAGCGATAACAAACTCTTGTGGAGCGGTCGAAACCACACAAGCCACACGGTAGAATAAATGTTGTTGATGCAAGTCCTCTGGCGCCTATTTGCGAGGTAGGATGCGAATAAGTTACAAGCATCTACATTAAACACCAAAACAAGTCACAGTATTAAAACGGCAACATACAAGGAAATATCAAAATACAACGAGACTGGGGCTGTTGCACAAAAATGAAATATTTATTTAGAAAATTTCAACAACTATCCTTCTAGTACTCTCCATTCTGTGCATAACATTTGCCTCATCGTTTTGTGCACTTGTCATGAACATCTGAGAAACCATTTTTTTAGAATCTATTTAGTATACCCATCATTGCTGGGTTCTAAATGCGACTCAAATTTTCGACCATTCAATTCTATTTTGACTTCAGGTGAGTTGGGAGGGTGAACCATAATTTCCACCCCCAATCCTTCAAGTGTTCGTTGACAAATCGTTGATCTGCGGATTAGAGCATTGTCGTGATGTAGGATCGAACCAATGTCTTGATAAAGCATCCCTAAAGCGTAAAATTGTCCCTCGATTGGCTTTTTGTTCGTCGGCCATCACTTTTAGAATCCATTTTGCCCCGACCTTTCGGTACCCTAAACCTTCTTGGATAATTTTTCGAGTGGAACCATAAGACAAATCAACAATATCGAAAATTCGACATTTGCCAATTCGACTATCACTTTGGCTCACGTCGTTAATTTCTGCAATTCTTGAATCAATCCGTGCAGTTGATGATCGCCCGCGTCGAGCTGATTCACAACCGTCTTTGAATTTCAGAAGTTTCGGTTGGAGTTTTACCCAACCGAATACAAAATTTTATCGCACATATTTACTCCACTCTCATTTTCTCGATGGGTACGTCAAACACTGACCATTTAGTAATTAATTTGTAATAAACGTCAAAAGTTAAATCAAAGCCTACCTGAGGATAAGTACATTAGAGATGGGGGTTTCATGTTCTATTCTTTGTGTTATACAATTCTAGTTGTGAAAGAAGTTAGAGCACTAGTCTCGTTATATTTTGATATACCCTCGTACATGTGAATAAATAGAAAACTTTTATTTTATGTTTTGTAAATCACGCTTTATTTTAGTTATGTATATTGTAGATATATAAAATTACAATATTATTGCTATTACGTTTTATATCAACCGTTATCTGAATCTAAAATGTATAGGTCAGTAAAATGTGATTATTATTAAAAGATAATGACAATTGTAACTACTTAAGAAAAGAAGTAGCTAGTATTCAATATTATATAACAATTGTGTTCAAGAAGACTGCTAGTATAAACTAGGTACAATAAACAATGTTTATTTATAGCGAAAGCCGTAATTGCTGATATGTAATAAAAACAGCGCCTAAGCTGTTTAAAATCGCCATTACTTTAAAATGGCTGTAGCTGTTAAAACAGTTATTGCAACATCGTTATTTGAATTACCACTAGCAGTAACATCGTCCTTAGATTAGTAACAGACGTCATGTATAACTCCTCCCCACTCATGATGGTTAGCGTGCGCGAGAATATTATATATATTTGCTAGTAACAAAGCCGATAAAGCCGATACACGAAATCTGAAATTTCCAGACTTCAAATAATTTTGGCAAGGAATGAATCTTTTTTAAAGTCCAAACATTTCCTGGGATATCGATTAAAAAGTTTAAATCGTATTAATAAAAATTTTATAGTTACCAAACAAACATACATATTTTCAAACTGACGTGATTCGAATAAAGTGTTTCTTTTTTCAAAAAATTATGAAAGCTAAATAAAATTTTGCCATGAAATAAATAAAAGATAATTAAAATTCAAGTTTTCGAAAGGAAATAAACAAAATTCAACATTGCTATAGTAAGAATAATAAAGACAATAAATTTAAGAAAACTTGGTAAATATACGAGTATACGATATACAATATATACGATACTATATACGATACTAAAACTCTTAAAACAATATATTTTATAATTTCGTCTTCAGGAACACTTTGGAAATTTGCCAAAACTAATCACTTATTTTGAAAATCGAAATCTCAAATTAAATGATGGTTTAACGACATTAGATGTGGTTATTAATAATTTGGAAAAGTATTGCAAGTGACTTCGGATGTGTTCGGCAAAAGTTAGACGCAGTGTTTAATAGAAATCCAGATTTAATAACATTGCGGCAATTGTGTATGGGACAATGCCACAACATCTAACTGCAAAATACGCGGAAATAAAATAATATTTCCAGCATGCACTTATAACCAGTTGCGATGTAGAAAGGACGTTTTCTATTTGGAAGGATGTATTTCATTCAAAGGGAACAAATTTTAAAGAAGAGAACCTTGAGAAAGTATTGGTAGTAAATATTAATACTCCTTTACTCAACTTGAACTACAAAATGAACGAATAAAAATTTATTTCGTATTTTGTAGCCGTATATATACCCGTTTTATTATTATAAGTATAATTATATAAATAAAATTAAAAACTTTAAAAATACAAATGTTCAGTACGCTCGTGGGCGATGAGTCATCAACCTCTTGTGTCCGGTCTCTACTTATTATGCCTGGGATCCCGGGATCAGATCCACGACTGGACTATCTGTGAAAATTTTTGTGGTTTCTGGTGGTGAATGCCTATAGCTAAACATCTTAAGTGGCTCCAAGGATGCAGGCGTAATAATAAATAATGGCCTTCCAATGGCGTATGGTGGGCTAATCTGTTTGTAGGGTTACATACAGATATCACAGACACTATACTAAAAGAGTCTATATTACATATGAACGGTTTTCCAGGCTGAATTGATTGCAGTCGCAGCCTGCGCCGAGGAAATCCGGAAAGCCGGTTGCGCGAACAAAAAAATCAACATAATGATTGATAGTCAGGCAGCTATTAAAGCCAGTATGAATCAATTTTCAAGGTCTAAACCGGTAATACATAGTAAACAGGTCGTCAATAGACTGACATGAGACAATACTGTGGTGCCAGGTCATGAGGGAATTAAAGGCAATGAGTTAACCGACAAACTAGCCAAGGAAGGTACTAATGAAAGCTTTATAGGACCAGAACCTGTATGTGGAATCGCTAAGGATTCCGCTATATGGGAGATCTGGCTTTGGCTAGAAAGAGAACATAAGAAGAAATTAAGGCTAACAGAAGGTGAACTCCATACTAAAACACTACTAAGGAAGCTGGATCCTAGGTGTTCAGCCAACCTGATTCGTAGTAACAGAAAAGAAATTTAAATTAATACCGTGTTAATAACTGGACATTGTCCTCTAAGGAAGCATCTATATAGTATGGGTTTGGTTAGCAAGCCCTGGTGTAGGAAATATGAAAAACAGGAGGTAAGAATCCTTCATGTAATATGCACAACTGAAGGAACTCTATTGAATTCTTCGAGGGTACTCAAACTTTCCCTGGGAAGGATCGCAGCTTTTATCGAGGCCAACAGTAATAGAGTGGAACTGAGAGATCTATTGGGGATAGTACAAAGAGCAGTGTGCTCAAGTGTCTGGACGTGCTGGCGTCCAACCCAAAACAGAAGAAAAAGAAGAAGAACATATCTATTGATAAAAAAATAATAGAACACAATAAATTTCATCTTCGTCTTCCATTATTTATAAATTTTCGAGTGTGCCATGAAATCACAAAAACGCAATAAACATCAATAAGTGTCAGTGTGAGTTTATTAAATTTTCTATATTATCTTGTTTGAACGGTTTGCCACAGCAAAAAACGTGTTTTTGTAAAAATGAATAACAATCGATTAACGGACATGTTACAAGTGCTCTTTGAATGTAATAAAAATCGTCTTCAAGCGGTTTGTCGTTACAGTGTTCGGTTTCCGGACAGAGAAGTTCCAGATTTGAAAATATTTCAGAGAATTGAAACGAATTTAAGAAATTATGGATCATTTAACAAACCTAAAACACAACAACATAAATTCTCCCAAGATACGGTATTAGATGTTCTTTTTGCAGTACAAGAAAATTCACGAACTTTGACTCTCGAAATTGCACATAATTTTGAGGTATCAAAAACTACCGTCTATGGTATTTTAAGAAAATATAAACTTAAACCGTACATAGCTCGAAAAGTTCATACCATCGAATAATACGATCTTAGCCGAAAATACAGTTTTATCGTTTTTATTAAAATACATTAGAACAAGACCCGAATTTTTACAGAATTTTTCACTCAATTTGGAAATAGGTGGATAGGAACATCCGGTTCAATCGAGTGGCCTGCGCGTTCACCGGATCTTACGCCCCTCGATTTTTGGTTGTGGACTTATCTACAAGATCGAGTTTATTTAACAAATCCAGAAAATGTTGACATATTAAGACAAAGAATTATTAACACTTGTGAGGACGTACTTGCCGTTTTAAATGCGACTCGTGGACTAATTAGGAGATGTGCGGTATGTGTCGAACAAGGTGGCGGGCAATTATAATATTTGCATTTCCAATATTTCATGGTACATTCGAAAATTTATTAAAATCAAAATTGATTTTAATAAATGTTTTCTTTCCAATAATCGTTGAATTCAGGGAAAAAAAATCCAACCCGAATATAGCCAAAAATATATATGTTGCCATTTAATTTCATTATGAAACACACATGTAAATAATTTACATATCTGTAACTGTATACTTGGACAATCCTCGTATTTTCAGCATTTACTTCTGCTTAAGACATATGTTTCTGCCATCTATAGGCGTCGTCAGTTAAGCTAGTGAAGCAATGTATACAAATGATGCAAATCTTTATAAATAGATCTGTATCTGTATATGCCATTAAGCCGAAATCCCTTCCTAGATAAAGCAAATTTCATCCTATAAGGTGGCACTTATTTAATAAGTGACATCTGACGGACGAAACAGACTTTGCCGAAAAAAGGGATCTTTGGTTTGACCAGCTATGCTGATACGAAAAACGAAACAATACGGGTTGTTCATAAATAAGCCAGATGGCGGTAAATATACAAAAAAAGGTTTTAAATATATCTATACGTTAATAGATGGCAGATGGCAGATGGCAGAAACATATGTCTTAAGCAGAAGTAAATGCTGAAAATACGAGGATTGTCCAAGTATACAGTTACAGATATGTAAATTATGTAAGTGTCTGTTTCATAATGAAACAAAAGCGTTATACGTGCATATCAACGTATAGATATATTTAAAACCTTTTTTGTATATTTACCGCCATCTGGCTTATTTATGGACAACCCGTATTGTTTCGTTTTTCGTATCAGCATAGCTGGTCAAACGAGAGATCCCTTTTTTCGGCAAAGTCTCTTTCGTCCGTCAGATGTCACTTATTAAATAAGTGCCACCTTATAGGATGAAATTTGCTTTATCTAGTAAGGGATTTCGGCTTAATGTCATATACAGATACAGATCTATTTATAAAGATTTGTATCATTTGTATACATTGCTTCACTAGCTTAACTGACGACGCCTATAGATGGCAGAAACATATGTCTTAAGCAGAAGTAAATGCTGAAAATACGAGGACTGTCCAAGTATACAGTTACAGATATGTAAATTATTTACATGTCTATTTCATAATAAAACCAAAGCGTTATACGTGCATATTGTAATGTTTGTCTTTTCGGGTTCTTAAATAAAACTAACAATAACTTTAGACACACACACTATATTAATATTAAAACGTATAACAATATAAAACTAACTATTAACAACAATAAGTACATTTATGTATTTGATATTTATGTAACTATATTTATGTTTACTTCGCGAGACTTGGGTATCGAATGAATGTCCATCCCTTCTTCGACGCGGCTTATATATCGTCGTTCATATGCATGGAGAATAATCTAGATAACACGAGACTAATATGACGCGTGTTGTAGGATGAGTCATCACATTGCCCTCATCTTAAGAATGAAGTTTCGTCTCGAAACATGTCAAGTTTTGGTTCCTCAACCGATGGCGAAATCGACAGGTAGGGCCCTTGTTACATTGCGACGTCATATCGAAATAACAGTCCACGGTCATATCTTGCCTGGATGGACAGGAATATTCAAGCTGGTAACTGCATACCAGAATTTCCATACCAGTATGTCGGAAGATTACTTCCAACATGCTCCTTACAATTCTCCAGTCCAGGCGGTCCAATCCACAACCCAATTTTGGTACTGCTAATTTCAGAATGTCTTGCTGTAACATTTGTTCGCGTATGTGGGTCAGGGCCTCCCATAAGGCTCGATAGGTTGGCTTTAGGCTCGACAGTTCTTTCGTGACCAAATAAAATATGGGCTGTTCTTCATTTAGTATTTGGAGACTCTTCCCAATTGCTGGTCCTTGCTGCCTTAATTTTTCCATTCTGCCAAATCTCTCTTTAAATTCCCTGGCAATTCCTTTGGCCATTCGCAGATCTCGTGCTACGCAATGAGCAAGTGCGTAGTCTGGCGGCACCGTAAACAAATCTTGCTGTTTCTCGATGGTTACCCCAAATCGAGCTTTTCTCGAACCAGAATACTCTTGCATAAAGTCTTCGAAGGTTAGTTCCTGGTATTGGCTATCCAATCGGCGCAAGTCAGCGGTTTCGTCATTATTGTCTCCAGAGTATGGTGCTAATCGATTAAAATGTACGACTCTTGGTTTAGTGTGAGGTGTTCGCCTGATGCGGTATATTACATCGTTGATCCGCTTCAACACCTCGTATGGCCCCTCCCATTTCTTTTGAAGTTTTGGAGATAGGCCCCGTCGACGTTGTGGATTATACAACCAAACGCGATCGCCTTCATGGTAACCACTCTTCTCGGCGTTGATGCCATAGCTCTCTTTCATTCTGTCACTAGCATCTTGGATATTATGTCTGACTTGTTCATGTATATTATCTAGTCGTCGTCTGAGCGTGCTGACATAATCTTCTCCGGCAAGATCTTCACCAGGCTTGCTCCCAAACTTTAAATCACAGGGCAATCGGAGTTCACTCCCGAATAGCACGTTGGCTGGTGATTGGCCTGTTGTCTCTTGAACGGAGACCCGATACGCCATTAGAAATAATGGTAAATGTTCGTCCCAATCTCTCTGGTGTTCGGAGACCACTTTGGATAAGTGTCTGATCATGGTCTTGTTCATTCGCTCTACCATCCCATCTGATTGTGGATGCAAGGGAGTTGTTCTCGTCTTCCGTATGCCCAAAAGTCCACACATCTTTTCAAATAGACTGGACTCAAAATTTCGCCCTTGATCGGAATGAAGTTCCAAGGGTACACCAAAACGGCTGACTAACTCCTTCACAATCACGTCTGCTACAGTTCCAGCTTCTTGATTTGGTAGAGCATATGCTTCAACCCATTTGGTAAAGTAATCCATGACCACTATTATGTATTTATTTCCTTTGTCGCTTTCTGGAAAAGGGCCGGCGGCATCTATGGCGATCCTTTCAAATGGGCTTCCTATATTGTATTGGCGCATGGGTGCACGTCGACGCCTCTGGGGACCATTGCTTCCGGCGCAATTAGCACACTTTCGGCACCATTCTTTCACATCTCGTGAACAATTCACCCAGTAAAATCTCTGGCGCACCTTCTCCAGTGTTTTATGGACTCCAAAATGTCCTCCAGAAGCACCATTATGGAGTTCTCGCAATACCTCTGGTATTCTTTTCTTGGGAACCACCATTTGCATCTTCCGCTCGCTTCCATCGTGATTTTCGACCTCACGTCTCAGGAAATCGTCTTCTATGGTTAAGGAATCCCATTGTGCCCAGTATGACTTCAATTCTCGTGAATGGGGAGCAATTTCTTGCCAGGTCGGTCTTTGCCCATTTCTTTTCCAAGCCCTGAGGACTGCAAGATCCGGATAAGCTTCTTGATCTGCGCGCAAATTGTCAGGTTGCCATTGGTCATCAACAACGGTGGTTCGAAGAGCGTTGGCCGATTTGTCTTCGATTCTGTTGCAATATCGACAGTCTTCTGGACAGGGCCTTCTGGAAAGGGCATCTGCATTTTGATGTTTGAGGCCTGCTCTGTGTTCAATGACAAAGTCATACTCCTGTAGCCTCTCAATCCATCTAGCTACTTGACCCTCTGGATTCTTAAATTGCAAGAGCCACTTTAAGGCGGCATGATCAGTGCGGATCAGGAACTTCTGCCCATACAGGTACTTGTAAACGTGCTAAATGGTCTTAACTACTGCCAATAGTTCTCTCCTGGTTACGCAGTAGTTCCTCTCCGGTTTGGACAGGGTCTTGCTGAAGTATCCAATGACCCTTTCTTGTCCATCTTGGATTTGAGAGAGCACGCCACCAATCCCGACGTTACTGGCATCCGTATCCAAAACAAACCTCCCAGATGGCAGTGGATAGTTTAAAACCGGTGCACTGATCAACGTACCCTTTAACAACTCAAAGGCCGCTTGGTATTCGTTGTTCCAAATGAATGCTCGATTTTCTGTTAGGCGAGTAAGTGGTTTTGCAATGTTGGAGAATCCAGGAACGTAGCGTCGATAATATGTGCATAATCCCAAAAAGCTTCTTAGCTGATGTTTGTCTTTGGGTACCGGCCATATTTCCACAGCTTTTACTTTTTCTGGATCCACAGCCTTTTCCGGAAACCACATGTCCAAGGTAATTTACCTCCTTGCGGAAAAGGTGACACTTCTTTGGACTTAATCTCAGGTTGGCATCTCGCAACCTCTGGAATACTACTTCCAAATTTTTCATGTGATCTTCAAAGGTCTTCCCTACCACAATCACATCATCGAGATATACCAGGCAGGTGTTCCAAGACAGTCCCCTCAGTACAGTATCCATGAGTCGCTCAAAAGTAGCTGGGGCGTTACACAGTCCAAATGGCATGACTGTAAATTGCCAGAGACCTGTACCTAAACTGAAGGCAGTCTTCTCTTTGTCATTGAGATCCATTCCCACTTGCCAATAACCGCTCTTTAAGTCGAGAGTGGAGAACCATTTTGCTCCTGCCAAGGTGTCTAGCGTATCGTCTATTCTTGGGAGAGGATAGCTGTCCTTTTTGGTCACACTATTTAAACGACGATAGTCCACACAGAATCTGGTAGATCCATCCTTCTTCCTGACAAGGACCACTGGTGAAGCCCATGGACTATTCGATGGTTCAATTACTCCTTGGCCTTTCATATCTTGTATAATTTGCTTGGCTTCCTCACGTTTTGCCAGTGGTAACCTTCTTGGTCCTTGTCGAATTGGACTTGCATCGCCGGTATTTATTTTGTGCATTACAATATTTGTTCTGCCTTTCGTACCAGTTTCGGTTTCAAAGACGTCTGCATAATGTTTTATTAGGTCCTTAACTTGACTTTGTTCCTTCTTGCTCAATCCTTGACAGGCGGAGTCGATTATCTTGGACAATTTCTCAGAAACCTGCACGAATCCATTCTTCTTCGCCTCTATATGATGAACGACGGCCGACACTGGTGAACACCACCCCAAAATAGTACCCTTCTTCAATGAAACAGGGTAATGGTTCACATTCATTACCCTTATCGGTACAGTTTTCTGAGTCTTAACCAGCATTTTGGCAACTACTATTCCTCGACCCACCTCGTCATCATCAGCCTTTGGTTCCAACATTGCAACATTTCCGTCCAAATAATCACCTTCCGTACACGCCGTCAAAAATGTCTCACTTCTTGCATCCAGAACAACATTCTCTGCTGTAATTACTTGTACACTCCCACAATTTTTCCCATGAAGAAACAATTCCTCATTATTTATTTTTAAAGTGCCTTCTTTCATGTTTAACTGGAAGCCGTAGGTGTTCATGATGTCTAATCCCAAGATTATCTGTTCTTCTATGTCGGCTACGAGAACACGATGTCGGATTGATGTTGGTCCTATGACAAAATTGACATCTACTTCACCTTCCACAGAAGCTGCTTCTCCAGTAGCTGTCCTTAGTTTCCATTTGCTAGAAAGTAATTCTTGATTCCTGGATATTAAATCGGGTCGTACAATGGTTTTCGTCGATCCAGTATCTAGCAAGCAAGCATAGGTTCTTCTTTCCATAATAGCATCCACATACAGGCCATTGGTTTGATTTTGCAAGGATGCGATTTGGGCAGTCCTTGGGACTTTCGGATTCTCAGCGGATTCTTTCTTGGTTCTTTTATCACATTTATTCTGGATATGACCGTTTCTTCTACAATTCCCGCATGGCCGCGCACTTTCATTTGATTTGATCTGATTTAGGACTTGACTAACCACCTGCTCCATGAACTCCTCATTTTCCTGTTCGTCGACAGAACAGCCACGAGCATTGTTCCGAGAGGCTTGTTTAGCAGTCTCAAACTCAAGCGCGTGCGCCAAAGCATCGATCAAGGTTTTCGGTCTTGCCAACCTTAATGCTTGCTGCGTATCAATATCCCGGAGACCATCTATGAACGTCTGGACTGCTAGGTGTTCCATGAAATTATCTGGCGCCATCGGATATGCAAGTCGAACTAGACGAGCAATATCTGCCTCAAATTCCTGAAGATTATCGCCTTTCTTCTGTGATCGATTCTTCAGTTGGGTATGGTATACTTGCTCCAAATGCGCATGGCCATATCTCATCTCCAAGCGTTTAATGAGTTGAGAATAATCTTTACGTTCCTCAGGAGGCAATGTCTGCAAAATATCACTAGCATTACCCCTCAATGCTATGACTAAAGCAGTCGCCTTCTCGGCAGAAGACCATGCGTTTGCTTCTGCGGCCGCTTCGAATTGCGTCAGGTAAGTTGCCCATGACGTCTTTCCATCAAATATTGGCGGCTTGATTCTGGTCTTTGAAATAGCCACAAGTTTTTCTTTTATTTCGATGGGCCGCGGTATGACTTCTTCGTTGACCTGCTTGGTATCAGAATGACTCGTGGTAGTGGGTAATTTCATCTCAATCATTATTGCCTCCAAAAGTCTAGAATGTTCTCCAATTTTCTTTTCGACAGCTATGAAAACCTCTTCTTTTAACGCTTCTGATTTTTCCGCTAATCGCTGTTCCAGAACTTTCTCCACTTGTTCCAGACTTTTTTCGAAGTTTCTAGAATTTTCTAGTAATTTCTTTTCCAGATTTTTCTCGAGAATTCTAGCGGTTTCTAGGTTTCTTTCTTCCATCTGTGCTTGTGAATCTATTAGACGCTGTTCCAAAGTTTGCGAATTGTCTATTAACCGTTGTTCCAAACTTTTCACACTGTCCAGATTCTTCTGTTCCATTTGTTCTAGAGTTTTTGCTAAGTTTCCAGAAGTTTCCAGGTTCTTCTGCTCCATTTGTTGCATTGGAGTTTGGGCATTCTCTATTAATCGTTGTTCCATATTTTTCGCACTATCCAGATTATTCTGTTCCATTTGTTCTAGAGTTTTCGCTAAGTTTCCAGGCTTTTCTGCTCCATTTGAGTTTGTGAATCTATTATTCGTTGTTCCATTTTCATCAACAGCGAATTCACGTCAGCATCTCCGCCTGGAACTTGAAAGACATAATTCTCTGGATCCTCGCCTTCTTGGATCAACACATTGCGAAGCCGTTGCTGGAGGATCGACTTTTTGCCAGTTGTATCCTCATCCCTCTCTTCTAATTCTCGTTTTAACTCGGACACTTTTAATTCGGTCAGTTTCATTCTGTTGGCCATCACGATATTTAAAATAACGTCTTTATGCACTGTATATTTATTTAAACGAATACTTAATTAACACTTAATTGTCTACTTAGTTTATTATTTATTAATTAGTCCACACCTGAATACCACTGTAATGTTTGTCTTTTCGGGTTCTTAAATAAAACTAACAATAACTTTAGACACACACACTATATTAATATTAAAACGTATAACAATATAAAACTAACTATTAACAACAATAAGTACATTTATGTATTTGATATTTATGTAACTATATTTATGTTTACTTCGCGGGACTTGGGTATCGAATGAATGTCCATCCCTTCTTCGACGCGGCTTATATATCGTCATTCATATGCATGGAGAATAATCTAGATAACACGAGACTAATATGACGCGTGTTGTAGGATGAGTCATCACAATATTAACGTATAGACATATTTAAAACCTTTTTTGTATATTGCCATTTAATATAAAAAAATCGACTATCGTTTGACATTAATGAAAACAACTGAAAACAAATAAAACACTGCTATTTTATAGTATTTTTGATGCTATTAAATTTACTTTTTGTTTCAATAAAATCCGACAATAAATAACGGAATTATGATTGTTAGCGTTTTTTACGGGACAGTCTGTATAAAACACGGAGCTGAAATTTTGAACACATAATAGGAATGGTGGGTGTAACAAAACAAGGGGGTGACGTGACTTCTACTTGAAAAATTTCCTTTTTTCATATGAGCACCCTATTATACTCTCCGTTTTTCCGTTTTCCATTATACTAAAAACGTTCAGATACTATAGACATTAGTAATTCTTTGTCCATTTCTGTAAAATTTGCAGATCTATCGCGTTTATCCATTTCATTGCCTGTAACAGTAGGTTTATTTTATTCAACAATTTGTACAGAAATGTAATTATTAAAGACCGGACACATCGGGTTGAAATGACGTCATTTCGACCGACGATATGAATAGTCTACAACATCTGTAAGTATATCACGTAGTTATTGAATAGCACTATTCATTCGGTTAACCGCACACAAAAAATAGATGTGCAGTTAACCGAATGAATACTGCTATTCAACAACTGCGTGACGTACTTACAGATGTTGCAGACTATTTATATCGTTATGACGTCCATTTCAACCCGATGTGTCCGGTCTCTAGTAACACGATACCAATTTATTTTGGTAATACCTGCTAATTAAACATAGTACATACGACAATATTTTTGAAAGGTCAACATTACAATTTCACCAATCGGATAGAACTACGTCACACATTTCCAGTGACGACACTTGCTTTACCTAACAAACACTAGATTAGCTAACGCATGTTAAATATTTATTAGTGTAACGGCCATCTAAATTTAATACAACTTAGTTAATTTTAGTTAATTGATCACGGATATCGGCGCAACAGGACATCAGAGAGATATTAATAACTTGTTTAGGATGTTGGAGCATGTCTAAATTAAAGCATACGAGTACTAGACTTGTGATCACTACCAAAAATAAATAATTTTGGTATTAATTCCTTAATAATAAAATTAAAAATTTTTAAAAACACTTGGTATAGTTGTTTCACTTTAATAGGAATTAACTCCACACGTGTTTCGACCTCTCGGTCATTATCTAATAGTTTACATATTCAAACTGTTTGAATTTATAAACTCTTAGATAATGACCGAGTGGTCGAAACACGAGAACTGAATACTTATAGGAGCTTTAAAGAAGATTCTTTTCATGTTGGAAATTACACTATTTACAAGAGGAAAATGTTTCCTAATCTTTTCAGCAACCCTATTTAAAGCATAAGCAAGACATGGTACATGTATCAAGTTCGGATAAAAGATTTTCAAATTTTACTCGGCCATTATCATATACGGTGCTACATCTGACAAAATGAGCAAGCAATTATCTCCAGGAGCAGGCGTAGGGAGAAAAAATGTTGATAGTTCCTCTTGAACAAATCTGGCCACTGTTAATGCCTTTGTTTTTTCTAACTCTTTAGAAGCAATAAGGTAAGATTTTGGCAAAATTTCGTCGCTAAAAACACCTATTAATAAATGAATAATACGACGTCCTCTTGAATTGGTGATTTCATCAATACATATATAAAAATGTTTATTCCGAATTTTAGCTTTAATTTTCTCAATTACCTCCGAATACAAGGAATTCACGTCGTTTCTTCGCAGTGTTGTTTCATCTGGTACATTAAATTTGCAATACTTCTGAAGAAAAGAAGTGAAGTTTTGATTAAGGAGCTTTGACAAGGGAGTATTTGACGTTATCGTAATGCAATGATGACGTCTCGGTTAAAGATGTCTTGTTCGTTTAACTTTTTGGACATTGGTTGGAAACATTGCGTTGATGTGGGTTGTGCCATGTCTCCAGATTTCATCTTACCCAATTTAGTAATATGAACAGAAGTTTTGACGTGTTTGTCTATTTGATGTTTTTTAACGCATGGTATCTGCAATGAAAGAAAATTGAAATATCAAATTGAAATGCAATAATATCAATCCTTTGATCTAAATCCCTGATAAATAAGCTCAAAATATTAAAGCGCCGCGAGTGTCCAAATGGTGCGAAATCAGTCGATATACCTAGGGTTCCGTATAAAAAAAAAACTTTATACTGACAGGGCAAAACTGAAACACGCTGTATATTTCTCTGTATTTTCATTGTGTATATCCCTCAAAAAGAATGCTAACTTGCTTTTAACTTTTTTTGTATCTCAAAAAAGAGCAGATATCGACCGATTTCGCACCACCTTCTATATTGAATATTCAAAAATTATACTTATAATTTTAACGAACGCATATCTATACGTAGTTCTTTGTACGGCTTAGCTCACACTGACGCTTTACTGACCTTGAGCATGTTACTAATAAAAATACCACAACACTACAAAACATAAATCGATGTTATCCCTTCAAAAGCACAATCAGAAATAACATCCAGAAATCGATTTATTATTTACCTACTTATGTAAATATAGGTACAATAAAATCCCTGTTAACGGCTTAAAACGACCTATTTTGAATTCTCGGAATTTAAGACTGGTAATACCCATACTCGTGTTCCTCATAATTTTTTTTTCTATAGAACTGCAAACATAATAAAATAAATTACTTCATAATGGAAGATTTATAAAACTGTTTATCTTGAACTCTTGAAACGCATGCCAAAGATCTACATCATTCAAAATTCTTTCAATTATGCAATTAAGGATATATGCAAATATTTAAAGTAAATGCATATAATATGCAATATATGCAGAATATTCGCTTTGCATATTAGGGTTACATTAGTTATGAGGCTTGCAGGAAGCATTTTTGAACTAAATAATGCATTATACAAGCGTAGTTTATTAACAGTTACTGATGTCTGATTGTCTACAATTTTTTCTACGTAATCGTGGAGCAATATGTTGAAAGTATGAAAATTTCTTATCGAATAAAATAAAAGCAAAGAATTTAAGTTGGTAAAATAAAATGAAAACTGTGTACTAATTAAAATACATCAATTTCCTCCTTTATATTAAATACAGTAAACAATACAAATCTACGAGCTATTGCATGTTTTGATAAATTGTCATTCTCTTAGTTTAATTTTATGTTAAGAGAACAGGAAATTTTATCATTCAATATTACTGTGTTTTATAAAGGTTTTTAAATAGGGGTGCTCGAAATTGGACAGTGTATAGCGGCCATGTTAGTGAAGATACAGCGGTAAAATTTGGAGTAATTAATTTTGGGTAAGTCACCTTGGAAAGATAGTGTTGAGCAACGCACGCAAATCTTTAAAATTTGCTGTCAAAATGACTGCTCAATTCGAGCTACTGTTCCGCCCGCTATGTGATTTTTACGGTGCACAAAATCGTCCTGTTGAGTTGACTATTCGTCGTTTGGTGAACAAATTCGAATCGGCTGTTTCAGTAAACAATCAAACAATATCCGTACGTTGTCCAAGCGTGAGGCGAAAACATTGCTGCAGTGAACGAAAGTGTGCCGTATAATCCGAGACTGTTAATTCCTCGTCGCGCTCAAGAACCTGGTTTTTTACAGGCCTCTACTTGGCGAATTTTGCGTCGAGACGTAGGCATGCACCCGTACAAAATTTAATTGACTTAGGAGCTGAAGGTAAACGACCATAGACAGCGTCGAACGAATGTTCGACGTTGCCTATGAGTTTTATGTGGCTATGAAAATGGACTTCGATTTCGGACGGAAAATCACATTCAGCGATTTTGTCAATAAGCAAAATTGTGGCATTTGGGGATAGAATAATCCACATGAAACTCATCAGTTGCAAATGCATCCAGAAAATGTTACTGTTTGGTATGAATTTAGAAACGGCGGGGTCACTAGTCCGCACATCTTCCAAAATGAAGTTGGCGCCGCCATAACTGTGAATGTTGAGAGGTACAGGTCGATGGCATCCAATTCTGTATGGCCTAAATTGGAAGATATGGATCGCAACATGTGGTTCTGATAAGACGGCGCTACTTGCCACATGTAACAATGGATCTTCTGCACAACAAAGTTGTCTCTCGTTTCAGTAACGTCAACTGGCCACCGAGATCGTGTGATTTAAGCCATTAGACTTTTTCTTGTGGGGCTACGTTAAATAATGGGTATATGCGAATAAGCTGCAGACAATTAATGCCTTAAAAGTCAACATAACCAATGCCATCAATGATATTGAGCCAGATTTATGCGATCGAGTCATCGATAATTAGACCTCTTGGATACGCGCCGTCCAGCGTAGTAGCGGCGGCCATTTAAACGATGTTATATTCCATACATAATGTAATCGAATACCCTTTCAAGTAAAAAAATAAGTAATAATATCACATACACAACTTGTTTTATTTAAATTTAAAGTTCGGGCGCCCTTAATGGAAAACCCTATAGAACCTACAGTTTGACATGATTTTGGATTATTTACACTTAAGTTAGATCAATACGTTATTATTGTAGGTGTGCGTCTATCTTAATGCGTAACATTAATTAGTTTTGAACAAATTTCTAATGTTACTGGAACCATAAGTTTAATCATAAAATATATGTTACCTTATAGCCCCTATGAGTAAACTTAGTTTTACTTGCGAGTTTGTCCCATTAATAAGATCAATATAAGTCGCGAGTAAGCTGTCAAGTTTCTGAATAGTGACCCGATTATTCATGAAACTGTTATGCATAATTACAAACTTAGATATCTAAATGTTCCCAAAATCGTATTTCTAGTATTCTACTCCTACTGAACACAATCTAAATGTAAATATTGTTAGTATTTTAGTGTCGTTTACAAAAAATTAACACATGGAATAAAACTAAAATACATATATTCGAAAAGTATAGAAAATAGGCCTTCGAACGATGTATACAAGGGGTATTGATATATTCTTAGCCTACTATTGAAACAATTTAAATTTAGAAATATTTTGATAGTATAAAAAATGCACTGATTTTAAGTTTCAAATAATTTAATCTAACTTTCCACTACAATATCGTTTCATCACACTGTGACTTCATCAGGTGGATGAATAAATGGTGAATTTACAAATGTACAAGGTATATATACAAAGCCTGATAATTATAAATTTAATGAAAGTAGGGGGGAATTACAAATTTCTGTTTGGTCGTTTAATACTAACCCTAATTTCTTATATCTAGAAATTTCTAATGATTCTAGCAAATCTAGTTTTTTACTTTTATCTTGAATATGAAGAATTTTGAAGTTCGTATTAAAGTTGTGGTTATTCTCTATACAATGATTAGCAAAAGTTGAATCTGATTTATTATTTCTATAACTATTTTGATGTTCGGATATCCTTTGAGTGAATGTTCGTCCTGTTTGACCAATATATGACATATTACACTCACAAGTTAACTTATAGACGCCTGAAACAAGTTTTTTATCCGTTTTGTCCTTATTGTTTTTTAAAAAACTACCAACTGTATTATTGGTTTTGTACGCTACGGTAGTATTAGTGGCTTTCTTGATAAGATTGCTAATTATGTTTGAAGTTTTCCCGATATACGTTAAGGAAGAATAATATACTACATCTTTTAATTGTTTAGGGTATATTAAAGAGCGGGTAAGTATTTTTTGTTTGTGTTGGAGGATTCTATTGATAATATTGTATGAATATCCATTATTTTTAGCAATAGTGTGTATTCTGTTTAATTCTATGTTGAAATTGTTTTTATTAAGGGGTATATGTAAAAGTCTATGTATCATAGATTCATACGCGGCTAATTTGTGTTTTAAAGGATGAAAGGAGGACGCATGTATTGTTGTATCTGTATGTGTAGGTTTATGGTAAATGGAAAATTCATGTTTACCAGCATTATTTGATATAGTAAGATCTAGGAAATTGTAGTGGATCTTGTAGTGGAAAGTTAGATTAAATTATTTGAAACTTAAAATCAGTGCATTTTTTATACTATCATAGTTATGGAGTTTCAACAAGTGTCTCCCTTATCAATTAATTATTTAGAAATATTTTATTGTTCAACAGTTTTCTCTTAAATTAATATACAAAATACAAATATTCTTTTTTTCTTGGTCTGCAAGCCAGCCCTCCACAGGTTCTATTACATCTTCGTTACACAAAAATTGACGTACTTTCCAACTTTTTTTCAATAGAGGGAACAGATAATATGAGAGGGCTAAGTCTGGAGAATAGGGCATGTGTTCCAGTAATTCGAACCCTAGATCCGAAATTGTTTTTATGGTAAAGCGCGATTTGTGTGCATGAGCATTGCCTTACGTAAACAACATACCTTTCGCTAACATGCCATGTCTCGTTTCCTTATTTTCTCTCTGAGAGTTGTTAGTAATTTAGAAATAAGAATCTCAAGCGATGGTCTGACTCTTTTTTAGGTAATCGATCATAATTATTCCACGGATATCTCAAAAAACTGAAGCAAGAACTTTTCCAGCGGATTTTTGAATCCGAAACTTCTTAGACCTTGGAGAACTATGTTGCTTCCACTCCATAGATTGCTGTTTTGTTTTTTGGGTCGTAAAAATGGACCCATGTTTCGTTTAGAGTCACAAGATTGTTCAAAAATATCCGGATCTTGCTCGTTTGTGTTTGGCGTTCAAGCATTTAGTAATCGATTTTACATAATTTTTTTTCATATCTAAATCAACGTGAACTATACGATGGACGCGTTTTTTCTACCGCTTTGAAGACTTCGTTTTAGTGGTTCCAAATATGAATGATACTTCTTACGAGCCATATCGTTGAAAACATCACATAATCGAGAGTGGGGAAGGATTAAGTCAAGCCTACTAAGCGGTTTAAAAAATTCAAAAACATTGTTTTCCAGACGTGTTTAGGTCGTTTTAAAAAGAAATTAATAGAAGAAATACATTTGTTGGAGACATCTCACCAGATCATTATTGAGCCCGAATAGTAATCACGCTAAATTGCTGTCAGGTTCTTCCGGACTAAGGAACTTCGAGCTATTCATTATATCATTTTGTAGATTAAATTTTTTCTTAGTGGTCAAAATATTCTCGTCCAAGTACAAGATTTTGCAATTTCCTCTTTTGCTTTAAAAACTTAGTAAAGTTTAGCTGTTTCGGTTCTTATGGCGTTTAGGCTGGCGTTAAAAGATGGTATTTGCTCCTTCTGTAAGCCTTCATGCCTTAATTTTCTCCAGTTTCCCGAGAGATTATTCTGGGCGTTATGTTCATTTCACGAGAAGAGATTGTTTGCTTGCGCAGTAGATTTCTCGCGATCCTTGCATGAACAGCTGCCACAGTGGCTGACATACGTGCAGAACACGGATGGCCGATACGATCAACGATCAACACCGACATCTTGAAAATAAGCAGTGACAAAATATACGAATCGTTCGTTGATATAAGGACACGAAAGAAGAGCTATAATCTGTTGCGCATTCTTTCCATTTTTGTATAACGATATGGTATTCAGACAATTCCATAGTATAAGTGGTGTTCATCGATCGTCTACCAAACAAATACTGACATATTACATGTCCCCAACGATTCATCTATCTCTTATGAAATTCTCCAAATTTCGTACAATTATGCAACAATGACTGTGTTTATGGATACTCTCTGTATATATGTGTATACATGTATATGTAAGTATTAATCTTCTAACTCTGGTTGCAGTTCTATATTAAATATTAAGTTGAATGGAAGTTACCAATGCGTGTATGAATTCCAAAATGTTGAAATAAACTAAATCTTACAATATTCAATAGGAATTAAAAGGAAACATTAAATAAATAGACGCTGTTATGTTATAATTAATTTTGGATAACATCCATATCATTATTTATGACAGTAAAGATACATACACAACTTAAACATCTAAATTATTCACCATCGAATCTAAAATTAATAAATACTGTAATGAAATATCCATTAACATTTGCTTTCAATCAAAATATTTATAAACGTTTTCTAGGAAAATATTTGGTTTGTTACGCTATCAGTTTCGATCGTTTCTGCATTCCTGCACATTTATTGCCTCTCTGATGAACTGTTATTTTAATATACGATCGATTCTGGCACTAATTAGAACGGAAAATTAAAAATAAAACAAACAAATGTAAAATGAAGTGATGTGAACAGAACTTGTGCTAAGAGTAAAGCGATATAACATAATTATTACAAAAAAAGAGATGAAAAGGACATATTTTGATCAATGCTGTTTAATTTGAAAACTCTATTCATTTTCTTCTTATTTATTTACTATTATTTATGTCATCATTCGCTAAATTTAGATCATCGCTTAGATTAAGGCAATGTCACAGTTTTGGATCGCGAAGATAGCTACAGGAGAGATTGGTTCTTGAGATAACACATCTTAACACTCTTAATTTCAAATTAGATGTGAGTCGATCAAGTAGAATTTACTGTTACTTATTTGATTTACAAGATCAAAATGACCTGTAATTTTAAACAACCTGTATAGTTCGTGCGGAAATATACCATTGACTGTAGAAGCGGCGAATAGTTTAAGATAACTCAAGTATCTGGAATTTCAGCTGTAGGTAGTCGGCATACAGATAACCACAGAGAACCGTATTCACAAATTATGAAAGCAATAGTACTTCAACTAGGTACATTACAATTGCAATGAAATATTTATTGACCTTAATATAAAACTTAGTTCTAATATAGTTTTCCTGCTTTATTGGCCAATTATAATAATAATAGTAATAATAGATAGATAGATTAATTTCAATAATACTGTATATAAGCATAGAATACGTCAAAAAATGTATAAATGTACATATATCTCTAAATAAATCCAATAATAATAACAATAAGAACTAAATACGCTAACTATTACAATATATATATTTCAATTTTACCTTTACATATACAAATTAAACAATCATGAACGTATCTTTTATACAAGGTGTGTATAAATTGTCGCAAAAGCTACACGTAGCGACATTCTTCGTTCCATTCTGAATAAAAAATCTTAATGTTAAAATGTCGTATCATGCTACGTAAATTCGTAAATGTCAAAATTTGACAGTAATGATTTTGATTGAACTCACTTTGAAGTACAAACTTATTGTTCTACAACGTTGCCAAATGTATTTTTCGTGGAAGTACGTTAATGAATAAATGGTTAAAACAAGCTTTTAAATCAAAAGGAAAACGTTTACGAAATAATACTAGTAAAATTTTTTTCTTTAAACTAAATTGCATCTATCTCTATTAACAGATATTGAAGAGCAAAGGTTAGTTACGCACTAAAAGTCTGAACTTCAAGAACCCCGTGAAAACAAACGAAGCATGATACGACATTTTAACATTAAGATTTTTTATTCAGAACCAAACGAAGAACGTCGCTGCGTGTAGCTTTTGCGACAATTTATACACACGTTATATAATGGTGCTTCAAAATTTTTTGACGAAGTGTTTGCTAAAAAAACTGTCAGTTAGTTGGTGTCGGTATCATCCACTTCATCTGTTTCATATGCACCATTAATTGAAATAATTAATTGAGGATGTGCCGTGAATATGTGACTATATTTGTTCTCTTCTGTTCTGTAACTGTTTGATATACGTTTCACTGTTCTCGAATTATACGGTGCGTTGTCCAGTACAATTACACTGGCTTTGCGCAGGCGTAGTATTAAAGTATATTCGAACTAATTCTCGAAGTTGGTGCCATTTATGTATTCATGATAATCCAGTACGGAATCCCTTAACGTTTTTGGAAGGTGTCTACGCGGCATCATGTACCCAACCTTCTTCAGATCAACAATGTAAAATTATAATTCTTTTTCTCTTGGTGAAGGGTGAAACATTTTTTAGAATAATTTATAATATCATGTGTGTCATACCAAGTTTCATCCAGAAAAAATAGCCTGTTCTCTTCTCTGTACTTTCTTATATCTGATAAATAATTGTACCGGTCTTATTACATTTGCGCGAAGTAATGTGAATGTAAAAATTGTTTTCTACATTTTACGACGCCACTTAATCGAATTTTTTATTACAAAAAATTCGCCGTTAAGCAGGATTTGAACCCACGTAAATGACTTGCCGGACCATTGCTTTAATCACTAAGCTACCAAGGGACTGTCATTTCGAATCATTGTGGAAGCCCTTAAATCGCATTAAGGAAACAGATGATATGTGTGCCCGTAGTTGGAAGTTTTTGCAAATGTATTGCATTTTCGCGAAGTAATGTAAATGTAAATATTGTTTTCTACATCTCACATATGCGATTTAAGGCCGCCCACAATGAATCAAAACCACAGTCCCTTGATAGCTTAGTGGTTAAAGCAATGGTCCGGCAAGCCATGGACGTCGGTTCGAATCCTGCTTAAAGGCGAATTTTTTCTATTAAAAAATTCGATTAATTAGCGTCGTAAAATGCAGAAAACTATATTTACAAATTGTACCGCCATTTGCAAATTCTAGCGGTCTCCATAATTGCTTGTCGATTATCTATTGTTGCAAACTTGAAGCCATTTCTCTTCAAAACTTCCAACAATATTGTTCTAGAAGACTCGATGCCGGTGACTTCAATTAGTTTTTGTTTTAAACTATCCAGCGTAGGTATTATATTTTAATATAACTTGCATACACTGTATGTCGAATGACATTTACGTCTCGAAGACTTACTTTTCCGAATTTTTCACTGTGTTTCCGCTTTTTGCGAGGTTTAGCATCTATCACTACAATATCATTGATAGTATTCAGAGGAACCTTATTTAAAAATGAAGTTTTCTTTCTTGTTTCCATAGATGTCATTTTATCTAAATCCAATATACCGTTATATATATTTAACATCTCCTTTCCATCTGTCGTTAAATGATGTCTTTTACATGCACTATTATTTTCCTCATCACCACAATTAAGTATTCTTTTACTAGTCACATTAGAAACACTCTATACTTCCCACGGTCTAAACATATCGAAAGTTCAAGAACGCAATACATATTACCACTATTTTATAAAATTTAAAGCTTTAAAAATGTATATTGAATATATAATTTGATACTCAGTTCTAACATGATGAGTAGTCAATGTTATGTGGATTATTTTTGTGGTTGTGCTACGAATGTCAACAGCGCTGGGATATGAATCTGACGAGTGCCTGCACGAGTCGAATTCGAAAACGCCGTTGACATGCAAGAGTGACACTACCGCAACTAATTTGCATAACATTGATTACGAGTCGTATTCGGATGACTATTTAATGAATCAAATCCTTCAAACCCGTTTTATACAAATTAAATAATTTATCAATGATTTAGTTATATTTGAACATGATAGTGTTGAAAATATTACAAAAGAATTGTTACAAAACTGTTCCAGTGTCAGTTTTTCAAATTATACATTTCAATTTGTTAGAAAATAATATATTGTTCATTTTCGCTGTAAATAAAATTTAAATAAAGATTTTCGTTTGTTTGAAATATTCACTTTTAACTAGTACAAGTTAAAACTTTATGCAATTTTTACTAGCCCAAAAACAGCTGCATTTTTTTTTGTAACCATGAAAATAACTAAAGTAAGTTTTTTCATTAGTTAATGAACATTACATCACAGATGAATTAAATAAATAATTTCAAATATATTCCTAGAATTATATTATGTGAAGGTACACGCTGCATTAGAATTTTATTAATTGAAGCTATTACTTAATGACTTTGTAATACATACAAATTTAAACGCCGACACTGGTACACTAATGTCTCTCTTTCTGTTAGGGTCAGACCCCATGTTGCATTAATTACGGTAAAATGAATAGGAAAATTTTACTTAAAAGTTATTACTAACACGTTGCTTGGTGCTGGTCAGCACGTGAAGTAAGATCTGTATCTTACGAAGGATCGGAACAAAAGACCGCGTTTATGTCGAAGTAAAACTAGTTGTCGGAAATGATTCAAGTTTTATTACCCCAAGTAGAGACAGGAATCGATATTATCGATGTCTTGACTAATGAATGAATCAAAAGCACGAGCTGAAAAGTTGTGATATCGATGACACAGATATCATTAAAATATCCCTTGTGAGACAAGCTTTAAAACGGTATGCGACACAATATATAAAACAAGACGTACGTATTTAAATTAATAACTTAATTTTAAAAAACGAAATGTATAAAGAAATTTAAAGCGACCGTTCAAGTCAGGTAGATGTCGAAGGGTCTATCGGCTAGGACGATAACAAAGAAACGCTTTCTACTTGCACATGAATATACAGGAAAATGTCTAAATGAATTTATATTTTAATATTTTAAATGCCAGATATTTGTAGAAGAAATATTATTTAAAAATAAATCAAAATGTTCTTATATACGCGAAGCATAACAAGCATAACACTTCTTCTTCTTCTTCTTCTTCTTCTCTGTTTTGGGTTGGACGCCACCACGTCCAGGCACTTGAGCGCACTGCTCTTTGTACTATCCCCAATAGATCTCTCAATTCCACTCTGTTAGTCTTGTGTCCTCGATAAAAGCCACTATCCTCCTCAGGGGAAGTTTGAGTACACTCGAAGGAGCCAATAGATCTCTCCCGAAGTATTTCTGTCTGAGTTCCTTCAGTTCCTCACACGTGCATATTACATGAAGGCTAGTTTCCTCCTGTTTTTCACATCTCCTTCACCAGGGCTCGCTAGCCAAGCCCATGGTGTACAAATGCTTCCTTAAAGGACAATGTCCGGTTATTAACCCGGTAATTATTTTAATTTCTCTATTGCTGCTACGAATTAGGTTGACTGAAAACTTTCCGTCCAGCCCCCTTAGTAGTGTTTTGGTATGGAGTTGACCTTCCGTTAACCTCCATTTATTTTTATGTTCTTTTTCTAGCCATAACCAGATCTCCCTTTAAGCGGAATCCTTAGTGATTCCACATACAGGTTATGGTCCTATGAAGTTCCTATTAGTACCTTCTTTGGCCAGTTTGTCGGCTTATTGCCTTTAATTCCCCCATGTCCTGGCACCCATATCAGCGACACTGTATTGTCTTGTGCCCGGTTATTGAGGACCTGTTTACAATATTTCACCAGCTTAGACCTGGTAGATGGATTCATAATGGCTTTAATAGCCGCCTGACTATCAGTCATTATGTTAATTTTTTTGCTTGCGCAGCCGGCTTCCCGAATTTCATCGGCGCAGGCTTCGACTGCTAACAATTCGGCCTGGAAAACCGTAGTATGTTTCCCCAGACATATCGATATCTTCCATCTTGGGCACATTCCGCATATGCCTGCACCTGCCCCCTGACTAGATTGTGATCCATCAGTGTACCAGGTGCCGGCACCACAATCGATCGAGCGACTTTTTGCCTGTTCCCTGGTCGGTATAAGTATGTTCAGCTTAGCTGTAAACATAATTTCAGGTGCCATACTGTCCACCGGCATTTGAAATATCGGCTCTTCCAGTATAGTTCCTGTGATATTTGTATGGCTCCTTACAACATTATTAGGACACCATTGGCCTTCAGCCTCAGTATCGCAGCCATTGCCTCCGCCCTTATAAAGAGTTCCAGCGGAGGGAGACCCACGATGGCCTCCATGGAAGCGGCTCCCGTGCTGTTCATAGCCCCGTGATTCCCAACAGGGCCTGTCGCTGGAGAGTCGTGAGGAGCCCAACCGACGATGTCCGCTCCGTCCCCCTCCACCAGACAACTGCCCCATAGGTAATCGTTGATCTTATTACTGCTGTGTACAACCAATGTACCACATTTGGTTTTAGTCCCCAGGTCTTGCCAACAGCTCTTCTGCATCTCCAGAAGAGCTGGGCGCCCTGTCTGACACTTTGGCTAGGTGTCTGCTCCAATTCAGTTTCGCATCAAGTGTTATGCCTAGATACTTCACTTCATTGGTTAGTTCTAACTCTTGTCCAAACAGCTTTACGCTGCCCAAATCATTTAGTTTTCTCATGTGGGTAGCCTTTACCAACAAGTGAACTGTATATTTTCAAATGAACTGTACTCTATAGGTGTATTTAGATTGCTTACACTTCATTATCAAAAAACGTATTTCATTGAAAAGACTGTGTTAAAATTTTTCGGTCTTTTGTCTTGACATTGTATAAATACAAGCATTTATTTCCGTCCATACATATTTTAATAATTGGCTATTACTTTTAATTAGTTATTGAAAAATTTAACAAGGGTCGCGTAAAAATTTTAGAACTTCTAATTTTTTCATATCCCCATATTTCACAACTATATTTGTTAGATGCTACAAGATGACTAAAAAGACACATAATAGATTGACGCATTACAACAATGAAATACTTACAGAAACCAGAGTTAATAGATATCAATTAAGAATATATCAAAATTATTTGACATTTATATTAAAAAACATCAAATTAGTGATAAATACTGTTACTGTACGTCAACCGCTTAAAAACATACATACAGGTTAAAATGTAAAAGGTATAGCAAAGAGCAATGTCACCAACAATACCGAACCAGAACAATATATTACTAATTATCTTGATGATCAAGATATCCGTAAAATGGATTGGTTTGCATGCACTGCAGACATGAATTCAATCGAACATGTGTGGGATCAATTAGGGAAACGTGTTTGACGACGTCCAAATCCTCTAATTTTAACTGAATAGTTGTCACAGGCCTTAATTGAAGAATAGAACAATTTTCCCCGAAGGATTATTTTTAGCATGCCAAGACACTCTGCAGCACTTGTGCGGACACACGAGATATTAACTTCACTTTTTGTACAATTTAGCCAAGTTGTCAGACTTTTTTTAATTTGATTTGATTTCAACTACTTTATTTTTGCACATGTTAATACATAAAAGTTAGTATTAGGTGGTAACAGTGTTTTTCTGTTTTTAATTTGTTAAAATTGGTTCAATAAATAATAGATCATTATTAGGGAAGCCAAATATACAAGTGGACACCCCAAAAATATGCAAATAAAAAATACTTATAATACATAAATTTATTGATTCACTTAAAACTAAACAGATATTTTGATTTTTCTACATACTGAACTAAACCTGAATATGCATTTATTACACAGAGCATGTTGTCGTTAGTTGTAAAAAGAGCAAACCACTAAATGTTTCTCGAAGTTCTCAATTAAAAAATTTTATTTCCTGCCTCAATATAAAAATTTATAAATGGAAAAACTCCATTCCACACCAACCGATATAATAATGGCGTTTTAAAATTGCTTAATATTACAGAATCAACATCAATTGATTCAGTAAATTTTCACTCTAAAATATTAGCTATTTGGCTAAGGAACCGAAATCCACAGTTTTTTCCCCATCAGATTTTAGAATTTTTGAAAAATTTTGTCACCCATTTTGCCTGCAACATTTTGAAAAGCTGCCTCAGATTATTTTACTAGTTCTACACTTCGGGTTAATGGCAAATTAGATTCCTCCATTTGTGGTATTGTTTTAGAAACAAAGCTATAATTCTGACCACTGTGAGTGCATTTGTTTTTTCTACCTCTTTAGAAGCAATGAGTTAAGATTTTGGCAGAATCTCGTCGCTAAGAACACCAATCAATAAATGGGCAATACAACGTCCTCTTGAATCGGTGGTGTTATTAATACATATTGCTATGGACTTTTCCCCGCAAACATTTTGAAAAGTTATATTATTTATTATCTGTGAATGTATTTTTATTTTGAACTGATATTTAATATTTTTGACTTGCGTAGTTGTAGTACGCCGGTTACTTTGATATTTCCGCAGACACTAATATACTCTGAAGTTAGAAGGTCGTGTTTTTTGAAAAGATAAATTCTTTATGTTTTGTAATTAGCTTCGTGATTTGATTCAATTGTGTTGGTGTTTGATTTCATTACCGATTTATTTATACGAGTTTGTTGATCTCGTAGTTTATTTGGTTGGCTATCTAACTCAGGTGTCTCGAGAAAAAATATATATTCTTTTCATATACGTAAGTAAATTATTTAATAGATATCTATATAATTTAAAAGAGTGTAATACTGTATTTTCTTATGTATATTTATTTTCGTATTGATATTTATCTTAGTTGTTTGAAATAAATAACAAAGAAGGTTTTTAAAGTTTCTAGTTAAAAAAAATCTCTAACTTTAAAATTCTATACGTTGGTTTATCAAGGGCATTTTTTTATGTGGATTGCACATGCGTTTAGAGTTTGTTTCGGGCTGTCATTATTAGTTTGTTTTCTTTGTTTATTGAGGGAGAAATTGAAAAGCATCTTTGGAATTTATTAGTTTTAATTTTGCTCGGTTGTCACTAAGGAAGTTTTTTATTATATGCTACGGTCATTTTCATATAATATTTTTACCTTAATAATATTGTTTAATGTCGCAATATTAGTCTTTATATTTCATAAAGACATTTTTTTTTAAATTTTTTTTTATCTTTGTATTAAAGTTTCATTTTAAGTTTATTGTGTTTTTTATTTAACATTACTTCAAGAAGTTTACAAGTAACTTAAAGCAGTTTAATTAAAACATTTGTTATAACTCTTTTACTAGCGCTATATAAATTTGTAGAAGAGAAAAACCACGTTTTCCAATTGGAACCCTGAGAGAAAAGCAGTCTTAACTGGAATATAAACCGACTGAATATCTAAGCTGGATAGATTGGTTGTGAATTGTGAATAAGCAATATTTAAAATCACAATTCATAGCAATATGTAAAAATATTTGTTCCGAATTTTAGCATTAATTTTTTTAATTACCTCCGAATACAAGGAACTTACGTCGTTTCTTCGTAGTGTTGTTTCACCTGGGATATTGAATTTGCTTTTTGGACATTGGTTGGAAACATTGTGTTAATATGGGTTGTGACACCTCTTCAGATTTCATCTTACCCAATTTAGTAATATGAATAGAAGTTTTCACGTGTTGGTCTATTTGATATTTTTTTATTGCATGGTATCTGCAATGAAAAGAAAAAAAAAAGAGATATCAAATTGAAAAGCAATAATCAATACCTAGATCTAAATTCCTAATAAATAAGTTCAAAATATTAAAAGAAAGCGCCCCGAGTATCCAAATGGTGCTAAATCTGTCAATATACCTAGGATTCCGTATAAATAATTAAGTTAATACTGACGGCAAACCTGAAATGCCTTGTACATTTCCTGTATTTTCATTGTGTGTCCCTCAAAAAGAATGTAACTTGCTTTTAACTTTTTTTTATATCTCAAAAATTAACAGATATCGACCGATTTCGCGCCATACTCTATATTGAATATTTAAAAATTATACTTACAATTTTAAAGCACCCAGAACAGTAGACTTTTCTCATATCTATACGTAGTTCTTTGTATGGTTTAACCCATACTGACGCTTTACTGACTTTGGGAATTTTAGTAATAAAAATAAATAAAATACCACAACACTACAAAACACAAATCGATGTTACCGCTTCAAAAGCACAGTCAAAAATAAAATTCAGAAATCGATTTATTATTTACCTACTTATGTAAATATAGGTACAATAAAACTCCTGTTAACGGTTTAAAACGAGCTATTTTGAATTCTCAGAATTTAAGACAGAGAATACCTATACTCTTATATCTCATAATTTTTTTTTACTTGAGAACTGCAAACATAATAAAATAAATTACTTCCTAATGGAAGATTTATAAAATTGTTTATCTTGAACCCTTGAAAAGCCTGTCATTATGCATAATATACTATTTATTAAGAATATATGCAAATATTTAAAAAATGCATATAATACGCAAAATATGCGCTTTGCATATTTTGACTACATTAATCATTAAATCATTACATATTTCAAGTTTCATCCAAAACTTAAAATATAAAAAAACTATCGAATTTCAAAAAAGTAACTACTTCTATATTTTTGGGTAGTGTATCTTTCAATTTTTCATACGTTGTCTTTTTATTTCAAGGACACCCGGTATAGGTACAAGCATAAAAAAGCATCTACTTCATTATATAATATATAAAAATTGGAAATATTTAATAAACAAAATGCAGTTTTTACAACAAATTTACAATTGTTTGATGTTTACCATTAAAAAAAAATTATTTGAAAGGAAAAACTTAGAAATGAATTTAATCACCCGGCCCCAACAACGACTAGCGTCATTGCGCGAGGTTAGCTGAACAATTTCGTAATTTTTACTAGATTTAATAGACTTCTCTACTACTAGTATCTAATCTAAGGTTCTCATGCTGCTCTCTAGATGGCGCGAGTTGTCGGTTAAAAAATGCTATAGGTCTAGATACTACTGAATTTACTGAACACTCACTGTCTCACTCTATAATAAATTCGATTACGTTCGTTTTGTCACCATATTGTATTCAAGACTCATTTAAGAGTTCCTTAGAAGCAGAAAATAAAGTAATATAAATATATTTACCAAATGAATGTTTAACACCATTAAATTACAAAATTATAGATAAAGGACACAATATTAAAATTTCATATATACAATAACTTCAAAAATGGTTCCATGTAGACATAATGAGTGTGTTCAAGGATCTTGTATATTTATGAGGTTTCCATGTCGAACTGTAGGATTTCATCCATCGAATTTTATTATACCCGACCTCTTTGCATTTAAAAGAATCTAAAGTGTATGCTAATATAGGTTAAGTTTGTAACCTGATTTATGTGGAGGCGACGCACGTAAATATGTTATTTAAGGGAGACCCGGTGAGATAACGGTAAAACTTACTTTAACCATATTTTATGCTAACCTACTTTACGTTAAAACTGAATTTGAGAAATACTTTTTTTTCAGAGTATGTTAATGTTCCTTATAATGAATTCCATTTCAAATACTTAACTACATTATTCGACACGATTTATTAAATAAAAGAGCTTGGTGAAATTCTGTTTGAGCAACTGAATAAATTTGTATGTCGTAGGTAAAATACGAGATGCGATAATTTAATTCCCGAAATACGAGGGATACGAGGAATATCTGACGCAAACGTGACTTTTCAATGAAAAACTATTGTTTGATACCAAATACGGCTTTCAACTCTTGACACTTATGCCCCTTTTCTTCGCCTCTAAATAAAGTCCTTGATAACTATCCTGAAGATAAAAATATATTTAAAATTCTTTACCAAGAGTTATAGTTCCTTATCCAGTAGATAATTATATCGGGTGTCCGTTTAATACTGAAGCCAGTGATGCCAGATCAGGGAATTCTTCCCTAGTTCTAGGGATTTTTTTGTCAAATCGGGAAAAAAGGAATATTTGGATTTATCTAGGAAATTTTTGAGAAAGACTTAAAAAGAAACCAATTGCATTACAAAAGCCAAGAAACGAATTACCACTCTGTAGTAATATACTAATTACTTGAATAAAATAAAATTAAAAAACCCCTAACCACAATAGAATTTAATGATTCTAAATACGTATTTCTACAACCACGTTGTCATCTTCAGTAGAAAAAACAGTGTAACACTTGAACGCACAAAAACACTCACAGAAGGATTGTTCTGAACGTCTTCTAGTTTAACACACAGTGTCTTCTAGTTTAACACTGTGTGTTAAACTAGAAGACGTTCAGAACAATCCTTCTGTGAGTGTTTTTGTGCGTTCAAGTGTTACACTGTTTTTTTTCTACTGAAGATGACAACGTGGTTGTAGAAATACGTATTTAGAATCATTAAATTCTATTGTGGTAAGGTTTTTTTAATTTTATTTTATTATTTATTTTTTTATATACACTTGAACGCACAAAAACACTCACAGAAGGATTGTTCTGAACGTCTTCTAGTTTAACACCAGTGTCTTCTAGTTTAACACTATGTGTTAAACTAGAAGACGTTCAGAACAATCCTTCTGTAAGTGTTTTTGTGCGTTCAAGTGTTACACTGTTTTTTCTACTGAAGATGACAACGTGGTTGTAGAAATACGTATTTAGAATCATTAAATTCTATTGTGGTAAGGGTTTTTTAATTTTATTTGATTCACTTATAAGCCACAGTCTCCGATTTCTTAGTTACTAATTACTTTTCTAATAGTTTGTATATTATAAATTCTTTCTTTTTATATTTAATACTATTTAATATTTAGTGCCATCTTCTGGCTAGTTATATAACATATAAACAAAGAATCGGTAACAAGGAGTTAAAAAAATCGTGAATCTTTTGTTTAAAAGTAGGCACTCCAAGAAAAATCCTAATATTTTTTATTTTTATTTTTGAATCAAAATTATCCAAAATATGTATATAAACGTGGAGATTCATTATAAATACATAAATATTTTCATGAAATACTTACTATGTTTTCAACTAGTTACATACTTTCCTTAATATAATCATAACTATTCTGAATCGACGACAATGGGAAAATGTTTCCCTCAGGACACGGAGAATTGCTTCATTTGGTTGGTAGTTGTATAAGAAAGACAAAAATATTAAGGGGATTTTTTTTTAATAAAATAATGGGGCAAGCACATAATACCGTTCAGTATAGACGTCGAAGCATGAGTTCGGAAACATCCGACGATGAGTTATTGTAAGTTTAAACTAATTTTTTATTTTTATTTATTTACACAAAATTATGTCGACATCAATCTTCTACTTCGCGCGCTATTACTCCTGTATAAAAGAAAGAAGAATTCTACAGGAAACACCTAGACAACATGTATACTCTTAGAAATTCAAAATGAAATAGCTTGGAGATCTTTACTTTAGGGGTTAGCTACAGGAACATCATAAAGACAAGTTCCTATGCAAGTGCCAGGCAGGTAATGTTGAGCTGAAGTGCGGAAAATCAGATTTAGAAAAGCATGCAGCAACCGCAAAACATAGGAGGAATATTGACAAAAAAAATTTTGAAGCAAGAAATGTAAATAATAAAAGCTAACGGCAATCGACAATAACTATAATTCCCAGTGTCGCAAATACAAAGCAACGAAATTTGCAAAATTTGACAAACGTCAGCTTCAATATTAAACGGACACCCGATATCATGGATAATGCAATCGTTTAAAATGGCATTAATGTCCAACCAATTGAATTTTGTTTGGCTAGGAGGTATCGAGGTGTGGTAATTTAATTCCCGGAATGACGCTGCTGTAATGGAGTCATCTATTTTAGATGACTCCATTACAGCAGCGTCGAAAATGAAAACGGCATGTAATAGTTCACAATCTCACCACTAGATACCGGTCAAATGAAGAAAAACAGGGACGCTAGCGCGTCCGTGTCCCTGTCCCCCAGTCGCAGGGGGTATTCTGTTAAATACGAAATTTTGCGCTATCTCAGTTTCATATGGCGCACCAAATATAGTATTGGTGCCAAGTCTTTATAGTCTCTTTATCTAAAAGGATCATAATCAAATATCAAAGAAGGGTTTGGTATGAAGAATGAAATAGCTGTAGCGTTATTTTCGCCAAAAGGTCTTTGTTGCTCATATTCTTAAAAAATCTATGAATAAAAATGGTTAACTATAAGAGTATGTGACATAGCAACAGAGCACGGTACCGAGGATATAATAAAAATGCAAGTCATAATAACATAGTGTTTACAATTATTTTTGAAGAGAAAAATGTTTTTGGTAATTATGGTTATTATTATTAATTGTAATAATAATTAATTTTAATATTTTGCATAAAAGTTTACTTTTATAATGACTTTGCCAAGTATGCACAAATATAAATGTAAAATTCTAGATTGCGAAAATCAATATTATTCCTGATTCGAGTAATCAAAATAAACATTTCTTCACTCTCCATTCTGATGATGGTAGAAAACAGGTATGGTTGAACTCTATTAAAAGTTTCTTAGGTATTGCTGTTTCACGAATTCAAAACAAACATATGTTTGCGAGAATCATTTTGAACAACATCTAAATAATTTAGTGTGTTCTCATTCCATCGGTTTCAATTGTGAGGAGAATAGTGGGCATATTTTAGCTAATCTGCAATCATTTATGTCTTCTATTAAGCCTAAAAGTGCTAAGATTAGTACATTGGATACGAATAAATTAGAAGATTCTTCTCTAAGTATTCCGATTAATGATGGGAATGATTTTAATTATCAAGCTGTCACATATGTATGTGGATTCTTCCTAAAAGAACTTAATTTACCCGATTGTGAGGTTTGTAAATTTTCTTTATTTTCTACTAAGCAAATAATCTTCTTTATTCCACTCTTAGCTTGGTACTATATTTGAATACCATTTACGATAAGATGGTTGTGTCGTTAAAATATTTTGGCCATGTAATCTCTATTCACAAGAAAATGTTGGTAACTTTGCAGAAGGTTAGTTTTTCATGGTATACTTGCGTTAAATCCAATCATCAAATTTTAGTTCAAAAGCAGTTGTTAAATATATTTATGAGTTTAATTATTAGGAAATTTCATGATGACATTTGTCGGTCTTTTAATAATAGATCTCTGAATTGAAACTCGAGAAAAATTAGACGGCTGATGCATTTATAGCAGATAAATTAAGTTCTTGGTACGTTAGCAAGTTTAGGGTTTTCTAATCTTTTGCGCATATGAAGAATTGTCCTGATTTTATATTGCTGTGTATTAGAATTTCTGTTTATTTATTGTTATGAGTATATAGTTTATTTTGTTTTATTGCAAGAATATTGCATTTTTTATATATTTGTTGAATTTTAAATATTTATTTTTCTTACACATAGAGTTTAAATTTATTTTTTAACAGAATTAATTTTTATTTATACATGTCTGTGATTTCTATATTTATAGATATATCGCACTGATGAGATCAAAAAAGATCGAAATATGATTTACAGCATATTTAGAACAAAAACATTATAGTAATTTAAAAATGCCGCCATCGCGGTTGTTTACGAATTTAGTACTACCATATCAACACCAGAGGCGCTAGCGTAAGGGTCTAATTTTTAACATGGAATGTAGCACCCTTATATGTTCCTTAGTCAGCCGTAACGGAGCAACGAGTAAATTTTAGAGCAAATTAGGTAAAACTGCAACGTAAACTTACCGAAATGTTGAAATCTGTTACGGTGATAACACCTTAAGTCATACTATTGTGATTGAGTAGTTTAAGTGATTTAAGCATTGACTTGACAGTGCGCAAGATGACGTTCGAACTGGACGTCCGTCGGTCTGTCGAAATGTAGATGCTATCGCAAAAGTGCATGAACTTATTTATTTATTTAGCGCATGACTAACTAGGATTGAAAATATACATCTAAAAGCATAAATTTTAAAATTAATGCATTTGATTCTGTCCAACGCGGAGTAAGTGGCTTCAAAGAAGTCACTCATCTCACCTCCATATGCTGTAAGGGGGCACTCAGTTGTAATATCGTGAATAGTCTGGCGAGGCTCTCCGCATTCGCAAGTTAGTGCTCAGACAGTCCCCATTTATAGAATGAGTTACGACAAATCTTGTGGGATGTTCTTCTTCTATTGAGTGTCTTCCACTCATGGCGAGGCAACTTCATTCCTGGTAAGGATAAGGTAGCATCAATGATATGGGGCGCTTGAGTGTGTTTCAAAGCTTCGCAATACTCTGTCCATCTATGACTTGGGTTGAAATCTTCTGCTATAAGTTATTCTGCTAACAGTAGCTGAGGAGATCTAGACTTTAGTCCCAACATGTCGGTCTCGACAGGCCGGTATCAGGCAAATCCTGATACTTGTGGTGGCTTTAATATTTTCTTCCACTTAGTCAGTTTTATACTAATGGGAGAACTCTTTAATGCAGACATGCCCTGCCCTTATAAAATTCGAACAAACTGATTATTGGAGTTTTTACAAATTTGTTTTTGTACTAACTACCATACTTAATAGCTATGTACGATCACACTGCTTTATGTAACTAACACATCATTGTGCACAATTTCATTAGAAAAATTTGGTTTTTCGGGAAAACTGCTAATTCCAGCTAAGTTTCTAGACACGCATGACTCTCCGATATTTAATTTAACTCGAAAATTATAGACATTACTCAATTAAAATAATTGTATGCAAAGAATGCCTCCTCTTTCTCGTGAAGACAATAACTTCTCAACCAATGGTGATACAAGCTCTGATAATGTGCATTAAGTTAAAACTAATTTTTGTCGTACTTCTCCGTTGTCTGTATAGTCTGAGTGTAGAATTATTTCCTGTATTTTTATTAATTTTTATTTATTCTGAAAATCTACAGTAACTACATTATGAAGAACATATTCATATATTTTTTTCAGAAATATACGAGAGCGATTCGTAAAGTAAGTTTCCGCCTAGTAAGCAGAAAAGTGGGGATATCGACACGATTGCAGCGCTGCGGTATAGTTTCGTTACCTGTGAGTCCGGTAGTGGTAGTGAGAGAATCGTTCGGACATTCTTTCGTGCTATTTTGGTCGCTTAAAATGGCTGCTGCAATAGAAAATCCCGCCGACTGTGAATTGCGTGCAGCTATCCGATTACTGTGTCCAAAGAACATCCAAGCTGCTGAGATTAATAGTGAACTTTGCTCTGTTTATGGTGAAAATGTCATGAGTGACAGTATAGTTAGAAGTTGATGCCGTATATTTCGAGAAGGACGAACTAATCTCCATAATGAAGAACGCAGTGGAAGAGCAACTGTCGTGACGAACGAATTTGTGGGTAATGTTGAAGAAAAAAATTGTGAAAGACGGCGATTCACGATGACAAAACTGAGTGCCTTCTTCCCTAAAATTTCACGTACAGTTTCGTATGAGGTTGTTACCGAATACTTCTGTTACCACAAGTTTTGTTCGCGATGGGTGCTAAAACTTCTTACCGAAGACCATAAAACAAAGAGAATGGAATAAGAACTAACTTTTCTGACACATTACGATGTTGAAAGTGAAGATTTCCTCAGGCATATTGTAACAGGTGATGAGACTTAGGTCGCCTATGTCAATTGAAACGAAAAAACAGTCAATGCAGTGGGATCACTCTATCTCGCTTATGAGGAAACCTTTACAGGTCTCCAATTAAAAAGCTGGTTCAATGGGTTTTATTTATGAAACCCAAATATAGAAAATTTTCGTATTAAACATATATATTTCATCATCCCATTTTCATAATAACATCTCGTCCTATGTTTTGAAACCAGAACTCAAATATATTAACAATTGCGGTAGACATTTTTCAGAAGGATTTTTTCTGAATTGGCTTAAAACTTATTCTAAAATAAGATTTTGTACAGTTTATTTGTGCGGATATAGAATTCAAACATAAATATTTCCAATTTTATAAAATATTTACCATTCATTTTCGATTGTAAACCACTGCGCTTTTATTCATTCAAATTGTAAAGGCTGTCTTTAAATTCTAAGAAAGCGATATCCTTTAAATTTGCATATCTATTTATTACCTGGAATTACTAATAATCGGCATCTTTTTCCAAATGCATTTGTTGCCTAGGGTTATTAGTGAACGATTTCAATAGACCCTTTATATACCTCCCATTGTTAATTAGATATGTATAATAGGCTCACAATTCCTAAATATGTATGTACCATAAAATTCATTAGTAAACAAAGGCTTTATTTTGGATTTTCATTGTTAAGATATCCTTTCTTAGATATGAATAATAAATTTTATTACTCTAACAATAGATCAGCCGGAAATGCATTCTTAGGTTTATGACACCCACTAATACTCAATTAGTAATGACATTTTATTATCTTTTAGTTAAGATCTTAAGATTAGATCTTAAATACATTATCGTAAACCTTGGGTATTGTTGCATGTAGGCACAACTTCCCCGAAGTAATAACCCAAAATTTCCCCGTTGTAACGTCAAACAATATACTACTCAACCAATACGCTTTTAATATGTAATAGGGGTAGTGGTATATTTTTACCTACTTGTAAAACATAACAGAATGGAACAATGTCATTCAGAGTCTCATACCAGTAGCAAGAGATTCAATAGTATGAACTCAAACGCAGTATCAACATCAGTATAAGACACACAGTCTTCTTCGTAACATCATAAAAATCATTTTTTAACAAGAGACACCTGTCTCAACAGTAGTTTATCTTAGTATAAACCGTTGTATAAGTGTATATAGTGTAAATAAATATATTTAAAGGAAATTACATTTATTGATTCAACAAACAGTCACCGAAGATTTTAAAAGTAAAGTGTATATAACCTTACAATCTGTGCACGGTGAAGCAACAACAGGGTCGTGATTCTAGTAAGTGGAGTTGAACATCACCGCCAGAAAGCAGAATCAACCATAACATTGCTACAACATTCCCAAAATACACTGACAACCCACATAGCAACGTTGGCATTCTGTGTTTCTCATATCAACATCAAATTATAAATTGTAAAAGCCTAAGATTTAACGCATAAAACTTTTTGTTACTTCTAATAATATAGCAGTAATTCAAATTATTGTGATGTTAGTCATGCGACGTTATGTCAGCCGATGACCTAAACAATGACGTCAGCGGCAGATGCCTCTAGAAGGCGAAGAATCGCAAAAACCCGAAGACTATAAAAACGCTCAAGGGAAAGGATGATTCATTCAAGCCGCAATAATCGTGAACTTACTATTGTAGACATAAATGTATATATATATATATATATATATAATAACTTCGTGACCTTGGTATGATATGGTAAACCTAATCAGTAGGCGATTAAAGGTCTGTATATTACTTCAAAATATATGTATTTAAAAAACTCTACATGTTTCGGCTGTATACGCCTTTTTCAAGAGAATACAAAATATGAATCTCATATTCTTCCTTCGTGGTACTCCTTATTCATATTTTGTATTCTCTTGAAAAAGGCGTATACAGCCGAAACATGTAGAGTTTTTTAAATACATATATTTTGAAGTAATATACAGACCTTTAATCGCCTACTGATTAGGTTTACTATATATATATATATATATATATATATGGTAAACCTAATCAGTAGGCGATTAAAGGTCTGTATATTACTTCAAAATATATGTATTTAAAAAACTCTACATGTTTCGGCTGTGTACGCCTTTATCAAGAGAATACAAAATATGAATGACAGGATATAAAATGGATTATATCCTGTCATTCATATTTTGTATTCTCTTGATAAAGGCGTACACAGCCGAAACATGTAGAGTTTTTTAAATACATATATTTTGAAGTAATGTACAGACCTTTAATCGCCTACTGATTAGGTTTACAATATCATACCAAGGTCACGAAGTTATTATATATATATATATATATATATATATATATATATATATATATATGAATATAAACACTGTATTTATTGTTAGTTATTATTTAATGTACTTTTTATTAATACAAGTGTCCCGTGTCGTTATGTTCAAATTCTAGGAGTGTAAAGTAAACTTCATTTCAAGTAACAAAAACGCAAAACTTGTATATCCATTTTTATTTGTTTCAAAGTTATAGATCTATGAATGTAATTGTCAGATCATGAAAAAAAATGTAATCCTAAAGTCAATAAAGACTGATTTTATTTAAGAAAGTTCAATTTATAATATTTTTGAAATGTCCACCTCCTTGTTGAATGCAGGCTTGTGCCCGTAAGCCAACAGAAGAAGTACTTATCCGAATTTCATACTTGTTTTGTCGGATTTGCTCGGCAGCCAGGTGAATACGATCCAACAACTCTTCTCTTGTGTTCGAAACTTGCGCGTAGACTAAATTTTTCATGTACCCTCATAAATAAAAGTCAAGGGAATTAAGATCGGGTGATCTGGGTGGCCATGCAACAGGACCACCTCGACCAATCCATTGTAATTGTCGGCATTTATCCTCCAAGGAAGAACGACAGGACCAATCAACAAGTCATCGATTAGGGCCGCCCAAACGTTAATAGAAAATTCATGTTGAAATTTAGATGGGCGTATAGTTTTGGGATTTTCTCATGACCACCTGCGCAGGTTTCTTAGATTTGCAACACCACTTCTTGTGCACGTAGATTCATCTGTCTAGAGGACTGTTCTGCAAAAATTAAAGTGAAGCCTTAATATCCAGGTAGAACAAACTAGACGAGCAGAGTGGTCAGTATCAAGCAAACTGTGTCCCCTGCGATAGTGATGTGAATATAAGCCCTCACGTTTTAAAATTCGCAAAAACTGTCGTTCGTGGTACTCCTAGTTGTCTAGCGATTGACGTACACTGAGAGTTGGATCCTTTGTAACAATAGCTATTGTTTCTTCCTCTAAGTTTGCTGGCACATTTACTCCTCGGTCGAAAAGATAATCACGCAGTCCGCATTCCCGAAATTGTCTGTGTACTTCCAGAAACGTTCTGTAATGAGGAATTCGCCTATGGGAAACCGGGAAACCGATGTCAGTATTCAATAACTGCTTGACGTGCACTGCCGTTACAGTAGCCATACACAAAATGCATGTCCGCATACTCTTGAGAAGAAAATCGGTAAGGCATTTTGAATAAAGAAAACGTGTCCACTCACTAATAAGCTGTTGTATGAACTGAAACATAATGTAATCCTTTATTAAAAAATGCAATGTTAACAGTCATCTGAACATTTGTTTATTGCATGGTTCAGCACTTACGAAATAAGTAAGAACCTTCTTTATCATAAATCAATTTCCAGTACTCTTTTTTGTAGATCTCCAAGAAATTACTGTATGCACTACAACACGTGTTTATTTATTTTAGGATAACATTTTATACTGCGACGTTAACAATTACAGGCCTGTTATTGAACCGTATAACATTTTTTTTAATAAAATCAGTTGGTATTGACTTTAGGATTACATTTTTTTTCCTGATCTGACAATCACATTCATAAATCTGTAACTTTGAAACAAATAAAAATGGATATACAAGTTTTGCGTTTTTGTTACTTGAAATGAAGTCTACTTTACACTCCTAAAATTTTAACAAAACGATACGGGACACATTGTATAGTTCTCCTTGATTATCGATTTATCACATTATTTAGTTAATAAAACAAAATTACGTTAATACTATGTTTCCTGCTCATATTATTCAAATTATCGTTCATATATTAAACCGACAATAGACGCGATAAGATTTATTGCGCAATAAACTAAAATAACCAACTGACAGATTGCCCAATTTAATATTTATTAATTTATGTCTCTAATGCATATATAATAATAATAATAAAATATAAACAACAGAGAGAAATAATTTACTGGCATAAAACTTCGATTGATGGAAGTAAATTTTTTATAATTTTTACAAAATTATGTTATTTTGTATATAGAAGTACAAATGTACAAATGTAATACAAATGTTTGAAGTGTAACAATTTCATTCCTAAAAGTTTATGTAAGTTTATGCGAAACGGTACATTTGATTTCTTCAAATTGCTCCACTAGTGCACTAACTTAAATGGCGTGCTCATTTCTGAAATTAGGTCTGAAATTCATTTTCTGTAATACTGTACATAATATTTTGTAACAAACCTAATTGAGAATGTGAAACGACAGATCATTTTTAAATTCTTCATTACTTTAGTTAGAAAATCTTCATTCTTTCAGCAAATTTTAGAAATAGCCAGAAATCTCAGATAATAGCCCTCACAAGTCAGCTCTCAGTCTAGAAAGTCTGGTAAGAGAATATAATAAAAGATTATCGAATCTCCACCTCCAGGTATACAGTGACCTGTCTGATACCGGCCTATCGAAATTGAAGTCTAGATCTCATACATTACTGCTAGCAGAACAACTTATAGCAGAAAATTTTAACCCAAATGATAGATGAAGAGAGTATTGGAAAACATTGAAACCTGCTCAAGCAGCTCATATAATTGATCCTACTGTATCCTTAACCAGTAATAGAGCTGTTTCGCCATGAATGGAAGACACTCAATAGAATAAGAACGTCCCACGACATTTGTCGTGATTTGTTATATAAGTGAGAACTCGCCAGACTATTCACCATATTACAGCTGAGTGTCACCTTACAACATATAGAGGTGAAATAAATGACTTCTTTGAAGCCACTGAAATGGACTCGATTTTAAAATCTAACTTTGTTCTGTATAGATGTATATTCTCAAGCCATGTTAGCCATACGCTAAATAAATAAATATTCATTCAAATTAGTGAAAGTACAATGTTTATGTTAATTTGCCTACTTACATTAAATGTTATTCTGTTAAAACAACACTTGCAGCACTGCATATTCCATATTAAAATTAAGATAGGGGTAGTAAAATAATTTACTATAGGCAATAGTGCATGTTTCCAGTCTGCATTCTAAACTAAATATGTGTAATATCTTTATGACAATACGCACATTTTACTGTTTATTCTCTAATTTCTTTTACGTACATCTTTTTGATATTACTCTCAAATTCTTAGAAATAATTATAAATAATATACACATATACATATACACATACAAAAAGTAAAAATTCCATAAACGATATAATCGATATAAATAATCTTTCAACAATTATATAGAAGGGCTGGTCCCTTTTATCCGCTACTGACCCATTTATAAACCAGAACAATTATTTATTTCACGTCGTATTATAACCTGCTACGTATAGACTAACGCTAGAAACTTACGAGTCTGAACCTGTTAAAGCTGCCTACAGGCCCGAGGTCAAAAGAGCCCATAGTTGAAGATACTGGTTTCTCACACCATGTGGCATATAATATAATTACAGCCGAAATGAGCATGAAAAAATTGTCTGCAAGATGGGTACCACAATTGTTAACAGATGCATACAAGCAAACTCGAAATGAGATTTGCGGTATTCTTTTAACGCGGTATAGATACGACAAAGAAAATTTTCTTACAAGATTAGTGAGAATGGATGAGACCTGAGTCCATCATTATGGTGTAGAGACCAAAATACAGAGTAAGGAATGAACACATCGAGGTTCACCACCGCCGAAAAAATTTAAGATGCAACCTTCAGCAAAGAAGGTCATGCTATCCATATTTTTGGATGCTGAAGTTATAATTTTAGTAGATTTCCTGCGGAAGGAATCTTGCAGATGCTTATTATGCCAATTTAATTCGAAAATTACGTGACTTAATAAAAGAAAAGCGACTGGAGAAGTTGCGTAAAGGTGTTCTCTTGCATCAGAATAACGCACCCAGTAACAGATCCGCCATTGCAGCAGCTGCAATAGCTCACACAGGCTTCGAATTAGTTAAGCATCTATCATATTCACCAAATTTGGCGAATATACTGAATATAAGCCCCAGCAATTACTGACTGTTTCCAAAACTTATAGAACACTTGCGTGGTAAACGATTTTCGTCAGATTATGATAAATCAGTTGTTTGCAGAGGTTGAACAATCTTTTTTCGCAAAGCATTAGAAACGCTAAAAGATCGATGGGAAAAATTTGTTAACCTTAATGGAGACTAAGTTGAAATTAAAAGTAAGATATTTGCCAATTTTTTATTGTGAGCAAAGAGATCCAGCCTGTATAATTGCAAGTAGTTTCTGTCTCTGTTACCAAGCTATTAGTAAGCACTACTTGTGTCTAGTCTATTCCTGGTAGTAAATTGTTCAAATATTTCGTTTTTGGCTTTTATACGTTACTGTTTTCACAGAAAATTTTTTTTTTTTCTTTATCATTTAATGCTATTCATTTTAATCTCAGCTATATAATATTGAATAAAGTATGTATGCAAAATGTATAAGATGAAATTAGTTCTCTACAGTATATGCAGCTTCTTTCTAATTTTTGAACGGGATACATAAAAGACGATACAGAAAATGACAAAATTCTCCATTCTATTCGCTTATTAAATTTATTATCCTCGCTTTATCATTATAAAATATGTATATCAATATTGTTAAAATCCAGTATAAACTCTATATATGCTTTTTGGATTTATTTATTCATTATAATAAAATCGCACATCTTATATAAAATTTTATTTTTGTTAAACAAATACATTTACATGCGTGCAACGTCAGATAAAAGAGTAGTAGCAGAGATTATCCTCAATTAAGGCTATACAAAATAAAGAACATTGTAATATTATAGTTTAAAATAATATTGGTGACTAGAAGTATACCATTTTCTACTTATTTCAAAAAAAATACACATTTATTAAATTAATACGAGGGATAACACTAAAATTCGCGGAATCAAGTACTCCTTGAATTGCCAGCATTCCACAATTATCATATTTTAAATATTTTAAATACATTTTGTGAAACAAATATACCAAGTGTTTTATTTAGTAAATTATTAATCATGTTTCACCAAGAGCCAACCGTGAATTCTATACATTATATTATCATATTCGTAAAATTTCACATTTTTAACATATAATTCAGTTGACAGTTCGATTTAAAACCGAACAGTTTTGTCTCAACAGAATTTAACAAAGTAACAGTTGTGTCGAAAATGGAAAATTTTGAATCGTGATGATTTTTTACGATTTTCGGTACGGTTTGACACCAAAGCAATGTGTGGAAAAGCTTAGTTCGGTATTTGGGATGAAGCACAATCAAAAACTATGGTTTACAAATAGTTTGCAGAATTCAAGCGTGGAAGATCAACGTTTGGTGACGATCTTCGTGAAGGGCGTTCATACACCTCTGTGCGAAAAATATCGATGCTATGCGTGAAATGATTTTATCAGATCGATATGTGACATACAGTGAGATAGAGGCGTCCTTAGGTATTGCGGCGAAACAAATACATAGGCACGATCATTTACATGTCAGAAAGCTTTCCAGTCGTTAGATCCCTCAAAATTTAAAAGATGAGCAGAAACAGGCACGTGTCAAGTGGTGCAAGGAAATGTTAAAATAATTTGATTGTGGTCGTTCAAATTCTGTATATAACATTGTAACAGGTAACGAATCCTGGATATATTCATATGAGCCTCAAACTAAACAGCAATCGACTGTATGGATGTTTCAAAATGAACCTAAATCAACAAAAGTGGTGCAGTCACGAAGCGTTGCGAAAAGAACGATTGCTTGTTTCTTCGGAAAAACGGGTCATGTTGCAACTGTTGCATTAGAGGATCGACGAACAGTTAATGCAGACTGATATACGTCAATTCGCTTGCCGGAAGTTATTGATGAAGTCAGAAAAAACAACATAAACCGACGAATCATAGTTCATCATGACAATGCAAGCGCTCACACAGCACGACAAACTGTCGAGTTTTTGACCAACAGGAACATCGAATTAATGACTCATTGCCCATATTCGCCCGATTTAGCGCCCAATGACTTCTTCTTGTTCTGAAACATCCGAAATGCGTGGAAAGCGGTTTTCATCGCCTGAAGAGGCTGTTGAAGAATTTAAATCACTGGTTTTGGAGATACCTCGCTCAGAATGGAAAAAGTGTTTTGAAGATTGGTTTTATGGGATGCAAAAGTGTGTACATCTTAAAGGGGAGTATTTTGAGAAATAGTAAAGCGATTTGTTTTATTTCACAATTTTTCGCGAATTTTAGCGGTGGCCCTCGTATAACTACCACTGCCAATTTATTTAATTTGTAGATGTAATCCCAGCATGGGGTCTATTGTCTAATTAACTGATAACGGTGTCCTGTTTGATTAAAGGATTCTGTTCGTAATACGAAATGTAACCTGCCTTCAAAAACTTCCACATTTAAAATGGCTATACTTTTTTTTTATCGTTGGTGACAGTGCACGTAATCTGTCACCACATATAATTGTGATAGTTTGGTTATGTCATATAAATGTATGTAATAATTATTAATTTAGTTTTCAAAAAGCTTTTATTACGATAGTCAAAATTAAAACAAAATAATACTAAACCAGGAGTTTGAAACGTTGACCATTATTTTGAAGTCAAAGCTTAAATCTATGGCTTCATGCCTTCAGTCATTTGTTAGAATTTCTTGGGTTATGCCAGTACAAGAATTCACAATAGCATTCCGAAGCTCTTCGATTGTGTGATGTATGGTCTTGAAAATGGTATTCTTTAAATATGGAAAATAAAATAGTCTAAAATTGTCAAATCTGGAGATCTTGGAAGAAAATTAATAACTCTTGTATCGAAAAATTCTTGCAGAAAAGCTTTCTTGCAGAAAAGCTATATATATCCTGCCGTAAGTTCATCATCATGAAGTTCATTAATAAACGACTCTAATATTTCATTTCGATATTTAAAAAATATAGGCCCAATAATTCGTATTTCTGAAACTACTAGCTAAACGTCTATTTTTTGTGGATGTAGCTTAGTTTCCACAAATTCATGAGGGTTTTCTGCAGACCAAATTCTCATATTTTGCTCGTTTAAATATTCTGAATAATGGAACCAAACCTCATCCGAAAGAAACATTTGTCGAGAATGTCATTATTATTTATGTTATTCAAAAACCTTACTGTGTTCTCGTAACAATGGCAAGTAATCATCTTAACTAGTTTACCATTGAAAAAATTAAACTCATCTGTCCGGGGATAGGGTACGTTTCGCCGGCAATGTTTCGCCGGTAACGTTTCGCCGGGAATTTTTCGCCGGTAACGTTTCGCCAGCAGTGCATTTATGAAATAACTCATTTCCACACAAGTATTTTATTTGAAAATATCTTAGAAAATATATTATGTACAAAAGTGTTATAAAAAACTGTATTTTAGATCATTTCAAAATTGTGAGCTAACCCTCGCAAAAAATCTAATATATTTCTGTTATTAAAATCTTCTACAATTGTGAGAATCTGTCGGTCTGTCCTAATATAAACGTCTTTTTTTTTATTGGGTTCATTTCCAGCAACTAACTTTTCGTAGAAAAGTCCCTATTTTTTTGAATCTTCTTCAGTTCCGAAATGAATTTCCAAATTGTGGGGTGCTGCGAGCCCAGTTGTGCTTGAATTCTTCTATGCGCAGCCTCTACTATATTTTTAGTTTTCTAAAAAACACATCTTTTATTATTTTTAATAATTTTGGTTACATTATTTTACCTCTATTGCATTCAAAACCCGGTTATGCAAGTTCCAAGTTTCTGGTGGAAAATTTGGAATACGTCTACCATTTCCCCTCCTATTGCGAACTCCCAAATAATTTGTTTCAAACCAGTTTGCAACAGGCAATAACGCTTCTTCCAGATGATCATAGAGTAAGTCGAATGAATCACTTAGATTTGGAACAGGCACAAAAGCCAATGCAGTGATCATTCTAGCTTGTAACGCAAAATCTCCATTATTTCGATATTCTCTAAAAATAAAATAGTTAAATTTTTTTTTGTTTTTGTAAAGTTACTACAAACCTTGTTAAGTGTTCTTGTCCAATAACTTTTTTCAAATTTTTCACAGGGTGGAAAAAGCATCCATCAATAGACATTCCTGGAAATATTGCACGGAAAGCATTGTGTATTGCAAGCTTAAAATCGACTGACACTCTTGATGGATTTAATAAAGGCTCTAACTCGATCAGCATTTGGAGCATTTTTTCATAAGTTCTCTGTCTTTTATCTGGTAAAAGTATATACACGCAAGGTGGATGCCTCCATACTTTTCACCCATTATAACAAACACCTGGGCAAATAACGTCGGTGCATCAACTTGATGATGTTTTTAAAATGTCAATTCCTCGGCGTCTCCCAAATATTAATAAGCGTGGTAATTCTGGGTAATTGTCTGCTAGTAAAAAACGTTCTGTTGTGTTGCCACCGTCTGTGGAGTACTCTTTATATTCTTGAGGAATTTCTAGTTCTTCCAAAGAATTAGGTGCAACGGGGGCATGATTGATTACCTTCCGTGCTCTTTTTATTTGCATCTTTAAACTTCGATCAGATGGGCAAATTCCAGTTGCAGAAATGGTAAGTGTTTGTTGACAGTTATTTATGATCACATTATCAGTTTCTTGGCTTTCAACAGCTCTCTTTTTAAGGGATGTAACCATTTTGGACACCTAAATTTATAAAATAAAGATGAATTAAATTATCTAGTTAAGATTTCATGATAAATCACTTATTTAAAAATGAAAGGATTTTACAAGTAACTAATAAATTAAAACATATTATATTTACCTCTACTTTGGCGGCTGAAGCATCATGTACGTGATGTCCAACTTTTTTAATTATTTAATTAATTAATGATTAAGTGCACTCTCGCTTAACATTTCATATCTCTTCGTCGGCAACGAAAATATTGTTTTTCACCATTTGCACTCAAAGAATCAAAAATATACATAAAACCGTCTTCGCTAAAAATTCGGCCACTTCTTTTAGTCTCCATGACTGGCACTGCACTAAACTTGATGCAAAAGGTAACTAATAATTTTAGAAAAATTCTGCACTTAATGTAGGCGTTAGTAGGCGTGACTTACATTATATGCCCTCTAATACCATTTGTTGGATATCCCCATTTGTTGGATATTCCCATTTGTTTATCGGTTAATCCGACAATCCTTCAAAGTAGAATAGAAAGTTTCTCAACTTTAATCTGATTTTGGGTTTGCAATTCGTTCTACCTAGTAAGATTACTGGGAAAAAGACATTAACATTGTTATACAAGCTCAATTATACCTATTTATCCACCTTAACTCTGCTTGATGGTTTTTTTTTCTGTCGTTTCTTTCTGTTGTCTTAATTTGTGGGCACAATATCTGTAGAAGAGACAACTAAAGGAACCCACCGGCGTGAGGTCGGCGAATCGTGCTACCGGCGAAACATTCCCGGCGAAACATTACAGGCGAAACGTTACCGGCGAAACGTTGCCGGCGAAACGTAAAGAAACGGTTTCCTCTGTCCGGATCTTTGTTTACAACATGCTTTTAGAGCATGAAATATTTTTCGAAATAAATCATATTCAGTGGCAAATTTGAAGGATGAACCAGTAAACTAATTTCATTTATATCAGCGAGGCTGAAAAATCAACGTACTTTGTTGACATTACGGAATTGTGGAAAGTAAAATTGGATTTTAAATATAAAATCTTAATTGCTTTGAATGTTTTGGCAAATACAAAATATGCACAACGCATCAAAACATTATTCACATTTCTATTAGATGACGATGTAGTAAAAAGAATGTAAGAAAAATAATCAAAATTCAATTTGTAAGAGATATTTTTGACAATTTATAGTCCCCACAATAAAAATCTCATAAACAAGTTAATCTAGGAATATGATGTTTAATACTTTCAATTACACCTATCAAATAAACTATGGTTTACATTTGCGAGCACTCAAGCCTATGTAAACGCTTTTCGATAATAACGGACACATTGTAAAACTATACGCATACATATACTCCACATGCCCCACATTTAGTGATAAACACCGGTATTTTTATCTCTTTACTATAAACTCTGTATTATCTAATATAAATATACTCTTCAATTAAGAGCAATCAAGCAAATATATAAGGTGATCTAAAGTCGGTATCTATACCTTATTCAAAATAAGAATGGACCACATAGCGCTGCAATCTGAGTATAGTGGAGAGTGTGGTAATGGCGCCACCTTAAGGAAAAAATAATTTTTCTAACTTAATCTGAAACTGGAGTTACAGTACTTTAAAGTATGATAAATGTGTTTGACTACATAACTCAATTCTTAACATGATGTTATCTAATTCTATTTGGTGAGAATAAATTTAAAAAGATGTTTATGCAAAGTGGCAAAATTGCCCCGCATAATGGAACTATTTCGCCATGGTCGTAATTCTGCAATGAGTTAAAAATAAAAAAACGTTGCGTAACTTAAACGCGTACATGTAATGCACGCTTGTATTCCAAAAGGTCGCGTACATGTATTTTTTCCCGTTTAATTTTGTATGTTTCTGACGTTTATTAACCTCATACCATGATAATTAGCTTAATCAAAAATGCAAATACCAAAAGTTTCCGAACAAGAAAAGTATTTTATTATGGCAAAAATTAAAGAAAGTTGGTCAATTAGAGATGTTGCACTTCATTTCCACTACAATAAGAGCACAATTTTAAAAATTAAAAGAAGATAGGAACAGGAACATTCTACCCGAAAGAAAATAGGCTCTGGTCGAAAACGTATTTCTACTCCTAATGAAGATGAAGAGCTATTAAATCGCTTAATACAAAATCCTTTTGAATACGGGATTCTGGCGGCTTTTCATACCGTTTTTCCTGGATCCCAGTCAACGGTATCACGTATAAATAAAGAGTCGGAGCTTAGAAATTTAGCTAGTGCCAAAGAACTAATTTTGATAACTACACAAAAACAAGGGCGAATAATTTTTTGTCTCAGATTCATTCATCGACCCTTCGAATTTTGGAAACGAGTTGTTTTTTCGAATGAAAAAAATTTTAAATCGTCAAATCATGGAAGAATTCGGGTTTACAGACCAAGAAATTGTAGATTTGAGGAGCGATATGTAAATCCATTAAATAGTTCTGGTCGCTTCTTGATGAATGTATGGACTTAGATGTATGTACATGGTCCAGATATGTTTTGGCGTGCTGAAGGGCGTTTTAATAGATACAATTACATTAATATATTAGAAAATATAATGCTTCCTTCTGGACCTCAAATTTACTCTGATAAGAATTTTATTTATCAACAGGATAATTGTCCTGTTCATGTTGCGAATGATGTCAGGAAATGGTTTCAAGATTATAACTTTGAAGTATTACCTTGGCCATCTCATAGTCCTGATGTTAACTCTATAGAAAATCTTATTAGTAAAAAGCATTTATAAAAGAAATTTCAGAGGCAAAAACGCAAATAAGTTATGGGAAATTATTTATCTAGCTTGGGAAGATTTATATGAAAATCAAAAGGAATTGTGAAGGAATTTAGTGCAGTTTATGTTACGTAGACTCAATGCGGTTTCAAATGCAAACGGTGCCATGACGAAATATTAATGTAATATTCCAATAAAATTATCTGAAAAAAAAACACATAACCTTTATAATAACTTTTGTCTAAATGAAAGTCCGTTTTTAAATGATAAAAAAAAAACTAATAAAAAAATGATTAGATACTTGATTTAAATGTTGAACGCGATTTTTTTTAATACAAGCGTACCTGAAATAACTCTTTGCTTCCTTGAAATTTGGCCTCAAACTAAAATTTTTTTTTTTAAATTTTTACACTATATATTAAAAAAAGGTTATAAACAAAGATCATAGATATAATTTTCAGGACTATCTTTCCCTCTACATTCCGCATCAGCCCATTTTGAGCAGAAAACACAGCGGTACAAAATTCATTATCTCCGAATTCCTCCGCAAACCAAACACATTTCTGTATCAGGGGAAAACCAGTTAAAGGTGTCGTCATCCTCATTGTCATCGCACAGGTCTTCCTCATCCAAACCTTCTGATGATGTTTCGTCAAAATGGTGTTACTGTTATTATTAACTTGCTTTTTAGTTCCACGGGATGTCAATTTTTTTCCCGTTTTTGCTAGCCTCTTAGCATTTCGACATTTTCTTATACTTTTGTTGTCTTTCTTTCTTCCAACTTCAACGATAACTTTCTTACTTTTAGGATTTAATTTTTTTCTTTAAAATCCTTTTTTTCTTTTATATTTTTGAGCACGTTCTTCATAGGTGTGGCCGTTAAAATAATTGAATGCTGCTTTATATCCTGAATTTTTTGCTTACGACCTTCTTGTTTTAGTGATAATGGTAAAATCTCTTGAATGCTTCTTCGGAAAGCAGAATTTTCGGAGGATGTACCTAGTTGAGGATTAGCGTTGTCATCAAAATAAATTATTTTTAGCATTGCAATTCTCCGCAATCTCATTTCTAGATATCTCAACAGTATTTGATGTCCCATCAGCTTCACTATAAGGTGTCTCATCAGTGGTGCGATTTGGTATATCAGTGGCAATGTCATTAGATGCATTCTTCTCTGTCCTTAATGGCTATTTGTTGAGCAAGAGAGTGAGCGGGAACAAAGTTGTATTCGGTAAACATGTTGAGGTGAAAAGGATAAATTCCACCAGATTTTAATCCGGATTCAGCCTTTTCTAGTGTGGGAACTCTCAAGTAGGCTTTGTTGACGGCGATGTCGTGAGGTGTTATTTTACGATGAAAATGCTGGGGCTGCAGTTTATGTGAAGTGTGTTGCGGAATTGACACAACATGAATGTGATGTTTTTGGCAAAAGTCGTTACCATCCTATAAAATGTGACTTCTATGGATCTGAAACAAACGCTAGATAAGATACTCTTAGCTAGACTTGACATATTTTTCGAAATGCTCTATCCACTCTACGAAGAGGACCTCATTCGTCCATCCATTGTGAGAACACTTGTATATAGCTCCAGGTAGTCCCTCTTTCTGTAACAGATAGAGCATTCGTTTTCTGAGATAGATGAACATTGGGGATACATATCCTCCTGATACGCTCATGGTGCATATAACAGTAATATTTTTCTCTCTTTCTCAAGTAGTGATTCCCCCTAGATGTTTCTGTTCCTGTGGGGCAAGAATTTTTCCACACTTTTGGACAGTAGAAATTCCTGTTTCGTCCATGTTATAAATAAATTCAATTGGCGGCAAACTTATGCTTAGTTATAACAGCTTCTATATGGTTATAAAATAAATAAACTTTCTTTTACTGAAAGCAGTGGCTCTGCTGAGACTTGTCGCTTCAGGGTTTCTTAAGGTTATCTTGTGCCTGGTGCGAACCCTCTTAACCAATCTACATCGGCCATTTTCCTACGTTTATTGAAATTTATATGATCTTTTTCCACGAGATCAAACATCAAACGTCTTAGTTCTGTAGTGGAAACACCATAAAATATATTTGCCAGAGCGACCACGTGATTAGGTATTTCTTGTTCTTGCTCTGTAGAAAAAACTGTTTTTCGACCAAATGATGGTTTATTTTTGCCCTCTGTTTTTAATAAATCCCGCAAAGTCGATGCCGGAATTCAAGCCCGCTTTTTTCATAGAAATTCCATTTCTTTCTCGTGGTCGAACCATCTGAAAACCAAAAGTAGTTCAGTTTGCTATTTTGTTAAATAAAATATAGTGTGAGGCAATGCCCTTACATAGCGATATAATTAACTCCAGGACTGGCGGATTTGCCCCATGTTAACAATGGCCAATGTTCGTTATAATCGACACAAACGAACGGGCATACACTCATTCAACTACACACATAACTTCCTCATTACATAAGTTACCAAAGCATATACTATGTAAACTAACAAGTTATGAAGCATAGTACTTACCACTAGGTAAACATGTGTTGAAAATAACAACAAAATTGAGTTAACTTAAAGTTTACAAATTACACACCAACTAACGGCAACAAGTGCAATGGCAGTGCTGACCGAAGTTCCTACGTTCGCCGCTAGGGCATAGTCACAATTATGCGAACTAAGGCAGGAAACAAGGGGTGACGAAATTCTCCATGGTGGTGAATTTGTACCACACTCCCCTAATTTACACAGGATAGATTTTTTGTAATTTCAAACAAATAAAACATATTGCTATGGATTTTTAATTAAAAATAATTTAATTTAAAAATGTACATATTTTATTAGTGTATATTCAAAATGTATTTAAATTTAAGGAGAGAAAAACTTGTTTTTTCCGATGTCGATCTCATGTGAAAGTCGAGGTCAATTCAAACGAGGAGACGTATTTTAGATAGCGAACGGGAAGGTAGCTTTGTGTGATATAATTAAATATATTTAATTTATTCGGTTATTTGATTGAAAAGTGATTTATAGATGTATTAGAGAGTTGTAGAGTTAAATTCTCGTAAGTTATTTGATGTTTAAATTGAATATGCACCTTCTTTGTTCTTCGTCTCCACACATTAATCTTGTAAGTAGATATAAATTTTTTATGATATCATAAAACATAAATTAAAATTATAAGTATATTTCTATTGTATCCAAACTTGTAATTAAGAAATTTAATAATTATAAATATAGATACTAAAGCTTACTATTAACATTTCTTTGTTAATATTATAATTGAAAAGTTTGTTCGAGAGGATTAAAGGGTTTGTTTATGCGTGTCTATTTGCACATGCGTAATTTTGAACGTCTATCAGAATTTGTTTATACAGTGTGGTTCTCTGGGGAAGAAATTAATAGTAAACTTGATTATTTTTAGATAAGTTTGTTTGGATTCATTAAGAGGAAGTTTTCCATTCATTTAGCTGTCAATTTTACAATGAATGTTTTTACCTCATGTATTTTTGTATAAAACAGCATCTTTATATTTTGTAAAGATAGTTTTTTTTTTATTTTTTTTTTTTTTGTATTAAATATTCAGTTTGATTTTATCCTGAGTTTGATTTTTTGTACTCACACCATTATTGCTAATTAATTATAATTATATATAAGTATATAAATTTTTGTGAACATTTCACTGGCGCTCAAATAACATTGCAGTCACGCGTTTCCTAACTGGAACCCGAGAAGTTAGAAGTCTCATATTTGAAAATTCACCGGCTGAGAAACCTAGTTGGGAAAACTAGTTGTGGATGGTGGCGTGCTAAATCTTCAAACCACTATTCTTAGCAATATGTATGCTGTCATTTCTTAATATTGCATACCTACATATTTATATAAAAGATTTTTTTTTACTTTTACGTTCGTTTATTAATATATTTATTATTAAGAAATCTTAGGCACTCTTTAATAATTTTATCCATGCTAGAGGCGGCATATACCGGGAGTTAAATAACACTTTACACTTGTTTTATTTTTAAAAACAATCTTTATTTTAAAATCAAATGTACAATGTTACAACGTTTGAATTCTTATTAATTTGCTAAGTTCTTATTACTATGACAAACAAACTTGAATTAACATTATATGCATCTTAAACTTATAAAGAAATCTCGGTGACGCTGCTGACTAAGCTTTACGAAAGGAAGCAGCGTAATACCTTATCTTATTTCTAGGAATTGTTATGCAGTGGAAAACTACTGCATATACAGGTAGTTTAATTATAATGTGTTTATATATATTTATTATATATTTTAATTATATAACTCCTCCCTCCTTAAGTTCGAAAAATTGGGGTTGAGTGAACTTCATATTTTGAGAGGTTTCGCCTTGTAAAGGGGTAGTTAATTTTGGTTTCTGTGTTTTTATTTTCAGCTTTTCAAAGTATTTTTTATAAACATAATACATTAAAGTACATGTAATTATTACAATAACAATTATAATTGATACAGTATGAAAATTATTATAAGTGGATATATTTTCTAAGTTTAATGGTTTTATTGATTCAGACATTGTTTTTATATTTTTAAGTTCGTTAAAATCTAATGTCTTTAATTTTACAAAATTATGTCGTTCTAGAGTATTACTTATGTTTTCTAATTCCAATAGTGGAAGTTCGAAGACAAGTTCTTCATGCGCACTTTCTTCTCGCTGGAAGTATTGATTATTTATCCTTATTGGAAATTGGTCCATGGAGATGATTGTTGGGTGATGTATCTTGTGTAGACCGTTGTCGTCGCCTTGTGATTGAACAGTGACGGGTTCGACAGGAACTATCAGTATTTGATGTCCATTGATTTGTTGTATGCTTGTATTGTTCAGCTCGACTTTCATTGTCGGACAGGTATTGGAACCATTACGAAGGATATCCATTAAACATTTTTGATTTTGCTTGACCATCTTGCTTTTGCAGTAGTAGTAATTTTCTATCTCAGGGCAGATTTCATTTGAAGTCCAATAATTGTAAGTGTTGAACATCAGGTAAGGGTGTTCAGGTATGACAATTTGATTTTTTACAGGTATAGGGTATAATTGGAAATAATCATATGGATGAGATACAATAGGGACGTGAATTTTAAATAATATGATGTCATCGTGTAAGACTACTTGAGTCGCAAATAAATTATAATAATATATGAAATTACTTAATTTTGGAATCTGATTCGGGTTATACATTTTATGTAGTTTATTTAACATTTGTTCAAGTTCCTCTGGTTTTAAAATTGATATATGTAATGTATTTAATTTAGCGAATGAAATAGAGGTTCTTATTTCTTCAATAAGTGTTTTAATAAAATTTAATTGGATTACTAGGCCATCTACAATTGTTATGAGAGATAGTGTTTGTTCGAATGTATTAGTTGATTGTACGTATTCTTTTTGAATTTGATTTAATTGATTAGCAAGAGTGTCTTGATTTTCTTTTAAGATTTTGAAAGCGTCGTTATATTTTAGAGTAATTTCTCTTAGAACATTTGTTTGTTCATTTACTTTATTTTGTGTTAATTTTTCTGTTTTTAAAATATTTTGAATGTAGTGATCGATTTCGTTTTTATCATCTTCATCTAAAGTTCCGAAAAACCATTTACTTACTTTTCCTACAGCATTTATTAAAGCTCGTTTAGTTCTTTTGCTTGCATACGTGAATACTTTTAATTTATTTTCAATATCTTTACTTAACTGTTTAGCGTATCTGATTTTATTTATGACAAAAACATGGAAGTGATTTAGCTTACTGTTTAAATTGTTTTCTAGTGAATTTAATTCTTTATTTATTCCATTCAATATTTCTGTAGGGTGAGTTATATTTATATGATATTTAAAGGTATGTCTAGAGGTGATTAGTTTTACTTTACCTATATGTACAGGTAATATGGGGTTGTGTACTTCTTTAATTTGGAGAGTATCAATCCCATTATACAGAAGGCTCATCGTTAAAATTATTTGAACGATTATCTTCATTTTGTTTATCTTGTTTTTCTTTATCTGAAACAAGATGTTGCGGTTTTAGTGTTTTAATATGGTATTGTTTACTTCCTACCTTTACCTTTTGTTGTTCAGGTAATATCTCGCATTTGTCTAATTTTTTATATAATAATGACGATTTATTAAGTTTTTTGCTCGCGTCGAGTTGTGTTTTCTGATATATCGGTTTGTTATCATCGAATACGGGTATTGTTTAACTTTGTTTCGTTTTTCTAATGTTTTAGATTGTTTTTCTAATAATTTGTTGTGAATTTCCGCAGAGAGAATTTTTAAAGTTTCTGCATGATCATTTATATAATGGGTTATGCGTTCGTTTTCGTTCATTTCAAATGGGGTTTTTAAATTCAAGTCGATTTTTAATATTTGGAAGGGTGTATAATTCGTAGTCGAATGAATACTATTGTTATAAAGTAGTAATGCGTAATTTATTAGATTAGAAATTGGTATTTTTGGTTTTTGGTCTTTTAATATGCGTAAACTTTCATTTAAAGTGGAATGGAATCTTTCAACAGGACTGTTGCTGTTGGGATTAAATGGGGTAGTATAGTGTATTTCGATTCGGTGTAAAGAACAAAGGTCTTGTAACACTTTATTTTTAAACTCAGTTCCATTATCGCATGTTATTTTGTGGGGAAGACCGTAATGGCTGAGGAACACAATTAATTAATCGGCAATCTCGGTTGCACATAGTGAATTTAGGTAATATGCTTGTCCAAATTTAGAAAAACTATCTATAATGGTTAAAAATGATTGAGAGTCAAATTTATAAGTATCGATGTATAGGTGTTCGAGAGGTCTAGAACCTATCTCTGTTGGTTTAAAAATGATTGAGTGAGGATGTCTTTCGTATTTTGTCTTTTGGCAAATTTCACATGAGTTAATATAATTTATCACGTCTTGGTCGATATTAGGCCAATACAGGTGTTTTTTAATAGCAAGAAGGTTTTCATTTATACCTCTGTGATTAGTTTTCGTTTCGTGATAGTATTTTAATTTAAGTTGTCTTTCTTCTTCTTCTGTTACATCGGTTAATACTTTGTTTGAAATAATTAATTTAAAAGCGTTACTATGAAATAGTTCTGACATTATATTAGAAAATACAGTTTTTAGTTGTTCATTTTTAAAGTATAAACAATAGGTTGTTTTGGGTTTCAAATATTCTTTTACTAATTGTATAATTGAATTTTGAATATCTTCTTCAGATAATTGCCATAAGAGTCGATTTTTGTCGAATATTATTTCTCGGATGCAACGGTGTTGTGGATATTTAGTGGTTGACAAAATGATTTGATTTTTGTACGTATTTAAGGCTTTTTCTGTAAATGAAATAGTCAATATGGGATTTTCTATGCTAGTATGTGCCGTTTGTGAGTCTGTGATGTTTTGTTCGTTGTTTGAGTAAGGGGAATTAAGTTTGATATTCTGTAAGATTTTTATTTTTGGTTTGTTAGATATATTCTCTGGATTTTCGTCGTGTACAGATGGTGAATCTATTTCAATATCGTCCGGGATCGGATCTATCGGGTCAATATTATTTATGAGAGATATTGTATCGTGATTTTCTTCTATTGGATTGATCTCAACTCGGGATAATGCGTCGGCGTTAGTATTATATTTACCTTTTTTATATATAATCTTGTAGTCGTATTCTTCTAGTTTTAATCGCCAGCGTACAAGTTTCGAATTTGGTTCTTTAAGTGAGAATAACCATTGAAGTGGTTTGTGGTCACTAATGATGTTAAATTTAGTTCCAAATAAATAGGGTCGAAATGTTTTTACTGCCCATACTACAGCTAACAATTCTTTTTCTATGGTGCTGTAGTGAATTTCGGCGGGATTTAGGGTACGTGATGCGTATGCGACTGGTAAATCCTGACCAATTGAACCTTGTGATAAAATTGCGCCAATTGCAAAGTTAGAGGCATCAGTTGTTACGTTGAACGGTTTATTAAAATCGGGATACTGTAATATTGGGTCGTTCATTAAAATATTCCTACACGTTTCAAAGCTTTTAACAAATTCCGGGGTATGTTTAATTTGTATTCCCTTTTTCAAACAATTTGTTAATGGTTTAGTTATTTTCGCAAAATTTTTTATAAATTTTCGGTAGTATCCTACCAATCCTAAAAATGATTTAATTTCTTTGGCTGTGTTAGGTATTGGGAAATTTTTTATTGCTTGTATTTTTTTCGGGTTCGGTTTTATTCCGTTGGGCGTTATAATATGTCCTAAAAATTCAACAGTTTTACACAGAAATTCTGATTTATCAATTTGAATTTTTAAACCGGCTTCTTTGAGTTTTTTAAATACTAGTTTTAAATCGTTCATGTGTTCTTGTAAAGATGTGGAAAATATAATAATGTCGTCCATATAGACAAGACAATTTTTATTTAATAATTCTTTTAAAATGTTATCCATTACTCTTTGAAATGTCGCGGGGGCATTTTTTAATCCGAAAGGCATTCGTGTGTATTGATAATGACCGTTTTCGACAGTGAAAGCTGTTTTTTCGATTGAATTTGGGTGCATCTCTATCTGATGGAAACCTGAAGCTAAATCTATCGTCGTAAAATAATTACAGCGACCTAATTTGTCTAAAATATCCGTTATGTTCGGTAAAGGGTAGCGATCATCTATTGTTTTCTCATTTATCTTTCTATAGTCGATTACCATTCTCCATTTCTTTTGATTGCTTGCATCAGCTTTTTTTGGGACAATCCATACAGGGCTGGACCAAGGGGAATATGAATGTTCTATTATTCCGTCTTCTAATAGCTTGTTAATTTGTTTATTTATTTCTTTTTTGTGAATATAGGGGTATCGATATGATTTGGTGTGAACTGGGATCTCGTCGGTTGTTTTTACTTCGTGTTTTACCTTGTTCGTGAATGTTAATTTATTTTTGTCATTGTGAAATAATTCTGAAAATTCGGAAACTATTTTCGCTAATTGGGATTTTTCTTCAATATTTAAATGATCTATTCTTAAATTATTAAGAGAAATATTTGAGGGTTCTGAATAATTATTATAATTTATTTCTGTTTGAAATTGTTCTATATTATAACATTCGAATTCGTTTTCTATAAATTCACTAGCGTATGGCGTTAACATATCTTTTCCGATACAAACTGTTTGTGATATTGATAATTTATTAGTTAATTCAATTATTGTCTGGTTATCTCTTATTCTTAAAATTCCGGGCGAAATGATAGCGGTGCCATTCTGTGTTGTTAATTCGGGAATTATAATTTCGCAATCTGGTAAATCTGTATTTATTTTCTTTAGTATTGAGCTTTCGGGTGGTATTTCTAATACTTGCGAATCAAATTCGTTTCGATAATATATAGGTATTTTTAATTTATCGTTATATAAATTTCTATTTTCTAGATCTAAATTTAATTTTAACTTCCTTAAATCGCGTATGCCGATAATACCATCGAAATATTCGTGAAAGGGAAAGAGAACAAATTCTATATTTCCTTTTAGAGGGAAAAACTCATTGAAATAGGGTATTTTTGCTTTGGCATCTGCTCGTCGGGATCCTGCACAAGTTTGTATAGGTGTAATGGCTTTGAATATTGTTTTAGGGTAATATTTTTCTGCTATCGAGGGTCTTAGTATCGAAGGGTGACATCCGGTATCGATTAGTAACTTAATGGGTGGATTTTGGATTTGTATATACGGTAACGAATTTGGGATTATATTATTTAAATCTATTCCTTTCTTTTTACTGAGGCTGGTACTCGAAAATTTACGTTATCCTCTTCTGGTGTTTCCATTTGGTCGTTATGTTCATAATATTCTTGATAGTTAGGTTGATCAGTATAGGGCTGGTATTCGTCATCGTTAAAGTTTTGGGGTTCATCGATTTCGTCGTGATCGTAATTTTCGGTGTCGTTGTCGATTTCGTAGCTTGAATCGTATTCGAAATAGGGGTTTGTTTCTTGGTTAAATAATTCTTCTACGTTCATTGGATGTTGAGGGGCGGTATTTTGAGTAGATCTGTATTGTTGGGGAAAATTCCTTATTTGTTTACTAGGGAGACTACTTGTTATTGACATAGGCTCTGGTTTATGAGAAGGGATTTTACCTTGTGGTTTAAATACATTTTGTGGTTTTCCAAATACTTGTTGATTTGTCGGGAGGGTTTGTTTTATTGGTCTAGTTTGTATATTAACGGGACCTGTTGGAAATCTTGGTAAATTATTATGCGTTTGCGGTAATTGTTGCGATGCAAAGTTTGGTCTATGATTGAAAGGGTTTGGCTGAAATGAATTCGGTCTTGAAAAGTTTTGTTGAATATACCTATTTGGAGTATACTGAGTGTACGATGTTGATGGCATTTGTTTTACAAATTGTGGTCTCGAGTTATTAACAATTGTTTTATTAATATGAGGTTTTTGTAATTGAATAGCTTGACTTTGTAAATTATTAAGTCTTTGTGTAGAGTAATATTGTTTGTGGACAATTTGACATGCTGCGGTAAAATGTTCGGGTTGTTCTAGTTGTAAAATATATCGGTAAATTCCGTCTGTATTAATCATTAACAAATCTATCGCATCATTTTCTAATTGCTCTATTAAATAATCTTTTCTGCCTTTATCTAAAGTATCGTCAGAGAAAATCTTTGTCGCTAATCGCGTTTTCAAACATTTAACTCTATCAATGAAGTCTAACAAATTTTCATTTCTATTTCTAATAGTATGTTTAAATTCTTGCGCTAAGGTGCGTCTATCTAATCTGTCTCCAAAATGTTCGCGTAATGCTGTTTTAATATCAGGCCACTCTTGTATATTTCTTTGTAAAATAAAATCTAACACTTGATCTTTAAGTTTGAAAATTAATACATTTGACACAAATTGTTTTAAACTATCGTCTTCATTTCTACCATATTGATTGTAGAATTTGTCACAAATTGAAATAAAACTTTCTAAATGTAATGAATTACCGTTAAAACTTGGAATAAAATCAGCGTTTGCCTTAGCTGCTGTGATTGTGGGTGTTTTTTGTGTTTGTTGTTGAAGCAAAGCAGGTGTTGGTGCATTTAAATTAATTGGTACATAAGGTACATTAATATTTGGTTCCGTCATTTTTCTATTACTTAGTGAAGATTCTGTCTTTGGCATTTAATAACTAATTCTATTATAAATCTAAACTAACACTAAATTGTTTCTGATTGATTCTGTTTCGATTGATTCTGTTTCGATTGATTCTGTTTCACTTGTTTGTATGACTTATATAAGGTTTGAACAAATATATTTCCTACACGCGATCGTTAAAAGAAATTATTTGCGTCTTACGAAGTCTATTTTGTTTGCGGGACGGTCAAAAGGAATCGTTCAACACTTACCTTATTTGTAGTAAAGATGTTGCTTTCCGTAGGACCTCGGGCTCGGGTACTGGATTGAATGATTGAAATCAACGGCAACTTTTGGGGATCTTCTCCATGGGCTACCTTTCCAGCATCCGTATGACTGCGCCAGTTAAATAACACTTTACACTTGTTTTATTTTTAAAAACAATCTTTATTTTAAAATCAAATGTACAATGTTACAACGTTTGAATTCTTATTAATTTGCTAAGTTCTTATTACTATGACAAACAAACTTGAATTAACATTATATGCATCTTAAACTTATAAAGAAATCTCGGTGACGCTGCTGACTAAGCTTTACGAAAGGAAGCAGCGTAATACCTTATCTTATTTCTAGGAATTGTTATGCAGTGGAAAACTACTGCATATACAGGTAGTTTAATTATAATGTGTTTATATATATTTATTATATATTTTAATTATATAACTCCGGGTGTATTATGAAAAACCTTTGGGGCTGTAGCTTCCTTATATTTTATCTGATTTTAATGAATGATATGTCAAACTAAATCGTTTTTAAAGCACTGTAACCTGTTTAAAAAAAAAATTTGACATTTCGTTTTTGACAGACAGTAGTAAATTTTTTTTTTAAATTGTACTACATATTTTTTTTTTACTTATTCTAATAAACATTTATTTCCTGAAGACACTTCCATTAAATTGAGTGATAAGTTTATTATTAAAAAAAAAACTACGAAATTTACAGAAATCAAGCTATCATATATTTTAATGAATCAAATGTTCGAAATTGGCCCCATTTTGTTCCAGACACATTTGACACCTTCTATTAACTCCAACTGCTGCGTTTAATATAAGATTTGGTGGTATTTCATGACATACTTGTACTATCCTTCTTACTAAATCATCTCTGGTATCAGGTGGAGTCAAATAGACATGATCTGGAATGTAAGAACACAGAAAGAAATCCAGTGGATTCAGATCTGGCGATTTAGCAGGCCATCGAATAGGTCTGTAAGGGCCCATCCATCTGACGCCAAAATAATTATTTAGAAAATCAGTATTCATTCGTGCATTATGGGGTGTGGCACCGTCCTGTTGGAACACCACCCTGTTTATCTCAGCAAGTGGCAACTCATCTAAATAATCGCCTAATTCATTGCGTAACAAATTATTATACTTTTCTTGGTTTAGATTACCCTCCACAAAAAAGGCCCTACTACTCTATTGCCTAAAATGCCACACCATACATTTACACTGAACCGATTTTGAAAATTGTGTTGCATCACAACATGGTTATTTTCAGTGCTCCAATGGCGTTGATTATTTCTGTTGAATACACCATTTTTCCCAAAAGTGCATTAGTCTGACCACAACACACGACGATAAAAAATTGAATCTTCCCTTAGTTTATTCATGAAAACCGTGCAGAATTGAACCCTTCGTTGAGGGTCGTTTTCGCCAAGAGCATGCACCTTCCGTGGTTTATAAGGAAAGAACTTGTGCTTCTTCAGAATGTACTGAACTGTAGAATGTGATACCTGCATGTAGTGAGCAATTTCTCGCGCAGACGTATTAGGGTTTTCTTCCACATAGAGCAAGACACTTAACTCTAAATTTTGATCTTGAATTACACGTGCGTTTATTTTCGGTTTTTTTAATTATCCAAAATTTCGTAAATTTCGCACGAGCCTTCCAAACTTATCGGCACATGGACGCAGTCTGTCAGGAAAACGATTTCCATAAAGTCGCAAAGCAGCTGCAGAATTTGTTCCGCATTCAAAATATGCTTGAATCGCATCCACACATTCACCATTATCCATTTCAATAACAAAATTTAGAAATAAATCGTTGAAAATGTTATAATGAATGTGTGACTGACATATGTCACAGCTCTCTTCGAAATTTAGAATGCACTTTTATCGTTCAATATGACTGCTTGATTTTTAAATTTTTAAAATAAACAATGTAAATGTTGTTGTTGACCCACCGCTCACTGATAACATTGGTTTGTAATCCTTTATGGGCTATATAGTATTGAATGTAAGTGATTTTAAAAGGTACACACATTTGCTGGTAATAAAATTAAATAAAGTATTTAAAATGCATTTAAGAAATCTCTGTGTTCGGAAAAACCAGAATAAATCGAACTAAAAAAAAACCTACAATTTCTCGTTTTTTTTTTCATACAAGGATATCGTTGTTTACAGTTTCATATTCAGAAAAAGTAATATATTTGAATAACGAAAAAAAAAATATATAGTTCAATTTAAAAAAAAGACAGTTTGCAGCTGTCTGTCAAAAACAAAGTGTAAAAGAAAATCAAAGCGGATCACGTTACAGTGTTTTTAAAGCGATTTAGTTCGACGTATAATTTATTACATTCGGATAAAAAATAAAAAAGTTACAGCACGAAAGGGTTTTCATAATACATATATATATATATATATATATATATATATATATATATATATATATACCAATGCCAAGGTATTAGACAAGGTATAAAATACTTCAATCAATATCTTATAACTTATTATTTATTGGTTAAAAAGTGTTGCATCTACAACAAATGTATGCGCAATGTGAAGAATGTGTTAAAATACCGCAAAGGAAATATATACCTTTACTTTATTTTACCAGCATACAAAAGTATTGCAAACATTCATAGAAAATATATGTAACTGATAAAGTAATAATAAGAGAATGTCCTATACTTTTTAGGATAAGTATATTGATCATTTTTTATCTGATAGGGTATTATGGGTTATTCTTAATAACCACTACAACAGATGTGTTGGTATTCAGGTGATAATTGTGCACACAGAAGATGTAAAACTAATAAATTTGAAGGATTAATAGTGACAGTGATATACACTATAATTATCATAATATTTACGTATCTCTTAACATTAATGCTTGCTTAACAAAGATAGCATTTTACAAAACACAGCTACTTTAATAGTACCTGCCTATAATGAGAGAGCGATAAGGAAATTCATTTAACTGCACATCATTTCACATTTTCGGGATATACAAATTTATCAAACCTATAAAATGTATACATATTAAAAGGCAACAACAGAATTTAAATTATATTTTGAATTATTATTACAGCAAGATATTGTATATATTTAAAATTACCAATTTTCAAGATCAGAACGTGAATCTAATAAAAATTCTAAGGATGATTCAATATTTACAATAAAAGTCAATAGTATATTGTTAACAATATTATCTAAATCATACATTTTATTTTCTTCTGTGATAACGTTATTTTTCCATACATCAGCATCAACCATATCTGCTCCTTTTAACAATATATTTTGTCCTTCGTCCAATTTAAATGACTTATTGCTGGCCGCATGATGCTTAGCCGAAGCCCATTCAAATTCGACGGGGTTCAGATTACAGTGATTACAGGTAAATGTAAATCTACGACCATTTTTTCTAGCTATTTCATCCACCACGTACCAAAGTGGATGACAGGATGCGTTTTTTACAAGATCAAGCAATTTAACCTTTAGCATTGTGTTATCAGCTAAACTTCCTTTTGTTAAAAACTATTCAATAAGTACCTCCTTTTTCCAAGATGATGTAGGTAACTTTTCTATTTTTGCAAAATGGTAAGCCGTATTATTCATTACTATAACGGAACTGAACTCAAAAGAAGATAACATAATTCGTGTCCATGTGCTATTTATATCTTTATGAAAATCTCCAATTTTCATGGATTGAAATAACAAACCACTATTTACAAAACTAGTTTGGCTGCCAATGTAAGGCACAATTAGTAGCTTTCTTTTTGCAGACGTATCTTTTAAACCAGTTGAAAAATGTTTGCCTTGTATTAAGCACCGTTGTACCTTTCAATATTTTTGCTCTTGTGTGACCTGCACTTATTCATGTTTCATCTAATAGATTTTTATACCTTCTGCATGAAACTTTCTTATATTTGTCAATTAACGACGTCTTTATAAGATAATATCATTTCGTTCAATTAATATGTTGTTTCATGTGCGTTTTTTTCCACTTCGATCCTAGTTTCTTTAGATTTTTCCAAAGTGATGTTCGTTTTATAGGAGGTAAACTGGCATTCCCTCTATAAAATACTCGAATATACTTTAGATTATAACAAAAAATTTCGGATACCGAGTAAATGTCTGTTAGTACAAGAAAAATAAATTTTCTTTTTTAACAAGACATGAAACATTATCTACAAAATAAGAATGAGAAATTAAAAAAGATTTAGTAATATTAACAAATTCATTGGTATTATCGACTAGGTTTTACATTTACGGTTTCACACAACTTAAGCGATTAATAGTTCGTACTACCTCCACGAACTCTAACGACTTCTGCCATACGGCTTTGAATGTAGTTGGCGACCTCTTCTTGTGTAATATTTTCCTATTATGGGTTGTCGGTGCTGAACACGTCGCCCTAATAAATCCCAGAAATTTTCGATAAGCTTCAGGTCCAGGCTTTGAGCTGGCCATTGCAAATCGCGAAAGTTAATCGCATCCAAATATTGCTCAACCACCCATGCGGTATGAGATCGCGCGTTATCGTACATTAAAGTAAAGTTCCCACCTCCAAATAGAGCAAATGGTACAACGTGATCAGCTAAACACTCTTTGATGTACCTAACAGCCGTACCATCGTACCATCGTACCATTTTCAATGAAAGCAAGCTCAATTTTTACGTACAGTGAAATGCCAGCCCAAACCATTATACCGCTTCCTTCAAATGCCCTTCTTGGAAATATACAAAACGTTGAAAATCGTTCACCAAGCCTTCTCCACGCACGTTCTCGTCTATCTGGTAAACGCAGACAAAAACGAGACTCATTTGTGAACAATACGGAGAGCTCCATTGATTCATGGTCCAATGTTTATGTTCACGGGCAAATCGTACTCACGATGAGCTGGGAGAAAAAGTTGACAAGCTGCAGGTTTCCTTGACATCAATTCGTATTCCTTTAATCTTCGGCGAACGGTTCGTAGAGAAACTGCAGTACGTAAATGTCTTCGACTTGGCGAAACTGTGTTATGTAGGTTGATATTGCATGTCACGCGTGAACAGATTTAGTCATGTGACACGCGGGAGTTGATGTTATGTGGGTTATGAGTTGATTAGTTATGATCATGATATGATGTTAGCTCATAATGGAGTGTAGACTGTAATGTAATGGCTCGTAATAATAAATAATACATACGCATTATAGATTTTGTTATTATTGAATTATGAAGTTATTCAAATAATATTAAGGAACTCTAAATAATACATGGCGTCAGGTGAAATAAGCTGAAAATTCGAAAATATGGAGACTGTGTTTAAGCCACCGGAACCTATGACATTGAGCTTAGATGGAAATTTAGCGGAACACTGGAAAAAATTCAAACAGCGTTTTCAGCTATTTATGACTGCAAACGATTTGAATAACAAAGAGGAAGAGAAGAAAATTGCTATATTTTTGAGTCTAATTGGCGAAGATGGCCTTGAATTATATAATTCATTCGCATTAACTGTAACACAAAGAGGAAATTTGAACAGTATACTTGGATAATTTGATGAACATTGTGGACCTAAGAAAAACGTTATTTTTGAACAGTTTAAATTGAACTCCATTAGTCAAAGAGAAAGACAAGGTTTCGATACTTTTTTAACAGAATTGAGAAAAGCAGTGAAGTCAACTGAGTATCAGGATACAGAGGATATGGTGAGGGATCGCATTCTTATGGGAATTTTGGACAAGGCAACTAAGGAAAAATTTCTAAGGGAATCAAGTCTGACCTTAGACAAAGCAATAAAGTATTGTCGTGCTGTTGAAGCAAGCAAGCTGCAATCTAAAGCTCTACAAAATGAAGCAACAGCAAACATTGTAAAAAGAAGGGAGAAACAAGGCAAGGAAAAAATGAGAGATGAAAAATGTTCTCGACAATGTGGATATTGTGGTTACAAACATGTAAAAGGAAAATGTCCAGCATATGGAAAAAGCTGTGATGAATGTAACATGAAGAATCATTTTGCATCAGTGTGCAGAAGAAAGAATAAGACAGGTAATAAGATAGATAATTTAAAAAATGGTACAAGGAAGAAAAAATGGACTAAACGAGTCAAAGAAGTGTCTACAGAAGGAATATTGGAGAAGAGTGATGAAGAAGATCAGTTTTTCATAAATTCAATAGTGAAAAATAGAACTGCATCTGATCTTAAGAATTTAAAGCCTGAACAAAATCTCACTATTTATAATCATACCGAGAAAGTTTGGGAACCTGATAAAGTTTTATAACCTGATAAAACACCTAGGTCGTACAAGGTTGTAAAAGAGCCTGGTAATGTTGTAAGAAGAAACAGAGCAGATCTGAGGGAATCTCCAAATTAATTTAAGTTAGATTGCAATCGCGATTGTGATAAATTTGCATTTACAAATTATCCTCTACAAAACGATCACAGTCAAGTCGTGTCAGGTAATAATACCTCTAAATTGGAGTAGTGTACTCGATCTACTCTGGAGAATAATGCAACCTCCACTCACACATCTAGATATGGGCGGTTAGTTAAGAAACGACAGAGACTGAATTTTTAAGAGGGGAGATGTGTTATGTAGGTTGGTATTGCAGTCACGCGTGAACAGATTTAGTCACACGCGGAAGTTGATGTTATGTGGGTTATGAGTTGATTACTTATGATAATATTATGTTGTTAGCTCATAATGGAATGTAAACTGTAATGTAATGGCTTGTAATGATAAATAATACATACCCATTATATATTTTGTTATTATTGAATTATGAAGTAATTCAAGTAATATTAAGGAACTCTAAATAATACAGAAACACACGCTACACCCCCCCGTAATCACGCCACGCAATACACCCCCCGTAATAAACCCCCCGTAATACACCCCCCGTAACACACCCCCGTAATACACCCCCCGTAATACACGCCACGCCCCCCGGCCCTGGCCCTTCAGCCCGCGAGCGCGGGCGTTTTAAAGTTTGGTCACAAACTTCTGACGCATACTGTATTTGAACGTTCAGAAACTTTTGACCGGACCTGTATACGATCGCATTGTATAGTAAATTATTTTTATTCAACCGCAAACCGCAGATTGACCACAACTTAACGTTAGAGTGAGAGGGAACTAGTCGTCTAAAGACCGGATGTGAGGATTTCTTATGGACGCTTCAATGGGAGTGAGAGAGAGATCCCGGATGTGGTCCCCCTAGATTACCTACTGTTGATGGTAAACCACGATCGCCAATGGTAGATAACACCATAAAACGGTCTTCTCGCCGGTTTGTGGTACGAGGTCTGCCTGATCCTGGCTTTCTTGTGCATTCCCCAGTTTGACGATGTCGCTGTATTGCGTTTTGGACGGTACCCCTGGGAATATTCTAGACTGCAGGGATGTGTCGAATACTGCGTCTGCATCTTTGTTCAAAGCTTGCATTTTGTCAATAAATGTCAGTAGTGACAGTTCAAGTATCTTTCAACACAACAGATAAAAGTTGAATAAAGAGCACACCAAGCTTTTTTAGGTTGGGTTGGATTTTTTGGGTCTGTCATTATTTTTGTTTTTCTATTGGCTGCTTTTCTTTAATTTCCAATTCTTATTTTATAGATAATACTTCATGTCTTGTGAAAAAAAACAAAAAAGGAATTTTAGCTATGATAAAAGACATTTATTTTAGTATCCCGCATTTTTTGTCCACGAGTGTATAACGTGAGAACAAAATGAATTGAGGAGACTACGGTTCGTAAAACTGTAGTAAATTAAATAAATAATACTAAATTACTTATTAGTAAATCAATAATTTACACTGATGTCTATTATTAAATGTTTGACAGACGAATATTGTAAATTATTAATTTCTACGAACTGCAACCTCCTACTACCTCAATTCATTTTGCTCTCACATATTTTTGTACAAGTTGGTAACTTATTTAAAAAAAATGAATGCACTTGCATTCTAATTGTATTTTTTGATGTTTTGCCAATTTATTGCATTTTGCTAACTTCGTTTTCTTAAAGGAGAATGTAATACTCCAGACATTTTCATTTCTTTGATAATGTCAAACACAGCATCTTCACATTTCATTTTATGAGCTCTCTAATGAATTACTTTTAATGAATATTATTAATAATATCACAATAATCAACGGATAGAATAAGCAAATCAGTAGTACTGATCCATACTAACAGTAGCTGAGAGTGAAAGAAAATTTGACAGAACACAATAAAACTCTTGATTTTGCCTGCGTAAATTCGCCCTATCTTTCCAAACGATCCATTCTTATTTGGAACGAGCCAAAGTAGGAAATTCGCATTACTATTAAATTTGTGTTTGCATTCAATGAATACAAAAAAAGCGTAACAGTGCATTTTTCATTATTATTAAGTTTCGTCATATTCGATAAATATATCTTATTAATAACGTTGAATTATTTTTAAAAATTATATTGATTGTTTAAAATATGTATAAATAAGCATATATTTCTTGAATAATTGAGTTATACACCAAGAAATTGCTCAAAGCTTTCTACCCCATGTATGCATATAAATGATGCGCTTATACCCACATCCCTATATGTGTGCGGTGAAATGGAAATTTTGCAGAATATTCCAATACTATATTAGGAAGGAAAATGAAAAACGGTGAATGTTTCTATATTGTTTGTACTTATGCAGTACGGCATATAAATGTATTTTAATAAAAGCTACTGCAACCTAAATCTACATATAAATTGGACTACATAAATTTTCTGTATCATTTAGTATTGTAGTAACAGTGATTTACATAAAATAACTTCTTTAATTTCTCGTCAACGCCATAAATGCAAGATGAGCATAATAGTAACAAATTTAGGAATCGTATATTCGTTTGTCAAAATCTTTGTGTATTTCCGTCTTAAATATTAACAAAAATATAGCGACACAACAGTTTTTATTTTTTTGATTGATAATACATTTCCTCAATTTTTTGAAGCTTACTATTACATAATATTAACTAATTCATTCATTAATTCATTAATTCAAATAAATGTTTAATATTTATACAATATTACACTGATGGTTAATACACAGTATTAGGCAAATGTACAGATCCATTTGAATATCTTTGCCTGCAGAGATTTTAATAAGACTTTCCACAATTAATTAAATACATGTCTTCGATGAGTATATTTATATACGAATCAAACTTCCGGTTTATGGCAATTATATTGCCCTCAGTCGGCCTCAGAGCAATATAATACCCATAACTACAAGGTGGTCCAAAAAGTTGTTTATATTTGCTTGTGACGTAGAAAATTTTATACGCAAGGTAGAGAGGTGGGGTCGGTCTTAAACGATAGCTCGGCTCTGGGAAATTTAGTCATCATGCAGCGCGACACAGGAGAGGAGCGCTCGTTTTGTGTGCGCGAATATTACCGTAACAACAATTCTGCCACCATTGCGCGCCGTAGATATCGACAACACTTCAATTTGCACGATATTCAGCAATGTCCAAGCATTCAGCTGATTAAGCAATGGGTTAATTAATTTAAGGAAACTGGTTCAACGTTAAATAAGCGCGTTTTAGGACGTCCAAGGTCGGCGAGAACCGCTGAGAACATCGAGAGAGTGAGTCGGTCTGTGCGCGACCAACCAACCATATCAACTCGAAAGCGCGCAGCTGCTTTAAATGCGACGAGAACCTCGGTGCTTCGCATTCTTCACAAAGATTTAGGCATGCATCCGTATAAGGTTCAAATAGTGCAAGAACTGAAGGCTACAGATCCCGCTAATAGAGTTTTATTCGCTAACGAAATAAGGAACCGAATTCCAGCAGCAGTCGACATCTTATTCTCCAATGAGTCCCATTTCCACCTAAATGGCCACGTCAATACTCAAAATTGTCGCTACTGGAGTAGTGAAAACCCTAAACGGAAACATGAAAGGCCTTTGCATAGTCCGAAGGTCACAGTATGGGCTGCAATGTCGCCATCCGGAATAATTGGCCCTTTTTTTCGAAGACCAACAAGGTCGCACAGTCACTGTAAATTCTCGGCGTTATGTAGACATGATTCAAACTTTCCTCACTCCTGCTCTTCAAGAATTTGAAGGATACACTCAGGACACCTGGTTCCAACAAGACGGAGCCACCTGCCACACTTCCAATCTTTCTTTGCCTGTCGATCAGGGGCTTTTTCCGGGAAGCTGATTTCTCAAAGAGGGGATATTGAGTGCCCCCCCCCGAAGCCCTGACTTGAGTCCCTGTGATTTTTTTTTATGGGGTTATCTCAAAAGTAGAGTGTACAGCAACCGCCCTGCCACTCTGGAGGAACTAAAGAACAATATTCGACCAGAAATCGAAGGCATAACTGCAGACATTTGCCGCCGCGTTATGGAAAATTGGAGAGATCGTCTTCAAGAGTGCCTGGGCACAAATGGGGCACATTTAGATAACGTAACTTTTAAAAAATAAATTTCCCGTAATTTTTGTAAGCCTTAAAAATAAATTTGTTCAAGTAGATCAATTTGTATTGTTTTTAATTCTATTCAAAAAGTTAATATCTTTATGGACCACCTTGTATTTCGCCAACTGTCAAAAAAGTGACGTTTTTTTCATGAATCTCAGTATGCAGTGTCATTTTTAACCGTCAAAAAAGTTTTCTTTTCACTATAAAAAAAACAACCTTTTTCTATGACCCTTTATAAAAAGACATTTTTCGTCACCGAATACTGCAGCGAAAATTTGATTTCTGTCACTACCGAGAGAAAATCACACAACGTTAACTTTTGTCCCTAGTGACGAAAATTACTTACTAATTTTCACCTGCGTCTAGTTGCCTGCTGTTGGTATATCGCGTCATTTTCAAATCATGTCAGTTTATGCTGTTTGTAGCTTTATCGTGATTTCTGATTCAGAAAGTGATTTAGATATTCCCAATACACCACAGAAATAGGAAATCAAGCTGAGAAAATCTATGCGGGATTATTTCGAGAAAAATCGAGAAAGAAGTATGAAAAAGTCTATGTAGAATTAATTGAATAGAGTGCTGATAATAGTGTAAATTTATATTCGGAAATTGTGCTGCTTGCATATTTTGGAAAATTTTTGAAAATTTTGAAGCTATCAACCTTATGGTCTACATATTCTATGTATCAATGTTTAAATCATAACTAATTTAAATATGATCTATAGTTTTGTAATTTTTAATAAAGTAGGTATTTGTTTACATAATTTTTTTAAGTTTGTTATAATGCCATAGGCGAGGTCGTAGAAAAAGTATAGTGTTTAACTCGTCGAAATCATCTTTAAAGCTCGCGAACATTACAAAACGAGGCGAAGCCGAGTTTGGTAAACTGTTCTGTCACTTAAAAAAATGCAACTTTCGTCACTCGATACACAATATACTATTTTTCAATGTGGAAATTTTATTCATGTTGGGGTCTTGATTTGACGGGCAAAATGCTAGCTAGGAATTGCTTGATTTGCAATTTTATCTTTCGTTTGCATCACTGGATTTCATTGAGACCCAAATTTCGCAATCAAACTTTAACCGAATTGCACAAATTTCTTGACAATTTTCTATTTACACTCGTAATTAAGACAACTCAGCGCAATACGTGTGCAAAGCAGTTTTTGAGTTTTAGAATGTATTCGTTGAAACTCAACATTGTGAAACTCAAAAAACCTATAGTTTGCACACTTAATAATGGGTGATTCATTTAGAGATACTTTTTTCAAAAGCAAAGAACAAATGAAAAAGGCCAATTTATTTAAGAAACTTAATTATCATACAAAAGAACCATTCCTTACAATTATTTTTTAAAGATTATTTCTCTCAAATGTTGGCCGCGACTGCGGTTAACGTAGTCTATTCTGCTGTTCCAATTTTCAATGACGCGTTCTAGCATTTCGAGTGGTATTTGTCCAATGACCCGAGTAATATTGGCCTCCAATGCCTCAATTGTAGCCGGTTTATCCATGTAGACTTTAGACTTCACGTAGTCCCACAGAAAAAAGTCTAATGGTGTGACGTCACAAGATCTAGGCGGCCAATTTACTGGTCCGAAGCGTGAAATTAAATGTTCACCGAATCGTTCTCGCAGTAAAGCCATAGTTTCACGAGCTGTATGGCTAGTGGCGCCATCTTGTTGGTAGTAAATGTCTTGTAGACCACGGGTGTCAAGTTCAGGCAGCAAATAGTCCCTTATCAAGGCGCGATAACGGTCGCCATTCACAGTCACATTCCGGCCGGCTTCTGTTTTGAAGAAATATGTACCAATTATTCCACCGGCCCATAATCCGCACCAAACAATTGTTTTGTCTGGATGTTGGATGTCTGGATGAGGTTGCTCATCACCCCAAATACGGGCATTTTGCTTATTCACGTACCCATTAAGCCAGAAATGGGCCTCATCGGAGAACAAAATTTTTGTCGAAAACAGTGGATCTTCTGCAAGTTTATCAAGAGTCCAACGGCTGAAACGGAAACGATTCGGAAGGTCGGTCGCCTTTAGTTCTTGCACTAGTTGAATTTTGTATGCTTTTAAACCAAGATCCTTTCGTAAAATACGCCAAGTTGTTGCATACGACAAACCAAGCTGTTGAGAACGGCGACGAATTGATTCTTCCCGGTCTTCGCGTACACTCGCTGCTACCGCCGCTATATTTCCTTCACTACGTGCTGGATGAGGTCTATGTGGTCGCGTATTATCCATTATTGTAAATTGAGTTTCAAACTTATTAATGGTATAGCGAATTGTGCGTTCGGTAGGCCGATTATGTGGCCCATATGTTGCTCTAAGCGCACGATACACATTCCTTGTAGAACGCCCATTTTCGTAATAAAGCTGTACTATTTGTAGACGCTGTGCCGGGCTAAGTCTTTCCACTACGTAATGTCAAATAGTACTGAACCAGAATGCGCAGTCCGCTGACGCGTCGCATGCGCGCTCAGCCATTAAATCCCCACCTAAAAAAGTACCTCCAAATGAATCACCCATTATAACTATTTTAGCTATTATCGAGATAAAATAAAACAAATTTTAATGAATTTTTACTTTACACCGTAACGATCGTTTCGCTCCAACCTTAGCTTCATCAGACATGTGACTAACTTATGGACAAATTTTTACACAAATGTACCGTAACAAACACATATTTTGTTTTGAATAGTTGAAGGAATGGGTACTTTTTATTACTAAAATGTCTATGCACAAAACTTTCACTACGATTTATACAATATTGTTCTTAAGTGATAAAACTGAGGGTCTACATTATATTAAAAGGAGGTAAAGAGGTTCTATGGAAAAATACAATATATGACTGTCTGAATATCAAATAAATAAATTGAGTAAAGGTGAATTATTAGTTTCTAATTGATCATTGAGGATCTTGTCGGTTTTCTTTAATTTATTAATTTCAAGTGACTCTAATAAATTAAGTTTTTTGCCCTTATTTTCTACGTGTAATATTTTAAATTCTTTGTTAAAATTGTGGTCTGTCAAATAATATATAAAAACTATTTTTCTATTTTGCGTCCGTAATGAACTCGTTATGGAGTTTATATTTAAAAATATAAATTTACGTTTAGGCGAGAAGAGGGGGACTTGATCCTCAATTTCTGTTTTCTACAATAATACTTTCTGTAATTGATTCCAATTTTAGTGAAATCTAGCAAGTATATTGTAATTTCATATTTGTATTATAGAAGCGGTACATTTAAATTAGAGGAAGGATAATTAATGCTTTTCAGAAAGATAAATGTGATAAAGTCTCCCCGTACTATGGGAGACTTGATTATACCGTTGGGGTGACTTATTCCCCTGGTATCAAATTAACCTTGTCTTTGATTTTTATTAAATCAGAAGTTAATTATTAAATAAATAATTTTTAATAAATAAAACTCGAATTATTTATGATTAATCATGAACTGTTAGGTACAATAAATTCGATTACTTATTAATCGAACGTTCCAAAATACTTAAAACAATTAAACTAAAACTGATATAAAAATTTTAACTTAACAATATATTAACATATGATATGATATTATAATCAAAATTAATATTTATTCGAGATTAAACAAATGCAAAGATTTCGAGAAAGCGAAACATCCTACACGCTTACTGTACTCCTTAAACATTTGTTTAGGTATTTTTTTTTAATCTGGTTCCCTGCTACTTCAGCAATGTCTTCCCTCTCTGGCCGTTTGAAAGTTTTGAAATCTCTTTTTCTTGCAAATTTAATTCAAAAATATTTTTTGCCAATTTCTAAGATCTGACTCACAATCGATGGGTTTTATTTTTTTCAGAGATAAGATTCACAACTACTCAATCTTCTCGTATCAAGAAGTTAACGTCGTTCAAACAATTTTCTGATTCTGGTTCACTATCCGAAGAGAACTCGTCGTTAACATCGTACTCAGATTCAGGTGATGGAGGTAAAATTTCGTCTTCCGAAGAGCTTGAAGGGTCCCTAAGCTCTTGGAGACTCTTCTTACTTTTTATTGTCAACTGCCTTGCCTTAGATTTTCGCTCCTTTTCTAACTTCTTATCTTCCTTAGCTTTCAACTCAGCCTCGAAAGCCAATTTCACCGGCGTATCAGTTAAAACTGTAATTTTTGCCCGTTTTCTACCTCTTCGTAAATTTAGTCTAGGAGCAGCTTTAGAGTAAGGTCTAATCGTTTCAGGTGTAGTCAAACTGTTAAGCTGATTGTTATCTCGAGTGGAAGTTGGGGCTGACTAATATCTCGTGAAAATAGCAAGCTTGATGGTGTTTTGTACTGATGATAAATCTTGGAATGGTTTACGTGACGATGCATCATCCATGCATTCCTGAGAATGTTGTAAGGAGCCTTTTACGTGCTTTTTATTTCAGTTGAAACAATTTGAAGATTTTCGGGTGGAGTTTCGCGATCAGTTACGTAGGAGGACATAAAATCTTCTTCTGTGAAGATGTTAGAATTTACAGGCCAGATGCCCATCATTCGGAATCCGCTTTCAATGTTGCGCGGAGTGAACGCTAAAGGGAAAGCTTGAGCTAGACATCCTGCAATATCATAAATGGTAATGATGCGTCCCGCATGTGACACCATACAATCATCGCAGGCAGTATTATAAAAGCTTTTAAGAGGCCCATATACACTTCTATCAAGCGGTTGCAGCTTATAGGAAGTGTGTGGAGGAATTATAAGAAGAATTATACCATGATTTTTTGTATAATTTATTGCTCCCAGACTGATGTGGCTATCATGGTTGTCCATTATTATTAAACATTTGTTTTCCAACAAAACCTTGGCATAAGTTAGAAAATGTTCCAAAAATTTTAAAAAATTTGGGGATATCATCCATCCACTCTCATGAATTTGTGAGGAAAGATTAAAAACGGTGGTATGTGATTTGCAATCGCATTGATAGCACAGCAAGCTGTAACTGTTTCTCCGCGTTCGCGAGAAGTTATTTTACCAACTTGTTTTTCTCTTTGCGTGCTATTATTTTCCGAGGCTTATGAACATTTGAAAGACCGGTTTCGCTAATGTTCCAGATGCCCCCAGGTCCGAAATTGTATTTTTCAATTACATTTTTTAAATTATCAACATTGTTTTTATTGAAACTTAAAGACTGTAAAACTGTAAGACTAGTTGCCTCTGGAGATCGAAGTGACAGTAGTATTACGTTTCAGGAAGCCATAAAGCCAGTCGTACCCTGCTTGTTTATGATTATTCCATGTTGCAGGATATCGCTTATTGTTTTTAACAGCGTACTCATAGGCTAGTTGTTTTACCTGTTCTGTTGTAAGACCATGATGTAATTTACTCGCTGTATCTAAGTAATTATTCAATAATGTTTCTTGCCCGGTTGCAAAATTTATGATTTACGGTAATTAGAAGAAAAACATATTTCACCCTTATACTCCCGTTGAGCACGGACGTATCTTTTGAGCGTCATTACATTTAATTCAAATTGTTTGGCTGTGCCTTTGTATGAAGCACCTGCATTAATAACCTGCAAAACTGCTTCTTTTAATCTTTGGTGTCCTTTCTTTAGATTCTTTCTTCTTCTTATACACACGGGGCATCGTCTAAAACCAACGAAACGAACATTTCATAGATTCAGAGCGCGTATTAAATAGGTAAGTATTCGTTAAATACTGCTAAGACCCGCCCCTTTCCTATTTAAAATAATAATTTAGTGCTCTTATGTAAAGAAGTATAGGGGAAACTGGGGACGGTTGACCATAGTAACAAATTTTGATAAAAAAATAGAAAAATTGCCCGTGAAAACTTTTAAATTATGTCATACAAATAAATGGATGTTTGTTTTTCGAAATGTGTTAACTTGACCGTTGTATTTTGTTTTTTTTTTTTGTAGATTTTGGTAATTTACTTTTTTATTGCAAATGGGTCAATCCTCCCTATCTATGGGAGACATGACCAGGGCATTGGGAGATTTGACCACTTAAGTGGATTTTGTAGTAGTTAATTAACATTTATAAACAAAAGTATTAAGTATATGTATGTATTTAAATTATATACAAACAATTAAGAAATACTGAAAAAAACAAGTCAATCAACGGGAGGAAACGTACAGACGGCGTTTCGTTCTGGTTGGAACTTTTCAATGCACGGCATTCCTCGAAGACGGACATTGCTTTTTTCATTTCTATACTTTCTGTATATATAGTTAACATTTGGAACTTACTGCAAGTGAGAATTAATGAATATTAAATCACATTCTTACATGTAAATGTCGACTTATATGATGCGTTCATAACTACAATCCGACAAACTAAGTTTGTACCAGTATGCAGAACACACCCTTTCGCGACAACGAACTTCCTGGTAATTAGGTTAATTAAGAATTAAGAAATACTGAAAAAAAACAAGTCAATCAACGGGAGGAAACGTACAGACGGCGTTTCGTTCTGGTTGGAACTTTTCAATGCACGGCATTCCTCGAATGCCGTAGCAATGTAGCAATGTCCGTCTTCGAGGAATGCCGTGCATTGAAAAGTTCCAACCAGAACGAAACGCCGTCTGTACGTTTCCTCCCGTTGATTGAATTGTTTTTTTCAGTATTTCTTAATTCTTAATTAACCTAATTACCAGGAAGTTCGTTGTCGCGAAAGGGTGTGTTCTGCATACTGGTACAAACTTAGTTTGTCGGATTGTAGTTATGAACGCATCATATAAGTCGACATTTACATGTAAGAATGTGATTTAATATTCATTAATTCTCACTTGCAGTAAGTTCCAAATGTTAACTATATACAAACAAGTAAGAATTTTACTTAATATTAGAAAAGCTACTAAAGTCAAAATCAAAAGAAATCTTGAGCACTGCACGTTCTGGTCCACCTCTAGAAATAGGTTGCGGCAGCTTAATTGGAATGTCCTCTTCTGGCACAATGGCTGTATCTTCTGATACAGGATATATAAACAGATACTCTTCTCCCACTCTTTTCAAGAAAGTTACTTCGTATTCTTGATCAGGCATTTTTTTTGTGATTCTACCAACATAATGGTATATCGTTGTCTTTGTACTAAATTTTACCAAGCAAAAATCACCTGTATTAAGCTGCTCATCGGGAAAATCTTCAGGGTCAAGGTCCTCGTCGCTGAAATCACTTGGAAGTTCTTCCTTTTCCGTGTCAGATGAAGAAATGTCTTTTTGAATTTGTCTTTTTCTTGTACCATGTCTTTTTCCCCGTCTTTTTAACACTAGCGTTTGATTTTCCTCATCAGAACTGTTGACAATTTTCCGTTTAACCTGTTCCGTATTCTTTGTTTTCTTCTTGTTTTTCTTTTCCATTCTCAACAGATACTCTTCCGCAATTTTGTCTTTATTAGGAGTTGTCAAAATTAAGGAACATCGTTTTTTTCGTCCACGTGCAGTTGGTTTTCGGGGTGGAGCTTTTGGAAATGGGCGAACATCTTCAGGCAAATATTTTAAGTTAGAAAATGGTGTGTTTGGACTGTAATGTAGGGTTGAAACAGGAGTAGAGATGATATCGTTTGATAATATATGTATTTTTGAACTTTTTGTTGTACAGAAGTTACGTCAACTGCCACTTCAGAATTGTTACCTTTACAAGAGTTTAAATTGTTGGCTGAAGTAGTACTTTCTTGTAATGGTCTGTCCGTTACATAGGCTCCAAGAAAATCATCATCAGTATATATTGTACTATTAAATGGATAAACTCCTGATGACGAAAATCCTTTTTGTATATTTGTTGGAGTGAATGCTTTAAGAAAAGCGACTCCAGCTAACGTAGGAATATCTTGTATTGTAATTGATTGCCAGGAAAATTAATCATATAATCATCTGCAGCTTGATTGTAGAAGGTTTTGAGTGGCCCGAAAACACCTTTATCTAGGGGGCTGCAATCTATGGCTAGTATGCGGAGGTAGGCTAACTAGTGCGATGCCTATATGACTCTCATGGTTATCAAAAATAATTAAACACTTATTTTCTTTTGAAGCTCTGCTGTGCTTAATGAAATGTTTGATATATAACGCAAAATTTTCCTGAGTCATCCATCCGGAGAGATACGCTACTGCAACTGAACCAGGTGGAGCTCCTTTCGTCATAGCAGGTGTTACTCTTTTCCTCGGATAAATAAAAAATGGGGGTATAAATGTTCCTATAGCCGATATCACACAGCACATCGTGACTAATTTGCCTCTTTCTCCCGATGTTACTTTAGCTACCTGTTTTTCACCTTTGATTGCTATAATTTTGCCTGGTTTGTGTACAGTGGTCACACGTGTTTCGTCTATATTGTAGATGTTTTCTGGACCATAACAATGTGCTGCTAATGCTTCTTTCAGATTAGAAAAGAACTGGTCGACATTTGTTTCATTGAATGCCGTAGAACGACTGAGGCTTGTCGATTCAGGTTGTCGAAGTGAAAGTTTTTTTTGTCGTAACATAAATCCTCTCAGCCAATCATATCCTGCAGACTTGTTAGTATGCCAACTTTCTGGAATTTTTGTTTCATTTTTTATTGCAAACTGGTACACAAAAGATCGAACTGTTTTAGGAGTTAATCCGTAATTAAGTTTAGAGGAATAAATTAAGTAGTTTTCCAAAAGATTCTCAACATCGGCAGAGAAAATTTGAGAATTATATTTTGCTGACATAGGTACAGAATCTTTGTTATCACCATTTCTATATTTTTGAATGTATCTACTAAGTGTTTTACGGTCAATTCCAAATTTAATGGCAGTTCCTCTGAAAAATTAATGGCAATATTGGAAACAGATATCTATAGATCAGTTGAACAATATTTTGAGTAAAATATAAGGTTCAAGTAGCGAAGAAGATGATATAATGCAAAATATTTTATACCAAAGAAATTTTAGTATATCAGTACGTTAAGCACGTATTACCATTTGTTACAACTGAAAGACATGCATTACACACATCTATCTATACACATGGACGTACACCTCATATTTTCCAACGTTTGCTTCAGCCAAAGACACATGTTTCTGTCTTAATAGACTTCGTCAGTTTGGCTAGTGAAGTAAAGTTTGATGCATCGCCTCATAGGTATATCAGATTTTGTCCTATTAGCTGGCTTCATATAATCTAGTGACATTCGGTGTAGTCGCTTTTAGTTCGTCAGATGTCACTAGATTATCTGGTGCCACCTGATAGGACAAAATTTGCTATACCTATGAGGTGATCCCTCAAACTTTACGCCACTAGCAAAACTGACGAAGTCTATTGAGACAGAAATACGTGTCTTTGGCTGAAGTAAACGTTGGAAAATACGAGGTGTACTTCCATGTGTACAGATATAGATGTGTGTAATGCATGTCTGTTTCATTTGTAACAAAATATTTTATTTAACTTATTAAATAACGAGAGAAAAGTATCTATAAGAAACTCTGTTGAAATGGCTGATTACTGACATTTACAGTAATATCTATTCCTTTACTAAGAAAACGCTACAGTTAGTACACGAGAATACACGAAGCACTCGCATCATTGTACGTGCCCTAACAGTACATCATCACGAGCCGCGCCTGGTTACAGCACTAAGTAATAGCTGACTTGAAAGTGTAGTACAAACTGCACTGAGCTGCACTGCCCTGAAAACCAAAGAAAAGACATATAGACTTTTGAAAGGCATTGGTTTTGAATTTCAAATAGTAAAACGGAAAAGCATTCTTATTGATGGGATGATATCAAATTGTAACAGCAGTCAAGTTTTTATTTATTTTGTAATAAAAAAATACAAAATCACAATGAGATATAAACAATAAAATGTATTATTAGTTCAATAAAATATATTATTTTCTATGACCATCATCTTCTTTATAAAAAATTCAGAGTTTTTAAGAATTATCATTTTCATATTATAATATGCAAGGGACATGGGAGGACATGAATCCCAATTTAACATTTTTACATGCGAATCAAAATACGTATAGTGAAACAAGTACGACCAAGAGTAAATACATCTTCAGATGGAATATTGCAGGGTTTATAGAACATATCACACAGCCTGACTGTTCACCGTTTATATCCAGAGTTAAATAATAGTTGATAACACACGAGGTAACTTTCAAGTAAAATCATTTGTACATTGAAAGCGACCACTTAACATATACCAATGAAATAGGGGCATATTTAAAGTTGAAAGCGACCACTCAACATACCGATGAAATAGGGGCATATTTAAAGTACATAAAGTTTTTTAGTGCCGGCACATTTATCCTCGGTTCGGAAAACTCTACTTCTTCACCAACAAACAATTCAAGAATTCGGTATATAGTATAACACCCTGGATTGTTATTTAGAACTGTTTCAAATTTTCTTTTTACATTCATCAGTTGCAGCTCCAGGTAATTGGGAAAGGAATTGACGGCGATCATATAGAATATTCATGGCGTTAGCTATAGAACATTATGGGTTGGTGGAAGTAACTTCTATATGGCGGATGGTGGTTACAGGTATGCTGGAATAATCTCCATGAATATTGGCTAAATCTACCTGAATAGTTGGATCCATAAATATTTTTTGAACGTGTAAAATGGAAACAGCATTATTCGGATTCAGTAGCTGTATTACACTTTTAACGTCATTAAAATGCATGTAAGAGGATGCTGCTTCTATCCATGCCCTACACGTTATAACAGGTTCTGGTGGCAGTGGCACATGTAGCACTTTTTCACAAAATAAACTCTTGCGTGCAAGTGCCTTCACAAAAACTTTCCTTGTTTCTTGACAGAAGATATCAATTTATCTGCATTCGGATAGCATTTTCTGACATCCTCTGATACTCGATGAAGAACATGTGCGAAACATGTGATATGCGTTATTCTACTGTGTTTGTTGTAAGAGCTGACCAGCCGCCTTTATATATGCAGCTCCATCTGTTACAAATAATAACACTGTTTCTTTATTTATATTGTGCTTTTCACCCCATTGCGATTTCAAACACGCATGTTACGCTGTTACTACATCCATGACGACAACTAAACGCCGTTCACGATTCGAAGACGTGCACGTCATCAACAGTATTTTCGGAATCACCATTACAAAGATAATAAACGAACTATAATATTTATATGAAGCGAATATGTATGATGCGAACGTCCAGTGTTGACACATATCGTTCTGTCATATTTTACGTGTGTTTGTTTACTCTTGATTTGAAATGCCGAAAGCGTTTTGCTGCCAATGTAAGCGACTTGTTGCATCCGCAATTGCAAACTGTGAAGCAGAACGCGATCATGATGGACCGTTGCTGCCTTTATCAGCTGTGGGAGAAGTAAAATCGTATTTGTATTTTGCTATAATTTCATATTACATGCACTTTTTTTGTAACGTGCAGCAAAAGTTTTAGGAGTTAACGTGACATTTGTTAGCAGAATTTTCTCGTAAATACAAAAAGGACACGCAATTTGCAGCCCCAAGCGGAAACATGACAAAAAGAAACGTATAGTGGAGATTGATTACTTCGCTGAAGGTGCAATAAGGAATGTTGTCTACGAGATGGACAGAATAGTAAGATTTTTTAAAAATTGACTATTATAATATAATTGTGGTATAATTATAGAACAACATATTACCCTAACATCTTTAAATACTATACTCTTGTTGAAAGGTATATTTTTATGGAAAGTGTTGCGAAACATTAGGTACCATTATAAAAAGGATTATCCAAGAAGAGCGTAGGTATGTACTATATCGGAGGCATGGTGCTTTTCATATTTGTGGTTATAATTCTCTTCAGAATAGATCCGCACAGAATAGATCTGCACTGGTCTATAAAATTAATAATATGGCCCTTCAGTATGGCCACATAGTTCTCTGTCTACCACTGTACCATTGCATATTTAATGCGATGGCGAATGTATTATTAATCTTGGCGAAGACCCTGAGAATGACGACGATTTATTTTCAGATTAATGTGTCACTTATTTTTAAGTTGTTGGTTTACAATACCTGGCACTTTTCATTTTCTTTCAACATATATACTGATGTAACACAAATGTCGTTTTAGTATTCTATTTATTATTAAATACGTATAAAGTTTTTACCTGTTTTTATTGTTTGATTACTTTGTAAGAGAATTAATAAATTCGGTTATTTATAAATTATAACCTAAATATTGCAAGTTTGATATAAGCGTTTACTACCCTAACCTAAAATGTAAACAAATCGATTTTTCCAATGGATTTTGCAAATGATTTCGCAACATTGTTTTGACATAATTGATGACGTGCACGTCTTCGAATCGTGAACGGCGTTTAACATACATGCAAATAGCAGGACTGTTGAACAAACTGTAAATAGTCTGACAAACATAGAAATGCTATAATCTAGGGAATTTTATGCTACAAACCACACTTCACTTGAGTTGGATCTCTCTGTGTATATGGTATCTTCATAATTGCAATTGCTCTCATGCATATATAATATACAAAGTGTAGGGGTTTTATTTATTTTATTCACAAATATTGCATACAATAACTATTATATCACAAAGTAGACAAATATGAATATGTGCATATGATGTAGAAATAAATGATATACCATGCATGTTTATGTTGACAGTTGCTATCATAATATATAATAGTAGTAGAATACAATAAATGCCGTTATAATATACACAAATGTGCGTCAGAGAAATTTAATTTACGTACTTTCGAATTTTTATTGTTTATTGTAGTTCTTCATTTTTGAGGAAAATATTATCTTACATAACATACTATATAATCTTACATACTTAACAATTAGTGTTTCTATTACACCATTCCTAGTTAAAATTATTAAAACCGTGGAAAAATATTTGTTTTCTAATTTTGTCAATTTCTTTTACATAAATCAAATTGACTACATTTAAGAATAAGCAATATACCACAAAATATGGTAATTTTTTTGAGCACTATGAAATAAAAAAGTTAGAAATTGCATTATATTAAATCGTCACATATAATTTAACAGTTTTAATAATTTTTAAGAATCATCACAATTTTGTTAACACGATTGTGCTAGGATGTTGGCACTATATATATATATACTACACTGGTATCTCTGTTGAATAATTAAGAATATATATAAGAACGTAATACTAAAATCGATGTTTGGCAAATAAAAGCAGTTCACATAAATTGCAACAATTTGAGCAATAAAGAAACTTAAAAATAATGGAATACAATGTATAAGCGTAATAACTGTAAGCATTAAGCTTTATAAAGTGTAGCCAGGCACGTAATGCATTCTATATTATAATCATTCAAAATTTATATAATTATAAAAATTTGTAAGGTTTATGTTTTGTCAAAATCTATATAAAACTATACCAATTTATTTAAATTTTGAAAAAACTTTATTTCTACATATCAATTCATTACATTTTTTATTTGTTTATTTTATATGGTCATGAAATATTAGTTATACAATTACCTACTAGAAGTTGAATGATATATACTTTCATTCTTTATTCATCAATATTCTCTTCTTATCAAGTCATGGTAATCAGTTTCTCAATGTGCCTTATCATATTTATATTGAGCGGCTGATCTGTGAGATCTTTTAATTGATTTATAATTGTTTCTCGTTAACAGTTTGGTTGGATTTCAAAAAGATTGTATTCCAAATAAGTCTTAAAAGGCTGTTCTCAAAGTCATATTACTTTCATTAATCCTTTTTATTCATGGCTAATGAATCAAAATACATTTAGATTTTCACTAATCTTTTTACTACGACTTTATCATTCCTTCAAATTAAACATTTAGATGAATTTAATTTTATCAAATTTGAATGATGAATTTAATTTCATCAAACTTCTTGGATATATCTCTCAAGCATTTTATGGCTGTAGGGCTAAAAGGCCGAAATTAAATAAGCTCTGTACCTTCTTGTCCTATAGTATGTCCGACTTCTCTTTATGGAATCTAATTCCAATAAAATATAATTATATTTTATTACATATTAATTAGTTATAAGAGAAATCAGTATTTTTTAATGATATATGAAAAGTCCTCTTTATAATTACTATCAAAAGTATGTTCACATCTATAAAATGCTGAAATACTCTAACAATGTCTTCACTATTTCACCTTTATTAGTCTGTTGTTTTCAGTACAGCTAATATTCGTAACCTTTTAGAATATGTAATTAAATTTATAATCCTTGCTCAAAACTGATTAAGTAGCATATATTTCTAAACACTTTCAACTGACTCGATAAATGTCTTCACTCCATTATCTAAACATTTCTGTCATATTTCATTTCTTATTTTCCAAACTTCCTTAACTTATTTAACGTTCGTTTAATTCTCCTGATATTTGTTTCATATATTATAGGGAGTGTCTCAATAAGAACGTACAATTTAAATCGCGCGCCATTTTCGTTCCTTTCGGTTGGCAAACACGTGTAATTGCTCAGTTGTCATCTAGAGACATCGCAATTAGTGAAAATGATTCCATTTACCGTCGAACAACGCGTTGTCATCGTCGAAACTTATTTCAAAAAAGAGACACCGCAAATTGAGTACAATTTTCTGTCGGCAAAACGTAGCCGATTAATCGACGATTCGCCAAATAATTGAAAAGTTCGAGCAAAATGGTTCAGTTACGGATGTTAAGACACTAAAACTGACGTCGTAATCGCCAGTCTGCTGAAGTGTTACTTGAAGTCCCGGAACCTATATTTGCCGTTGCGTACACCAAGTAAACATTTCGAGGAGCACCATATAACTCAGCTCAGTCAGAATTCTCAATAAGGATCTTTATTTACGCCTTTATAAACTGCAACTGGCGCAGCAATTACTGCCAACCGACCATTTACAACAGCGTGAATTTGCCGATTGGGTGTTTGAAAACCAAAATGCAGATGACAATTTTGTGAGGAACATCATCTTCATGATGAGGCGCATTTTCAACTGAACCGCTGCGTCGACAAACATTACTGTCGGATTTGGGACAATGAGAATTCTCACATAAGACTTCAACAACCGATGCATGCACCGCGAACCAGTTTGGTACCGATTTTGGGCGGGCGGAGTGATTGGGCCTTACTTCTTCGAGAATGTGGCAGGTACTACAGTGACCAGCGTACGTTATCGCACCATGATAGTAAGTTTATTTGGTCTCAATTAAAGGTGGTCGATATCGAAAACATATGGTTCCAGCAAGATGGCGCCAGCTCTCATACTGCGCGGGAATCGCGCGAATTGTTGTAGGAGCAATTTCCGGATCATCGCGCGCCATGGAGATCAGAATTGGCCATGAAGATCCTGCGATATGACACCGTGTGTCTTTTTTTAAAAAAGATTCCTGAGTTAAAGGACAAAATTGAGGCATCATTGCGGAAATCGAGTCAGAAATGTGCAAAAATGTGATTGCAAATTTTGTAAAAAGAGTATGGGTTTGTCAACAAAGTCTTGGTGGTCATTTGTTCGATATTGTTTTTGACACGTATGCGCAATGCATATTGATTAGTTTAAAATAAAATTGTTTAAATTTTTCAAGTAACTAATGTCTTTTAATTAATTAATTAAACATTCTCATTGAGACACCCGTTATAATATTTGTTATGCAAATGAAAATTTTAGATTAAAAATTCATATTAAGTCAGTTCCATAAACATAAAAGAAACCATTCACCAAATGGTCAGGCTGAGCTAAGTAATATTGACTGAAATAAAAACGGAACTTGAGTTCCATCAATTTACAATAAATTAATTTATAAAACGTGAACTAATGAACAATAGCTCATTAATATTGGAATTTTCTGGAATGTATTCGATTAAAATTACATATTTATAATCAGAGTGATTAATTAAGAGTGATAAAATATTTAAAATTTAGAGTAACATTAGTGCCGGTTAGCTACACAAAAATATAAAAATAAATGATTAAGAAGTCATAGTCAAGTTATAAAATTGAAATAATAACTTCTACTTATGCGGTTTATAGTTTCACTTTGCTTTGAAGAATATAAAAATTAGTACAAGTATATATGTATGTATATTCGTTTCGATTGGTGTTATACTGTAAATATTAAAATTAATATTAAAATATATAGTATGTAAATTCAAAAACTTAATGAATAATATAAAATTCCACATTACATTCTATATTAAAATAATTCCACGTAATTTGCTGGGAATAAACCGTAAGTACCGTCTGGTCCGAGTCCTTGCCACCAACCTTCGTCTACAAGTTCGATGTGGGTAATAATATCGCCAGGATCAAAAGTGATTTCCGTATCATCGGCTGAAAAAGAGAAATAATAGAATAAATGTTTAAGAAAAAATACTGTTAATACACGTTTGATTTCATATAGTCTATTTACGATTCTAGACGAGGCACGTCATAGTCAGTAATATCAGGCGGAGTAACCAAAGTCACAAGTTACTAACATACAGGCCCTGTTATTGCAATATTACTTAGGTCTGGCGAAATTTAGGCCAATAGCCAGTGACGGCCGCATAAAATTTTATACATAAAGGCGACATTGACATGTAAAAATGAGATTTAATATTCACTAATTCTCATTTGCAGTAAGTTCAGAATGTTAACTATATATACACGAAGTAGAGAAGTGAAAAGCTGTGACTGTCTTTGAGATACCGTACATTGATAAGCTTCAATTAAAGCGAAACGCGTCTGTATGTTCTCATTGATGGGAATAGCTTTTCACTAATTTTTAATTATCCTAACAACCTGTAAGATCGTAGTCGCGACGTTATACATGCTAGTACAAACTTGGTTTGTCGGATTGTAATTATTAATGCATCACATAAGGCGACATTGACATGTAAAAATGAGATTTAATATTCATTAATTCTCATTTGCAGTAAGTTCAGAATGTTAACTATATATACACGAAGTAGAGAAGTGAAAAGCGAACATTCTCACTGCGATCTCTGTTACAGCAGCATCGCAGTTGAGAGCACAGACGACGATACATCGCCAAGCGACGCCGGAAGCAATGGCCGGACAAACGAGAACAATAACCAACCTGATGATAAAACCCGAATACGTGGACAAATGTTCACCCAAGATACTTGAAGATTTTAAAAATCTTATCGACATACTCAACGAAGAAGAAGATATCCAGAAACTATTACAAAAATCAGGGGATATATTAATGGTTAACCCAGAAGAACCGAAGATTCAAATTGAGTTAACAAGCAACCCCACAGAAAAACAAGAAAAAGAAAAGCCTCCCGTAAAATCGAAGAAGAGCCAACCGGAACCGAAAATCGAAAACGACGCATTCAGACACCCGAAAAAAACAACAAAAAGACAGAAAACCGACTACACAACGCCACCAATCGAAACAAAAAATTCCTACGACGCCCTCGAAACCAAAACCGAGGAAAAAATGGAAGAAGAAGAAGCAACCCAATTCACCCCACAACCGTCAACATCAAACAGCACACCCAGGGTAAGTGACAAAACAAACACCACACAAAACACAAACACCAAAACACACAAAATCGCACCAATCATAATAACAGACAAAGACAAATGGGCATATATACGACAAATACTTAAAACACATAACATTAACACAGTACAAAACAAACTTGTGAAACCTGGCATTCACATCGAACCGAAAACTGACGAAGACTACCGCACACTTAAACACATACTCAACACAGAACAGATTCAATTTTACACGTTTCAATTACGAAGCGAAAAAACACTAAAGGTAGTTATGCGAGGCATTCCTACCTTCATCACAGACACAGAAATTACAAACGACTTGACTGACCAAGGCTACCCGACACTAAACATCAAAAGAATGAACGGCAAACACGGCATACCTGCACCACTTGTACTAATAGAACTGACGAGACAATACAAATCAATTTACAACATACACGACTGCTGCGGACTCACAATTAAAATCGAACCACTAAACAAACGGACAGACATAATACAATGCCACAAATATCAGACATTTGGACACCACCAAAAAAACTGTAACATACACTACAAATGCATGAAATGCGGAGACGAACACTCAACACACCTATGTACAAAACCCAAAACAACCCCACCAAAGTGTGCAAACTGCGGTGGTCCTCACTTATCCACTTTCCTTAACTGTCCTAACAATCCAAACAACCCTGTAAACAAAACCACACCCAAACCCATACCAGCACCACCCCCAACAACGAAACCATGGACACAAAAACAAAGAAACACAACACCTAACACAACTGACGAACTAGTACTTGCCTTAGGCAATATGCTAATAACATTACACTCCACAAACGCAACAACAGAACAGATACAATACTTCGTAACGCAAACACAGAAAATAATCACACTCTACAACAACAAACATTAAACACACACATGACTGAAACGCAAAAAACCGATGACCAGTGACTTAAACGCAAAAAGCGACAAACACACAGACTACACATACGCAACACAGGACCGCACAAAAACACACAACACACGATTATTTATTAATCAGACACAAACACGTCACAACCCTGGGAAATACGAAACAATGGAGTGGAAATGGAGGCAACTCCGACCACAACAAAATTCAAGTCTCATATAAAGTGAAAAGCTGTGACTGTCTTTGAGATACCGTACATTGATAAACTTCAATTAAAGCGAAACGCGTCTGTATGTTCTCATTGATGGGAATAGCTTTTCACTAATTTTTATTATCATAAAATAAATGGTAAGAAATAAATTATAAACCGTGCTCAAACATTTACCGTCGGCTGCACAATACAACGGAAATGGTAACGAGAACGAGAAAATAGTTATGATGTTAATATAAACATGCACAATGCAATAACGAGAACAAGCTACCCGGTAACGAGCACCGAAAATGTTGGCCAAGTTTGAACTTTTTCGTACTCGTGATCTGCCCGGAACCAATAACGTGACTAGAGAGCTGAGCGTGCGCAGGGTGTGAATTACATAAAAAAATAAGGTTTCCGCATTATTAAATACAGAAATTATTAATAACGTCAAATGAGTACTACGTATTGCTTGTTCTAATTCCAGTAGTGGACAGTCGATTTATGGTAAGAAGAGAGCAACTACCGTTATAGATTATGGTTCCATTGTTAAAACCGCAAATATTTCTGTACGTGCTTATATAAGCTGTCTAGTAAACAAATAACTGAAATTTTCTCTAAAGAAGCACGCAGGACGAAGACGCTTATACGGTGTTGAAAATGCAAGCGCACGCAAAAACACCTTCAATGAAGAAAAAGACAACGGGCGAACATTATGGAAATTATACAATTGTAATTGGATGAAGGTAGAGTAAATTTATATTTGAGGAATACGAATAATTGCTGAATTAGAACTTTTGTTGTTTCACGACTTTTTAAATCGTATTAGTGACGAATCAAAACTGAAGGCAATAAATGAAAAAGTTCAATTAGTAACAAGACGGCCGACCAGATAAGCGTTTTAGCAAAATTTGCGTGGTAAAATCAGTTAAACGCCCTTTAATGGTTTGGTCGTGTATTACAGCCAAAGGTACTAGGTCACTCTACTTTTGTGAAGGTACGGTACAATGGATTATGAACAACATACGAATTTTATTTGACTTATATTCCAATAAATACTTATACACATTTGTGCAGTTAGAACGTTTTGTCACAGGGCAACATCAATACAATCGCTATTTGTGGTTTATGGGGACGTCGGTTCGTGGAACCAAATTGTTGCGGCTCGAAGACCAAATTATTTACGAAGACTTCGGTTTGAGAAGGACCAATGTTATGCTTGTAAGCGGTTCCTAAAATCACGATGTCGATGTTGTGCACGACATTGTGCAACCGACTACATCATAAAGAGTCTCGGAGACGATATTTTAAAGCTGATCGACAATAACAAAAAAGAGTAGTTTTGTTACTGTCGGTTTCGTTTTAAGTATTGTCACCGATTTGTCGATCGTTATATATGTACATGTGTACCTTTGATATGATTTATATTTACGTCTTCAATTAAAGGTAGATTGTTACCAAATTGGACGTGAAATGCCCGTAGAGCACATATCTTAAATCTTCTTTTAATAGATCTTCTTTAAAATATTCACACGCAAGTATAAATTTTGTATAGCTGACTTTTCGTACAGGTTATCGAATCCTTGCCATACAAAGCTGTCTAAATATTATCTTCTAGAGTTTTTATAAAGACTGCATTTTGTTTTCGACTATAACTAGAGAAACAATTTTGCCTATGACTCAGTCAATTTTGATCGTTGCATGTGTACATTTCGATTATGCCTTATACAACATATGAACTGTTCGATATGATTTATAGTTTTTACAATTAAACACAAAAAAGAGTTTATAAATGATTCACAGCTGATATACTCGTACGTAATCGTATTGAAGATACTGAACCTTAGTAAACAAAGCTGCCCCATTGAAAAGGTTTTATATCATCGACAGCCGTCTAAACAAAATTGCCTTTTAGAGTTTTTATAAACACAAACATTGCAGCATATGTGTGCGTGTAAATTCTATCGAGGAATTTTTTTATAGTCATTCTAATCCATAGGCGGCACATAATTTATTTTCAGGAGGTTTGGGTTCGCGTCGTAATTTTTTGAATTCATATTTTATATAATTGCATCTTTCCATTTTTTATAAGTTGTCTCTTTATTTCAAGGAGGGCCTGTGTTAAAAAATATTCGGAAAACATTTCATGGAAGATATCTTTGCAATTTATTAGCTATTTAATAATGGCTTTTGTATTTAACGGACAACAGAAACGGCACATGGTTGAAATTTATTTTTGAAATGGTAGTCAAATTAATAGTGAATGGGGAATAATATGATCAGTTTTCCACATGCATTCGCCATTTTGTGCAATTATTTAGGGAAATAGGAAAAGCGGATCGCAAAAAAAAAGCGCAGTGATAGGCCAACAGTTAGAAATGAGGAAAATGTTGACACGGAAAGGCACCTGATAGAAGAACGTCCTCAACTTACTGTTGGACATTTACACCAAGAAGTAGATCTTTCTTGAAGCACTTGCAAACGTAACCTTAAGCATGATCTACATTTACACCCCTACCGCTTGCAAGCGACTCATGTGGATAGACTGAAACGATAGGAATTTTGTCAAAGATTTATTGACCATTTTGTTGTTAATGATGGAGGCATTAAAAAGGTTACATTTACTGGTTTATCTCTCTGACTACGTTAATTCTCAAAACATGAGGCTGTGGAGCGCAAATAATCCGCACTTTTTTGTGTAAGCACCACTGCATCCACAGAAAATTGGAGATTGAGCAGTTGTTTGTCAGAGAATTATTGGACCTATATTTTTTTAAGGTATGTCGATTAAAAATACAAAATTTTAAATAGTAGCCAAAAAATGCTTACACCTTTTAGGAATATTAAATGCTGCACGTTACAGACTGGAAATCTTGATATCATTTGTAAATATGTTACACGATGATGAATTACAGGAAGGCTACTTCCAACAAGATGGAACTCGTGTACATACTACCAATGAAAACATTGTTTTTTTGAGAGAATTTTTGGAGATCGAATTATTAGTTTAATCCAAACACAATTTAGCCACCTCGTTCCTGTAATTTAACACTACGATGTCTTTTTATGGCCGTACCTAAAAAATTTTATTTTTGTAACACCTGTTTTTGATCTTAATAACCTGCAACAAAGGATCACTAATAAGATCGTACAAATTAATAATTCACCTTGGATCCTAGAAAATGTTAATTAACTCTGTTAAGCGAAGAACTTTACGCTGTAGAGATGAAGACAGTGGCCATATTGCGCACCTTATTTAGTGAATATTGTTACATAATAGATTGTTTTGTTCTTCTTTTGATTTAAACAATAGGGTAAACGGATCATCAAAACCTCACATGACAAACTCCAATGGATGACTTCACAGATGACGAAGATTCTTTTCTCAAAAAAAAAAACGTTTCTTTTCAGAACCTACACATTTGTGTTAAAAGAAAAAATTGATTGCTTCAATGTCATACTTGCATGTTTTGTGTATATTACATTAATAAATTGCTGTTCTTACTTTAATTATTAATTCATCTTTATTCTAAATATTATGAGATTTTACATACATAATGTTGCTTAGTCTGATTTGGTTTTTAGTTTTAGTTTTCACCTTTTATTTTTCGGCATTTTTTCATTTTACTCCAAAAAAACTATATTTTTTATAATAAATCATTGTAATTTACACATTTCAACAACTAAAACTTTCAAATAACCGTCTTTATAGGTTAGCTTAATGAGTGTCGTTTAACAACTCTTATCTATATATATAAAATACAAAAAATGTTTGTTTGTCCTTTATAGACTCTGAAACTATCCAACCGATGCGATCCAAACCGGTTTCATTAGAAAAGTAATAGTCCAGATTAGGTTTACGGCTATATATCTTTTTGATATTTCAAGTGGGCGTGGCCCCTCCCACATAAATTGAATAACATCATATATCTCGACTATTGTGATAGCAAGAGTTTTGAAAGATTGCACACGCCGGGTATCCGCTAGTTTAACCTATTACTAGTATAATACAAAAGTATTTTTAATAATATATAATATTATTAAAAATGGGGTGTGAAGAACACAATACAAGTTCATATGTATTTTTGAATGTATCTTCTCCAAAGACGTAGATACGTATTTCACATTTCTACATGATTATCAATACGTCCCTGTTGGAGAAGAGACACATTCAACAAAACATAACTACCTTGCTGTCTCGCAGATATTATTAAGACAGCGCGTGAAGGAATATTCAGCGCTGTCTATATAATAATCGCAGAACTAGCCGGGTGTTTTTTATAGTCGGTAACCACCGTATCTATAAAAAACTGTATTATCGTGTCTTCACTACTTGTCGGCATGAACCGAATACGTATATAACAACATAATTTGAAACATACTTGAGTAGGTAACACCTACCAATTTTGTATAATACAAAAGTATTTTTAATAATATATAATATTATTAAAAATGGGGTGTGAAGAACACAATACAAGTTCATATGTATTTTTGAATGTATACATGTATACATAGATACATTCAAAAATACATATGAACTTGTATTGTGTTCTTCACATCCCGTTTTTAATAATATTATATATTATTAAAAATACTTTTGTATTATACAAAATTGGTAGGTGTTACCTACTCAAGTATGTTTCAAATTATGTTGCTATTACTAGTAGTATGACATGTAGGTTAAATCACTTAATCAATCTAAGACATAACTGATTTAATCCATGGCATACTCTGAAAATTTTTTTTGTGGCTCACTCCATATTATGAATGTTTGATGTTGGGATTTTACGTTTTAGGTTAGTTACCTAAACATCTGCCAGAATGAATTTACGATATATACCAGGGAGAATACATAGAGAGAGACACATGTTATTTAAATGTATTTGCCTGCTGCCGATCATGTAAATCAGTGATACAACCCCAGCAACATAGCATGTAAGTCGACTATATCCACAGATCAGTAATAATATAGATGTGTAACTTAATAGTAAAATAGATCCCTATGTATAGCTTGTGACGGGGATGCATGCGGGGAAAGGGAATAATTGTCTATGCAACCAACATAGCTGTAGTTAAATTACTATTGGGGTTATTCAAATTTTATGTATGAAGAAAAAATAATATTTCATTTGATTAACTTCTGTATTACAATCAATATATGTAATTTAGAACGTTTGACGTTTCAGAATATGACACTATCCAGTTAATATAAATCTAAAAAATCTACAACTAATAAATTAAAAAAAATGGTAAAATTATACACTATTATCCATAGTCCTAAATGCTACTTACACAAACAAAAAATAAATCCAACGAAAGTTTATAACATATAACACGGGCACGAGATCACAAAATTTAAATACGGGGAATACTAATCGACCAAGATAGCCAACATTAAATTTTTCGTTAACATATAAAATTTCTAACCCAGAACTTCTAAATCCAACACCCTTGTGTTGTTTAAGTTGCATAACTAATTTCTTCCCCTCACCTTGTTTGGATGCCTTATTCACAAAATTATACATGGGTAGCCTATCAAACTACACATCTATATATATATATATATATATATATATATATATATATATATATATATATATATATATATATATATATATATATATATATATATATTGAACTTCATGTGTATGAGAATTAATAATTATTAAATCTCATTTTACATGCGATTGTCGCTATAATTTGTTGCATTTTTATATATATATATATATATATATATATGGTAAACCTAATCAGTAGGCGATTAAAGGTCTGTATATTACTTCAAAATATATGTATTTAAAAAACTGCCGAAACATGTAGTTTTTTAAATACATATATTTTGAAGTAATATACAGACCTTTAATCGCCTACTGATTAGGTTTACCATATCATACCAAGGTCACGAAGTTATTATATATATATATATGTGATTTGTGACTATAACACTTGTTTGTGTAGTTTCGTCTTGACAACGGAATTTAATATTCAGGTTCAAAAGTTTATTTGGAGTAAAAATTAGGAATATCAAAACTGAACGTTTTTATTATGAAATATATACAAAATTACGATTTTTTACGGTTTTTTCAATTCCATCAATCTCCATTTCGAATTGATTTCCGGCATTTCATGGAATTTTCAATAATCTTGTCGGTTTGTTTATACTGTCAACTATTTATATGACATGATTACACAGGTAACACGATTCACGAAAAGTGTTTCAAATCAAAATTAATTCCGACAGGTAACAAACCAAAACGATTTCTTAAAAATATAGATTAATTTCTGACGGCAGCAGGAAAACTATAATCAGTCACAAAACGTATCGACTATTAACATTCCCGGCAAGCAAAAAGCTTCGGCTGCGCCTCAGCTTGTACTTGCCAACCTCGAATGTTAATACGTCCTTACATTCCTTGTGACTTAAATAGCCATTTCATCCGCCCCGCTGTACAATAATAAAGACAGATCTGCCACTGGACAAAAATTAACTCTTTCAATAAAAGGTTATGAATAGTATAATATCAAAATTATTATACGCTTGACAATATGTACAATAAATGATTTTTTATGTTAATATGGCCGGTTTTTCTTAAATTAAAATTTGTCGAAAATTTGACAAAGTAAACGTCAAATAACCACATGTCATCTATATTAATATAAAATGTTCTAACCCAAAAAAATAAATATAAAGCAAATAACCAGGCAAGCCAAATTCTCAGTTGCCAATTACATTTTTGCTTCAATCATTTGTAGTAATAATATAGTTATAGTAATAATAAATATCTTTAAAGAAAACTAAAATCATTAAAAAACTATAAAATACCTTCCAAAAAAATTATGGGCATGATAAAACTATAATCCAATTTTTTACATACCAGCCTGATAATCATAAAGAGCACGAGCTTGAATTCCTGGATCGTTTAAATCACCATATATAACCTCATCAACAAACTGTTGCTCAGTTATTTGTTGCACGTGTTCTTCAGTCTTCAAGGAAGCTTGTTTAACTATATTTGTTGCACCATTGGTTTCCTCCGAAATCGGACTAGTTGCAGTCTTTTTCTCTAAGTCTTTCGGTGATCTTTTAATTGTAGCGAATTGATCAGAATCATCATCACTTTGTTGTTCTTCAGTAGTTACTACTACATCAGTGATATCTCCAGTGGGCGATACTATTTTATCAGTGGGTCTAAAAATGCAAACATTCATAAATTAATGCGGAAAAAAGGGAGAACGATAACTAAAAAATAATAATAAATGCATAGATACATAAGTTGATAAAGTATTTCTTGCATTTCGTACTGCTCAAAGTGCGAACTGCAAATTGTACTTTCTCTTTCTAATACACATAAATACGCGCTGTAATACTGCACACGTTAATAATTTTAAGGTATTCTTAGGACTTAAATTTTATCATGTAACTGCAAAGAAATACTTTAGGAATTGTACGTACTATCGTGAGCAATTGAAAGTAAACGCACTATTATAGCTGCGTAAATTTTACCAAATTGTCAAGCTAATGTCATTTATGTTATGATTAAATGCTGACACTGACACTTCAAAAGTACTGTATACATTAGATAAATTTTGAAATTTCGACATGCCAACATAATAAAGTGTTAACTTTCAATTGCTCACGATAGTACATTATACAAACACATTAACGAACTAAAATATGAATAAAAAACCGAATCGTTTTCTTGAATTTCAAAATCGTACTTTATGAAATTGTATTTTATTTATAAAATAAACTATTTTACTTCTGTAGTAATGCTTACATGCCTGCCTGCTTTGGAAATTAAATTTATAAACGGAATTTATATTACCAATAAAATCAAAGTTATACGTTTAAATTAGTGGTTGCTTCATATTCATAATACAACACTTTTACATACTTGTTCCAATAATGAAAACATTCTTCGAAAGCTTCCTCAAGTTAAAAACCGTGTGACAATTTTTACAATCGTTTTTCCAATTTTGTAATATTTCCATGTTTTCTTTGCCATTTCTCTAACCTTAACAAGTAACTGAAGGTATTAAAGTATTTGTAGTCATTTTATCTAATATCACTAACATGTACAGTTGCGGCAAATCAAATATGGGACAACTCTTATCACAGATTATTTACTAATTCTAGCTGCTTGATTGTGTTTTATTAGTACATATGTCATTATTGCAACATTGTATATTTGACATTTGTCAAACAATCTCAAATTAGAAATAATAAATACGTCATAGTAATTATGCTGCATATAAATGCAGTGACTAAAGGTGGGATGGGATAATCACGAAAATAGGCGCGAGGCAAACTGTGGTATTTTACAACATGACTCAGTTTTAAACATTTTAAAAGAATGGCGAAACCATGGAACCATTAATAGAAATCCAAGCTCAGGACGTCCGAGGAAGTTGAACAGGAACAGGATGCTACTTTGATGAATAATTTAAGAGCAAATCCATTTTCAACCGTAAAGGAGGCTCTTCCAGCAACACATTTCCCAGCATCATGTCGTACGGGCCGTCGCTGTGTTCTTTATTAAAATGCCATGCAACAGAAAGGAAAATATGATTAAGCAATGGACATAAAGAATCAAGAATGAGGTTTGCTTTAGAACACATAGCTCATGACGAACAATTATGGAATCGTGTAATTTTTAGTGATGAAAAGGTTTTCCAATCCTCACATAGTGGTAATATTCGCATCTGTCGTCCTCCGAACACAGGGTTTGACGAGAATTATGTCAATTTTACAAATAGAGGTGGTAATTTTTCTGAAAATCTCTAGATGTGGATATCGGCGTAGGGACCTGGAATTCTATGGCATATTGGCGAAAGATTTAACAGTGAAGCATATATCAGAATTTCAGAAAATGTTACGTTTCTTTCTGTTGAGCTTCTTTTCCCTAACAATGATTTTGTCTTCCAACAGGATAACTGCCCAGTGCATAACTCTCATCTAGTGACAGATGGTTTCATGCACATAATATTAATGTTCTTAACTTGTGTAGTAAAAGTCCAGCCTTGGATCCAGTAGAAAACTTTTGAGCGATGTTAGTCAAACAAATTCGAAAGGCAAATGCAAGACCAAGGATACGTAGGTTTGTTGGAAGTTTAAATAATAGTTAGGAGAAATAACTGAAAATTGTTCTCTCACAATATATGGATCGAAGCCTAAAAGATTAGGAGAAGCCATAGAGCATAATGGCGGGGTTACCAAATATTGCTTTTTTTTATTATTGCAAATTAAAGAATGTTATATAGTAGCGTTTGTTATTTAATTATTATTGATAATATTATTGATTTTAGTATTATTATTTAAATATGCGATATAACTATCCCTTTTTTACACTAGGGAACAACTGTCCCATTTTTTTTGCGGCAGCTGTACACTACATTAGCAATTTCTAAAATCTGTACACTTTTGAATGGTAGGTAAGCATGTAAGCATACACATAACCATACCAAATACATAACAATAGGTGCTTTCCACTATGGCGGAGTGAATACGCATAGTGCAAGCCTTGAGTACATTGGCGCATTCAAAATAGCTTAGAATGCTTACTTAAAAAGCACCTAATGTAACCCATGTACCATAGAGCTTCCAAAGTGATCAAATATGGAGAAAAAAAGACTACATATACTGACTTTAAAAAAAAACTGAAAACCCAGTAGGATTGATCAATTTTAATAAAATTTATACATAATATTTGTTCAGTCAAACTTAAGAAATCATTACATTTTGAAACGCTACCATGGCCTTGTCGCTCCCCAGACTTGTTACCAATTGAAAATTTGTGGGATATGATTAGTACCCAACTGAGTAATTTACCTCAACCACCAAATACCCTACTTGACTTTCTTCATCGAATTCAAGAAGCCTGAAATGACATTGCCCATGATACCACAAATCATTTAATTTAAAAGGGTTATCAAATGCATTATTAAATAGCATTGTTATTTTTTGCTTTTAGTTTGAAAATGTAATCATTTCTTAAGTTTGAGTAAACAAACATTATGCATAAATTTAATTAAAATTGATCAACTCCTACTGGGTGTTCGAATTTTCTTTAAAGTCAGTATATTATTGTCAAACCTCGTATAACTTGCCTTCAAAAACTTTCCTCATTAGAGACGACCATGCTTTTTGATAATGATTGGCGACAGAGCAAGTAATCTGTTACAAATGTATAATTTCAAATGAACATGTCCGTCTCTAATGAGGAAAATTATTGAAGGCGCGTTACATGATCTGGATAGAACATATAGCAGATATTGTTTAAAAGTCAATAATAGATTGTTTATTCCAATACAGGCAATGAACCTAATCAGGCTCTAAATTTACTGTGCTCATATTAACATAATAAAAATTTTAATTAAAACAAAAATTATTTGCTTAGTGCTTGTCAAAACGAGAAGTTATACAAATGTCCCGTTCGATATTATTGGTACAGTATAATATATTTTCTCAATAATTCAGATAATAGAGCAAGTTATGAACAAAATTCAACTTGAAAAATAGTTTAGGACATTAGGAATATACTTCTTCATGTTTCTTTGAAAGAAAAACCTATGTACAATGTGTAAGACAACTAAGTGGATGTGCATCCATAAATTAATAGGGCAACTTACTATAAACTTATAATTTTGGTATTACTAAGCATGGAACTATTAACTACAGTGTGCCATATTACTTACTGAATACAATAAGAGTTTCAATACATCAAAAAGTATTATTACAAATGTTGTTGACTTCTGTATACCAAATCTAGAATATAGTATTTTATTAAAAATGTCTTGCTATTACTGTACCGTTAATTATATTATTTAATATTTAATGAAATTGCTTTCTTTATTTTTATATCATTCACTTACTTGTCTGCCACTTATAGCTTTAGTTTTTTACACATTTTACACAAAATACTGTAATAATATTATATGCAGATTTTTAATTTACAGAAAAACTTTTCAGATTTTTAAGAATTTTGAATTTACTTTAACATTACATAAATATACTTATATATTACCTAAGTTCAATTTGTTCAATATTAGTTTGTGATTTCAATATAGAATTTCGAACAGGTTTCTCTGGTGTTCTTTTAATTTGACCAGCTGCGGTATTCTGCTCAAATATAGATCTCGCATCAATGGTTCTTTTTCCAATCAAATCTTGAGCTTCTTTTTTCCTTTCCTGTCTTAGCACATCACTTTTATTTACCTTCACTTCACTTTCTTCAAAATATCTTTCCTTTTCTAAGCTTTTTTGTGCTTCGTATGCCATTTTCTCTGCTTGTTTTACCTGATCGATACTATTATTTCTTTGTCTAACTTTTGCTTCTCGTAGAGCAGCATCTTCTATCTCTCTCTGCTTAACTTCTTCTTCCAGTTTTACTCTAGCAGATTCTCTTTGTTTTTGTTCCTCTTCTCTTCGTTTTTTTTCTTCCTGTTCTTCTTTCAACCAAAATTGATCCCTTGCTCTAGCATTAATCTCTTTGATTGGATTTACTCTTTCATAATTTGTTCCTATGGGTTTTGTTGGTTCATTATAGTCAATTCTAGCTTTAAAACTGTATGCAGAACCGGCCCTTGAAACTTTCTCTATTATTAATTCTGGATCTACTTCATCTTCATTACGAGCATTTAATGTTAAGTGAGCACCCGGAAAGAAATTTTCTACATCTCTTAAATGATTGGCACAAATTCCTTTTCGCACTGTATTTGATCCTTCACCTTGCCAATTTATTAATACGCATTTAGGTAATGATGTTTTTGGATCATCAACTTTGACAAATGCATACATTATTTTACCACTATTTAAATCATCAATCAATTCTGCTATTCCCTCACTGCCTTTACTAACAAATTTAAGGTCATTGGATTGACCTTCGTATCCAAATAGTGCCCTATAATAAGGTGGGTATAAGAAATACATGAAAACTTCTAACCTATTATATGAAATATATACCAATTCGTTGGTGTTTTATCATTCAGTACATCTTTCCAAGCAGATTGCAGGCTATCCCGATATTTATTCAAGTTTATTGCCATAATTCACATATAATTACTGTAAAAAGAAATACTAGTAACAAAAAAAAATTAGTAAACCAACGCAACATGTGAAATTTAATAGAGCATACCAAAAAATACAACGCTTACATAGAACAGGATGTTTGATACATATGAGAAACGCCTTCAAATGAGATTTGTAGGTGCACTTATTGCTAATTATTTGATTTTATTCATTCTGCAAACACATTTCGCTTATATATGTGCATGATTTATTTTTCTGCACTATAGAATGTCATTTCTTATGGAAATTATAACTTCCTTTCTTTTGACTACATATACTATTAGTTTGGTATCTATCATAAAATAGACAAAGTATATTGTAGATATGTTTGAAAAGAAGCTAAATCGTTACGTTTATTGGGAATTATATTTTATTTATTAACGAAATAGTATTGTACATAGAGTTGCCTAACTATCAAGGAAGTTGCAAATAAGGATGTAATATGAAAGCTTAATTACGTTTTCTATTATTTTTTCCAATAGTTGCAAATTAGAACTTAAAACAATATTATGTTTTAAATAATTATAAATGCAATATCTGATATAATATCTTTCCCTAATAAACTGTGACGTTGAATTCCAGAACAGAAATATATCTTGATTGCTATGGTTAAATGTATTTAAACGAAGCTGTGGTAATAATAAAATAAAACTCCCTTTCTTATATGTGAAGTAGTAATTGGTATTTATTTAAAAATGCTTCTATAACACAAACTCTTAATACTAACTTACGCTTACAACTCTTTTTCTTTTTTTTATTGTTGCCAACTTAACACTCCCCCTCAATAAAAAACAAGTGTTAATTAACTTAAACCAATCTCTTTACAAAATTTCTGGTGTAATATTTTACCCAATCCTTTTGTTCATTTTCATTTACTATAATAAGATCGTCAACGTATAGTAAAATATAAAATTTTGGTTTCTTTTCTTTGTAATAAAGGCAATAATCAGTTTTGCTACTGGTAAACCCTTCTTGTGCCATCAGCCCGTTAAATCTGTTATTCCAGTTTTTGGGTGAGTTCTTTAGACCATACAAAGACTTGTTTAATTTAAGTACTTTACCATTTTTGTTCAATCCTTCCGGCTTCTTTAACTAAACTTCTTCATCTATATCACCATATAGAAAAGCAGTTTTGACGTCCATCTGGTGTATCGATAATCCATGTTTATTTGCAATTGCCAGTAATATTCGTAACGTGGATAGTTTCGCCACTGGAGCATATAATTCTGAATGATCAAAATGATCTTTCTGTTGGAAACCTCTGGCTACCAATCTAGCTTTAAATTGTGGTTCCCTGTTCTCATCTTTCTTGACTTTAAATACCCATTTGGCCTCAATTACATTCTTATTCCTTGGTAAATCCACTTCTGTCCAAGTGTTATTTCTTTGTAACGCGTCCAATTCACTTACAATAGCTTCTTGCCATTTTTCAGAGTTTTCATCTTCCATTGCGTCTGCAAATGTTAATTGTTCCTCATTCACTGCTATGAATCCTATTTCATAATCTTCATGACATTTTGGTTTTCTTATGTTTCGACGATTTCTTATTTCTGGTTCTTCTGCATTTCTATCCTGTTCAATCACCACTTCATTTATATCTGAATCCTTTTCAATGGTATTTGTGCACACTTCTTCCACCCTCTCAATTTTGTCTGTTTCTTGCTCTTCCAAGTGTTCCTGCCTCGTGTCCGTTTCGTTTTTCTTTTCTTCTGATAACATGTAGTCTTGTTTCTCATTTAGTACTGATTCATTTTCTTTCAACTTTTGCGACTGGTTCCTTTCATTTTGGATAAAAACCACATCTCTGAATGTATCAACCTGATTTGTGTGTGGAAACGATATTCTATATCCTTTACAATTTACTCCATATCCCACAAATATTCCTTGCTTACTCTTCGAATCCCACTTCAGCCTTCTTTCTTTAGGGACATGCACATAGACGTTTGTTCCAAATATTTTAAGAATGTTAATGTCAAACATCTTGTCATATAATAACTGAAATGGTGTTTTACCTTTCTGTTTACTTGTTCCAGTTCTATTTAGTGTATATACAGCTGTGTTCACTGCTTCCGCCCATAGTTTCTTTTCTAATGATTTTGCTTGTAACATGGTTCTTGCTGATTCCACAATGGTTCGCATTTCCCTTTCTGCTCTCCCATTTTGCTCAGGGGTATAACTTACTGTTGTCTGATGGATAATTCCCCTTCGTTTGAACAAATTATCTATTTCTTTATTTATAAATCCCTTACCATTATCTGACCCAACTGTTTTAATAATATGCCCTGTTTCATTTTCAAAAGCTGATATAAAATTTTCTATTACCTATTTAGTTTCTGACATACTTTAAAAAATAGACAAAGCTACTAAAGCTACTATAATCATCTTTAATTAGTAAGAAATATCTTGAACCGCCTAAGGATTCTTGCTCCATAGGCCCACATAAATCTATATGTAATAACTGTCCAGGCATATCAGATTTACTTTCACTTCGGCTAAATGGTAATTTATGCTGTTTCCCTTTTACACATGCAATGAACTGTTCTATTTCCCTATCATACTTGATATTATTTTTATCTAGTATTACTTTTACATACTGATGGTTTTGGTGAGCGAGCCTTTCATCACATTGTTAAACTTGCTAAGGCTACACTATCGTCAAGCTCAAAATTCATAATATATAAATTATTATTTCTAGTTGCAGTAGCTGTTACCTCATTGTTTCTTAAAAATCTACATTCATTATTATCTGTTATTGTTATATTACCGTTATCTATTGCTTGAGCAACTGAAAACAAATTAACTTTTAAATCTGGAACATACAATTCATTATACAATACAGAAGGCATTAATTTTGATCTATTTCTAACTAATACTTCTACCTTACCTATGCCCTCAACTTTTATGTTGTTACCATCTCCTATAGTGACATATCTTTCTAAGGTTACCTTACTTTAATTCTTTGAATAGCTTTATATATTTTTATATATTGTTACACATATGTTCACTCGCACCAGTATCCATTACCCATATATTCATATCCTTTAAATCATTTGTAATAAATGCATTTGATGCATTTTTATTACTACCACTGCATTTTTCTTTTTGTATTCTAAACCTACAGTCTCTAATTAAATGTTCTGGTTTTTGACAAAAATGGCAGTTTTCTTGATCTACAATCTTTCTTGAAATGTCCTTCTTTGCCACATTCATAACACTTTACACTTGTTCTATTATTTGCACTACTACTTACACCTCGAACTGTTGACTCTCTTCTGTAAGTATCTCTTCTATTTCCTACAATTAAAGTAGTTGATTCATTTCTTTCTTCCGTCTTCTTATTTCTTTCTTCTTCGACCAGCAGTCGCGACACTAATTCTTTTAAGTGTTGCTCTTTTGAAGGTACAGACTCCCAAGCAGAAATAAAATGCTTATATTTCTTTGGCAATGCCATTAGAATCTTTGTGATTATTATTTTTTCGGATAGGGTTTCATCCATTATCTTTAGTTGGTTTGTAATTTCTTCTATCTTTGCAAAGAAATTTGACATTGGCTCTTCAAATGTTATATTAAAGAATTTCTGCTGTATTAAATGAATATTTACTTGTGACCTTGGTTCGTAGACTGTCAACTTTTCCCACATTTTTGCACTACTTTCACACGATAATAAATGGGTTAAAATTCCTTCCTCGACTCGTCTTACTATTATTTCCTGAGCTTTTAGATCCTTTTCTTCCCAGTCCTGTGCGTTTTGTCCCTGTCCTTCCGGTTTAACCGTTTCACCCTTTACTACTTTTATAAGCCTTTTTGACTTTAAAATAACTGTGATTTGAAACTTCCATGTTGGCCAATTTTGTCCATTTAGTTTAATAACTTGTGACTCCATGACTTCTACTGTTTTTCCCATCAACTTGGCCGGCCACGCTTTTTGTCAATTTTTTTTTATTATTTACCACACGTAAACTGGGCCCATAACCTATGGTTAAATGGGCAATGGTTAACTATTGGGGCGCCAGTACCAACAAGTATTTGTTTGCAACCATGTGTACAGCCGTGTATCACGTGTATGTACTTTGCGATTAACAGCGTTGTCAAATATACTCATAACACGTAATTAGGAATCAGTAGAAATTAAATTGGTAGGTATAATAGATTTTATTTTAATATAATATAGCAATATAGCTATCCATATATTTTATTTATAGAAAAAAAATATGCATTTCAAAAGAAAACACCTAAGTAAATATTTAATTTAAAAAACTAACAAATGAAAAAAATACTTAATATTTTAATTAATATATGGGATTTAATTATTAACGTGATAATATATACTAATCTTAGCAATATAGCTATCCATATATTTTATGTATAGAAAAAAAATATGTATTTAAAAAGAAAACACCTAAGTAAATATTTTATTTAAAAAACTAACAAATGAAAAAAATACTTAATATTTAATTAATATATAGAATTTAATTATTAACGGGATAATATATACTAATCTGCTCTAATAAATTATCGAAAGCGTTTATTGTGCGTTTTCCATAAATCTGTCTCCACTGGAATTCGTCCAGATACGACGGAAGCATTTCTGTATTAGTGCCATTCATTGCTTTATTTTTTTGCTTTGCATTTTTCCACATGCATTCTACATGATTGGTGTGTGCTCCTGTAATAGGATCTACAAAATTTTCAGTATGATTTACCCACTGATGTAAATAAGGTGGTTGTACTGCTATATTAATAATTTTGCTTTGGTTTGTATGTAAGTTTACATACATAGATGCCTTATCGCTGTGGATCATAGTACCAGACAAAACATATTGCTAAAATATTAACGTTAATTTATATTAATTAGGTACTTCATAAAATAAAAAAGATTCTACCTCAATGATAGGAAATAACGTTTGTTACGTCCTATCGTCTACAAACACTAATACGCCCACTTCTTTATGGACATCATATAGTTCAAAAATCCACTTTTCTTCCACCAAGTGACCCCGATTATATTTTCTTTTTGAAAGTAAAGATTCGTCTGTAAGACTTCGATTATACACATATGCAATTTGTTATTCTAATTTAATTACTAACCTATTTGTACTACTTTATTTATACCTCCAAGTATTATCGGATTTTCCAGTATGTGTCTTGAACATATGTCTCTGAACCACTGATTCCATTGAATTACGATGGGTTTGGACACACCGGTTAAGGATTCTTGGCACGTAGATGAAATTCCATGTGCCCATAAATAGGCGAACATCACGAATCTTTTACATTCTAAATTATAATTTTGTAAAAACGACCCATGCCTAATCGCTCTTTTAAAATTGCATCTCGGAGCATCTCCATGACGACGATTACATCGCCAAGTTACTCCGTCTCCACGACTACGTCTTCTATTTTCTGTTGTAATTGCATTACAATTCGTACATATAACAGGTACGGATCTTAAAACACCATGTTCCCGTAAAAACGCTATCGCATTGTCATTTGTGCGTATTTGTTCGATTATATTAAAAATATCCATTTTTGAATTGAAAATAATCAAATAAAATACAATAACTTTGTTATACCGCTTCACATGTAATAATGACCGCGGTTTCGACATACAATGTCATTATCAAACTGCAAAAGTTACAGGCCTACATAGATATTATAAATGACACAAAAATATTTGGGGGTGGTTTATGATATTATTTAAAATTACTACTATATACAACATTGGAAAGGAGGTGTATATATAAGATCCAACTGGTCGTTAGAACAATATCTATTGTCTTGTTTCCGCTTTAAAAAAAATTTCAAGTGACTATAAAAGATTAAATTTACGACCTTTCTCTGCCAAATGCAATATTTTATGATGGCCTTTCTGTAATAAGATGGTTTGCGAATGTTGAATCTGTCTTTTTTAGTTTATATGACCTCCTGTGTTCCTTTAACACGTATAATAAAACTTCGACCAGTCTGACTTATATATACACTTTTACAATCATTACAATATAATTTGCACACTCCTGATTTATTATTGATATCTGTTTTAGGTTTTGCGTTAAAAATGAAATTGCTTGTCTTTACATATGGTTTGTAAGCTATACTAACATTACTATTATTTTTTGAAATTATATTTCCAATTTGCTCGCTTATTTTACCGAAGTAAGTTAACGAGACAAATTGTTTCAAATTAGCACTATCTTTAGGATCTTTAGGATACATATTATATTTTGGTATCGGTATGTAGACGACATCCTAGCTTGCTTTAAGGGTACTCATAGACAACTACAAACATTTCTGAACTACATAAATTCAATCCATTCTAATATCAATTTTACAGTAGAAATAGAAGAGAATTAACAGTATTAACTTCCTGGATTTAAAATTAAACATATTAGATCAGAGCTTAAAATTTGATATAGTTTTTTAATAAGTTTGACTAGTTTTTTAAATAAAATATTTACTTAGGTGTTTTCTTTTGAAATACATTTTTTTTTCTATAAATAAAATATATGGATATATTGCTAAGATTAGTATATATTATCACGTTAATAATTAAATCCTATATATTAATTAAAATATTAAGTATTTTTTTCATTTGTTAGTTTTTTAAATTAAATATTTACTTAGGTGTTTTCTTTTGAAATACATATTTTTTTTCTATAAATAAAATATATGGATAGCTATATTGCTATATTATATTAAAATAAAATCTATTATACCTACCAATTTAATTTCTACTGATTCCTAATTACGTGTTATGAGTATATTTGACAACGCTGTTAATCGCAAAGTACATACACGTGATACACGTCTGTACAAATGGTTGCATACAAATACTTGTCGGTACTGGCGCCCCAATAGTTAACCATTGCCGTTAAATGTATTTAAACGAAGCTGTGGTAATAATAAAATAAAACTCCCTTTCTTATATGTGAAGTAGTAATTGGTATTTATTTAAAATGCTTCTCTTAATACCATAGACAAAGTATATTGTAGATATGTTTGAAAAGAAGCTAAATCGTTACGTTTATTGGGAATTATATTTTATTTATCAACGAATTAGTATTGTACATAGAGTTGCCTAACTATCAAGGTAGCTGCAGATAATAAGGATGTAATATGAAAGCCTAATTACGTTTTCTATTATTTTTTCCAATAGTTGAAAATTAGAACTTAAAACAATATTATGTTTTAAATAATTATAAATGCAATATCTGATATAATATCTTTCCCTAATAAACTGTGACGTTGAATTCCAAAACATTCCGAGTAGGTAATAATAAAAATATATCTTGATTGCTATGGTCAAATGTATTTAAACGAAGCTGTGGTAATAATAAAATAAAACTCGCTTTCTTATATGTGAAGTAGTAATTGGTATTTATTTAAAAATGCTTCTATAATACAAACTCTTAATACTAACTTACGCTTACAACTCTTTTTTTTTTATTGTTGCCAACTTAACAATTGCCGTTCTTTTAAACTTAGGAGAATTCGTATACGATAAATCGTAGCAAGTGTTCATTTGAAAAGTCAATCTTGAAATTTTGATTGCATAAGACGCAAATATATTAGTATGTGTTTGTTGTTTCGTAAACGTAAATCCAAGCGACATTTGATAATGTCAATCACAAATATCAGTTAGTGCATAAAATAATCGTGCGTCGATTCTGGTATAAATAAATTGCTTCTCAGTTTTAAAATGGCTTTCACTTTAGAACATAAAATTTTTTTAGTCCAGGCTTATTTTCGAAGTGGTAATAAAATTGATGGTTATGGGTTTATTCAGTTCAAGATTGCATGGTAGAATTTCAAGTTGAGTTTCCACATTTTGTAATAGATTATATATAATTTAAGAATACTTTGGATAGAACTTTAAAATGAAGAAATAATGGAAAATGAACCACAAACATCTGTTCGACATTTGAGTCAACGAATTAACCTTTCTGTTGGTACAACTCACAAGTTATTAAAAAAAGATATGCAACTTTATCCATACCCTGTCACAGCAGTACAAGAATTGTTAGAAATTGATTACCCACGTAGACTACAGTTTTGTAATTGGTTTGTAAATATGAACAATAATGGAGAACTTTCGCAAAGTCATCTTTACTGATGAAGCATGGTTTTATAAAACGGGATACCTAAATTCACAAAATACAAGAATTTGGAGTAGTGAAAATCCACATGAAATTAATGAAGAATCGCTACATCCAGAGAAAATTGGTGTTTGGGCAGCGATAAGCCAAAGGCGAATCATTGGACCAATATTTTTCAGGGAATGTTAAATGCTCAAAGGTACCGTACGGAAATTTTACAACCATTTGTCAATCAGTTGCATGATGATGAACTTCAGAATGCATATTTCCAACAAGACGGAGCACCTTTTCACTGTACTGCAGAATCTTTGGATTATTTAAGAAAATTTTTTGATGAGTGTATAATTAGTCGAAATACTGAAATTGCCTGGCCTGCACGTTCATGCGATTTAACACCTTGCGACTTCTTTTTGTGGCCTTATCTAAAAAATAACATATTTCGAACACTTATATTGAATTTGAATGATATGCTACAGAGAATCGAACAGAAATGCATGGAAATTAATAGCAATCCAGTGATGTTGCAGAATATCATCAGAAATTTTGAACGGAGGATTTTAAAGTGCATTGATCTTGAAGGACAACATTTTCAACATTTGTTATAGTTTTCAATAAATACCTATTATTTGTTATTTATTTGTATGTATGAAACTGTCAAAATATACGACTTCGTAGGTTAAGTAGTCAATTTTAATTTACGACATACTTCAAAATGTTCTCAGTAAATCACATGTTACTAGATTGACTGTTCAAATGAACAATTGTTATAACAAGCCATCGAAAAAATTCATAATTGGAGTAGACTGTGAAATTGGGTTGGTACTTTAGCCACTTCCACATAATGACATTTATTATTTGACATTGAAACTATAAGTTTGTGTCAAATTTTTCAAAACTCTTATTGGATTGCGGAGAAGAGTTGGTTTGTGTTTAGATGTAAATGAACAACATTTTCAACAACTTCTGTAGCTATATGTAAATTTTGATTATGATTTCGATATTAAATAAATTATTTGTTTTCTTTTTTTGTTGTAGTATCATTTAAATGCCATAACCTTTTTTTACAATGAAACCAAATGAAACTGTCAAGCATCAAGTAATGTGTCATTATGTGGAAGTGGTTAAAGTACCAACTCAATTTCACAGTCTACTCCAATTATAAATTTTTTCGATGGCTCGTTACAAGTAATACCTGAGATTTGATTTACATTTATAGCAGAGTCTTATACGATATCGTATTTTTGAAAATGGCTCCAACTAAGAAGAAACGTGCGAGTTTAGCTATGGTTTTATTAATAATAATGAAAAAGCGCAATGATATTTCCCGTACAAGATTGATGAAGAAGAAGAAGAAAAAGGTTTGCCGAAAGACCTGTTATCTGAAAATAGAGGTGAATACAAAAATTTCACGAGAGTGAACTACAATAAGATTTTGTATTTGTAGTTTATGGTAAACATGCACAAAAAAGTTTATTGGGCAATAAAATAATAAAATAAAAAATAAAATAATTTTGACATAGATAGTTATTCTTTCTTTCTCCTGATTATACATAGATAGCAGATTATTTATCTTCTTCTTTGTCGTAACCTCTTAAATATTCATTATATCGGCAATTAATTCGTACCCTTTATTGTAGGTATTAACGTCACGGTACTTCTTAATTTTTAATTCCATAAACTCTTCAAAGATTCGTAAAGGTTAATAAATTCCTCCGTCTCCGTCGCTGAAAATTTACTTTCGGACATTTTCAATGTATTAAACTCGTATGTCTAATCGCATTACGCTCTATTCAATTTGACAACCGTATACGAGTTGTAATTTAACGTTTACATTTACTATTTCTGATGTTCGAATACGATTTACTCGTAAGTGTAAAGCAGGCTTTACAAACAAAAGTAGCCGTCAATACAACAACGAAAATGAACAAAGAAAATAATAATAAATAGATGTAAAAAGTCAGTAATTTTCTATAGTGTTTGGTCCTACAGTTGCGAGCAATAAATTCTTGTCGTCGATGACATACAAAATTCTGCCACATTTTGACAAACTAAAAGTTTTAGCTTATTGATTGTAGGTATTTATTTATTTCGAGTTGTCAAGAAATTTTCTAGTCACGGCATCAATTTCTTACTTTAATAAAGTTACAGCCATTTCCCTAATAGAAACAGAGTTATCAGAAGCTGCAGTAGCTGGTTAGTTTGCTGGGATGGCAAAAGTTAGGTAAATTTAATTGAGTTTGTCCTGGTTAGAAAACATGTTGAGAATATTGGTCAAAAGTATACAAAACCAACGTACATATTTTCAAAACAGGGAAGGTCTTCCACAAGGCTATTTCAGAAATTTATGCGACGAGAAATTTATGCGACGAGACGATCAAGTACTAAGATTTATTTATTTTTAGTATAATAAACTGTTCCGTTTCTTATTTAATGTCTTTATCATTGACAACTAGAATTTATTGTGGGGCTTTAATGTTATGTTTGATAAGAATTTTGCTGATACGGTCGGGGGCCTTGTATATAAAGTAAATGGGTTTTAGAAATGATAGAAGTACCTATATTGAAAAACGGAACTGGATGGTCTCTAGAGAAGTAGTGCGTTGGATATCGTGCTTGAAATAGTTGTTGTCGATTAATATATTAGTGACATTGTTGATTTCTTTAGGTAAGGAACTAAGTTTAGATATAGAGAAGGCTCCTTGACCTAAGAAGTTTATAACGCCACATTTTAGTGTAGGATGGTGGTAAGAAAGGGCGTTTAGCTATCTGTCGCTATGCGTAAGTTTGCGATAAACGGAGTAACCTAATGAACCATCATGCTGGCGATTGACTAAGACGTCCAGCAAAGGGAGGGAATCCTCCGACTCGACCTCCATAGTGAAATGAATGGAACTGTATTGGAAATTAAAATTTATTTAAGAAATCACGTCCATGTGGCCAGATAACAAAGGTATCATCAGGGAATCTAAACCAACACTTCAGTCTTATATAGGAACAAAGAATTTGTTGTTAGAATTCCTTCAAAAACATGTTGGTGACGACAGGAGAAGAGGGGGCCGGCATGGCTGCATCAGACACACGTTCGTAGTAACTGTCACGGAATTGGAAATAGGAGAAGGTTAGACAAATTTCCACTAGATCGACTACGTCACCAGGTGGATTTTCAGAGGATAGAGGTTCTCCGATGATTTATATGGTGTCGGAAATGGGGGCTTTAGTGAACAGGGCCTCGACATCAAAACTTACGAACAAATCGTGATCATTCACCGAATTTTGAATGGAGTCACAAGAGGATTTTATAGAGGAAATAATTAAGCATTTGATGGGTGTGATGGAATCTCGCTTTAGAAGTTTATGGGAACAATTTTGGAGAAGTCCTCCTCAATTCCCATCGATTCTCAAAAAAATTCTCCTACCCAGTGATTCTAATGACCCTAAACTGTAAGGTCTACTAAAAATTCATAAACCCAACTTTTCCTTAAGTCCTATTGCCAGCCAGGCGCGGCTCGTGATGACGTTTTGGGAGGGCGCGTACAATGATGCGAGTGCCTCGTGTTTTTTCGGTGTTTACTAAGAAAACGCTACAGTTAGTACACGAGAATACACGAAGCGCTCGCATCATTGTACGCGCCCTCCCAAATACGTCATCACGAGCCGCGCCTATTGCCAGCACAAATTATGAAACAGTCTCACGTACAAACTACCAAATACTTTGTAGATTTACTCACTTTGTACACTGGTAACACTCTACTACTCTCTACTCTATGTCATCTATTCTTTTCGGCAATACATACTCGTACATATAGTTTCAGTATTTTTAGCTTGTTCATGAAATTTGTATTTTTACAGTTAGTTAATAATTTTGTTTAATAATTTCAGTTTATAATTTACTATTTCTTTTTATTTGTTTATGTGTCAGAATTACCGTATTTCTTTTGTTATATACATGCACGTGTATAAATAATCATAAATATTATTATTATTACTATTTTGCCTTGTACCTACTGGTAGACAAGATAAATGTAATTTATTTTTTTTTAAATAAAATTTTTTATTTTTAAGTAAATGTTTTATGATCTAATGTAATGTTAGAAAATAAATCGTTTCTATTAATGTTTTGTTGTTCAAATTCTTTGTGAAGCTGTAAAAATGATTAATTTTATTAAAAGCCGACCGTTACAGAACAGACTGTTTGATAAACTATGCGATGAAATGGGCGAAAATAAAAAAATCTCTTCTTTTCCATACCGAAGTTAGATGGTTATCGCGAGGGAAAGTGTTAACCCAGCTATTGGAATTGCGAGACGAATTAATGATATTTTTCCAGGACAAACAAACGCCATTCTCATTGTTTTCACAGAATAATGCGTGTATGTTGTTGTTGGGTTTCTTAACTGATGTATTTTCGCATTTAAACGACTTGAATGTGAATTTACAAGGATGTGATAAAAGCATTTTAAAAAGCTTGATATTTGGATTATTCGCCTTCAAAGCAAAAATTTGGATATGTTCCCACTCACTTCGGATTATATTAATAAAAATTTGAATGACAAGGCACTATTATTCACAAAAGTTTGAATTGCATGAAGATGCATTTGCGTAAGCTAAAAAGTCAGTTAACGTGGTATTTTCCGAAAGATAAAAATGATGTCTCGAAAAGATGGGCACTGAATCCGTTTAGTGAAAACATTGTTGCCTCTGCTAAATTAGCAGTTGATATTCACGACCAGCTCATCGAAATGTCTGCCAACAAAACGCTACAATTGCAATTTACATCTGAAGATTTAAACACGTTTCGGCTTGCTCGTCGAAATGAATATGGAAATTTAGTCACAGAAGCATTGAAAATATTAATCCCTTTCTTATCTCTGTGAAAAGTTTTTGTCTATGGTTGCGCTAAAAGCTAAATACAGGAATCGTCTCTTATCACTCGAAAACAATTTTTTCTCATATAATGATTCTTCGAACCCAAGGATGAGAAACGATGTATTAAAGTAATTAAATAGAAACTATATATACAAGCAACGACGACTAAGTAATAAAACACATGATAAATACACTCTGAAAGGAAAGTTAAATTAATGTGAATTGATAGTGGTAAATGTAATTAGAATAATGCGTGTATCGAACAATACAGAGTTATGTTTGTGTTACGAGTATGTCGTAATCGGACATGTGGTAGGAAACAAAAGGAGCACCAGACGGCACTTCACTGCTGTATGATTAAACAGTGTCGCAAGATGCGTCTCTTACGAAAGTCAAGATCCTAGAGGGATGAGTTTCGTGTCGGAGAAAATTCGTTGTTGAAAAAGATTCGTTTTATGACCCAATTTTGAGAGTAAACCAATGATATTACAAACTAGCGATGTCTTAAGAATTAACAATCAATCAAAGACTCGAGCCAAAGTTTCGATGCCAGTGAAATTAATATCATTAAAATATTCCAGCGAAAAATACTTTCAAATGATATCAGACATAATATGATTTAGATGAAGTTCACAGTAGTGATTTAAATGTGGCTATTAAAATATGTCAGTAACAATACGAGATCGGTATAATTTCTACATGTAGAGATAATAGCTCGATAATAGATGATACCATCAACTATGAAATAATCGAAAGGGAAGTGGTATGTAATTATTTAATAACTTAAAGTAAAATATATAATAGAAAATCGAAACGAACATTGAATACTAGAGTTGTCCGTTTAATTGTAGGTAGATAAGTTTTTGAAGGGTTGTTTTTTGTGACCAGTACGATAACTGGAAATGCTTCCTGTCGAAAATATGAAATTCATGCTAGAAGTTTTTAATATTTTAAATTCGATATATTTGGGAATACAATTTAAAATTGGAATTAAACAACGTCCTTATTATTAGGGACAGGACACGAGAGGCCAATGACTCATCGCCCACAGGCGTACTATTTAACATTTGTATTTTTAAAATTTTATTTATGTAATTAGAAAACATACGGGTGGTGTTCTACAAAATACGAAATACATTTTGATTTGTTCATTTTGTAGTTTAAGTTGAGTAAAGGAGTATTAATATTAACTAGCAATACTTTCTTAAGGTTCTCTTCTGTACAATTTGTTCTCTTTGAATGAAATTACATCCTTGTAGATAGAAAACGTCCTTTCTACATCGCAACTAGTTATAGGTGCATACTGGAAATATTCTTTTGTTTCAGCATATTTAGCAGTTAGATTCTGAGGAATTGTCCCCAGACACAATTACCGCAATGTTATTAAATCTGGATTTCTATTAAAAACTGCTCCAAACTTTTGCCGAAGGTCACATGCGAAGTCAATTGGAATATTTTTCAAATTATTAATAGTCACATCTAATATGGTTAATCCATCATTTAATATGAGATTTTGATTTTCAAAGTAAGTGATTAGTTTTGGCAAATTTCCAAAGCGTTTCTGAAGAAAGTATAACTGATTTTTTAAATTTGGAATTTGTATTAGTTCTTTGTACTCAGAAATACTTCGAGCATCGTCATTGAAACATGTAACAATTGTAAACAAATTGAAAAGAATGAAATTCTCTGCATAAAAACTAATAGCTTCCAACCATGTTCTCCATCTAGTTATTACTGGAGAGGGTGGTAGTGACAAAGATGGAAGTTTTTCCCTGTAAAGAGCTACTCTCAATGGTGCGTTTCTGAAAACTTTTTTAAAAAGTGAATACGGGACTATCAACTTCCTGAAAGGTGTCTGATATATTCACAGATTCTGTGAAGAGCATGTGCTACACAAGTAATATGCAGCATATTAGGATATGTTTCCTTTAATAGTTTGCCTATTTTTAACATATATGCATCGCTGTCAAATAAAACTGACAAATAAAACTATTTTTTCTGCGTACCTATCGTCCGAATGAAGTATTTGGTGCATATTCTCGGAAATGGTTTTAGCTACTGTTTCCGCATCAACTGTATTTATAACTTTTGTTGCTATTAAATATGCGTTATATGGAATAGTTGGACGTAGTACACCAGCTATAACATTTTTGGAGAAATGTTTTGAAAGTGGGACTGTTAGGTTTATTTAATGGAATATTTGCCGCCATTAAAGTTTCACAGAGTTCTTCGTTAAAGTGGTCAGATTCCAACGGGTCCAATTTCTGTGGAAGTATTTACGATGCTAAGTGACGTTCTATGTGCGATTTCTTGAAATTTTTTAACGATATTTTACGGACTTTGCAATAAATTTCGGAATCATTGGCAATTGACATACAATCAGTATGACCCTTAATCCAACTTGCCATTGTTTCACGAAGTATGTAATTAACATTAAAGACAATGAAAAAGAAACTATCTCACCGTACTTTATTTATCTTACTAAATATAAACTAATAACTAAAATAAATTATAAAAACTCCTCCCGCTTCTTTCTACGCCCATGAAGAAAGGAATTTAACTGTAAAATTGAAGTAATTGTGTCACAATTCAACGACAAAATACAGATGTACGAATAGTGTTATTCAATAACTGCGTGTTGTACTTAGTAATGTTATGGACTATTTATATGATCCATCGTAATTTCGGCCTCTCAGTATCGGTCCCTTCATATTATACATATACGAAGTGTAGAAATCGCTGTACAGAATCTAGTATTTATGCTCTGTGCCTTAGAAGGAAGATGTCACAGACCCTGGGAAAGCATACGACCATGTTCCAGACTGAACTGTTTACAGTTGTAGGCTGTGCTGCAGAAATCAAAGGAGACTCCACAAAAAGAAGCCATTGTGAACTCCAGGCGCGGCTCGTGATGACGTATTTGGGAGTGCAAGTACAATGATACGAGTGCCTCGTGTATTTTCGGTGTTTACTAAGAAAACGTTACAGTTAGTACACAAGAATACACGAAGCACTCGCATCATTGTACTTGCACCCCCAAATACGTCATCACGAGCCGCGCCTGGTGAACTCTATTACGAAGCGGAAACTGGTAAACACTACAGTAGTAGTGGCACAAGACAATACTGTCACTAATAGTAAATTTGTATTTTGACCCACCGCTCACTGGGCGTAAATTCCGTATAAGCTTTCTTTATTTTAGTTGGTGGCAGTTATATTGAAATTTAGGTGTGTTTTCTGAGTATTTTATTTTATCAACAAAAAACACTTAAACCTAATTTATTAAGGTAAATCTCACAAATATTATCTCTTAATGTTGAACTTGAATTCTTTACTGTTTATTTTTGTGGTAAAATGAGATTAGCGTCTCTTGGTATTAATATGGGACTGTGTATCTCTCGATGTTAAGATATGACTGTTGTGTCTTGTTGTCGAGGTGAGACTCTGGTTGAGACTGTTACATCTCGTGGTTCGAAACACTGCAAGTAGGTAAAATTCAAAATTACCTCAACAAACTATTAGATAATTAATGAATGTACGGTTGTACTGTCAGATGACGACATAATTTGGGAAAATTCGCAAAGTAAACGATTCCTGGTAAATTGTACCTACTGGCAATAGTACCCTCCAAGGGATTAACAATTTAATTTTAAACTAGTATGTCTCGATGTTAAGATATGACTGTTGTGTCTTGTTGTCGAGGTGAGACTCTGGTTGAGACTGTTACATCTCGTGGTTAGAAACACTGCAAGTAGGTAAAATTCACAATTACCTCAACAAACTATTAGATAATTAATGAAGGGCCGTTCGGTTGTACTGTCAGATGACGACATAATTTGGGAAAATTCGCAAAGTAAACGATTCCTGGTAAAGGAATTAACAATTTAATTCTAAACTAGTATTATTAATTAAGTATTAATTGTAAATCTAAGTATGCATCTCAGACTAAATTTCATTGTTTAGTAATATAATTTATTAATACCTGTTTAATTAAAACTAAACACCGTGTATTGAATTCGTTCACTAATAAAGCTATGTAATAATACAAGCGGTCTAATGCATAAGGTAATATACTTGCAAATAGAAAAGATGTCGCTTCTTAGAATATAGATAAAGTTTCACAACTTAATTATTCTGTTGATACAGTGGTTTCAACTTGAAAATGATTTTTGAATATAGATAATCTTGTAAATGTCATCCTTCATAGGTCCATAATTTGTATTAGGTACCTCTAAGGATTCCACCAGAAAATAGATTTAATCATAAATGGAAAGAGAACATAGAAATAAATTTAAGCCGACTGGTCAGTTTCATACTAGGCATTAGAGCTGGATGTTCTAAAAAGAAATGAAAATCATTATCGACTTGGTAACCGCACACTGTCTCTTTAGGAAGTAACTATACAAGATGAGTGTCAGTCAACCTTGCTGTAGAAGATGTGAATTACAAATTAATTTACATGCAATTTGCATTTGTGAAGAACTAAAAAGATACAGACAGACTCATTTGGGCGAGGATGCTAAAGTGTCTGGTGTTTTTAGTGTCCAACCATAATCACTTGAAATGAAATGAGTGGTTTCATCAATTTTCGTTTTGTCTTAATCTTATTTATGTTTGTGCTCTATCAAACATAACCAATCAAATTAAATCAAATAACTTAATAAATTTTCTCAGACACATTTGTATATTTTCTGAGATAAATTTGACTCTAAATTTATATGGATGAATGTATGACACGAAGTTGCTAAAATGTATAATATTAAAATAAACCAAAATAAATAATTTATGAAATGTGACTACTTTGGAATATCAAACACGAAAGCATTTGTTTATGTATAATACTCATAAATTATTGAATATTTATGGCTTTAAGAAATTGTCAAAGATGGTAATATCTCATTAACCCAATTCTATATATTGTTAAAAAAAAATAATGTAGTTTTACACGTGTTCAAAATTATGATTGAAAAGAAGCGTACGAAAAGAAATAATATGGACAGTCATTTATACTAGCCTGAGAGCAATATTGCGATTGTGAATGGTTCTTATGTAATATTCTTTCGGTGTTATTAACCTCAACGTGATATATGCAAGTGTGATAATAAGACCTGCTGTATGGCAGAACTTTCATTATATGTGATTGCTTGATTGATCTTAACTTGTTCTAGATTATAAATTCAAACTGACTATTACAATGTATGCTTTTGCCGTATGTATACTTTTCTAATATCTTATTTTGAAATAATTTCTCATTGCGAATGTTGTGTATGTATACAAAAACTTCATATTTTGTCATAAAAAATGTCAAATAACACTTAGGTTCTAAATGTATATATTTTGTTTGATTCATGGCTATTCTGTCTTCCTAGATAATAAGAAGAAGAGATTTGAGTAAAATTTATTTTGCGTATTTATGTTAATATTTCAATGGTCGCACAAATTCTATTTAATGTTTTGTTGTTATTATTTTATTATAATCGATTTTTATTAATGTCGAGTTTAAATACGATAATACATAGTGAATACACAACGCACACGAAAGGACACTATCAACGTACGGACACGTATTTCGAGCCGTCTTGCCTTCATCAACGTACAAGTTTGTGATATGTAGCGAACCGACCTAGAACATGGGAACTTCACGTCGTATGCTGATGAGGACAAAGCAGTCCGAAACACGTGTCCATAGGTTGATAGTCTCCAATGCGAATTTGCAATGTGTTGTGTATTCATTTGCAGGTATACGTTTTAACATATAGGGTTAGTTAAAAGTATGGAGACGGCGATTTATTGTCGTTAATATTCATTTTAGGGATTTATGTTCAATATAAAAGTTTGTTAGGATATTTTGATCTACATTTGAGAATATTTGAATTTTTTTTTCTTCAATTGTTTTTAGTTACGCCTGTCCGCGCATTTTTTTTAAATGGGAACTAGTAAATTTTACTCTACCATTCGATAGAGATTTTTTTTCTCTTTACAAATTTGTTTTTTGTTTTTTAAAAATTCATTTTAATAACTTTTTTTATAAGAAAAAGCCGGTTCATGTGTTTAACAGATGTTCGGTACATCGCAGATAGACAGAAGCGTAGCGATAAACAAACTTGAGCGACATAATTTTATCAGTGGTTATTGTGTACGTCAAATCTTTGACAGAAATAATTCAAATCTTGTAAATGTCATCCTTCATAGGTCCATAATTTGTATTAGGTACCTCTAAGGATTCCACCAGAAAATAGATTTAATCATAAATGGAAAGAGAACATAGAAATAAATTTAAGCCGACTGGTCAGTTTCATACTAGGCATTAGAGCTGGATGTTCTAAAAAGAAATGAAAATCATTATCGACTTGGTAACCGCACACTGTCTCTTTAGGAAGTAACTATACAAGATGAGTGTCAGTCAACCTTGCTGTAGAAGATGTGAATTACAAATTAATTTACATGCAATTTGCATTTGTGAAGAACTAAAAAGATACAGACAGACTCATTTGGGCGAGGATGCTAAAGTGTCTGGTGTTTTTAGTGTCCAACCATAATCACTTGAAATGAAATGAGTGGTTTCATCAATTTTCGTTTTGTCTTAATCTTATTTATGTTTGTGCTCTATCAAACATAACCAATCAAATTAAATCAAATAACTTAATAAATTTTCTCAGACACATTTGTATATTTTCTGAGATAAATTTGACTCTAAATTTATATGGATGAATGTATGACACGAAGTTGCTAAAATGTATAATATTAAAATAAACCAAAATAAATAATTTATGAAATGTGACTACTTTGGAATATCAAACACGAAAGCATTTGTTTATGTATAATACTCATAAATTATTGAATATTTATGGCTTTAAGAAATTGTCAAAGATGGTAATATCTCATTAACCCAATTCTATATATTGTTAAAAAAAAATAATGTAGTTTTACACGTGTTCAAAATTATGATTGAAAAGAAGCGTACGAAAAGAAATAATATGGACAGTCATTTATACTAGCCTGAGAGCAATATTGCGATTGTGAATGGTTCTTATGTAATATTCTTTCGGTGTTATTAACCTCAACGTGATATATGCAAGTGTGATAATAAGACCTGCTGTATGGCAGAACTTTCATTATATGTGATTGCTTGATTGATCTTAACTTGTTCTAGATTATAAATTCAAACTGACTATTACAATGTATGCTTTTGCCGTATGTATACTTTTCTAATATCTTATTTTGAAATAATTTCTCATTGCGAATGTTGTGTATGTATACAAAAACTTCATATTTTGTCATAAAAAATGTCAAATAACACTTAGGTTCTAAATGTATATATTTTGTTTGATTCATGGCTATTCTGTCTTCCTAGATAATAAGAAGAAGAGATTTGAGTAAAATTTATTTTGCGTATTTATGTTAATATTTCAATGGTCGCACAAATTCTATTTAATGTTTTGTTGTTATTATTTTATTATAATCGATTTTTATTAATGTCGAGTTTAAATACGATAATACATAGTGAATACACAACGCACACGAAAGGACACTATCAACGTACGGACACGTATTTCGAGCCGTCTTGCCTTCATCAACGTACAAGTTTGTGATATGTAGCGAACCGACCTAGAACATGGGAACTTCACGTCGTATGCTGATGAGGACAAAGCAGTCCGAAACACGTGTCCATAGGTTGATAGTCTCCAATGCGAATTTGCAATGTGTTGTGTATTCATTTGCAGGTATACGTTTTAACATATAGGGTTAGTTAAAAGTATGGAGACGGCGATTTATTGTCGTTAATATTCATTTTAGGGATTTATGTTCAATATAAAAGTTTGTTAGGATATTTTGATCTACATTTGAGAATATTTGAATTTTTTTTTCTTCAATTGTTTTTAGTTACGCCTGTCCGCGCATTTTTTTTAAATGGGAACTAGTAAATTTTACTCTACCATTCGATAGAGATTTTTTTTCTCTTTACAAATTTGTTTTTTGTTTTTTAAAAATTCATTTTAATAACTTTTTTTATAAGAAAAAGCCGGTTCATGTGTTTAACAGATGTTCGGTACATCGCAGATAGACAGAAGCGTAGCGATAAACAAACTTGAGCGACATAATTTTATCAGTGGTTATTGTGTACGTCAAATCTTTGACAGAAATAATTCATTTGTGCAATTTGTTGCTGTTAATATTAACAATGGCGAGTTTAAGTGAACATGAACGAATTGAAATACTTATGATGTTGGCTTATGGAGATAGACGCAGAAGTTTACAAGACGTTAGTAATTTATTTAATGATACGCATCCAAATAGAAATCCAATTTATAAATCCGTTGTTGGTAAAACTTTAAGACGCTTTGAACAAACGGGTAGCGTTAAAGATTTGCCAAGGAGTGGTAGACCTAGAACAGCAAAAAGCAATGATAACAAACTGGATATTTTATTGGCTGTATCTGAATATCCCAATTTATGAACCAATCAATTAGCGGCCAATTTCAATATTTCACAGTCATCGATCGTGTCGTTTTTAAATAGTAGTGAAAAGTATAAACATTATAAGGTACACCTTGTACACGAGTTAACGGAAGATGATTTTGATAGGGGATTACAATTTTCTGAAGAAATGTTAAATATTTGCAATAATAATGAAAATTTTGTCAACAATATTCTTTTCTCAGACGTAGCTACTTTTTGCCTTACCGGTGAAGTAAACAGACATAACTGCAGATACTGGTCATCGGAAAATCCCTCTTGGTTTTTGGAGCACCATACGCAGTACCCCCAAAAGGTTAATGTTTGGGTTGGCATTCTAGGCGGTCATATTATCGGTCCCTTTTTCATCAATGGCAATTTAACTTCGGCTCTGTATTTGCAGTTATTGCAAAATGAAATAATACCTGCTAGTGCTCCGCTCTATCCTCATTAAAACAATGAACACCTGCCCAATGACAATATCTGGTTCTAGCAAGATGGCGCCCCACCACATTATGGTGTAAATGTTCGTCAATATCTGGACAACGTTTTTCCCCACAGATGGATTGGAAGACGAGGAACCATTGAATGGCCAGCCCGTTCGCCAGATTTAAGTCGTTTAGATTTTTTTCTTTGGGGATACGTAAAAAACAAAGTTTACCAAGAAAAGCCCGATAACATCGAAGATTTACAAATCGAATTACCAGAACGATACAAGAAATTCCCCGAGATTTTTTACAGAACTCTGTTCGGGGTTTTGTAAATCGATTGGGTCATTGTCAAATTACTAATGGACGACAATTTGAACACTTACTTTAATTTACTTTGTTATTAATTTGTTTAATTTTTCTTGTAAAAAAGTTATTAAAATGAATTAAAAAAAAAAAAAAATTATTGTAAAGAGAAAAAACCTCTATCGAATGGAAGAGCAAAATTTACCAGTTCCCATTTAAAAAAATATGCGCGCACAGGCATATCTAAAAAAACAATTGAAGAAAAAAAAAAGCAAATAATCAGAAATGTAGATCAAAATATCTTAACAAACTTTTATATTGAACATAATTCCCTAAAATGAATATTAACTACAATAAATCGCCGTCTCCATACTTTTAACTAACCCTGTATGTATATGTAACGAGCCATCGAAAAAATTCATAATTGGAGTAGACTGTGAAATTGGGTTGATACTTTAACCACTTCCACATAATGACATTTATTATTTGGCAATGAAACTATAAGTTTGTGTCAAATTTTTCAAAACTCTTATTAAGAAAATTGTTTGTGTTTAGATGTAATTGGACAACATTTTCAACAACTTCTGTAGCTATATGTAAATTTTGATTATGATTTCGATATTAAATAAATTATTTGTTTTCTTTTTTGTTGTAGTATCATTTCAATGCCATAACCTTTTTTTTACAATGAAACCAAATGAAACTGTCAAGCATCAAGTAATGTGTCATTATGTGGAAGTGGTTAAAGTACCAACCCAATTTCACAGTCTACTCCAATTATGAATTTTTTCGATGGCTCGTTACAATATGTACTATCGAGCAATTGAAAGTTAACACTTTATTATGTTGGCATGTCGAAATTTCAAAATTTATCTAATGTATACAGTACTTTTGAAGTGTCAGTGTCAGCATTTAATCATAACATAAATGACATTAGCTTGACAATTTGGTAAAATATACGCAGCTATAATAGTGCGTTTACTTTCAATTGCTCACGATAGTACATATACACATTATTTATTGTATTTTAATTTGGGATGCTTGTAACTAAAAAAATAATTAATTGAGTTAACATATTAGATGGAAGGAGTAATTCAAAATAATTGCAGTCTTTGAAATCGAACAAACCAAAGAACTTCCCTGAAAGCTTTCGTCCGATAGCATTATTAAGCTGATGTTATAAGCTTCTGGAAAGATTGCTATTAAACCGACTTAGCCCATTGATATTCGAGCATATTCCAGTTGAACAGGCTGGTTTTAGACCCAACCGCAGTTGTGCTGACCAGGTGCTCAGCTTAACGGCGTACATTGAAGCAGGGTTTCAGAAACGGCTAAAGACAACTTTGGTGTATGTTGACCTGACTGCGGCATATGATACGGTCTGGAGAGAAGACCTTCTCTACAAAGTTGAATCTTTCAAATAATAACAGGAGAGAGCAAGAGTAAATGAGACATCTTAATAATGGATTGCCTCAAGGATCGGCACTTGCACCTGTCCTGTTTAATCTGTATATTTCCGACATGTCACACACAAAGTCAAAAAAGTTTGGATATATCGATAACCTGGTTATTACATGCCCCAGTAATACCAAGGGAACTAATAATATACTTTCAGAGGACCCGTCCGAGCTGGGAAACTTCGCCAACTGGAGACTAATTTCGAATATGAATAAAACAGATGTGTCTTGCTTTAACCTCAATAATAAAGAAGCACGTCTAGATCCGTGAGTGTATTTACTCTTAAACATTTATGATTAAAACTAATTAATTAATAAACGTGAAGTATCTAATTAAGGAAATTAAAAGCAATGAATAATTAACATATGAATACCATGTCTCTTTGATGTCAATAAATATTACAACCATGGTCTGGGAGTTAATTAATATATAAATAGTTCAGTTTCAGGAGTGGAATCAAAGTAATTTTTGTTAATATCAATATTTCAATACCATTTATGTAGGTCATCCTTAGAGTTTTCTCTTTTGTTGTTTCTTTCGGTAGCCATACCTGGTTGGCAATACAAGCGCTAAACGGTCGTTTCGTTTCGTTTGAAAGTTTAGGAGGAAGTTCAAAGATAGTTCCACTTAAAGAAGAGTTAACCAACATGGTTCAGTGATATCTTGTATACAAGAATAATTTGGTGGAAAATTAAACTAGTCTACTGGCACCATCTTTCATTATGTGCTACTCTCTCTTTAAAGGCGACAAATCAAATTCAGTTAATTTCCGTCATTTGATTTGAAAGTTACAGCAATGTAAATTAAGTGCATGAAACGAAGATCCTAAAATGCATAAACTCACAATTCCTGGTGCAATCCAATATTTATTTTTAGTGAACAACTGGAAAGGATCAACGAAATTAATGATATTGTTATGAGCATAAGGACTGAATACGTGTATAACATTTTACACTATAATTGTGAATGTCTAAGCTGTTATATGTGTAAATAATGCAAGCGTCGCATGATAATTTTAAGCTGCTTAATAAGAGCTAACCTAATTTTTTTTAAATATTTTTTATGGTTGATGAAATTTAACTTAGTAGCCATTCATATGAATATAAATGGTTTTCTAACAGCGGGCATGTCATGGCAGCCCTCTTCTAAAGATAGCGAAGGCATTTCTACCGGTGAGTAAAATTTATAGGTATGATTTTTTATTTTTGGAACTACAAGTATCTTGTAGAAAGCCAAACTATTATGGCGTTAAAGCGCTCCACTATACGAATCGATGTAAATAATTTCTGAAGAGCGCCCTGGAATGGCCCATAAAAATTTCTCTTTCAGCATGATAATGCACCTTCTCACGCTAGTCAAGCTTTTTACGAAAAATTTAACAAATTGGTGGGCTTCAGGTTGTGCCTTACCCATCCTTTTTGCCAGATCTAGACCCAGGTGACATCAACTTATTTCCCAACTCAAACTATTTCTTGCTGGAAGCAAGTTTTGCTCAAATGAACAATTTAGTAAAGCACCAGTACTTTAAGGATCTTAAGAAACATCATTACAAGAATGTAATTTAAGCATCGTTGAACGAATGTCCTCAACCTAAAGGGCAATATTTTAAAAAATAATTAGAAAAGTTTAACACCACCCTCATTTGTTTCATTTTGAGACTCATACTCGCATAAGGTATATCAAATTTAGAATGTTTAGCAAGGATTCACGACGTGTTGCATATTTGGCATATTTGTTAAAAAAAGTTATGACATTAGTTTTTTATGCATGGTGATACTGAAAAAGCTTTTGGATATATGAAGACTGCGACTTTATCTGAATATCAAGAAGAGGATGGAGAATTGAAGATCTGCATGCTTATTATAAAAAATGTTGCTTATAACTTAATTCTTCAAAATCCGAATTGATTGAGTTAGGGAAGCTATACAGCGCAGTCCGAAACGTTCCAGTCGAAAATATAGTCAGGCAATTGGCTTAGCCAAAACGACTTTTCTCCGAATTTTACATAAGGGTCTCCATTTCCATTCTTATAAGATCCAGATTGTTAAACTAATTTAAACCAACAGATCAGCCTCGTCGCGTGCATTTCGCTAAGGATGTTACAACAAGAAATTGATGTTCACAATTTATGGATGTCTGATGAAGCGCATTGCAATTTATCAGGACATACCAATAAGCAAAACAGCCGTTATTGGTCTTTGGAAAATCCAAAGGAACTTCACCAAAAACCATTACACAGTCCGAAGGTAACGGTATGGTGTGCAATGTCCTTTATGGGTCTTATTGGTCGCTACTTTTTTGAGGATCAGAATGAAAATGCTATAACAGTCAATTCTGCACGCTATGCTGACATGATAAACCAGTTTCTGACACAGCAACCCTATTTAAAGCATGAAGAAGACATGTTACATGTATAAAGTTCGGATAAAAGATTTTGAAATTTTGCCCGGCCTCTATCTTGTACGGTGCTACATCTGACAAAATGAGCAAAAAATTATCTCCAGAAACAGGCGTAGGAAGAAAAAATGTTGATAGTTCCTCTTGGCCACAGTAAGTGCATTTGTTTTTTCGAACTCTTTAGAAGCAAGAGGTAAGATTTTGGCAGAATCTCATCGCTAAGAACACCAATCAATAAATAAGCAATACAACGTCCTCTTGAATCGTTGGCTTCATCAATACGTATGTAAAAATGTTTATTCCGAATTTTAGCTTTAATTTCCTGAATTATAACCTGCTTCCACAAAACCAGAATACATGGTTCCGGAAAGACGGTGCTACTGCACATACTGTAAGGGCATCAATGTTTGCTGTGCGACGACTGTTTCCAGACCGCGTTATTTCTAAACACGGGGACATTTACGGGCCTCTAAGAACACCAGACCTAAAAGCTGACTAAAATCAGACTCAAAAGCAAGATTTTTATTGATAAACCACGCGATATTCCGGAGCTGAATAGAAAAATTATTCAAGAAGTTTCCAACATTCCGTAAGGTATGGTGCGGCGTGTTATGTAGAATTTCAACGTCCGATTTCAAGAAGTTATAGTTTTTTTGCCATGAAAGTGATTTATACACAAATAAACAGAGCCACAAAAGCTAGGGATATTTGCAGTAAACAGTAAAAAAAAAAAAGGAAATTACATGAAGTAGAAACTAGTTTGTATTTTATTTTAATATTGTTCCAAGCAAAAACAACGGGAATGTTACATCATTTAACCATCAGTACATGAATTTTTAACGAACATTCACGAGCATCAATTATAGCTGGACATCTACGTGGCATACTGCCTATCAGCGTGTTAAAGATGTTTTGTTCTAGATCATGCCATAACTGTGGTAAGATGCGTCTTAAGTCATGTAAAGTTTCTGGAGCAGGTTGGAAATGATCTAATCTTCTTTGAAGCATATCCCATGCATATTCAATACAGTTCAGATCAGGAGATCGTGGAGGTAGTTATAAAAATTGAGTGGCAAGTTCCTCAGTGGCATCTAGGACTATAGTAGCACGGTGAGGTCTAGGATTATCGTCAAGGAAACGAAAGTTTTCACCGATAGCACCTTGAAAATTCGGTATAACGTTATTAATAATATTGTCCCTGTATTGAAATCCATTGATGTTTTTAGGTCTTTTGGCCCATTAAAACATATGCTAGCCCAAACTGATGCAAACCTCCTCGAAAAGAATCAACTTTTTTAACAAAGCGAAGAGTTCACACGCGATCTCTTTCATTATCTTAAAATCGGGCATATCTGGATTCATCTGTGAAAAGTATAGTGCGCCACTATTGATTCCAATTAACATGTTCTCTTGCCTACTCCGATCTTAGTCGCTTATGTTCGCTAGTCAAAGCAATGCCTCTAAATGGACATCTAGATACAATGTCAGCTTCGTATAGACATCGCCTGATAGTTTCTCTCGAAACATGAATGTCGGTTACTGCTTGAAACCTCCTTTGCGGTATTCTGCAAGTTTCGCAAGGATGTCTTGTTGCAGCGTAATGTAACGGTCTTGCATTGGTGTTGTTCTCCGTGGTCCATCCGTTCTCCATCGTTCTGACACACAACTAGTTTCAATAAATCTATTCCAAAGGCGAGACAAGGCACTGTGATACCCCAAAGCGTCCTGCCACAGTACGCTGCATATCACCACTTTCCAGCATTCCTATAAGTCTGTTTGCTTCAACAACGATTAATTTTCGTCTAGGCATACTTGAAAATCAACCTTAAAAAACAGAAAAATTAAACTAAATTTGGAGTGGCCAAATGTAACCAACTTAATACTTGAAAAAATTGTTAAGAAATAGACAACCATACTTGAAAACCAACCTTAAAAAAACAGAAAAATTAAACTAATTTAGGGGTGCCTAAATGATGATCAACTTGATACTTAACAAAACTGTCAAGAAATAAACAACCCGTAACTAGGCAACAGTCGTATTTGTGCCATTTTACACTATATCCCTAACTCATACGAAATAAATAAATATATAAAGATTATAATTACAATATTTTTAAGGGCAATATAATACTTTTTATTTAGGTGATTCAATGTTGATATATAAAAATAAACACATGCTAATGAATGTTTGGTAGAAAGTTGATTTATATTTTTCAATAGTATTAGTATTATTCACTGATGCGAAGCGGACTATATAATTGATAGCGTGTTATATTTTAGAGACTTTTATTGCAAAACCATAGCAAAAATTTATCAAAGTCATAGCCTTGGGTTCTATATTATGAATATCTAAATTAACCAATGTATCATACATATAGAAAAATATAAATTATATGGAAATTTTTTTCATTTAGAAATCAAAATCTAGAACGGTACCAAATACATAAGTAGTGTAAAGTTTTCAAACTACAAGGTTGGAAAAAGTTGCCATTATATAGTAATTACCTGCAATTACCTCGAATTGATTAAAATTTTGACACTTTACAGACGTATAATTACCTATATACACACATAACGATCCATATTATTTCTTTTTATTTCTATGACATGAATAGATATAATGAAATTTGATGTCTAAAGCTATCGTTACTTAATATTTGTATACAACCACAAGAGTTTGGTTGCATGTTATAAATACAAGTCAGATATACCTACTGTAAACAAATATATCGTTTAGAAAAGAAAAATCGATTTATATGAACGGGAGCCGACATTAGGTAAAAACAAATTGAATACAGCAAATTGAAAGAAAATGAATGAAAATATGAAACTATACATATGTTAAACGTTTAGAGTACCTTTCTCCTAGATTAGATTATATTAAATTTAACTGACATTCGGGCGTATTTTACTTACGATTAGGAGTTTGAAATTTGGTAAAAGTTTACTTAATAAAGATTAAATTTACCTCGCATTTGATATGTTAAAAGTGGTTAAACTAGGTACCTAACCTTAGCTATTATTAAAACTAATTTTTAAGCAAAATGGATTTATATAGTTAAAGGGAGGCCGGACTATTTTTATATGCTTGCGGATAAAAAACTTTTTCGTATATTTAATTTTACCAAAATTGTACAAGACACTATTGCACCGCAAATAACAAAAATGTCAAAATCTCAACCAGAGAGGTGTCTTCCTGTCATTTACATTTCATAAAAAATGGCTTGTCTTCTTATTAAAATTAACTTGGGCTATAAAGCAAATGTCACAACATTGATGTTATTACTAGAGAACGGACACGCTTATCACCCAGTGCAGTACTGGCGAAAGGCTGTATTTCTAAAATATTTAATTTTATTTATATAATTGGAAAACGAACGGGTGGTGATCTATAAAATTACGAAATACATATGTATTTGTTGAAAAGTTGTATTTTTAAAGTTTTTAATTTTATTTCTATAATTGGAACATTTTTATTTGTTCATTTTGTCGTTCAAGTTGAGTAAAGAAGTATTAATATTGACTAGCAATAGTTTCTCAAGGTTTTCTTCTGTCAATTTTGTTCTCTTTGAATTAAGTACATCCTTATAAATAGAAAACGTCCTTTCTACATCGCAACTTGTTATAGGTGCATACTGGAAATATTCCTTTATTTCTTCTTATTTAGCCGTTAGATTTTGTGGAATTGTCTCCATACATAATTGCTGCACTGTAATTAAATCTGGATTTCTATTAAGAATTGCTTCAAACTTTTGCCGAAGGCCACACCCGAAGTCACTCGGAATACTTTTCAAATTATTAACATCCACATCTAATGTGGTTAATCCGTCATTTAATTTGAGATTTAGATTTTCAAAATAAGTGATTAGTTTTGGCAATTTTCCAAAGTGTTCGTGAAGAAAGTACAACGGATTTTTTAAATTTGGAATTTGTGTGAGCTCCTTGCACTCACCAATACTTCTAGCATCCTCCTTTAGCAGTGTTACGAAATGTTTTAGACTATCGAAATTCTCAGTATAATAACTAGTAGCTTCCAGCCATGTTCCCCATCTAGTTATTACTGGTGTGGGAGGCAGTGACAGAGATGGAAATTTTTCCCTGAAAAGAGCTACTCTCAATGGTGCTTTTCTGAAAACTTTTTTAAAAGCTGATACAAGTCTATCAACTTCCGGAAAAGTGTCTCTGATATATTCACAGATTCTGTGGAGAGCATGTGCTACACAAGTAATATGCAGCATATTAGGATATGTTTTCTTGAATAGTCTGCCTGTTTTTAACACATACGCGGCACTATCACTGACAAATAAAAGTATTTTTTCTTTGTACGTGGCGTCCGAATGAAGCATTTTTTGCATATTCTCCTTAATGGTTTCAGCAACTGTTTCCGCATCAACTCTATTTATAACACTTGTTGCTATTACATATGAGTTATAGGGAATAGTTGGATGTAGTACACCAGCTACAACATTTACCACACAGCGTCCTAACATATCCACCGTTTCGTCGGCGCTTATCCATATGTATTGATTTAAAAGATGGCTTCTAATGGGTTCTACTGTTCTCGTATAGCACCTAGAAACATAATATTTGGGTAAAGTTGATTCATCACGAACATTTCGACCAGTATATTTTTTCAGAAATATTTTAAAGTGGGATTGCTAAGTTTATTTAATAGAATATTAGCCGCATAAAAGTTTTCCAGAGTTCAGATGTGTTTGCGATCCTAAGTGACGAATTTTTGACGATATTTTACGGATTTTGTAATAAATTTCGGAATCACTGACAATGGACATACAATCAGTATGACCGTCAATCCAACTCGCCATTGTTTTACAATGCCGTTCTCGACATTCTTCCATATCATATCTGAAAAAGTAACTTAAACAATGCTCTAGATCTAAATAAATGAAAACTAAAAATGTGTGCGTAAGTTATTGAAACTGAACGAAATTCAATGCACACTCTTACGTCGAAATAATTGGTAGAAATAGATTCAATCAAACGATATTAACAGGATCTATCACAAAAATTACGATGTAATTAACAGTTAAAACTATGAAAACATGAAACTTACTCACAGCACTTTATTTATCTTACTTTAAAAAGCACTATATTCTCCGAATACAAAGCTGGCTTGTCCATTGTTATCGCGGCGAGACCAGGTGTCCGAGTAAGTCAAACAAATACTTCATTGAATTACGCCGGGATGTACTGAGCGACGTTATACACAATTCCAATTGCCGATTGCGTTTTATGGAAATTGCGTCCGTTCTCTAGTTATTACTCAATTATTGATAACTTCAAGGTATTGGTGTTTGTATTATAAAGTCGGTCCGTCAGTTCGCTTATTTTCAAACGCCTGCACTTCAAGCAAAACCCGCTGTATCGACATATTTATCTCACTAGTAGTAAAGCGTCCACTTTTCTTTTTTTCTATATCTATCGTAATAAATATCTTATAAAAATATGTACTGTGAAGTATTTTCATAATCTTCTTACGTGATAAACTTTATTTGGGTTTCAAACGCAAAACATCAAATTCAACATTAACCCTTAACCACCCAGGTGAAATATTTTTACACAAGCACCCAGGTGACGTCTGACAGACTACTTAATTAAAGACCATAAAAACAATCATCGTTTTTTGAAAATATTGTTTATTGTGTATTTACTAGTTACAAATGAGCCTACTAAGACATAAAACTAAGGAAAATTGGGAAACTTTTTTACTAAAAATAACGAAATAAAGAACTATTTGTAAAATAAATTCAAGCCTTCCCATTATAAACATAAAAATCATGAAAACCTGTCAATGTCTTAAGGCATATTCATTAATAAAAGGTTGTATTAGGTATATGAAAAACTCAAAAAAACTCTAAAATTAATAAAAATACTTTGCGGCAGGAGCTAAACATCGCGGTTCTTTACACATGTATTACAAATTGGCTTTAAGCATTGTAAACAAACTGCTTTTCTACACTGCACACATAGATATTTCGTCATTCGGTTTTTGGCCCTCGGGCACAGATAACATCCTTTGCGTTTTTTCAATGAAAGGTCTTCACCACTTGATGGCGCAATTATTTCTGGAATTCCCAAAATTCTGCTAATGCTGGAACGTACTTCGCGAGATACTCGAGGATTTGTTAGTCGCCTTTCCATGTGCTGACGTACTAATTTGGCCGCTAGTTGTTTTGCAAATACCGACTTTTCCCTAATTACCGAATTTCTCGTGTAACATTGATGTAGAATATAAGAATTAACAATAGAAATGTCAAGGATTCTGAAAAAATATTGCCAGGGGCCATCTGCAAGTGCGTCGGCTTGACGAACTTTTTGCGCACTTCTCATCAATTGTGTCTACTCCTCCTTTGTTACGGTTGTAGTACATGATAATGTCTGGCTTCTGGGTATCTGGATCGGTAGATGCACCACTATGCATAGAAGAAACAAGGATGGTAGCCTTTCCTTTTTTTCCCACGTAAGATACCATAGTTTTCTCATTTCTAAATACATAAAATGATGATCCTACCGCTCTTTTTTTGTTTGGCAAAAACTCGCTTGGTATTTCTCGCTTATTTTTTTTAACAGTGCCAACATATGTTAGTTTGTTTCTTAGTAAAATATCTACAAGTTCTATAGAACTAAACCAATTGTCGGCAGTAACATTTCGATTACTACCAATGAGAGGTTTCGCGAGACGTATTACTGCCTGTGTTGGCTTAGAGAATTTATGTTCTTCTTCGCTTAGTCCAAGTCCATCGGAACCCTTTCCGCTGTAAATGTAGGCATTGTATAAATAGCTTGTTCTGGAATCAGTTAGACACATAATTTTTATGCCGTATTTACACGACTTATTTCGCATGTACATCTTGAAGTGTGTTCGCCCTCTAAAACTTACAAGCATCTCGTCGATTGTCACCGAATCCCCCATTCCATAGATATTTTGGCACTTTTCAATAAATTTGTGAAAAACTTGAGAAATTGTTGCCGTTGGATTTTCTTTTTTACGCTCGGTTCTTGTCCTAGGGTCATCAAATCTTAGGGCAGACAGCAGAACTGAAAAACGATTTTTGCTCATCACCGCTCTAAATATATCTCTGCCTGTCCCGTCAGTAGCGAAAAATGTATCCATGTTTTCATGATTGGAATTGAATATTGAAGTATAAATCAAGTGTCCTAGAAAGGCCTTCAATTCTATCATGTCTACATCACTTACATGATATTTTTGTGTATAGTTTGATCGCACTTGAAATAGTTTATGATTTGTCCACTCAACTATCTGAACTAGAATATCCTCCGAAAAAAGTAAATTCCATATAGAAAATGGATCTGCAGTTTGGCCAAGATCACGAGCACTTCCTTTGAGAACGGGAACTTTCAATACAATGTTGTGTTTTCTCACCCGCGATGAAGGAACTACCTCAGTAGTACACCATCTGTACTCGTTTTTTCCATATAAATAATTTTTGCTTGTAGAACTTTCACCATGTTCTACCAAATTCTCATCAACATCACTATAATCAGGCGAGTCTTCCTCCGAAACTTCGGAAGCAGAATCATGTTCTGATTCTATATTTTCGTTCTCTGACGCACTGCCTATGTCACTTGCATCATCGTCTACTTCCTCAAGCCATTTTAAAACAGTTTCGTCAAAATCTTATCGCCAAACCGAACTCCTTTCGACGGACCCGCCATTTCACGTCACACAATATTTAGTACACAAACACACAGGTGCCGTTTGACAGACTGTGACAAACTGAATTCTGTACGTAAAATTCGATAACTTCTTTACGAGTAATGATAGACTCATTGGTAGGGAGTAGTGGTGGGAGCAACAATAGAGAAATGATTAGATGGAGCAACCGATTTATGGACGGTCGAATTACAGAAATATCACATAATATATTTATCGCGTAGTCCGTCAGACGGCACCTGGGTGGTTAAGGGTTAACTGTCAAAAGCACGCAAAATTGTGTTATTGTATGTATATATATATATATATATATATATACCGCCTAATTCTGAGCAAATGCAACGATGCGAATGTATGAATATTTCTCCCGCTTCGAATACAAATCCCCTGAACGCGTTTAGCCAATCACAAAACAGTCTGTCGCGCAACGATTTGACAATTAATGTCACAAATTAGTGTCACCACTGTCACCCTATACGGAGTCTCTTAAGCGTTTGAATAGTGATAATGCCGCGTTATACACTAGAAGAGAAAGCCGAAATGATGAAATGATACCACGCTGATAATTCTTATCAAAGAATATGTGACTTATTTGCCGGAGTTCCTAATGATACGTTCATTTTAGTATGCGCTGCAATAGAACTAAATTCAAATTTGACACATATCGATATTTCCAACGATTTAGGCATATGCTGCTCTTCCGTTAACCGCATACTAAAATTAAATGGTTTTCGTAATTATAAATATTCCAAACTTCATCAATTATTTTACGGTGATGAGTTTAAACGGATGAATTTCCGTTATTATGTAATTAATTTCTCATTATGAACAATTTATTTTATTATCTGTAAGAGTAAATTTTTCTTTACATTACTAGAATTTAATTTAGTTTTTATTTATTTCTGAAGTTTATTTAGTTTACTATGAATAGTTTTTGTTACCTTTATTATTAAAATTTAATTTATTAAACCTCTTGATGCCTTATTTGCAATTTTCTTAACCGCTTATTAATAATTTTATTACGCTTTGTGTGACCATCGTCAGTATAACGTATTGCAATTTATTTATTATAAAATCATTACAATAACACAGGACTAAACAATTTATAGTCCTTTAATAGTAATTTGGTAATCAGATAATTTTTTTTACGCGGCTCCATAATATGTAAGTATGTATGACATATGACATCGATGTTGACACGCCTACAGCATTCAGGGGAATTCTATTTGGAGCGGGAGAAATATTCATACATTCGCATCGTTGCGTTTGCTCAGTATTAGGCGGTATATATATATATATATATATATATATATATATATATATATAATGGCCAAATCATCCCATAGCGGGGCTTAGCAGCTTCGGGAAGCTTTCAAAATCCTCATTTTCGGGGTGAATCAGTCGATCTTAGCTGTTCATATCTTCTGGCTTGTTTCCTTGCAGAGTTTCCTATTCTTTGTCTTTTCCTGTCAGTTGTTAACGCCTGTTCCTCGTAAATCTTCTACTACCTCCTCTAGCCATTTGGATCTTGGTCTACCTCTTCTCGTTTTTCCTCCCGGCTTCCAGTTCAATAGCAGCTTGATTGTGGATTCTTCTTCCGCCCTTCTTAATATTTTCTGTTCGAGTATTTTTAGATTTTCTTCGTCTTTCTTAGTTATTGCGATCGTTTTTGCTGAATACATTAGTACTGGTCTTATTATCGTGTTATATATTTTTAATTTATTCGTTTTAGAAAGATTTATGTTCTTTAACAATTTCTTATTGGCATAAAATGCTCTATTTGTTGCCATAATTTTTTCTTTCTTTTTCTTTTCTAATTCTTTTATTTTAGAATCTCTCTTTCCATCGTTTGATATCAAAATACCCAGATATTTGAATTTTTCGATCTCTTAAAATGTAAAGTTTTTTATTTTAATACTTTTGTTCTCTTCGTTCTTTTTCCATCTCTCATCAACTTCGTTTTTGCTTCATTGATTTTCAGACCTAATTTCTCCCCTTCTTTAATTATTTCTTGTACTATTTCGACCATTATCTCTCTCCTTTTTGTTATGACTACTACATCATCTGCATACGCAACCATCTGGCTTCCTCGTGTTCTTAGCGTACCTTTGTTTATTTTCCTTGTCACATGCTCCAGAGACAGATTGAATAACGTCGCGGACAGGGAGTTGCCCTGCCTGACAACTTTATTTGTTTCAAATTCGTTCGTTACGCCTTTCGATGTTTTCGCAATAACTTTTGTTGATTTTAAGGTTATTACTTTCCCCTTCTAATATTGTCAAATGCTCGTTGAAAGTCTATAAATAAGAATTCTAACTCCATATTATATTCATATGCTCTTTCTCGTATATACACCGCGTCCGTAGGCGATTTTCCGCTTCTGAAGCCATATTGATACTGCCCAATGCGATTTTCCGTAGTATTTGTTAATGTATATACAATTTTGTTAAATGCACACGTTTATTATATCGGGTTCTTTTTTTATCATTACACATAGATCCTTGTGTGTAATGATAAAAAAAGAAGAGTCAATGCATAGGTGTCATAGTAGACAACCAGTTATACAGCAGTGCAGTATTTATTAGTGTCAAATATTTTTTAATTTTTATTCATACATGGAATCTTAAATTAGATACATTTTATTCAAAAATAGATAATTTATTTAAAACAGTTAATTATCCGAATAGGCTAATATCTTGTACGAAGGCAATTTTAAATATTTTTAACAAATTCAAAGAAGATTGATAGTATTTCTTTAAGATTGAAATATATTTATATATATATATATATATATATATATATATATATATACATTATCGATAGAGCCTTCTTATACCCGAAGGTGTTAAGGCGTCTAAAAAAACTTTTTATTTACGAACAAACATTGCCCAATCCTTCTGTCTCTTGCCATTACTTCTGCATTTTTCACTTTGTTCCCCTGGCTTCCAAGCACTCTGCCACTACACTGTTCCACTCTTTTCTCGGTCTTCCTCTAGTCTTCTTTTCCTGTGTCCTTGCCAACCATATCCGTTTCGGTTGTCTCTGGTTTTCCATTCGTATTACATGTCCGAACCACTTCAGATGTTGCTTTTCAATGCTCTTTAAGATCGATTCCACTTTTAGTTCTTCCCTCACTGTTTCATTCCGTATTCTATCTCTTCTTGTAATACCTTTGACTGCTCTCAGGAATCTCATCTCTGCCGCCTGGATTTTACTTTTTGCTGCCTTGTTAACACACAGCTCTCACTACCATACATTAATGTTGGTTTATGTATAGTCTTGTAGACTAGGATTTTTGTCTTGGTTGATATTTCTTTCTTTCTTATAAATTTTTTATTCAAAGCATAGTATGTCCGTGCTGCTTTTTCTATTCTTTCATATATTTCGGTTTCGTTCTTACCATTCTTCTGTAGATTTACGCCCAGGTATCTCATCGTCTTTACTTGCTCTATTTTTGTATTGTCCAGTGTTATTAATGCTTGCTTGTTTTCTTTCCCAATTACCATTACCTTTGTTTTATCGATGTTAATTTTTAAGTTTCGGTTTTGAAGGGCTTCGTTCCATATTGTTACGTTTTCTTGCAGGTCTGTCGTGTTTTTGCAAATATTACTAAATCATCTGCAAAGACGCAGTCAGTTATTGTCGTTATTTCCATATTTCTATAACACACTGGTAATTTCTTCAGTTTGTGCTTTATTTCTTTTTGTACGTCATCCATCACTATGTTGAATAGTGATGGGCTCAGTACACCACCCAGTCTCAATCCTTCTTTAGTTTCAAATATCTGTGACTCTGCATTTCTCGTTCGTACATAATTCTTTGTGACCTTATACATACACTCTATATTGTTTCTCAATTTCTTATTTACACCTCTTCATTTTTGGCTTTCCCATATCGCTTTCCTTGGTACACTATCGAACGCTTTCTCTAGGTCAATAAACGCCAAGTACGTATTGCTTTGCTGTCTTTTTTCCATTATTTGTTTTATAGTAAATATGTGGTCTTGTACTCCTCTTCCCTTCCTAAAACCGCTTTGTGAATCTTCTAGCTGTGTCTCTATTTGTATTTTTAATCTTTTCTCCAGTATTCTTTCGTACATTTTGGCCATTATACTCATCATTGTTATTCCCCTATAGTTCTTACATTCACGGTAATCTCCTTTCTTGAAGATGGGTAATATCACTCCTATTTCCCAATCTTGTGGTATTCTCTCTTCTGTCCATATTTTGTTAAACAGTTTAATTATAGCTTCTATGCTATTTTCACCCAAGTTTTTGATCATTTCTGGTGATATACAATCATGACCTGCTGCTCTTCCTGTTTTTATTTTTATGATTGCTTCTTTTACTTCTTCTATTTTTATTTCTTGGTCACCTTCGTCTGTTAATTGTGTGGCTATTTGTTCTTCTTTTTCATTATATCCTTGTACTATTTTTTCTATATTAAGCATATCCTCAAAGTATTCTTTCCTTCTGTCCATTATTTCTTTGTCGCCTTCAAGTATTTTTCCCTCTTTTGATTTTATGTATTTGCTATTATAGTTCGTATCACTTCTGAAAGTTTTCAATACTTTATAGAATAATTTCTGGTTTCCGTGGCTATCACTTTCCATTCTTTCCCCGAATTCTTCCCATGACTTTTGTTTTGCTGCTCTCACTAGTTCTTCTACCCTTGTTCTTTGCTGTTTATAGTTAGAGTAGCTTTCTTCTGTTTTCGCTTTGAGGTATTTCGCCCACACATGTTTTTTATATTTTATCGCATCTTTTATTTCGTCGCTCCACCACCTTGTTTGTTTTTTGTTTTTATTTATTTTTATAATTACGCACGCTTCTTTTGCAGCTTTATGTATTTTGCTTTTGATATTTGTCCATAATATTTCCACATTATTGTGTCCAGTGTAAACTGTGTCCAGTTTATTTAGTTCTTCCATTTCTTGCTCAATTTTTTCTTTGTATTTTGTCGCTTTTTCATTTTGCCTGAGTTTATAGTTTCTTATAACCACTTTTGTCTATTGTTTTTTGTTCTTAGTCACCATTGGGCTTTTCCTTCCTGGAATGAATATTTTTGACAATAACAAGTAGTGATCTGAGTATATTTCTGGACCTCTTTGCACTCTAGTATCTTCTACTTCTTTCCTATGGCTTTGGTTTATTAGTACGTAATCTATGATTGATTTTTCACCTCTGCTTCTAACTTCTCGGGTGTATTTATGTATTTCTTTATGGGCAAAGAATGTGTTCGTGATTATTAGATTATTAGTTAAACAGTAGTCAATACGTCTCTTGCCATTATTATTTCGTATTGTTTCCCCCTGCATTCCAATTACTTTTCCTGATTCTTCATCCTTTTTCCCAACTCTTGCGTTAAAATCGCCCAATACAATTAGTCTTGCATTGACATCCTCTGTTGCCTGTTCTAATTGTTCCCAAAACTCTTCTTTTTGCTTTGCTGCGTCATCTTCATTTGGTCCATACACAATTATTATTGTTGTGTTTGCTTGTTTTTCGATTTCCATTTCAATCTTCAGTAGCCTCGTTGATAAGGCCTCCCACTTTCTTATATATTTAATAGTATTTTCTTTTATTATACAACATACTCCTTCTTTCGCTCTTTGATTCATTTCTACCCCACTATATATTAAGAAATAACCATTTTTTACTGCTTTTTCCCCTTTGCCTTTCATTTTTATTTCAGTTACTCCTAAGATATCTATGTCTGCTTTTTCAAATTCTGTAATTAGTTCCTATTCCTTTCCCATTATACTTCGTATATTCCATGTTGCTACTCTCCACACCTTTCCTTTCGTTTTTTGTTTGCATTTGTAGATTTTTGCTTCGCATCTTTGTTCAGTGCTATTTATTTGACCATCTGTTTCAGTTCCCCTTTCTTACAATACTTTAAAAACGTTTTCATTAATATTATTTGATTTCAGTTCCTGTTCATTTCGTTGCCTGTTCAGTTCCATACTGCCGTCCTTTGTATTTCTGGCTAGTTTTTTGAATTGTTTATTGTTCTTTCAAACTTCTCCAGCATCTTTGTTTGTCTATTTCATTTCCAAGTCTCCCCATTCACCAGTAGCTTTGCAAATCCCAATTTAACCTGTTTTCCTGTCTCTTTTCTTCTTTTGCTTTCTGTCTAATATTCCTCTGGATATCTCTTTCTTCTCTTGTTAGGTCCTCATTGATAAATATCTGACTCCCTTGTCTATTCTTTAATTTACTGTTATTTTGCATGAACTCTTTTTTATTCTCTTCACTGTCTAGTTCGACTAGACATGTTTTTATCCCTAATCTACTAGCCTTTTTTATTATTGTTTTCACACCTATCTCGTTTTCTATAAGCTTTTTCATTTCATCTTTCAGTATATTGCCATCTCCTGTATTCATTGTCATCCCCTGTACTACTATGTTTTTCCTTCTTCTATCTCTTTCCAATTTCTCAATTCTTTCATTATATAATTTTACTTCACTTCTTAATTCATTGACTTCAGCCATCGCTTTTTCATTTATTTCCTTCAGATTTCTTATCTCTTTCTTGTATTCTACCTGTTCTTTCCGTAGCTCTTATTTCGTCCTTCAATGCTTTGGTATCTTCTCCTTGTATTTTCTGTTCTGTCTTAATATCCCTTATGTCAGCGGAGAGTCCTTTCATCATTTCCATAATTTCTTTCAGCATTTCATTATTTGTTTTTGATGGGCTTCTGTATGTTTTCTTCGACCTTTTGGATGAGTCCTCTTCTAGTACGTCCATTCTTTTTCGTTTTACATCATCAGACGTATCTGAATTCAATATCGAAATTTCCTCTTAACTTTACCTGTTACTTTAATTGAAGTCCGTCCCTGTTATATGCTTACTATTATTGTCTCTAGTCGTATAGCTCGCCGCGTAAAAAGCCCGTCCCCGGTCTCCCCGTCGGAGGTCGTGCTCTTATCAGCCAAGCCAGATGTTCACTTATATACCGATAGGTCCAACTCGCAACGGGCCATAGGCAACAATATACGTATGGAAAGTAATGCGATGTGGCAACGTGTGTACGATGCCTATATTGAGTGACTTTCTTAAAATTTAAATTTATTTTGCAGAATTATTGATTTTTTTCCTTTTATCTTTTAGAAAACGTTATTGTTTTTTTATTACTTAAAATTACTTTTCCGTAGCAGCTAAGAATACAATAATAATAATAACTTGGAGATATAACGACCTTATTATGTCTGAAACAAATGGGCAAATTACGTATACAGAACGAATATGCAAACGACTATATCCTTGCGCGGTTTAAGTCTTACTAAATTCTTAACTGCAATGCAATGTGCTGCAATCGAAGGAGCTGCGCATGGGGGGGATTCGCTGTTGCCACACATTGCTGATATGGCCCGTTGCGAACTGGACCTACCGGTATATATTTGTATTTATTTTATTCAAAAAAACCTTTGTCTATTGTAGTTTTTTAATTTAGTTCCCGACACTATCAAATACACTTTATCTCACTGTTATTTTTAACACACGCACAGTAATTATTGTTCGTAATTTCTCAGATTATTTGAGTTTGATTACGGAACTCACTTACATATGTATTCCTAGGTTCTTGCGCAGGATCGCACATGAAATATATTTAAGATAGTAAAATTAGTGTATCAAAAAAGGTAGAAAATGCGAAAGCGTTGCTAACAAAAAAGTACAAATAGATTTTACCATTTTATGAGATTGTAGAACGTTCTCACATTAGGTACATCATACGTCCAACGAATTACCAAACGCAACCTACGTATTGGGTGCATTTCAGTAACGTGGTAAAAATAAATAACACCTCGTGGTATCTTACGAATAAGTGGTTTTATAAAATGGAGAAATTTATCTTAAAAAGCAGTAGTGGGAAATTCTTGTAGGTACTAAATATGTTACTATGTCTTTAATAAGCCCAATAACTTTTGAACTGTACAATTATTTGACAGCATCACTACTGCAACTAAAAACTGAAGAAAGGAAGACATTATGCAATAAACTTTCAGAATCTGTTAAACTAAGGCTATTTACATATGAAGGATGATCAGTTACTAGAGTTGCAACTGTTTTAGACCCTCGATTTAAAGCAGAAGGTTTTCGTATTACTGAAAATGCTACTGGGGCTACTTTTTTTCTGGAACAAGAAATGTTTAATATTATGAACAAAATAGATCCTGAAAATAAAGAACAAATGCTTGTAATCGAAACAGACATTAGTCAACATCAAAAGTCACTTTCATTATTTGGATTTTTGCAAGAAAGAAAAAAAGAGAAAGTAAAATAAACTACAGCTGATGTAATAATAACTATTATGAATATTATGAATAACTTGAAAGGCCAAATTCAAGTCAGGATGTAGATCCTCTTTTATATTGGAAGGTAAGTTTTAAAAAAAGGTAAGTGCATTTTTTATTGGTATTCTCTTTTAGGTAACCGGAATGAAGTTGAAGCCCTTAGAACAATGTGCTACGAAATACTTCTGTCTTCCAGAAAGTTCAGCAGAAAGTGAAAGAGTGTTTAATACAGCTAGTTTAATAATAGAATAAAGGCGTGCAAGACTAAAACCAAAAAAATGTTAATATGGTAATGTTCCTAAATAAAAATTTTAAACATAATAAGTAATCTAAGTAATTGTTTTATTAAAATTACACCCAACTTTTTCCTATTAGCTAAAGAAATAACTCAATGGGTTTCATCTTACTGTGCTTTCTGACTATTAAAGATGTGAATGGCTAAGCATTCAAAGAGAAATTATTTAGATTGTCATACAGAATGTCATACAGATTGTCATACAGAACATTATTATTCGTTTAGAAATGGGAAAACAGATTCAGCATACTCCAACCATTTAATTGAAGAAAGCCATAGTTTTAATAATAATTTCAAGATCCTACACGAAGAAAAGAAAAGTAAGAAACTCGATTTATTAGAAGCAATGCAAATTAATAAACAAAAATTTTCAAATAAATTATTAAATGACAAAACAGAGCTTAATTCCTCCCCTCTGTTGAATTTATTTCCTATTTTTGATTGAAATATTTTGTTAGATATGTGTCACTTATAATATAATTTATGTTATCTATATGTATCCCTACTAAAAGAGGCGGGTAAAAATATTTCGGTTTCCAATTTCTGAGAATACCATTAAGTAATAAAATAAAAAATATTTACGTTTAAGTAAAATGTTTTATAGTACCTACCGCTTGTTATATCCGAAGTAATCGTTGTACGGTGAAACAGCTGTTATATAGTCATTATTAAATATTATTAAATAAAGTGTAAATCTAATACAACATTGTGTGTTTTTATCATTTTATACAGAATGTACACAAAGTCTTTAAATCTATTACAGAACCGTTTGCTTTATCAGTAAAAATTATTTAACTTAAAATTTCTTCGTCTTAATTTAAAAAATTAAACATTATATCACAAAAATCAGTTCGCTTTACTTTATTTTCCTCTAAAACTCTTGGTGGTTTGATATCTTGTAAGGTTTATATTTGAATTCTTTCAGGGTTTTGAACACCGAACTGTACGATATTCCAAAATGCCTGGCTACATCTAAAAGCGATCCTACAGACCGTTTTTCTAAATAACACAGGATATTCAGCTTCATGTGTTCTGTCAACACGTGATTGTTTTTTTTTGTGGGAATTTAGAAAACAACCATCTTCTTTGAATTTGTTAAAAATATATATAAAATTGCCTGTTTTAAACAAATAATCTATTACTTAATAAAATGTATTTAATTTAAGATTACATATAAGAATAAAAATTCAGAAATATTTGAAATTAATAGATATTTCACTGGTGTATAACTGATTGCCTAGTATGCCACCTATGCATTCGGTTTTCTTTCTTTATCATTACACACAGGGATGTATGTGTAATGATAAAAAAGAACCTGGTATATAGTCAGGATTAACTAACTGCAGTCAAAATTACATCAAAAGAACCCAAATACTTCTGACCTTAGAACCTAGATTAAAAGTAGACCAAACGTATTGGCCCTTAATGGTTAAAGGCTTTAACGATTATTAAATGGTTAGTGTAGCTGAGGGTTTCATTAATTTCAACAACTAGTGCATCACATACTTCCAAATATATTAATAAATATAAATAAAAAAAGCAATTTTCAAGAAAGAAAATCTGACAAACACATAAATAAAATACTTAAATATCCCTATAACAGATACTATCATAAAACGGTCAAAGTAACCCCTATCGACACACAAATATATATTCAGTCGGAATAGATTCTTTGATGGTGGTATAATATATCGAAACGATATTGTTATAGAAATCTAATAAAATTTAATGAAATAAACCAAAGAGTTATCTTATTTACGTTAAGTTTATGTTTCGTCAAGAACCGTGAATATAAAGGATACTAACTGGACCGTTGACACAAGCCAGTCTTTAAATAGCCTAGGTTTTATTATGTGTGTGACTGCGGTCTAAATCGCTCAATTATCGTATATATTTAAAATAGTGGGGTCATTCGAGCACACCAGCCGAATCGACTAATACCGCATATACGCAGATAGAATTAATTACATACGGACGATGATCGAAATTGTATTCGTGAATAATTGTTATTTTGAATTGACAATAATTAATTGTAACAATTTATTTTGGAGAAACAAGTTAAGCTACAAATTATTAGAAAGGCTTAACGATAAATAATCGTTACGGTTTAAGAATACTACATTCAAATGATTTTTCTTTTACTATTAAATTCCGAATTGTAAGAAGGGTGGTTTAGTTGTTGAAATCCACAGTAGGGAATTGCGTCTTGAGAAACGGCAGTAGTTGATTGCGTTTCTATGATTTTCTTTGATGTTTCTCCCGAATAGATTCCCGTAGTCTGTACAACACGCATCCATAATATTAGTGCTTTTATTTTTTAAATCCATAAAAATTTCATGGTAACCCTAAAAGACGATTACCATATCCTCAACGAAATAGATAAATAAATTTGTATGCAGCAAAATATTTTTGAGAATACTTTTCTTTCGAAGAATTATTTATTAGTTCTATTTTTGAAAAAATGATTTATTATATTATGACGCAACTGCACTTAAATATTATTGTAGAAGGCTAGTATTAAATGCAATTGTTTTATATAAATAGAGGAGAATAATGATCTCTCACTTCATTGTGTTTAAGAAAACATGTAAATCATTGTTCGTAATTATAATACAAGCAAATGCTAATAAGTCAAGGCAATAATCGTTACCGTTAGTTAAACTCTTACTATAAATACTAGTAAATTATTAAAAACATACTATAATTTAATTACCTATTATTGTGTTAATTACAATAAATACATATATAACTAACACGATATAATAATATGGTTTTAGAATAGCTACGAATTTAAGTAATAATAAGGCATTTAATATATACAGCAACGGATATATAATTAACCCTCCAATCTATAAATTAAAAAATCACTTGAATCTTACTTATCGTTAAAAATTCTATAAGATGATTTATAAATTATGAAAATGTTTGAAATTCGGTTTTTAAGTTTTATGGAGCAGAAATAAACCTAATTGAAGGAAATTAGGCATGAATCCAACATTTAAAATAACATTTATTTATTCAGTTATTTACAAATTGATACATAATGCCCGTGTGATACCCTTTAGCTTTAAGAATCATTTGTATTTTTATACTGCCTTATGCTGTTTCCATTCGCACAACTTATCACATGTTTTCGATCGAGTTCAGATCGAGAACTTGTGGAAAACGAAAGCCACTGCCATAATACTTGGTTGGGGTCGTTATCATGTTAAAACCGTTGCGTGACAAGCAAACACACTTCAGTAAATGGAAGCGTTATAGTTCTGGGGATATCTATTATATTTCCACCTCCGTGGTTAAATGCTTGTCATTTGGGACCCCCATACTATAATTTTTTTTTCGAAAATTAGCTTACACGGACCGGTATGTCGAACCGCGCTTTATCGTTGTGTAAAATACAAAATTAGATATCCACAAATCTGATCTTTTCCAGTGAACATTCTCGCTTCATAACACAGAGATAATATTGTTTGCTAACAGTTTTCTACTGTCTGGAAAAAAAATTGAACGGACAAAACGACGATAGTGGGCGAAAACAGTCAATATTACTTTAATTTGCGACCAATCATTTCCATGCTCGTTGGCTGGTTTACATGGGTTTAAACATGTCTTTTCCACAAAAGCTTATGGTGATATTTTCGAAGAAAATTCAGCACCCTCAGAACAAATTGTGTCACGACGGATCCCATACTTTATCGAAGTAAAGTAACGAGGCACTTTTAAGTCACTTTTAAACTATTTATCTACCCCCTTTGATTACTTTCAGCACCTTCAGAACAAGTTGTGTCGCGACGGATGCCGTACTCTTTGATTACTTTGTATCATTCGTATGATCGTATTCTCCAGAAAGCTGACTCATTGTATGCCTTCTTCAACAATTTAGCACAAGAAATTTGATTGGCAACACAAAATTTGAAGCACACTCTTTCTTCAATATTTTTATCTATCGCAGAGCACATTTGGGTCAACCAATAAATTCAACGGTTTTAAACAAACTGGTTTACAAGTCGAGCTGAAATTCTACGTGGCAGTGAGATACTACATAGATTCCAATTAACAGAAAATACACTTTTTTCCATACCTTCTATGCAAGCTTTTGTATATGATCAATTCCTGGTACTTACTTGGCGCGAAATACAGGTTCACAAAAAATAAAGACAAGTTGTAAAATTTTGCCGTGTTTCAAGCGAATAGTGAGTATACTAATACAATTATATTGATAACATCAATTTTGTCCAAATACAAATATATACTTTTTGTTAAGTTGATGCATAAATTCGTAGCATTTTCATTGAACTTAAAATTTGTTAACAAACAAAATACAACTAATTAAGATTGTATTCTTCTTCATTATTTACAATTCCCCCTAACGATTTGGCAGTTTTTCGATTCAACACCTTAAGAAATTCGATGGCTTGGAAATGAAGAAGTTGTCAAAATAATTTTGAAGAATTTTTTATGAAAGAAGATTCTCCAAAAGTTGTTTCATAGAAAGCGAAAGAAAGAGATGGAAATCTGACGGAGCAAGATTAGGAGAATAAGGCGGATGTGAAATGTCTTCCCAACTGAGTTCTTGAATATCCGCTTTTGTAATGTTGGCAGTAGATAGGCAGTAGTTATCGTGCTGCAAAATCATTTGACGATGTATTTCATGTATTTTTCTTTAAATTTCGGTCTCGTGCTGACAGGCCAATTGTTAGTAAATCTCAGCAGTGATTGTTATATTCCTCAGAAGAAATTGATAGTTTACAACGACTTCTTTGCCCTACCAGATGCACAATGTCACAAGATAACGAGATAGTAATGAAGCAGAAATGTTGGAAGGCTGATTTTTACTGTGTTTGCTAAATACACGTGGCGATCAAACACGCAGGCTTTTGAAATTTGCCTATGGATAGAAAATGTGTTATTATGGTCGATGTATACAATATAATGCTGATATTTAATTTTAAATTCGCGAGTTGATTGGCGTGGATCATAAAGTAAAGCGTTCAGATGTCCAATGGTGTTTCTGAACTTTGAGAATCGTTTATGTCAAAATTTCTCGATTTAAAGAGATAATCCTTTACCTAAACGGCACAAATAGTTTTGGCAACTTCCGATGCATTAACTTATTGCTTGACTCGAACAAAAGGACACTTAATTAATAGAATCTTTACACAAATTTAGAAACTACTAAAATAACTTCGACATATTTTCTCTTATTTGTGGCAACACTGGATAATCGACAGGAAGAGATATTGTTTTTCGGAACAACAACCGATTTTGTCCTTTACGAAATATTAGTGAGCGAAGCACGGGCACGATTGAATTCAGTATACCACCGATATACGCTGTTTTTTAATGGTGATTCATCGCCAAAAGTCGAATTAAGTTGTGATAATCCACGTTGACAGTTCTAAAAAATAATCACACGGAAATTTCACGAGTTAATTCCATTTTTAGGCTGAAATTAATTTCTTAAGTCACTGTAAACAACACAAATAGCACCTGTGCATTAAAACGAGTACGTATTTTGTCAAAAATGTCGAAGTTTTTAGTGATGTAGGTTATCAGATGGCAGCACCAGGATCGCCTATTCCCGAAATATAAAAGGCATCCCTCGTGACAGTGGGGTACATGGATTCATTATATTTATATTTTTATTTTTGCGGTTATTGGTTTTCATAATATAATCTTAATTTCTTTTTGATATTTTTTATTGGAGTCTTGTTATTTAACAAAATCTTGGCTATCCAGTAAATTATATCGTGCGTTCAAAAAAGCAGCTTCAGAGTTGGCCATGAAATTTTTAGGTATGTGGTAACTTAATTGTACCGTTCTGAATTGTCAAATGTTAATGTCATTAGTGTTATCGATAAAACGAAATTTTATTTATTCATGACAAGAAGATTATAACGTACTGTCGTGAGCAAAAAAATTGGGACAGGGTCAAAATCGTTATGTCAATTTCCTTTATTTTTAAGCGTTGTAAATTTTGACGATATTTGATTAATTTTAAAACTGTACGTCAAATTATCTATCATAATCGCTAATTCAAATTTGAAAATGGCGCATCTTTCGAAAACTGATAAACCCAGACTTGTTACTAGTTTGGAAAACGGAAAATAATTAAGAACTGTATCGGTTCAAGTTAATATTGGTAAAAGTTTAGCCGCAAGAATAAAAACGAAAGAAAAAGAAAAAAAAATGGATTGGCTTAGGATTAGTTAAATCGAAAAATAGGTTCCGGGCGTAACAAAATTTCGTATTCGCAAGAAGACGAAACATTAGTTACTGAGATTGGGCACAACCCTTTTAAAACATTAAAGGAAGTTATAAGAACAACATTTACTGTCTCATCATGTAACACAATGGTTACAAGAGAATGAAATTTAAACTTGAGATTTTCCTCCCTGCAGTCCTTATATAGACCCCATTGAAAATGTATGGGGATTAACGAGATAGAGCTGCTACCCAGGGAGAATTTTGGGAGATTTTTGAAAATGCTTTGCGTCAAATTCCGGTAAATGTTCTACAAAATATTGTCGCTACAATGTCTAACAAGATTAGATGCATAAAATAATAACGATAGAATGACGAAATGACGTTTTTAGTAATTTTTATTTATATATAACGAGCGATCATTAAAATTTTCACTCGTAGCTGGCCGTGTATATAAAAATTATGTCGTAGCTTTAGTCATTAAGATGTTATTTCAAACATCTGTCAGTGTCAAATATATATTTTAAAGTTTTATCAAAAGAAAAAGTAATGGCCTTTAATGATATGCATAAAGCGTTTATGGTAGAATGTTACTTCCTGACATCTCAAAAAATTGATGGTATTTGGCAGCATTCAATAGAAAATTGCCTTGCGGAGTTTGAAGAGAGATATCCAAATACTGTTCCTAGGTATAAAACTTTCCGTGATACGCTAATGCATTGTGTAAATCTTTTTCGTCAAACAGGCAGTATTTTAAGGAAAAAAGGAAGCAGTCCTCCTCTCAAGAGAAGTCGCGGCGTAATTGAAAATGTCAGACAAATTATTAACGAATCTCCTCAAACATCTATTCGCAGAGTTTCGCAACAAGTAGGGCTTTCGTATGGAACATGTCAAAAAATTTTAAAAAAGGACTTACACACATATATCCATATAAATTAACTTCTGTACAAAATCTATTACCTACGCATTATGAAAAAAGAACACAATTTTGCCAATGGTTTATTCAAACAATGACAGATAATATTTTAAATCATACTATTTTCACCGATGAAGCTTGATTTTATTTGAAAGGTTATGTTAATTCGCAAAATATGCGTATGTGGTCCAGTGAAAATCCTCATTTCTAAAGAGAAGTTCCTCTACATCCAGAAAAAATAGGCGTATGGGTAGGTATGAGTCGTCACCGATTAATAGGACCAATATTCTTTGAGGGCACGATAACATCGGAGAAATATCGTAACGAAATTCTCAGTGTTTTTACTAATCAATTGACTAATGATGAACTCCAGGTCGGATATTTTCAACAGGATGGGACTACATCTCACGTTACACTTGAAAATATTCAGTTTTTGCAACAATTTTATGGCGATAGGATAATAAGTAGAAATACAGCGATTCCATATCCACCACGATCGTGTGATTTAACAGTCGTGGATTTTTTTGTGTGGCCATATATAAAGAATATTATTTATGAAACACCAATTAATAATCTACAAGAGTTAAGACATAAAATCATAGAAAAATGTGAACACATCAATAACTCACCGCAAATACTGATCAATGTTTTCAATGCTCTACGAAATAGAGTGCGATTATGCTTGTTGGAGAATGGTCAACATTTTACACATTTTTTATAATATTCTATTACTTTGTATAAAAATTATAAATATATTTAATATAAAAATCAGCATTTCAAATTATTTTTTAACAATCATGACGTTTGAAATTATAATGACAGATCTCCTCTAATAACTTAAGTTAGGACATACTTTTTGTGTACATGGCTTACTTGAGCGAAAATTTTAATGATCACTCGTTATTTTAAAAATGTTTAATAAATGTCAATGAAAAACACATTTTTGACAATTCCCGACTTATTGTTATGAGTAAAGATAGGAACTTAAGTAGTCACAATTTAAACTCACGCAGAAACACTGTCGGGTTTTTTTGGCTCACTAGAGTAGCAATTATCCTTACAATTTTCTAACATTCTAACATAGTCATTTAGATGTAACTGTCATTTAAGAAATTCATATTAGTAAGGTTACGACATGCTTCTTGATGTTACTTGGAAATCATGGCTCACTAGAGGCAGTTTTTTTTGAACGCACGATACATTTTCTCATTATAAATAATTGAAACAATTGTTAGAATAAAAATTTAATAAACAAGTGAAACTGAACAAGTGTTTTTTAAATTTACCTAAGTTAATTATTTAAACAATGTTTCACCAAGAACCGACTACTACATGCATTAAGAAAATAACCTGATTATGTTGTGTTTTATTGTACTAATTCCTCATTATTCGTATGAGACAGAGTTTTTTGTATTTTGGTGATAAGAGAAATCCTTGACATGACGTAGTATTGGAGTTGAAATGTTGACAGTAAAGTCGATTACAATACGATGTCGGCATGAAAGTCAGGAAAATTAAATGAAAACAATTCAATCAAATAAATGCATTTAGTTTCCTCCAAAAAATTTAAACTTTTAAAGTAATGTAAATAGGTAGCATTCACTTAATGAAATTAACTACTCATATTTACTTAAAATAATAACATACATATCTCGCCAAACGAAAGAAATTAAAGTGCTTCAAGCATCAATTCAAAACTTGCATATCATCAATACGCGGGACTTGCACAATTTTGCCAATGAAAGTTTTTTTAACGACAGACTATAGGTTAAATATTTGCCAATATTTTCGCTGATTATAATTAATTTATTTTCTAATCTTGCCAGATATGTGAAATATATCCTAGAGCTGCAAGTGTATACATAGACCAACATTGGTCGTTCCAATTCCGATCTGAAACTTGTATAATTATATTTTATAAATTCAGATCTGACCGTTTGAAATAGTGGAGCAATTACTTTAGTGCCGTCGCACGCTCAACGCGCGCTTGTAGGTTTCCTATTCACATGCAGAAAGGCTATAAAATGGGCATGTTCGCAGGTACGCATATGCATTTATCTACATACGTTCGATGTGCTTAATATAGTGCTTGAGGGTCAGTTACGCAAAAAATGATAGCTTTAGTTTAACGGCATTCCTTATTTTTTAAACAATGGTATAAAAGTAGAACAAAGATTGCGTGCATTTGGTAACATTTGTGCATGTTATAATTCAAGTATGCTTGTCTATAGCGTGGTGTGATATTAATTTTTCATTGTTGAATATGCACGGTCTCTTAATCAATATAATTACATGTATATTGTATTACTAGTAGAACCTATCTATATTACTATATGAATGTGAAAGACATATACATATTCTTGTAGTAGGTCATCAGATTTTCTAATGAGAATATTGAAATACAAAAAATTAGAGGCAATATTTCAAGTGTTTTTCAGTTAAGGGGTATACAATTTCATTTGATTCAAGTAATAAGAGATATATTTAATTTAGATGGTAAAGTGGAATTTTCTTCTGATAAGCTTTTTGTAGGAAATAAGTTTCGAACATTTGCTAACAAGAGAAGGTTCTCAAATCGAAAACAAGAAATTGAAACCTTCTGTATGAGTAGAACTAAAATACTAGAACATGTTCAGAACTATCTTTTTTTGTGTTGAAAACAGTTTAAGGGATGACAATGCCCTCAAATATTAAAACGATTTTTAATTTTTTTGCATATACATACTTTGGTCATAAAATAGACAAAATATTTTAGTGTATGTATAATTGATTTTTGATGCTCTATGGTATATATGAAACTATCCTACATTGTGGTTTAAAAATCAGAAGCTTACCCACATAGTTTAGATATGGAAAAGTGTTGAGCTAAGTTATGAGATTTCCTTAAGAAAAAAAGGTCAATAACAAATTAATTGGTTATTAAATCCATGTACAAAGAGAGGAAGAAGCCTGAAATGCGGGTCACCTGATTTCTGTTATTTTTATCGATGAGTTAATCAAACGTACTAGACAAAGAACTAAACCATATTATGTTGGCTTTATTGTATGTGTGTTGGCTTTACTGTATTTCGTGTTCAACACTGTTATTTCTTTCTACTAAAGTATATAAAGGGGTTTTATACCTTTTTTCAATTTTTATTTAGCCACAGTCTCCAATTAAAGTCTTTTAAAGTCGGAATTTTAAATAAACAAATAACAATGTATGTAATTGCAGAGTACTCTGCAATTACATACATTCTAATTTAATATTTGTAAATATTTCATATAAAAAAGCCGAAAAACTCCAATACTTTATCAAATGTTATATTTAATGAACGGCTAAGAAATTATCTAAACACTTATATATATATATATATATATATATATATATATATATATATATATATATATAATTTGTAATTTGTAGACAGCAATGTTTAGGTCCCCACCTACTTTGCAATTACATACATACTAATTTGTTATTTGTAAATATTTCATATAAATGCCGAAAAACTCCAATAATTTATCAATTGTTATATTTAATAAACGGCTAAGAAATTATCTAAACACTTATATTTATATATGTATATATATATATATATATATATATATATATATATATATATATATATATATATATATCACTTATATGTATATAATAATATGAATATTTTATTTAAAATCAACGAATTTATTCAAAATACACATTGCTGTGGATTTTTCCCCATAAAAATATTAAAATTTATGTATTTATCTTTGAACTGTTATTTTGAACGCAAGTGTATATTTTTGAAATTTATTATTTTTGTGAAAAAAACTGGTTTTATATTCTAAGCCTGCGCGCTTGATTTGATCTTGAGAGACACAAGTGTACTCTGAGTTAAGAAAGACGTGTTTATAAAAAGATAAATCTTTATCTTTTTATAAAGTAACTTCGGGTTTATTTTTGATTTAATTGTGGTTGGTGCTGTGTTAATTCATTACCGATATCTTTTACGAGTTTGTTGATCTCGTAATTGTTATATTTTACACTTTCTTACTCACGTGTCTTGAATATATTTTTTACGTAGGGGAGGGTGGTGTATACTGGGACGATTTTTTTTAAATGTAATTTAGAAGCATACTTTTGGTATTAGGGAATCAATTTTTTTTCTGTGGGAAGAATGTGATATATATTATTGACACGAAAAATTAGTGTCCCAAATGTTAATAAACAAAGTACAAAAGAAATATGTCCCTTTATAGACCACCGTCCCTGCATGGACCACTCCATGGTTTATACTGGGACACAGGAAAATATGAGTGTGGTATATAAAGGGACATTTTTTTAATAAAAAAGTGTTGACACATTGATGAAAATTTTTATTTCAAACAAAAGGAAAATTCATTCTAAATATAAAAAAATACATTTAAGTATTTAAAGCAACAAAAGGGAATATTACTGCACATTGTAATCTGTAAAATCAAATTTAAATCTGAGCTGCTTAACTGCTCTCTTTGTACCTCCAATTAGGGTAGGTTTAGGAAGTTTACAGACGATGTCATTATAGTCTATGATATCATTATCTGTCCTATCTGGAAAGATAAATGTCGCGTTTAATGTCTTTTTCATAAAATTAACAAAATATCTATCATCGGTTATTTTATCGATTTGCCCTACATAATGTCTTACGCTCCTTTTAAGAGGATATGTCACCAAAATAAAATCGTTTATTTCCAACACTGAACTGTTGTCATTGTCCTCTAAGTCATCATCAGAAAGTTCAGCCAGGGAGTCGTTATCTTCTAACTCTTCCTCAACATCACTGTCACTGTCACATCAAAGTCGCTAGAAATTACTTTTCTTTTAACACTACGAGCTCTATTTTTCCTTTCCTCCTTAGCTTTCAACATTTCTTCCTTTTCTTGCATTTTCTTCTTAAGTTCAAGTAGATATGGAGATTCAGTCAAGACCATAGATTTTTTCTTTGCTTTTCCTTTTCTTGTTCTAATCCTTGCTTTAGCTTTCACATGTGGCCTTACATCTTCTGGTGTACAAAATTTCTTTGTATTAGGTTCTGCTATTGAAGTACTAGACTCAATATCTAGTGTTGTGCTTTTTAAATTTAAGGAAGGATCACTGTTCAAAAAATGTCCTTCATTATTATCTTTGTCTGAACTTGGTACTTCAGAAGAATCTTCTTTATCTGTACATGGCCTATCCGTAACAGATGAGCTCAAAAAATCAACATCTGTGAAGACTTCAGAATTATAGGGAGAAATACCAGTATTTTTAAAACTGTTGATAATTGTAGTTGGTACAAGAGCTTGAGGTACTGCTTTCCCTACTAGTGTAGCAATATTGTATATTGTAAGTGGCACACCTGGGTTATTTAATAGCCAATCATCCATTGCTCTGTTATAAAAAGATTTGAAAGGAGCATAGCACCCCATATCAAGAGGCTGTAGCTTGTGGCTACAGTGAGGGGGTAGCGTCAATAAAACCACTCCATTTTCTTTAAAGTAATTAATAACATTAAAATCACAATGATTCTCGTGGTTGTCCAGAATTAAAAGAATTTTATTGTCCACACTACTTCTTTTGATCTGTACAAGGTGCTTTGCAAATTTTAAAAAATTATTGGCTGTCATCCAACCACTAGGAAAAGCAGACCCTTGAGATCCATGTGGTGCACCATGTATCATGTGTGGCTTGAAGTTTTTTCGTGGGAACACAAAGAACGGAGAAATATATTGGCCGTTTGCACATATAGCAATGCACATGGTCACTAAGATACCTCGTTCAGAGCTTGTAATTTTTCCCACTTGTTTTTGTCCTACAGGAGCGACGATTTTGGGAGGTTTATGGACTGTCGTCACTCCAGTTTCGTCGCAATTATAAATTTGACTTGTAGTGAGTCCATGTTTTGCTATCACATTCTTAAGATTCTCAAAAAACAGATTGACATTATGTCTATTGAAGCTTGTAGCTCTGCTTAAGCTCGTAGCTTCAGGCGTACGAAGACAAAGCTGTGACTGCCTCTGACGAAACAATCTCATCCATTCGATGCCGGCTTCTTTACGATCATGCCAACTCTGAGGAATTACTTTAATATTAGCGACAGCAAATTTGTATGCAAATTGGCAGGTAACTTTCACCGTCAACCCGTAGCACATATTGCATGCAGTAATAAGGTAGTCAGCCAGCATCTTTTCCTCTTCGTCAGTGAATATTTGACGAAATCCATGTTTTCTTTCAAAAGACAACTGTTGCCGATCTTCTTCGTCAGTAGCTCGATATTTTGCAACTGAACGTTGAAGAGCTGACTTGCTTACATTCAAAGTATTTCCCGCATTTCTTACCGTCATTTCCCCAGCAACAACTTTTTGCACTGCTGTTTTCATATTATTTTCATAGTTTTGATGCAATTTTTTACTTATTTCCATTTTTTTTCTCAGATCTCTTTTATTAACCTTCGGCATCTGCAAAGAATAAACCCCTTACTAAAGTAAACCTGTACGTGGTTCATGGGACTGTCCCACTATATACCATCAAAACAAGTCCCAGTATGCACCACTAGTATATTACTAACTTCTTTTATTTTTAAACCAGAAATATTTATTAAAACACTTTGTTAATGTATACATACCTTAAATAATGTCTACAAAGCGGCTTAAAATTATTAAACAAACTTACATCCAATGTTATACACAAATTCACCCAAATATTATCAACATTCAGTTGTAACTTTACTCTTTGCCGATGGTCGCCATTACTTTTACCCGAGAAACGCTGTCGGTAATAAAGAGAATGTTGGTTTAGAAAGTCGAAAATAGGTTACTCTTTACTACTGATGTTGATTAGCGTAGCTATTTTTCAATAGATGGAGCATAGAGTCCATGTCCCACTATGCACCATGTCCCAGTGTACCATGTACCACTCTCCCCTAAGTAATATATTATTAAAAGATATCTTATTATTATTATTTTGAATGAATTGAATATTGTATAGTTATTTGATATAAATAACAAAGACGGTTTTTAAAATTTCTAGTAAAAAAATTCTGTTAACTGTAAAATTTAGTACGTTGGTATATCAAGGGCATTTTTTGTCACATGTGGGTGCACATGCGTTAGAGTTTGCTTCGTCTGTCAAATAGTTTATTTTGATTTTGTTTTTCTAGGTAGAAATTAAAAAGTTTCTTTGTAATTTATTATTTTTAATTTTGATCGGCTGTCATAAAGGAAGTTTAGACGTATGCTGCGGTCATTTCCATGCGTTATTTTTACCTTTATAATATTGTTAAATGAGTCAATATTAATCTTTATACTTAATAAAGATTTTTTTTTTTATTTTTATTTTAATTTTTTTTTTTGTATTAAATTTTCATTTAAATTTTATATTGTGATTATTATTTAACCTTACTCCAAGAAGATTACAAGTAACTTAAAGAAATATAATTATAACATTTGTCAATACTCTTTTACTGGCGCATTATAAATTTGTAGAAGAGAAAAACCACGTTTTCCAATTGGAACCCTGAGAGGAAAGCAGTCCCATTTTGAAAGTAAACTGACTGAATATCCTAGCTGGATAGATTTGTCGTGAATGGTGGTAAATTAATTATCAAAACCACTGTTCATAGCAATATGTACGCGTATAAAGTGTAACGTTTCACAAAATGTCCGAAGACTATGATGTCTTGATTATCTGATTTTAATTATCTATAAATCAAATTGTACGGTTTCGGAAAGACTTCATACAGCAATGCGAATTATCTTTTTCTCACATATATATTACCAGAAATGTGAGCCAATTTTGGCCTTTCAAATTGAACTTTTTTTTCTTTTCTAAAAGAAAATTTTCTACAGATTCCAGTAACGTAATAAAAGCACATACTTGGATAAAGAAAAATGAAAGAAAATTAGAGTTTTTTGAAAATTTTTGTCACTCATAGTGGGCCATGAGTTGGTGTAGGCAGTGGGACACTGACAGCGTCTAGGTATTAATCATTTATTGTCACTGTTAGTTTGCGTGGATCTTATAGCATTATTCAAAAACACTACTGACGGTAATAATAAAAAACTAATCGTATGTAAGTTTTCTTTATTTTGCTTCTTATTAATACCTATAAAATATGAATTTTGAATATTTAACAGAAATGTTTCAAGTTTATTTTGAATGTGGTCACTTTTAGAATTTATCAAGAACGTTTCTCTGATAGGAAATCACTGCGTCATAAGACATTTTGCGTAATGTTCCAAACAGAAAACTTGTTGCACCATTATCAAATGGTATCAGCAGCTCCGTACATTATACATCGGGCGTAAATTGTACTGGCTGGGTTTAAAATTATAAACATTTATACATAACCAACTTTCAGTCCCATGATATACCATATCAATTTATTTGCATGTAGTTGGTATAAAACTTAATATATCGATGACAAGCCAAGCTAGTTTGAACATATAGTAATTTTTGAACTTGCAAGTCCAAGGTACGTACTAAAATCCGAAAATCGTTCTAACTTTGTAGAGCGTTTTCAAAGTGTTTTTAATTTAGTAATGAACCAGCCAGTGATTCCAACACTTGAACAATTTTGTATGGCGGTAAATTCAAATTGTCCTCAGACACTAAAATCACGCTGTATATAAACTTTTACGATTAAATATTATATACTATTATGGAGGACGATTGTGATAATGATATCAAATAGCAATGATATTAAATACAATTCTGATATATTGTTCCTTCTTCATATTAGTTTTAATTAATTATTTTCGTTCATTTGCGAAAACTAATTATATCATTTCGTTACTAAGTAAGGCGACTGCATTTATAAAAAATATTCTTGGAGTGTCACAATAAACTCATTAAATCGATCAGAATTGAATTGATATTATTTTAGTATAATATATTCCCTGTAATTATATACGAAAATAATTAAGATTAATATCAGCAATTAAAACGGGCAAGATATAATTATATGTTACGACAAGTAATTAATATCTAAAATAATGTAATAAATTTTATTACCAAACACTATCTTAATATATTAATACAGTACATTTATAAAACTATTGAGGATACAACCTTTTACCATATTAGTATATATACATTTAGGATTGTAGACGTTAACTTCTATTTGTATGTATGTGGTTTCATACTTACATTCATACATATATAGAACTGACAGTCGTTTAATTTCATCATGGTGTCAATATGTTAGAAATGTTTGATTTATTTCAAGAATTTTATTTTATCTATTCTAGTAATTTAAGTAATTTATTCTTATATGGATTGTCTAATATTTAAACATCGCTTTATTTTTAAATTAAGTTAGGTCTTTGATACAATAGTTATACGAGAGGCGTTTGAAAAGTCCATATGAGTCCGTGAGCATGGTACAATGCCAAAATTATTTTCAATTTCTGGCATCTCTGGGATTTACCAAAAGAGAGTGACACCTGTTCATCGTTTTGTTCCTTACAGCCATTTAAGTCAATTAAAAATTTTCGTTTGTTCAAAATTTACGAAAGAGGATTATAAGGAGAGGAGTATAATATTCAAGCACTATCTTTTGAAAGATAAAACGGCACAAGAAACTAGTTAGAAGTTAAGTTGAATATACATTATAGTGAGTCTGCTGTATCAGTTACAACTGTTTCGAAGTGGTTTTGTCATTTTTGCAGTGGCTATTAGGACAAAGGACTCTGAACGTTATGAGTAGGGACCGGATACGTAAGACGTACTATTGAAAGTTTTTGTTTTTAAAGAGTTTTTAATTTTATTTATATAATTGGAAAACAAACGGGTGGTGATCTATAAAATACGAAATACAATTTTATTTGTTCATTTTGTAGTTCAAGTTGAATAAAAGAGTATTAATATTAACTAACAATACTTTCTCAAGGTTCTCTTCTGTAAGATTTGTTCTCTTTGAATGAAATATATCCTTCTAGATAGAAAACGTCCTTTCTACATCTCAACTGGTTATAGGTGCATACTGAAAATATTCTTTTATTTCAGCGTATTTAGCAGTTAGATTTAAAGGCATTGTCCCCATACACAATGCCGTAATGTTATGAAGTCTGAATTTCTATTAAAAACTGCGCCTAACTTTTGACTAAGGCCACATCCAAAGTCACTTGGAATATTTTTAAATTATTAATAGCCACATCTAATGTGGTTATTCATTCATTTAGTTTGAGATTTTGATTTTCAAAATAAGTGATTAGTTTTGGCAAATTTCTAAAGTGTTCCTGAAGAAAGTGCAACTGATTTTTTAATCTTGGAATTTGTATTAGTTCCTTGCACGCAGAAATATTTCCAGGATCGTCATTTAAACATGTAACGAAATTTTGTAAACTATCGAAATTCTCTGCCCAAAAACTAGTAGCTTTCAACCATGTTCCCCATCTAGTTATTACCGGAGAGGAAGGTAGTTACAAAGACGGAACTTTGTCCCTGTAAAGGGCTACTCTCAATGGTACTTTTCTGAAAATATTTTTAAAAGCGGATACAAGTCCAACGGGTCTAATTTCTGTATATGTGTTTGCTATGCTAAGTTACGTTTTACGTGTGGTTTCTTGGAATTTTTTAACAATATTTTACAGACTGCAATAAATTTCGGAATAATTGGCAATGGCCATACAATCAGTTTGACCCTTAATCCAACTCACCATTGTTTCACGATGCCATTCTCGACGTTGTTCCATATCATATCTGAAAAAGTAACTTAAACAATGTTCTAGATCTAAATAAATGGAAATTAAAAATGGGTAAGTTACTGAAACTTGACTAAATTACTTACGTCAAAATAATTGGGAGAAGTAGATTCGATGAAACGATAGTAAACAGGAATAATTAACAGTTAAACAATGAACAAAGGAAACTCACCGTACTTTATTTATCTTATGAAATACAAACTAATAAACAAAGTAAATTATAAAAACTCCTCCGGCTTCTATCTACGCCTATGAAGAAATAAATTTATCTGTAATATTGAAAGTAACTGAGTCACAATTCAACAACAAAAAACAGATATGCTGTTAACCGAATGAATGGTGCTATTCAATATCTACGTGTTGTACTTAGCGATGTTATAGACTATTTAGATGGTCCATCCTAATTTCGGCCTCTCGTATTCGGTCTCTTGTTATGAGCCTGTTGAAGTCACAATTATAGAGGATATTTAAAAAATGCAAATATGGTGAAGAAATATAGAAAATTCAAAGCAAAGCTTGTAATGATCCTAAATGTACAGGTCTACTATATTTTAAATGAATACAAATGAGAAAATTGTTAATAAGTTGGACGCCGTGATTATTCACAATTTAAAATGTGGACTTGTCTATGCCGATGATCTCAGAATCTATTCACGTATTAATGACGTCAATGATGCAACATAACCTGTCATTAGTCTAGTTGTGGTGCAGAAAAAGGAACTAAGTCTCAATATCTAAATATCGACAAGTGCTGTGTTGTATGATATTCTCGTTACAGGAGCACCTTCATTTTCAATTATCTACACAGTTCTGACAGTATTAGAGGCTTCAGTATACTATCTATCTATTTAATTCTTCGGATTGCGTACTAGTAAGTCCAGGAACTTCAGCAAAGTGTTCTTTGTATCACCCCCAATATATCTCCCAGTTCCATTCAGTCTTGTGTCCTCGATGACAGCCACTATCCTCCTTAGGGGAAATGTGGGTACTATCGTAGAATCCAACAGATCTGCTCCGAAATATTTCTGAATGAGTCCCTTCAGTTTCTCACAAGTGCATAATACATGAAAGCTAGTTTCCTCCTGTTTTCCACATCTCCTACATTTGGGCTCGCTAACCAAGCCTGTGGTGTACAAATGTTTCCTTAAAAGACAATGCCCGGTTATCAAACCGGTAGTAGGTTTTAATTTACTTTTTATTACTACGAATTAGGTTGGCTGAAAGTCATTTAGGTGTACTGCTTAATCATTGTTTAACCTTTTCAAGTGACATAGACGCAATGACGCAAGCTGCAGCTAGAATTCCCGATTTCATTCTGAGAAACGCTAAACATTTTAATGACATGATTGTAAAACATCTACGCACCCAGGAGTCCGATATACGAGGGCGATTCGTAAAGTAAGTTTCGTTTGACCATTAAAAAGTACCAATAAATGAAGAGAATTTTATTATATTCAACTTAAAGCTACTACTTTCACCTATTTTTCTACATAGTTGCCCTTCGTCATAGCGAAGAACCAGCTTTTTAATGCCCTCTTCATAGAACTCTGCCTCCTGTGAATTAAGCCATGTTGTAACATTGTCCTGCCTCTCTTCATTGCTCTCCGTTGGCTCCCAAGCCTTTCTTGTCCCAAAAGAGAGTGGCCATGACTTTTCTCGCTGAAAAGGTTTGACGGCACTTTAAATGTTTCCTCGTAGGCTAGTTGGAGCGGTCCCACTACATTGGCAGTCTTTTCCTTCCAACTTTGACATAAGCAACCCAAGTTTGTTGTCATTTATTACGATATGCCTCAGAAAATCTTCACCTTCTATATAGTAAAGTATCAGAAAAGTAAATGTCGATCCCACTTTTTTTTGGCTTATGGTCTTCGATAAAAAGTTTTGGCACCTATTATGAGCAAAGTTTGTGGTAACCTTAATGTTTAGTAACAACTTCGTACAAAACTATACGTGAAATTTAAGGGAAATACATATTTCTTCGACATTATGCATAAGTTTGTTTGTCACAACAGTTAGTCTTCCACTCCGTTCTCTCTCCGAAAGACGCGACACCATTTTCTAACTATACTCTTACTTATGACATTTTCACCATAAACATAACAAAGTTCACGATAAATCTCAACAGCACTCATGTTCTTTGCACACAAAGCAGCACGCAATTTACAGTCGGTGGAATTTTCAATTGCAGCAGCTATTTTAAACAACCAAAATAGCAAGAAAGAATATCCTAACGATTCTCTCACTATCAGACTCACACTAAACTAGACTACATCGCAGCGCTGCGATCGCGCTAATATCCCCACACCTCTGCTCACTAGGTGAAAACGGAATTTAGTTAACGTATCGCCTTCGTATGTAAGCCTGAAATTGCAGATTGAAAGGATTCAGAAATGATTTTTTAAATTTTTATGTTTCAAAAACAATGGAGTTTATCCCTCCAGGGCAATCATTACGATGTACTTCTTTTGGAGCATAAGGTGGGAATCCTGATTTGCATCGTTGTGTGGCGAGCGCTAGTTTCTTGCAAAACCTGATTAATAATTGAATTGATTATACATTGTTGTTAGGGTAAATTAACATTAATGTTTCGAGGTTTGCTTCTAAGGGTGCCGCCACATTTTCCAAACCAGAGTGTAGGAGGAATGTGATGGTACGAAGACCCATATACCAAATCACTAAAAATGCTAACGAACGATGGATATATTTTCCAAAGTGTTATGTATTTGTTTAAGTACTACTTTTATGTTATCATTTATCGGTTTGTTCTGCTCGTATATTCATGTTTATTTATTACTCATTAGTTTATTACATCAGTTTTTCTTTCGTCTTTATATATTTTGTCCACAAAAACTTTTTTGTGAATAATTGTTGTTTTGCTGTTTGTTTCTTTTTTTTTGATCACCTGTTAGTATATACTGTTGACGTATTAATAAATATTATTATTATTATTAAACAAAAGTCTTTACCAGTAATGCTTGAGTACAGTTTGGGGCTATTTTAACGTAATGCACAGGAATTTTTGAAGCATTTTATAACAGTAGATGTAACTTGAATGCATTATTATCAATATGAAACAGTCAAAACAATGTGTTTCGGCCAGAAGATCAAAACCGTTCCATCAGTGGAAGGTCATGACAATTATTTTCTGAAATTCTCGCAGTATACTCTTTACTGATTTTTTGAAACGAGATAAAGCGATAACTGGATAATATTATACAAGCCATTTAAGTGATGAATAAATATACAGTACAAATCTCTTCCCTATAGTCACCTACAAACGTGTATTACGTATGTGTGCGTTCAAGACGCGAGGAGTGGGGACGCACGAAGCGATGCATACATGCCATATGCCATTAGTTACAGTTTACTTGTGAAGTTGGATGGTTTGCTCAACTTTTGCGAATAGTCCGTATTCACGATGGATATTTTTACCCTTGAACAAAAAAAATATGTCGTAAAACAGTATCATCTTGGTCGCAGCATAAGAGAAATTGCACGGGTATTTCAAATTAACTTTCAACGTACCATTGCGTTTGAAACGATAATTACGGGCGAAAATAGTTGAATCTATCCTAAATATTCAACCGCAAACGATTTTTAATGTTCAGAGAAACTTTTATGACAGATTAGGACATTGCTTGCTTGCATTAGGAGACCGTTTTGAGCATACAATACATTAAATAGTTTACTTTTTATTTTTTAATTCTAGTTTTATTTATTATGTATAGAATATAGAAGTTATTATGATTTACCGCTTTATTTATTGTTATTGTTATAGGTATATCTGACATTGTTTTAAACGTTAAAAATATTAAAATCTTCCAAAAAGTCCACACTTATTTGTGTTTATTATTACATAAAGTCCTTATTATTGACGGTAGTTCCACATTCATCGACGTTTATACTATGTATGTGCTTAGTGCTTACATCCAAACTGATCTACAGTACATACATACATACATACATGCTATGTGCGTCCCCACTCATCGCTTGTCGAACGCACACATACGTAATACACGTTTGTAGGTGACTATAGGGAAGAGATTTGTACTGTATAAGAACAACGCAATCCTTTTGAAATTGTTATAGAGAAATTGACGAAATTACGATATTAAGTCATTCGACATCTTCTTTAACAGATATAGTACCTTCAGGATATTAGCAGGACATGTATTTGCAACAAATAATAATGTTATTAACGAAATAATAGCTTATTTTGAAGACCTGAGTATGTTGAACAGTATAGATTGGATTAAAAAACTAAACTACAGCATTATTTCGACAAAAAGTATAGTCTCGCGAGGAAATTATGCAGAGAAATAAAAAGTTTCATTCCGAAAAACTCACTCCCTTCGTATTAGGTAGATAAAGTTTCGTACTTTCTAAAATATATACTTTGTCTCATCTTTTGCTCTAACACTTAAGTTAATTACTATTTGCCATCCGCATTATTTTATTCATCATTTATTCTTTAATATATTGCGAATTAAACAGTTTCTTCAGATTGCATGTTAGCCAACTGTCTTTTCAAATATTATACTGAACAGAATAGTTGATAACGGATTCTGTGTCGCATTCTGCATTTATTTGAAATCATCTTTACGTGCTTCCAATTGCTGTTATTTTACATTCCGTAGAAGTTAATTTTTAATAAATCAATTTATTTTATTAGTTCTCCTACGTTGAAGCCTATATTAATAGTACCAAATTTTAAGATTTCGAAAGAGATTAAAAAGTAAACATTCAAACCTTGACATCATCCTGAGTAATGAAACAAATTCAAAGAGGAAAGTTTTTGACATTTTCAATGGAAAATTGAATAATAATCCAAAAAGGAGTTTTTATCAAAGAAAACAATCAGTTTAACAAACAATTATTACAGTGCATACGTAAAATCTGACTTTCATGAAGGATAATAAATCTAATAAACTCATAGAGATTCTGGTAATCAATGTGTTGCGACTAGGGCTGGGCGATACCGACGTTTTCGGTATCGGGTACCGATACCAATCGAGGTATCGATACTTAGCGATGTATCGGGTCTGTGCACGGTATCGATTCTGAGTACTGGAATCGGTAAAGTATCGATAGGTATCGATGCTTTGGAATCGATACCTTGGAATCGATACCTTGGAATCGATACCTTGGAATCGATACTTTGGAATCGATACTTTGGAATCGATACCTTAATTCGATACCTAGAAATCAATATTCATAACCCGTTTTCTAGGTGTCGATTGTTTGATATCGGTTTTAAGAGATATAAAATTAATTTACCGATTCTACCATAACTACGGTATGAAATTTGCAATATTGTGAATTTTTTTTTTGTAATAATTATAGTTATGTCATAATAAGGATATTTGCTACACACAATAATAACATCCTTTGAAATATATACTATATAATATATATAATGCATATATACTTAAAAATTCTTTACTTAAAAAGTTATTGCATCCTTTATGTACATTTAAAAAAATTCACAAAGGTAAGCTACCCAATACATTGATACCTTAGAATCGATACCTTCCTTATATAAGGTATCGGGGAATCGATACCAGTTATGGTATCGGGTATTGGACGATGTATCGATACTTCGCCCAGCCCTAGTTGCGACGATGTTTTTAATAGCTGACTTTAGTAAGGAGTATATTCCGTACAAACTTAACTTGCATGGACTCATGCATGACGCGATTTAAATTTGTTGAAGTTATTAAAGATATCACAAAGCAATCCAAATCACATTTCTTTTTACCTTGTAGGTATAATAAATTTAAATGAATTATAGTCAAATTTCAACTACATCTAACTTAACTTCCTCCTAACACTAAAAAATTAATTAAATATATGCCATTTTTTATCTGAATTGGCATCAATTATAATTGTTTCCTGTGTTTAATCTCATTTACCTATATCAATTGGAAAATTTAACACATCATTAACACAAATAAATTGATGTTATAGTGGAATGAATGAAGTAATTAGTAACTCAACATTACATTTATTTATTTCCTATGAAACATATAATTTTGTTTTCATTTATATAGCGACATATTTTTTTTTATTAACCACTTTCTTTTGTTGTCATTATACTTACTTAACGATATGCTAAAAGTAATTCATATGATCATAAGCAATTAAATAATTAGAACTACTAAATAATTACACTTGTATATATATATATATATATATATATATATATATATATATGTACATATATATAGATAGATATCTTTGTAACATAGTTGTCTTGTACAGTCTCAATAGAATAGTGAACAGCTCTGTGGAGATCCTTAATAGAGTTAAGAAATATTAATTAGTAGTAATCTTTGGATGAAATGCAGTGTTTAAACTTTATAAAAAATATTTTGATATATGTTGTAATTCTATCTATGAATACATGTATTTTTTAAATTCGAACCATAATGTTTTATTGAAACTATGGTTTAGATAATTGAATCCCAAAGTGGACCCCCAGGGGTCCACGGGAGACTCGACGGGGGTCTACGTTGGCGTGACAAAAAAATGGGGGTTCACAATTCGTAAGCGGGGGTCACCGAAAATTTATCTGGTTTCGATAGTGAAGAACTAAAATGTTGCCTTGAGTTCACCTATCAATGTAGGCAGATAATATTTTAAGAAACTCAGCGACTGTTACTTGTAAAAACTTGCATATTCCATATTCAGTACAACGTGTCGAGACTTGCAAAGCGCTGCCGCTGCCGCCGTTCGCAATACTTGTTCAGACGTGCAAAGGGACGAAGTACGACTTGTGGTGTGTGTGCTTGCAATCTTGCATGAACTTGACTTCACCAATATAAATACGAATGCCACGGGTAAACGTTACTCATTTGTTTCCCGAATTTCGAAAAGAAAAGTAAAGTAAAGTGAATCGATGTTAGTGTTTGCCACTGTCGGAAAAGTAAGTACTTACCTGCCTATTTGTTATACATACTTTTATTTTATTTATTATTTATCTATTTATTTTACAATTTATTGTACACGTAAGTAAACAAAAAATGAACAAATTACAAAAAAATACGTAAGTACAAAAGGTGAGGCTTATTCCTAAAAGAAATCTCCAACCCACCTGCGATAGGAGATATATTTATGTTGTAATAAGTATATTTGTAATGTTTGCGTGTAGTAGGTACGTATTAAAAATTAAATACTGAACAGAGCCATTATTAGATACTTCCATAAAAGAACAGAAAGCCGAGAAAGGTTGAACTTCTTGTCCCTACTTTATTAGTAATTTTTTTTATTACCCGACTGTGTGGTGGTTCACTAATAATTAAATATATTTTCATAAATTGTACGTGTTTTATATACTACATACTCGTAACGTGCATCAAAGTAATAAATAAATAATTAAAATCGCGAAGTTTTGATATCAAAATATTATTTACAAGTATTTTCTATCGGATTTACAGAAATATATCAAAATATAATTAATGAAAAAATGTTTTACATTACATCAAAATCGGTTCAGCCGTTTTCATAAAACTCAATTATTGATCTTAGCGATTTATTGCTTTTAATAATTAGAATCAGTTTGCCGCCGCTACTTTGTTTATTTCATTGTAATAATGAATTAATCCTGTTAAAATAGCCATATCCTGTTAAGTAAGACCGCCATAAGATTACTACAACAAAGTTTTTTTTTTATTTACAGGTAGGTAACTGATACGAAACATGGCTGAATCTAAGAAGAAATGTCGACAGTACGGTGTTGATTATTTAAAATTTGGTTTTCTTCCATCAAAGGCAGACAAGCGATTGCCCATATGCCTTTTATGCAACAAAGTTTTGAGCAATGACTCTATGAAACCATCGAAGCTCGAAGATCATTTAAGAAGGTGTCATCCTGATAAAATAGGTAAAGATTTGAAATATTTTCAAACATTGAAGGAAAAATATGAAAAGAGACCCACTGTGCACAGTATGTTCGCTTCAACGTCGGAAAGTAACGATGATGGCTTGCGGGGATCTTACAATATCTCATTACTTATAGCGAAATCTGGAAAATCGCACACCATTGGAGAACAGTTAATTTTACCCACTGTTGAAGAGGTTTTAAAAACAGTTCTGCACAAATCTCCATTTGAAATACTCAAAAGAATTCCTTTGAGTAACAACACTGTACAAAGACGTATTGACGAAATGAGCTCTGATATTGAAAGTTTCTTGTGTAATTATCTGCAAACAACTCATTTTTCTATTCAACTGGACGAGACAACTTTACCTGGTAATGAAGCATTATTATTGGCACATGTTCGATTTGTTATGGACGAAGAAATTCATGAAGAGCTACTATTCGCGAAAACTTTGGAGACGGACACTAAAGGTAAATCAATATTTAATGTCCTGAGTGATTTTTTTAAGGAAAAATCGATTCCATTCACAAACGTCATTTCGGTGGCAACAGATGGAGCTCCTGCCATGGCCGGGCGATGCCGTGGGTTTATAAACCATTTTAAAAGAATTATACCAGAGGTAACTGCAATTCACTGTGTCATCCACCGACAACACCTAGTAGCGAAAAATTTGAGTGCTAAATTGCACCAATCGCTTCAATTTGTGATTAATGCAGTTAACAAAATAAGAAGCAATGCATTGAATACGCGTTTATTTGCACAATTGTGCGATGAAAATTATGAAGACTTCCAACGATTGCTCATATATACTGAAGTACGCTGGTTGTCGAAAGGTGCATGTTTAGCAAGATTTTTCTCACTTTTTGAATCAGTTTTAGAGTTTCTGGAAATTAAAGATCCAGATTTAAAAGAAAACCTAATCAATTTGAAAGCAGACATCGCGTATTTGACAGATTTGTTTAAAAAATTTAATTACATTAACTTACAGTTACAAGAGGACAGCCTCAATTTAATAAAAACAAAGGGTGTAATTTCAGCTTTTCTTGGAAAATTGAAATTTATGAAGCAAAATATTAGTCGGCACGAATTTTCCCTGTTTTCAAACTTGTCACAGGTAGAATGTCTTGATGAGGATATTCACACATACGTTCAACATTTAATTGCCCTGCATGATGACTTTAAAATCAGATTTGAAGATATTCTGACGATGGAAATACCACCATGGATCATAAATCCACTTGATGAAACGGAAGTGGAGAATGTGATATTACAAGAGGAGCTACTCGAGCTTAGCACTAATGAGGAACTGAAGGTGAAATTTAAAAGAGGGTATCAAACATTTTGGCTGCAGGCAGAAATACCCGAAAAAACCTGGACTGTGGGGAATTGCGAGAAAGTTTTTGATAGCGTTTTCCTCGTCATATCTTGTCGAGAAAAGTTTTAGTGTCGTTACAAACCTTTTAACAAAAAAAAGGAGCAGATTGAATATCACAGAACGGGGAGATTTGCGGTTGTTCCTGACAAAACTGAAGCCAAATATTGATAATTTGCTGTCAATCTATCAAGTACATCCCTTCCACTAAAATTATGACTATTTTGTGATTGTTATTGTAGAAGTTACGTTACGTTAATAATATTTAATTTTAATTATATTACGACTGTTATCATATTACAATGTAATATGATAACAATAATAATTAATAGTGTAATAATTACATATTTGAATAAATACAACACAAGGAAATATACTATTTTTCTTTTTATTTTTATCACTCCGAATGGGGAGTTTTCTAAATAAAATATGTGAGAATTGATTGGTTTCTTGTGCTGCGAGTAGATGTCAAAGGAGTAAAGTTGGATGGAATCACTTTTTTGATTGGCTAACTTTACTTTTTTGACATCCACTCACCGCACAATCAATTAATTAATTAACCAATAACTCAGCCGCAACGCAAATTTCCATAGTTAGATCTAATCTTCACATTTTTTGTCGAGTTTTGGGAATATGGTAGAAATGTAGCTGCAGGGGGTCCACCGGAACCAGCAAAACTTTCAAAGCGGTCTATGAGAAAAAAAAGTTTGGGAGGCTCTGGTTTAGATAAAAACGAACCTAATATTTTTCTTATCCACAGAGGTAAATTGTCTAGATATCTGAAATATTTAATATATATGTACATTAAAATCCGTAGTTTAAAAAATAACATGAAAGAATCTTATAACATACAATAGAGTATACAGAAATAACTAGCATTCCGAACTTTACCTGCGTGAAATTATTAATAAAAATCTAGAAGTTGTTGAGATAAAATGAAACAAAATAACAAATACCTTTGTTTTGAAGATGCTGTTACTTCGTCCTATTGTAATTATTCTTTAACGGATAATATCATTAGAATTTATACATTAGTATTTTCATATAAATCATTTCTCTTGCTCAAAATATTTGCCTGGTATTTACACTTTTATGTAATATTCTGCGAGAGTACTTGAAAATTACAAAATTCTCCACCTCCATAAATGTGCTCGTATTTACTCAGCGCACCTAAAAACTTTCTCTAAACTAATTGCTCACCATCATATCGCATATCTGATAAAATAATATAATTTAAAATTAACGCGTTTTTCATAATTCATATGAGTCCGAATTTGATTCGTCGACGGGTGGTCAGTGTTTGTATTATTTATGATTATCAACTCACTAATTCGTGAATGTAAGTTTGGTGTATTTATTAATTTAATTCTTATTTCCTGTTTACACTTGCCGACATGCTATTTTTCACAAGTTAAGATTTATTATATACAAAAGTTCGCCTTAATAGACTAGGCAATATTTTTCGAAGATGAATAGCTTTTAAAGGTAAAAGTAAATCAGCTTAATTTTAATTTGACACGTTGCGTTACTCCTAACAATGTTAAAATTGCATGAAATGGATGGATAATGAAACTAATGTGCACAAATGAATAAATGATTAATTTATTAAAAATAAATTTTATTCTATTGCACATTAGTATTTCTATTTTTTCATACAGGGACTTCCTCCCTAACTACTAATTTTGCAAATTTCTTTCTACGATTTATAAAATCTTAATCCAAACAGAATAAATTGAAAAGGTATGAAAATAAATTTAAGCAGTTTTTGATGAAATTTTATTTTAGCTTGATTTATAAAGCAGAGCATCGGTCAAGTAAGTTTTCAAGTTAATAGTTCACATAATAATTTTAAAAAAAATTGGGATAGCGGAAGATTAAATTAGTACAAAATCTAAATGGATCTCAAAACTTCCAACGTGTCCTATTTTTTTGTGGAAGTGAAATTAAGTACGTTGAATTATAGTTTACGAAATGTCAGATAAAAATGAATAAAGGCATTTCAAATGCTCCTCTGGAGACGAATATCATTAAGTAGACATGATCGAATAGAACAATTTTGTTAAACATGTACGCACTAGCTTATAATAGCGGTGATCCTAAGGTCGTATCCGAGGCTTACTGTTCCGGAAGGTTTTCGTGACTTTTAGTTAAAATGAATGGCGGCAACTAAATATCTTAGTCGCTCCACGGGCGCTGGCGTAATAATAACTCATAGATTCCCAATGCCTCCTGTAATTGGTGTTAAGCTATTAGGGAATACAAAGGCATAAATTATTATTATGGCGTTGAGTTATCTCGCACTTCCTCAGCCTGTAGCCGGGAAAGATTTTATTCTACCCACATATCTGAGGTTATGACCACATATTATACAGATATGTCACTTGTGGTCGGCACCTTTGATGTTTCTGTACCAGATTTTAAGTTCGCGCATGGATTCTATAATTCCTCCACTCATATGAACAGAGCCCAAAACGAAGACATGAATCAGAACCGAAATAAGGACGTATTCTTAAATTATATATGAATATATGATATGTATTTGTATGATACACATATAGGCTTTATAGTAGAAATAATGAAAAAATTAGCTCTTATTTATTCTGTACGCTTAAACGAAAATTTTGAAACAAATTCACTATTTTTTTTCTAATTAAAAAATTACACGTGATTGCATATTGGAAATATATGAATTTAAATTAAATTTGCTATTTAGAAAGTATAGTTTAAGAATTTCCAGACCTCTGAATATATAAAATATTGTACATTTAAAAGGAAACATTATTAGCTAATTAATACGTAATTTGATAAAAACCGGAATGAAATACATGACCTTTTCTATTAAATATTCCAACAATATATATATATCTATCATATACAAATTCTTTATGGCCACAATAAATTTATAAGAATCTGTAATTACATAATCAGAAAGTGTTGTTCAAAAAAACACAATAATGTTCAATTATTACGTTTACGTTATGGACAGAAGTATTTCTCATTTTTTGTTTCGCGAAATCCATATGGAATTTATATATTCAAAAGATGTTCTGAATTCGAAGTTCTATCTTAATTAGAAAACTATGTACCATAATAATAGTATAAAATGAATGAAACTCTAACGGTAGATTACCATTATATTTTAATAATTATAAAAATTAAAATAGAAATTAAAATTAAAATTAAATAATAAAATAGAAAAATTAAAATAGAAATAAAGCTCTTTTGTTGAATGTTTTATTAACATAGTGCTTATAGATGTTCTAATTTTCTTAATTTAAGATGTTTCACAGTTGTAACCATGTCTTTATTTCAAAATTTTAAATGAAAAAGACTTAAATCCGCATTGTATTGCTTATTATTGGAACACAATCGGACACAACAATATTTCGGAGCCACATTTAAAAAAAATTACAAAAGAAAAACTATTAGGTTTTTCTTTTGTAATTAGTAAAGTTACTAGTATACAATTATTCATTACTTAAATATATATGTACACCATTTAAACAATAAATAATAATTATAAAAGTCCGCGAAAAATACAAAAGCACTACTGAAATTTATAATAAAAAGAAAAATCACTCTCATACTCAACAGAAAACTTATGAAGTACATATTTCTACTGGAACATAACGGGTGTTCATTTTAAAAGTCAATCTAGTAGCATGTGATTTACTGAGAACATTTTGAAGAATGTCGTAAATTAAAATTTACTACTTAACCTACGAAGTCGTATATTTTGACAGTTTCATACATACAAATAAATAACAAATAATAGGTATTTATTGAAAACTATAACAAATGTTGAAAATGTTGTCATTCACGATCAATGCACTTTAAAATCCTCCGTTCAAAATTTCTGATGATATTCTGCAACATTACTGGATTGTTATTAATTTCCATGCATTTCTGTTCGATCCTCTGTAGCATATCATTCAAATTCAATATAGGTGTTCGAAATATGTTATTTGTTAGATAAGGCCACAAAAAGAAGTCGCAAGGTGTTAAATCGCATGAACGTGCAGGCCAGGCAATTTCAGTATTTCGACTAATTATACGTTCATCAAAAAATTCTCTTAAATAATCCAAAGATTCTGCAGTACAGTGACAAGGTGCTCCGTCTTGTTGGAAATATACATTTTGAAGTTCATCATCGTGCAACTGATTGACAAATGGTTGTAAAATTTCCGTGCGGTACCTTTGAGCAGTTAACGTTCCCTGAAAAATACTGGTCCAATGATTCGCTTTGGCTTATCGCTGCCCAAACACCAATTTTCTCTGGATGTAGCGATTCTTCATTAATTACATGTGGATTTTCACTACTCCAAGTTCTTGTTGTATTTTGTGAATTTAGGTATCCCGTTTTATAAAACAATACTTAATCAGTAAAGATGACTCTTTGCGAAAGTTCTCCATTATTGTTCATATTTACAAACCAATTACAAAACTGTAGTCGACGTGGGTAATCAATTTCTAACAATTCTTGTACTGCTGTGACACGGTATGGATAAAGTTGCATATATTTTTTTTAATAACTTGTGAGTTGTACCAACAGAAAGGTTTATTTGTTGACTCAAATGTCGAACAGATGTTTGTGGTTCATTTTCCATTATTTCTTCCACACGATTGACAACTTGAGGTGTACGTTTCTTAACTGCTCCGCTGCCTGATTTTCTGAAGAGACTACCAGTTTCAGAAAAAAGTTTTAAAGTTCTATCCAAAGTATTCTTAAATTGTATATAATCTATTACAAAATGTGGAAACTCAACTTGTAATTCTACCATGCAATCTTGAATAAACCCATAAACTATCAATTTTATTACCACTTCGAAAATAAGCCTGGACTAAAAAAATTTTATGTTCTAAAGTGAAAGCCATTTTAAAACTGAGAAGCAATTTATTTAAACCAGAATCGACGCACGATTATTTTATGCACTGACATTTTTAAATGAACACTTGCTACAAGAGCATCAACAGCGTCGAATAAACTGAAATGCGCATGTTCCAAAACGGTGCACGGACTTTGTACTTCTTCCGCGCTTTCGAGCCCTCTGCACACATCATCAGTAGTACTACTGATGATGTGTGCAGAACACACGAAATGCACATTTAGTTTATTAAAACTATTTTAGTGAAAAAAGTGTTTTGTTTTATTTCGTTAAAATAGATTGTTATTGTCATATATGCCATCCGGTAAGCTATTCGCTAAATAAATTTGTCAATCTACAACGTGTTTAAAAATAACTTGATCTCAGTGGGCACTGAGTAACTAGTACTTGCAAATTATTATAAGCCACTTGCCTTTTCTTTATAACTACTTATCTAATGTCATTTTGACATTTGTCATTTTGTGACTTATTACAAATATTTCTTTTACTTAGTAAACAATACTACTAAATAATATACACATTGCAAGAAAATATTTTTATTGTTGAAGCATATTTCCAAAGTGCATAATTTCTTTACGGAAAATTGCAATATTCGTTCGCGGAATGTAAGCGACAGTTTCACTTGCAGTTTCCTAATAGAATTATGAATAATACCGCTTTACATCATCACATTCGTCTAGTTGTGGAGAAGTTTTGAGCTACAGGATCTGTGTTAAAAAGCAAAAGTTCTGGTAGACCACGTACACAATAAAATATTGTTGAACACGTAGAAAATCTTATTGAACAAAACCCACATACATCAGTTCGTCGTTTATTAGTTCAAACGAACGTATCTTGTAGTACCGTTCATATAATTTTGAAGCATCGTTTACATGTGTATCTATACAAAGTATCGATTGTTCAGCAGATCTTACCTAGAGATCACGCTAGGCTTAATTATTGGAACTTATTTCAAAAAATTTAAATAATGACGAAATTCTTGATCTAAGGTTTTTTTACTGATGAAGCATGGTTTCATTTAAGCGGGTTCGTAAATAAACAAAATTACAGAACATTATCTATAAACAATCCTAACAATCACGTCGAAGTTTCTTTACATCCTGTTGAAGTTGGAGTATGGTTAGCTGTATCTCGTCGTAGAAAAATAGGACCTATATTTTTTCACAATAACATTAATAGACAACGATACTGAGAACAGTTATTCACACCATTTTTAACTCAAGTGGATCGCGATGAATTCAATGGGGGTTACTTCTAGCAAGCACTGCACATACAACTACAGAGTTGTTTGAACAGCAAGGTCACCAGATCTTACTCTGTTAGATTTTTATATTTTCGAATTGCTAAAAAATGAAATATATAAGACAAGAATTAATAACTTAAATAACTTGATGAATACAAATACGAGTACAATTAAATGTAATGAAATAACACCAAATGTATTGCAGAATTATATAGGTATATAATATACAGGGTGATTCAAATTAAGTGCGCACCATTGCTATCTCTGTTATTATTGATTCTAGAAAGTAGGTTAAATTAGCAAAGTATTAGTGTTTTTAACATTGATTAGCATGCAGTTCATGAAAAAAAATTGAATAACGGATTTTTTAAATGGAAGAGCCTGTATATTTTTTAAAATTCTGAATGCTAATGTTCTTTGTAATATAAAAGTATCAATACACTATTGTCCTAAAACGAATAATAAAGTATTTACTGTGGAATTTAGTTGATGTCAAAGATACTCTTTCATTCTGTAAAATCAGTAGTAGGCTTCTTTCACTTTAAACAGAACAAATAGTATGCCCTTTGTAAATGTCAATAACGTACTGAATATAAATCTTTCGCACGTTTAGTTACTAAAAATTTTTTTTTTTATTTTGTGTTGTGTTCATTAGTTCTCTATTTATTTTTCTAAACATTTTGGTTTTAATTTCGTTGCTTAGTATTTGACAATATTTCACTATGGTATTTCCTCATTTGGAGAAATGCGATATGTTGGAAGCATACATTTTATGTCGTAAAAATTCAATAAGGACTAGCGAATATTATGCTGAACACTATCCTTTACGACAGCAGCCAGATCCACGTTACTTTCGAAAACTTTACAATCAGTTTAGACTGCATGATTGCTTATTTAGAAAGAAAAGAACAAAGAAAAGTATCGTCGTCAACGAAGAAGTAGAAATTACAGGGTTAGCATATTTTGAAGCCCAACGCGAATTTTCCATTAGGGTTGCTACTAAGGGATTAGCATTAAGTTATTCATCAGTTCAAAGAATTTTGAAAAAGTATAAGTATATCCCCATTAAGTTCAGAATCTCTCAAACATTACAGCCAGGAGATTCCGCCAGGAGATTAGCTTTCTGTCATTGGTTTGTTAGTTTTTGTGATGAAAATTTGAATGGAGCACAGTGTATTTTATGGAGTGACGAAACAAATTTTTCAAATAGAGGCATGTTTAAAAAATAGTCACTACTGATATCAAGAAAGTCACTACTGATATCAAGAAAATTTATTAATAGTTCGTCCACATGCTGCACAAGTTCGATTTAGTTTTAACGTTTGGTGCGGATTAATTGGTTCGGTAGTCGTTGGTCCACTGTTCTACAATGGTACGTTGACAGGAAACAGATATCTGGAATTTATTCGCAACGTTCTAGAGGATTTCCTTGATAACGCCAATTACCTTATGCGCCAAAATTTATACTTTCAGCAGGACGGTGCTCCTGCACACAGCTATTACCTACTGCAAACCTACCTCGACACCATCATTGCCGAAAAGTGGATTCGTACAAATGGTCCAATTCAATGACCAGCACGCTCGCCTGACCTCTCAACTTTAGACTTTTTTCTTTGGGGATACTTTAAAAATGAGGTGTATAAAACGCGATACGACAACGTGCGCGAATTGCAAGACAAGGTCAGGGAAGTTCTTCGCCAATTAGATAGAAGGACAATCTTAAGAGCCACCCAGAGTGTATTGAAGCGTACACGAAAATATATTGAGCAGGAAGAGCAGTATTTATAAATTATACATGTAGTTTCTTCTTGTTAATTTAATTTTGTAAGCTGTAATATGTTAAAATAAACATTAAACATATATCAGAATAATTGAAACATACATGAGTAGGTAAACCCCACCAGTTTTGTATAATACAAAGGTATTTTTAATAATATAAAATATTATTAAAAATCTGGTGTGAAGAACAAAAATATTAATAGTGAACCTGCATTTGTGTTACATTACACATGCGGTTAAGCCGTAGTATGAGTGAAGACACAAACAAAATGCAGTTTTCTAGAGAGATTGGCTGTGCCACCTTTAGAAGGGCGTCGTTACTTCACATTAATTATGTGGACGGTATGCGAGGTACTTCGGCTGTCTGACAACAGGCAGCGCCGAATTTACTTCTGTTATTTTGTATTGGCGTCAATCATTTGCGTTTTTTTTTCATGATGATTACATATGACAGCAAAAAAAAATTTTTCTTTTTTAAATGGAAAAAATATTTTATTTTAGAAAATTCTGAATCTTTAGTAATTTCTGAATATGAATATGTACTTTTTTCATGGGGTTAGATAATAAAAATATTGAGAAAAAATAAAATTTAATAAACGTACATTTGTACTAGTGCAGTGTTTTGTAGATTGCTTTGGAAATTGTAGATTTTTTGACTGTCATTGAATTATTGACGTTTCACAATAAAATAGTTTCCATCGTAAAACTTGCTTTTTTTAATACGTGTTTTGTGTGTAAATGGTCAAATTAACTACTAAAGAAAGAATAGAAATTCTTATGATGGTCGGATATGGTGACAGGCAACGTTCACATCACGAAGTTTGCACTTTATTCAATAATGTTTATTTGGATCGAGATCCTATAGCTCAATCAACAGTTTCGAGATTGGTTACTAAATTTAGAGAAACGGGCGATGTTAGAGATATACTTAAAGCTGGCCGACCAAAAGAAATCACTAATGAAGACCGATCTCTTCATGTTTTACTTGCTGTAACGGAAAATCCCACTACGTCAACCACTCAACTAGGATTAGAAAATGATATGAGTAGCAGATCTATTAGACGAATATTAAAAGCGAATAAATACAAGCCCTATAAGATACACTTACTGCACGAACTTAACGAAGATGACCCGGACAGAAGATTACAGTTTTGTGAAACAATAATGGAATTGTCCAATAACGATCCAAATTTTTTACACAACATCGTATTTTCTGACGAAGCTACATTTTGTCTAAATGGATTTGTAAATAGGCATAACTGCCGTTATTTGGTGACTGAGAATCCACATTAATGCGAGAAAATCATATATAGCATCGCTACTAACTTAATGTGTGGGCTAGCATTGTTGGGCAACGAATCATAGGTCCGTACTTCTTGGAACACAACCTAAATGGTGATGGTTACTTACATTTATTGCGTAACCATATTGTACCAGATCTGTTGATTTTATTTCCTAACGACAATCAACCAAGCATGCCAAACCGTAATCTATGGTTTCAACAAGATGGAGCACCACCACATTATGCTATTAATGTTCGATAGTATTTAGACACAATTTTTCCCGGTCTTTGGATTGGACGTCGAGGTTTTATTGATTGGCCCGCTTGGTATCCCGATTTAAATCCATTAGATTTCTTTCTTTGGGGACACTTGAAGTCGCAAGTATACAAGGAGCAATCTACAAACCTAGAGGATTTGAGAGCAAAAATTACTCGTGAGATACAAGCCATACTAAAATACAATTCGTCATTTTTGAGAACGTTTAAGACACTGTCAGGTCGTAGAAGGACGTCACTTTGAGCATTTAATTTAATTCTATAGTTTGTTTACTTTTATTAAATTTTATTTTTTTCTCAATATTTTTATTATCTAACCCCATGAAAATAGAACGCATTCATATTCAGAACTTAATAAAGATTCCGAATTGTCTAAAAAATAATATTATTTCCATTTAAAAAAAAAAAAAATTTTTGGCTGTCATGTAATCATCATGAAAAAAAAAACAAATGATTGAAGCCAAAACAAAACAACTTGTCAAAAAACTTTTGTTGACAACATTTTGTTCTAAAGTTTATATTTACGGAATTATTAGACTGATGCGTTACTTCTGCCCAACCCCGTATAAAAAAATAAACACCATTTAAACCGGCTTTAAATATTAATTTCAATCAACTTGTAAATTAGGATTCAGTGAGGCAAGCCACTTAGACTTTGCGAGATAAACAGCTTGAGCAAATTAATTACATATTACGAATACTACGAGGTGCATTCAAGTTCTAAGGCCTTCGATTTTTTTTCTAACAAACTACTCACCCGAAAACTATGAAACTGGTGTTACTTTTCGACGTAATCTCCCTGCAGACCTACACATTTTTCACAACGTCGACGCCATGATTCCATGGCGGCGGCGAAGGCTTCTTTAGGAGTCTGTTTCTACCACTGGAAAATCGCTGAAGCAATAGCAGCACGGCTGGTGAATGTGCGGCCACGGACAGTGTCTTTCATTGTTGGAAACAGCCAAAAGTCACTAGGAGCCAGGTCAGGTGAGGGGGAGCATGAGAAATCACTTCAAAGTTGTTTTCACGAAGAAACTGTTGCGTAACGTTAGCCCGATGTGCGGGTGCGTTGTCTTGGTGAAACAGCACACGCGCAGCCTTTCCCGGACGTTTTTGTTGCAGTGCAGGAAGGAACTTGTTCTTCAAAACATTTTCGTAAGATGCACATGTCACCGTAGTGCCCTTTGGAAGACAATGGGTAAGGATTACGCCCTCACTGTCCCAGAACATGGACACCATCATTTTTTCAGCACTGGCGGTTACCCGAAATCTTTTTGGTGGCGGTGAATCTGTGTGCTTCCATTGAGCTGATTGGCGCTTTGTTTCTGAATTGAAAAATGGCATCCACGTCTCATCCATTGTCACAATCGACGAAAAGAAAGTCCCATTCATGCCTTGGTTGCGTGTCAACATTGCTTGGCAACATGCCACACGAGCAGCCTTGAGGTCGTTCGTCAGCATTCGTGGCACCCACCTGGAGGACACTTTTCGCATTATCAGGTCGTCATGCAGGATTGTGTGCAGAGAACCCACGAAAATGCTAACACTGGAGGCGATCTGTTCAACTGCCATTTGGCGATCCCCCAAAACAAGTCTCTCCACTTTCTCGATCATGTCGTCAGACCGGCTTGTGCGAACCCGAGGTTGTTTCGGTTTGTTGTCATACGATGTTCTGGCTTCATTAAACTGTCGCACCCACGAACGCACTTTCGACACATCCATAACTTCATCACCACATGTCTCCTTCAACTGTCGATGAATTTCATTGGTGTCACACCACGCAAATTCAGAAAACGAATGATTGCATGCTGTTCAATTAAGGAAAAGTAGCCAATTTAAGTATCTAAAACAGTTCTCATTCTCGACGCTGCCGCTACAATTCCATCTGCCGTACAGTGCTGCCATCTCTGTGACGTATTGACAACGAACGCACGCTCATTTTAAAACAATGCACATGCTTCTATCTCTTTCCAGTCTGGAGAAAAAAAATCGGAGGCCTTAGAACTTGAATGCACATCGTACTACTATTTACTACAAAATAAAGTTAAAATTCGAAATCTCTGACTCACTTTACATAGGAAAACATGAAAGCAAAAAATTTAAAAAATTTCAAGTTCAATGGGCTTGGATGTGATAACCACTAGACCACGTACAATTTGAAAATTTCTATACCGGTGTTCCCGAAAATTTTTAATAGCTCGGTTTCTAATAAAGATTTTAATTCAAAAAAGTGTCATCTGTAATACACAATGCCACATTGCTTTCACAAATTTTCAGCCATTTATTTAAAATAGGCAGGATGCTTGATTCGAGTGAACTTTGTTCTGTAAATTTGCATATATTTACACATTCATGCTTTTTCAATACGAAAAAAATATGTGCAACGCTATTGACTATGGAGATTCTGAAAGCCAATGTCAAGCAATATTCATTTCCCTGAAAAAAAAGACGGGGGGCAAAGATCCATTTTTGCACTTTTTTTGAAACATCCTTTCTACAGGTTTGTAATTATCCATAGTCAAGACATACCTAAGTGTACCTCGTGGAAGGGAATCGATTGGTACTACCCGTGACGTTTAACTTTAAAATTAACTGACTTAGGAAGTTCTAAACTTGTGGTCTTATACCACTTATACCAGGAAAAGTACCCTAGCGGAACCTCAGTGCACTTTCGTGAAAAACCCTAACAGAGGTCAGTTATAAGTTATAATGTATATATGAGATGTATTTAAAAAGACGCATAAAAAATGCTTTATTGGTTGTAATTTAATAAATTTCAAAATTTAAATACATAAAAGTTAATAGAATGTTAATTACACACAAAGTGGAAGAAATTAGCTTTTGAAGTTGAAAATACCTAGGAATGTTTTAAGGAAAGAAAAAAATTGAGAAGGATGTCGAAAGATTCTTGCTTTATAAAGCAGGTAAGAAAAATTATAAAATCTCTCTCTCTCATACACATTTGATTATAATATTGACTTAAACCATTAAAAAACTGAAAATTTACAATTTGTTGTTACACAATAACCATTGCTCCAAAATATTTTGTACATTGTATCAGCTCTATTCAAATCTTATGCTGGGAATTCTCATCAAACTAGGTAGACATAACAGTAGTTAATCGAAATAATTACCGAAATAGTATTACACGTTTTTGGTATTTTACAAACCAAATTTATTATACCAATAGAGCTTCAAATTGCGATTATATCTGAATATAATTGGATTACATGCAATCGTCAATATAAAACTACAGCTATTAATTTATTGCGCAAAGAATTTTAATTCCTATAACTATAACGAAAGCTTAGAAAAGAAAAAAAAAGAAAAACAGGAATTTATTGATTCAACTTATGTCACATTCGTAAATATTAGATGAATCGCTGGACATATTTTTAATGAGAGTTCTTGGACTGCTTAGCCTCGTTATTGTTTACTTATACAATTATTCGTAATTGTAGATAATGTAATAAAACTTTCTAAAACGTGAAAAAGTAATATCGTTTGACATTAAATAAAACGAGTTGTTGATAAAAGGACATCTAATCGGAAAGTAGAAAATAAATAATAAACTTGTTCATTTAAAAAAACCATAACACTAATTGTCGACGTGTGATTTAGAGTAATTCCATCGTTTTAATAACACGGCGAGATTTCTTTCAAATATGATTTTAAAATAATTCTCTGTTATTACATTTTTCAGTACAACCGGTAGTTTAGAAGCCATATACACTAGATTCAAGCACATATACAATGGAACATGCAAGTTGTCTTTATAATACGATTATTAAATAGCGAAATTAAACTTTCGCATAATGTTTCAAAATCGGAATTATACTACCAAATACTTTAATTAGTTAAAGTATATTTTATTTTATACTTTAAATATATTTACTTTATTTTATTTTATTTGTATAGGTTGTGAGCTGTAATAATTGTTTTTAATAGCTTTTGATAGAGATTAAACAATACACTTTATTTTATTTGCAATAATAAAAAAATTGCTTTTATTCTACTACTACTAGACATAACTATACCTACATATCAATTATTGAGAACAGAAAGATTGATACAAGTTTTCAGAATTTGTATTTTAAATATGTTCAAAGTAATTGCCATCAATAATAATACACTTAACCATTCTTTCGTTCAGCCAGCTGTCTTTAGAGGTACTATCAAAAAACACTTAACAGCGATATCAATCTCTTCTTCTGACTGGAACCTTTTCCCTCTCAAACGTTTTTTGAGCACAAAAACTAGCCAGAAGTCACACATCGCCAAATCCGATAAGTAAGAAGGATGTTCTATAACTTTGATTTTGTTTTCAGATAAATACTAAACAGTTATCCCTGCTGTAGGCGTTATCATGATATAACATAATTGCCTTTCTTGGAACTTTACTGAACACAGTAGGCAAACAATTTTCAAGATACCATTTAGTCTGATCTTCTAATTTAATTGCGACCACCAAACCCGTACTTCTAAAAAATACTGCGTACATTACTTTTTTCATTGCTCGCTGTTTTTTCACCATCGTAGGGGTTTCCTCATCTTCATGTATCCATATTCGGCTTTCTTGGCGAGTGGGAACATAAAAAAACGGAATGTACGTTTCATCGCCAGTTACAATTTTAGAAATAATTTGATGGCCTCCAGCATTCAACATATGGCAGTAGATTTTTCCTTGCAGAAGAAAATAAAAGAAGATAGGAAAATTATTGTATTTATTTGTAAAATTTTATTCCAGGGAGAGAACCTTTAAAATTAAAAATTTTTATAATAATTTATTGTAGTATGTATTTTGATCCATGACTGTAGGTACCTCGAGCCTATTATGATGTTTGAAGTTCGCGCCAGGCTGGAAGTCATAATGATACAGATATTTATATTATTGTTATTATGTTGATTTATTTATGTTAGGTGGGGAGGTCTTGGCGTTTCCTGCTTCACGATGCTTTAGATTTTTGATAGTCCTTCAACAGATAGGTGGCCCTTTTTTTGTATTAATATTAAACAGAACTTAATTTTGTTTAATAAGTTTGAGTAACTTCGTTTGTTTTTTGCTGTGCTTTGATGTATTTAAAATTAAATTACGGGTTGTTACAAGTCTTTTAAACTTGTAACTTGAATAAATTTGACCTATCTGGAATCTCAGATAATAGTTTTTGTGGCGTACGTGTACAAAACTAAAATGTATGTATTCTAGTATGATATTTATATAGATATATTTGTAATAATAATTCTATTGAAATCTGAAGCTTCTTAAATTTATATATTTAATTTGTAATATTTTTGTAATCATTTGAAATATTAACAAAACCTATTAGACTGTTTTTTTTGAATATAGTTTTTGTTCATTTAAGTTATTGTAGTATATCAGGAAGGCGGGAGATTATATTTTGTTACAAGCTGGACATGCGCTTGTTTAATTCTAGTTGCGTGCGAAAAATAGTGAAAGTTCTATTTTTGACGTTTGAATTTTGAGGGGATAAAGTAATCTATGACAGCTAATAAAGTTTGTTTATATTTATTTAGATATTGTTCGGAAGTAAATTAAGAGTTTTTTTCCACTCTTGTGCAGTCATACTTTACAAGAGTTTTTTCTCTTTCATTGAGACGAAATTTAGTTACAATTCTGCTTTATACTTGGTAAAGCAGTTTTTTTTTTTTTGTTTTTTTTGATATTGATTAAATGTTTGTGTTGTTAATGGTAGTTTTATTTTTTGAGTGTAATTTATATTATTTCCGTTTTTAAAACACGATTTTCGTAAGAAAAACCCTGACGATTAAGAAGCTCAAGGAAGGTGCCCACCAGATTGAGTCTAGTTCGGCGAGAATTCTGTGGATTGTGAACATAAGTCCATAAGCAAGAAATTAAAAAGCACAATTCACTGCAATATGTAAACTTTGTTGACAAATTCTAACATGTTCTGCTTTTTGTAAATCTGTCAGATGATGGGGTACAAACGGAGCTACAACCTTTTACAAATGTACATGTTCGTGCAACATTGATCTCACTTACAAGGATCCAATCTTTAGTTTGGACTCTATCATTGCATAGGTTATGCGGTTGTCCTCTTCCACCATCTTCTTCCCTGCAGCAATATTTTTGGGATTAACAACATTTGTAGGAGGGCCAGCTACTTTTCTGTGCACAACCGAGTTACAACCACGTTCACATTCTTTATGCCATCTATAAACTGGTGCGAGATCCCCAAATGCCGATTTTAAACTTTCTTGAAATCATAGTAAATCACTATCCCAAAGTTCTCTCGTGATAATTCCATTTTTTCGATAACTGATACGTATTCTATAGGTTATTTCTCAGACACTATTCAACCGAATTGCACAAACTAAACTGCACTTGACAGATAAAATAATGCACTATTTAATAAACAACAATTTGTTTTTCATAGGTAACTAGATTTTTCTATTCTCAATAATGGTAGCTTATCCCTCGTATAGTTATGTCTAGTAGTATACCGCCTCATTCTGAGCAAACGCAACGATCCGAATGTATGAATATTTCTCCCGCTCCGAATACAAATCCCCTGAACGCGTTTAGCCAATCACAAAACAGTCTGTCGCGCAACAATTTGACAATTAATGTCACAAATTAGTGTCACCACTGTCACCCTATACCGTGTCTCTTACGCGTTTGAATAGTGATCATGCCGCGTTATACACTAGAAGAGAAAGCCGAAATGATGAAATGGTACCACGCTGATAATTCTTATCAAAGAGTATGTGACTTATTTGCCGGAAGGTATCCCGACAGGCGCATCCCGAACAAAGCAAAGTCTACAATTTGTAGACTTAAAAATAAAATAGACATTGCTGGTTCTGTCCAAATCGCAGAGTTCCTAATGATACGTCCATTTTAGTATGCGCTGCAATAGAACTAAATTCATATTTGACACTTAGCGATATTTCCAACGATTTAGATATATGCTGCTCTTCCGTTAACCGCATACTAAAATTAAATGATTGTAAAATAAATTGTTCATAATGAGAAATTAATTATAATTTCTCATTATGAACAATTTATTTTATTATTTGTAAGAGTAAATTTTTCTTTACATTACTAGAATTTAATTTAGTTTTTATTTATTTCCGAAGTTTATTTAGTTTACTATGAATAGTTTTGTGACCTTTATTATTAAAATTTAATTTATTAAATCTCTTGATGCCTTATTTTCAATTTTCTTAACTACTTATTAATAATTTCATTACGCTTTGTGTGATCATCGTCAGTATAACGTATTGCAATTTACTCATTACCATAACACACAGGACTAAACAATTTATAGTCCTTTAATAGTAATTAGGTAATCAGATATTTTTTCTTACGCGATGACATATGACATCGATGTTGACGCGCCTACAGCATTCAGGGGATTTGTATTCGTAGCAGGAGAAATATTCATACATTCGGATCGTTGCGTTTGCTTGAAGAATGCTATGACATCATAGCATTCTTCAAGCTACTGCGAAACGACGAACATCTACGTAGAGACCTGAAGATGTCCCCTGAAACAGTGGACGAAACGTTGGCAATTACGCCTAACTCGACGCGGTTACAACCCGGAAACCTAGATCTACAAGTAATTAAGGTATTTATTTGTATGTATAATGCTTTTTATATTATCAAACTTGATTATTTTCCTTTAAGTGCTTTTTTAAAATATTCAGCATAAATTTCTCTGATTATAATTTTTCACATAGAGAAAAATAATAATAAATATCCTATCACAATGGAAATTTAGAATATCATTTTTATATTTTAAAAATATAGTTAGCCTTTGAAGTTATTGACGTTTATACCTAAATAATATATACTGAAAAACTATAATTTAATTAATAAATGAATATTGCAAGATAATTACTTTTGTAATACCTTTTGTCTACGTATCGTTTTGCATGTTGGCTAAACATTTTTAATATTCTATTACTAAATATTGACACACATTATAATGTTTATTTATATTTAGTTTAAAATGTCAACTTTTAAACGAAATATAAATAAAGATATGCACCAAGATTATATATTATAATTATATGCAATGTACTAAGTGAGATGTAAATCAGATATTCATAAACATACAAAGCATTATCAATTCTGGAAAAACTAGGTAATTTAGATATCTCTTGCATGTTATTTTTTTAAGTGTAGCGTTAAGAATTGGTAATAAATCAGTTAAATTAATGTAATGTGGTTTACCTCATTACAATATATTGATACGAGGTATAGCAAGCTTGTTTACTTACTAATACTCTTTAATAATTATTTAGATAATACAAGTTGTTACTTACATATAGTTCACTCTTGTGCTGAGTGGTTTAATAATAATATAAATACGTAATCTTAGGGTGTAACTGGTATTAAATGGTTATTATTAGAGGGCTTTCTTAATGGGCAGATTCATGGACATAAATAATTCTGTTGTGTGAATATAATCGTGCATTAATTGAAATAGCAATATAAATAAAACAATATGTTAAAATGTATATTCTTACTTCTTTATTTATTGGTTCTGAATACTATTGACACATTCGTGCACATCTATGCAATTAGAAGATTAAGAAGATGATAGAAAATATATTAAATTTAATACATAGTGTAATAAATCGTTTATATACATAATAATAATAATAATTAATTTTCATCCCTTTGACTACAATAGCATAGGATAAGTCAATTTAAAGTAAAATAAAATCTTAATCGTCGTCACAATTCTTCTTACATATGTAAGAGCGTTAATATCTATATATAAAATCGTCATTTATATCTAATACTACATTAAGAAGAGTACAAATGAAAATATACAAGGAACAAAATATTAAAAACCTATGCCATAACATAGAGCTTCACACTAACCATAACTACATTACAACTAATATTATAAATAGTTAATTGACGAAGGAGATACTTGTTGAAACTTCATTATAACGCTAAGAAATAAGTAATTAAACTTCTAGTTTCAAAAATTCTTTTATTGTAAATACCACTACAATATTGTTTCGCCATACATTGGCTTCATCAGGTGGATGAAATACTGATTTTCATCCATGATGTTGGCGCGCTCGTGAGTGTGTTTAGTGACCGGTCACTAAACACACGCACGAGCGCGCCAACATAAAAAAAACCCTACACTTATGCGCTCACATAAACACAAAACCACACACCCAGAGAGAGACGCAAGCTGCCAGCAGCAACCAACACACAAGTTCATACCCAGAAAGAGACACAAGCTGCTAGCAGCGGACAACACATATGTTCACACCTTGCTATCTGTTTTTGGAATACTAAGGCATGATTTATTATTATGCAATTGTAATGTATCTTTGAATAATTTTATCCATAGCAACTCAATTATTTGACATTTATATACTGTCATTTATATTTTATATCCTTGATAAAGGCATCATTGCCGAAACATGTAGGGTGGTTTTAAATATATATACTTTGAAGTAAACCAGACCTTTAATCGCCAACTGATTGAATTTACCATATATATATATATATATATATATATATATATATATATATATATATATATATCTTCATCTAACTAACCGCCAACCTGCACTATAATGAATACGAATGAGATTTCATTGAAACGACGAGATAGAGGTTCTTCTCAGAACCAAATCCACACGCGGAACTACAATTTCGATATATATATATATACATATATATATATATATATATATATATATATATATATATATAATATCGGGTGTACTTGAAATAAAAAGACAACTTATGAAAAATGGAAAGATAAAATTAGATATTAGAATATTTTCCAAAAATTCCCTCTCATAAGCGAGAAAGAAAATGACAAAGACATTTGTTGTCACGTTACTGTGCGTGGACTACGTAATAAAGGACGATATCGTAAGCTCAACGATAATAACAAACAGAATAGTTTTATTGTCCATCTTGCTTTAAGTTTCGTTCAGTTGTCGATCGTTACGTGTGTTTGATACAATTTTTAGATTAAAGACAGATGTTACCAAATAGGACACTAAATGCCTGTAGAGTACACATTATTTATATTTTTTCATTATAGTATTTTATTTTAATACGTCTACTTTAAAAAGTTGCTGGCAAGGATACATTTTTAACGCTGACTTTTCGTATCAGGTGATCGAACCTAAATGGTATCTTATAAGGTTTTTATAAACACGTAAACACTGCTGTGTATTTACAATAGCGGTCTTTTTATATCCATATTTGTATTTTATATTTGCTGCTTCTCGTGACAAAAAAATATTCAATATATACATTTTTAAAATTTTTAATAATTAACTTGAAGGTATAAACAACCGATTTTGATTGAAGTTATTGAACTTAGCCTACAACAATGTAATAGTTTTTATAATATCGACAACTCTTACTTATGTAAACATACGTACACATCTACCAATTGCATATCACACCATACAAAAGATTATTTTATAAACTGATAGCTAATATTTTCATCCTCATATTCAAGGGAGAACTATGATGGTGAAGGGAAAGTGACTTTGCAAACATTGTCAAACTTTCGCCGTAATGAATGTATATTTTATTTGCACGAAATTTTGACAGAAGGGTTGTCAAATTTCGCCCAAATCTGTCAGATTAGAAAGTTTTTACAATCGTTTAAAGTAAACTATTCGTTGATTTTGTATTAATATGTTTATTAATTAAACATTATTAAAAAGAACCATTAAAGAAATTGAAGTTAGGTAAATATGTGATTTTATGAAAGCAAAATCATTTTCTTTTAGAAAAAAACTCACGTTATATCATGTTTTCCTTCAATTTTATTAAAGAGAGTTTATACCAATAATTTTTTGTTTCCAAGGTTTTCATAAAAAAATTACCTCCAATTATTTATTTTTTATGAAGTTAGGGTTTTTTCGTTTCTGTTTTTAATGCGAATAATTACGATTACATTATATAATAGTTGGAAAGGCAAAAGTAAAACATTGTTCAATGTATGAACGTCAATTCTTATAAATATTTAGTCGCAACTATGATATAAACATTATTCATTCTGTAGACAAAATAAACAAAATTACAATTATAATACTGCTATAGAAATGTCGGCCTCCATAGACAAAGTTGTTAAGGATATGTAGCATTAGTTGCACAATTCTTTCATTAATAGGTGTCAATGTGAAATAATAAACTATTAATTCCGTTAGTAATGAGCTGATTTACTTTTGAGATCACCCAATTAGATTGTTTTTAGTAAGTTGTTGTGTTGCAGGTAATTAATGATATTCTTTTTGATAATATAATATGAAATGCAGTGCAATTCAGTGGAATACAATCGAATCTGGTTCGCCTTTGGGTGTGAGTTGCTTAATATGGTGGTCTGTACTGTTACCCATTGCGTTCTATATGTATTTGTACATATGTATCCTGTTAAAGCTTTTTCTTAAATAAAAGTGCAAGTGGTCAGCACTTTTAAACGGTGTCATGGTTTATTCTAATTATAATAAAATGCTATAAACTTGTAAACAAATAAATAATATTCTCAAAGTATAATTGTAATGATAATTAATTCCTTCTGATATAGTACATGACATGGAAATTGTAACACCAAGAAGGGATGCGAATTTTTTTACCAAATTTGACACAAACGTATAACTATTTTATGGTAGTAATTTATTATAATTTTGTTGCGATTGTCAGGTGTACTTCTGGAGAGTTTGATTCAATTTTCACCGTTTCCTCTTGCCACATTTTTGTTTAACGTGTTTTGAAGCTTTTATTATGCCTATTATGCGACAATGTGGAAATTACCGGCAGTTGAGCGAATTCGACAGAGGTTAATTGTTGGTTGCTCGTACGTAGTTTTTATTGTATGAAAATTTCAAATCGCCTTAACTGAAACCAATCCACCATCACGCGCTGTTGTCAGTCATGAACTAGAGAGGGTCAGTAAAGTAGCCGAAGAGAACCCGGGGGCCGATGAAGAACTAATGAGGTGCAGAACTACCACCTTCGCCTAATGGCATTAACTGACTGATTTTCCAGATCAGATCAATCGCTGATCTATGATTAGGTAACGAAGGTCGTCCTGTGATCTTTCCAACAGTTTATCGCAAAATCAGGGTTTTCGGCATGAAATTCTATAGATCACATCTCGTGTTCAGTGATAAATTTCGATTTTATATAGGGACGCGTGATGGTCGCATAAGGGTCAGACGAAGACGTGGGGAACGTCGCGATATTAAATTTTGTGTTGAAACACGTTAGTGTAATCCCATGTTCTTCCACATCTTCGGCAGCTCAAGAACTTAGTTTGCCAGCAGGATAATGTCCGTCTCCACGCAATGAGAACTTCTCTAAACCAGTTCGAATAGCCGCATGTCAATATCTTAGCATGGTCATCCAGATCTCTCGACTTAGTGCCAATCGTACACGGGGCGAGCTATTATGGGAAGAAAAAACTGATGAACTTAGCGAATCCCCGCCAACACAAGAAGCTCTTCGTCATGAATTGTAGGTTGCTTGGGCCACCATGCTCGAAGAGGACATCGATGACTTACTGGAATCAATACCACGAAGAGTGAAGATGTGCGAAGCTAATACCGGTGGCCCAATACATTATTAATAAAGACAAGATTAAATTGAGCTAATCTTTTGTTCTTTTTCTTCGAAATTATAAACAAATTATTACTTTTGACTAGTTATGCGTTTCTGCCAAAAAATTCGCCCCTTTATTGATGCTGCAGTTTCGATGTCATATGGTATATGTAGAACTTCGTGTTCTGGGATTTTTCAGTTCTTTTCTTTTGAATTACGGGCTGTAAAGCCGCGAAGACTATTATTTTATATATTATATATTATTTTAATATATTATATTAAAAACACTTACGTATTGTTTTGTTTTTAATTACATTAATGATTTAGTATATATAGACACAATGTTAATTGATGTGAATATATAAAAGATATTTTCTCGTTGAAAGTGAATAGGTAACTGCTTTTCTTACAAAGAATTGATTTAAGGTACACTTGAGAGGCGTTTTCACAGAGACTGCAAAGAGGTGAAAGGCAATCAAATTAAAGTAATAATAACTTAATAAGAATGACGAAGCATACATTACAGGATAATAACGGAAAAACCCTACGCCTGATTTGGTTAGAAACTATCTATATTAACATATTGGAAGCGTTTTCACAATGGAGTGATAAATTCATTTTATGACAATAATATATACACAGTAACAATGATACATCAATAAAATGTACAGGAAGTCTTGGTTGTAATAGCATAATCAAATTCCAAGTTACTTACAATTTTAAACTAAAACGTGATATTTACCTAATCCTTTGACAATTGAAATTATTAACTAAATGCATGTACAAACAGATAAATAAATAAATTATGTACAAATAAAATTTCTAATTTCTAATTCTAAATGTTTAAATAATTTATTGCAGCAATGGCAAAATAAAGATAAACTAAGTGTAAAAAATATAAATAATAAAATAAAATGAACATGTTTATTATCCATTATTATTATTTAATCCGAACAGTATATTTAGGGTAGATTATTTTGCAGATTCTTCTATGGTATATATACTAGTCAATAATATGTTAAGTTAAAAATGTGTTCTATTATTGCATTATAAAAACTTTTTACAAAGCTTATTTATTAACCATAATATGCTAAATTAGTTATTTAATAGAGTGTGGAACTAATTAGTTTCTTGTAAATTTTGAAGAAAACCACAACATAAGTAGTGTTTATAATTAACTTTTTATTGTATTTAAGTTATTGCAATAGAAAATATTTAATCATAGTTAAGATCTAAAAGCAAAAATATAAATTTAGGTATATTAATAAAAACATTATTTATTTTATATTTATTGGAATAATATTGCATTGATACATAAACGTAAATGATTTGTATGTCCTGTTTATGCGGAAAGGTGTCGCATTAAGTAATGTGCCCAGTTATGCGTAAAATAATTTAAGTTTTATTCTGAAGCTGAGATTTTTTTGGTTTTGGTATACATACATTTTATCGTTAAGTAATACATATTATTATCATTATTATATGCCCATGACGTTGCTCACATAAAAAAAAATATATATTTTTTAAAACCATTTTTATTGAATACTTCTTTTGGTTAAATTCGTTTTCCATTTTCTTTTTAATTGTAGATATTTTATTAATAGATTATCATAAAACTTGCGGAAACTTGCTTGCGGAATGGCGTTGAGTCAATAATATGTTCTTTAATTTTAACAAATGCCATATTATCACTTTTTCAAGAAGGAACAATTTACTTCTTTAATTACAAGCTTGGCAACAGTACGTTCGAAACAGTTCATGTAGATGAATATTCTATAAAGGCTGGATTATATGCAGTTTGCATATTTACATAGTATATGCATTTTGTATATTATTTGCATATTTTGTAGTAATTCAGCATTTTTGCATATTTTAAGTATTCAAACACCCACGCGCACCCCGCTACCCCCGTGGCTGTCATAAACCAATGCGTGAAAAAAGATATCCCCAAACGAATTTTATTTACTTTCTAAATCAAATTTATTTTCTAAATCAAATTTATTATAGGCATTGCTAAAAATATGTCGTGGATGTAACAAACACAAATTAAGCAGTCCTCCTTAAATTAAATTTTATTAAGCCTCTTCCCGTTATTTTTCCGATAAGCGTCTCCAAGAATTTATTAATGCTCTTCCCATACATTCAGGCCGAGACAAAATGCCAGGAAAAGCTAATACCTAAAAACTTCTAAATAAATACAAAAATACATTTTATCAGAAAATTAGGAGTACATGTGTTTCTTTGCTATTCGGAGAAATTTATTCCAATATTCGAAAATAATTTTATTGTAAACGTCATTTTACGTTGGCTTTCGAAGTATAAGCTTGTGAGTTGTGATATATAATAGCAAAAATGCCGAAAATAGCGACTGTGCCTGAATGGATTGCACCTTATTCAGAATTGCGTATGGATGGAGAAAAAGTGTTTTTCGTAGCATGCTGCATGATTGTGAGTAAAAGTTAATAAAAATTTTAAGTTTATTTCCTCTTATTAATTAATTAATTAAGTTTTTAATTATTCCTTTATCTTTTACTAACATTTATTTTATAAGAAAACAACCGATGATGTGATATTTTCTTTCCAGATTACAAGTGAGAGAAAGTTCCAAGTCGACCAACATATGAAAACTCCATCTCATGCTGCAAAACTAACAAAGATGAACTTGGCGAAGAAGAGTCAGCAAACATTACCGCAATATTTGCCATAAACTTTCAAAAAATCGAAACAAGAACAATTGAATGAAGATTTGTATTAAATGTTTGTGTCGGCAGATATTCCACTACATAAATTAAACAATTTAAATGTCAAGAAAATATAATATTCCCGACGAGAGCACGTTAAGAAAAAATATATTTGCTATATCTATGCAGAAACATTGAATACCATTAAGAAGGTTGTTGCAAACAATTATCTTTATATATGCGTAGATGAAACTACTGATAGTGTGGGCCGATACATAGTTCATTTAATGATTGGTATCCTTAACGTATCGGTTCCAGAAAATCTTATTTAATTTCATCCAAACAGTTGGAAAAGGCAAATAATTTGACAATGACAAGGTTTATACAGGAAGAACTGGCAACTTTCTCCTTACAGGAACGATTCCTACAGAGAAAACTCTATTGTTTTTGACGGATGCTGCACCATACATGGTAAAGGCAGCTTTCGACTTGAAAATCTTTTACCCAAATTTAATTCACACAACTTGCTTGGTGCACGGACTAAATCGTGTTGCAGAAGAAGTCAGAAACCATTTTCCCTTAGTTTAGTAGTCTTAACAAAGTATTTTTAAAGGCCCTATTACGAGCTCAGTTTTACAAACAACATCTACTCGGTGTTCCACTCCTCCTTAACCAGTAATCATACGATGGGGAACGTGGTTAGAGGCTGCTATTTTTAATGCAAATCATTATGAAGGACTAAAGACAATTATTATGGATCTTGATAGGGATGCACAATCTATGATAGATGCCCAAAGGTGTATTCGAGTAAAGAAATACCGCAACAGTTGGCGTTCATTAAAGCCAATTGCGATTTTATTTCCACTTCTATATTGCAGTTGGAAAAACAATTTATGTCGCTAATCGAGAGCGTTGAAATAATAGACAAATTTGAAAAGTCATGTTTTGATGTTAAAGGAGGAGTGGGACAGTCCGTGTTTGAAAATTTTTTAAGTGTAATAGGAAAAAATGGGGGTTTTAAAAAGACAAAGAAGATTGCTAAAATCTTGTGTGGTGATTCAGTAGAAAATATTGAGTTTACAATTTCTAATTTGAAGTATGCTCCTATAACAAGCGTCGACGTAGAACGAACCTTTCAATATATAAATACATGTTTTCAGACAAGCGTCACAATTTTTCTGTTAAAAACTTTGAGAAATATGTGATTGTAAATGGTTTTCATAGTTAATTATGTTGTAAAATGTTCTAAATAAACATAATCGAATATTTTTTTTCTACAGTATTCCATTTTCTAACATTCCTCGTATTTTTTACCTGCATATTTTTTATAAGGAAGTGCATATTTAGGTTAAAACATCTGCATATTTATGCGCATATTTAAAGTTTTTTTTTGCATGTAATCCGGCCTTTTTATGATACTTTCTGTGACGAGGGTTAATCTACAAATTGCTCTTACTATGCAGGGTCACGAAAATAACTGATTTTATCAACATGTTGTAGATATATACGAGGGATGTTCCTATAATTCTGTGAATTATGTAATAAATTCTTTATTTGATTATTTCCCAAAGTAGTTGTTTTAATCTATCTTCAAGAAACTTTTTGGGTCTCTTTTATGCACTAGCTTAAGGTTCTTTTTTAAAAGTAATTTAAGTCCTGAAATCTTACATGATTTAGAAGTTTTCTTAGTTTTTGAAGCAAATGACGTATTAAGCGGATAAAGGTGTGATACCCAAAGCAATTCTTAAAACTTCTATAGTTAGATGATTAGTATATGGTCTTGGGTTCTTCTGTTGCGTTAGTCATTTATACAACCTTCTAGATCGGTTTTTGATGAGCGTTAGTAGTATTGACCCTGTCAAAATATTCGAATAATATTCTGCGTTAATCGAGATTCCACTTGGTAGGCAGCTTACCAAAATTACTCCACTATAATTCTAAAACACAGTAGTGATAAGCTTGTTAACAGAAGGAACAGAACATACTTTAAGTGGAGTCGAACCACCCCAAGAAGTTTAAAGTCAGGCCCCTTCTGCAGGAAAAGTAATGGCAACTGTTTTTTGGGATTGTCAATGAATCTTGCTGATAGATTATATGAATAAGTGTAGTATTATCATGATTATGATGCTCGATGGTGTCAGAAATGTTATTAGAGTGAAAAGATGCAAAAAACTCTCGCAAGGTGTCTGGTTGCATCACGACAATGCACCAGCGCACAAGCCTTTTCAGCTGCTCTTGCTGATTTTGGCTTTGAATAAATTGAACAACCAATTTTGTAGTCTAGATTTAGCATCTAGTGACTACTTTTTATTGTCGATTCTCAAAAAAACACTTACGGAGACAAAATTTAGTGACGATAATGAACAAAAAGAATAATTTTACGATGGATTAATAATGTTATTGAAATGGTGTAATACCAAGGATGAGCTGAGAGATAATAAAAAGCACGGTTAATATTTTATTTTAAGTATGCTCAAAGTAATTCTCTTCAGTAATGATACACTTGACAATTCTTTCATTCCATTGTTTAAAATCTCCCAACCAATCTTCTTTCAGAATACCTTCAAAATAAGTGTGAACTATGGTATCAATCTCTTCTTCAGACAAAAACCTTCTACCCCGCAAATTGCATTCAATCCAAAATAATAGCCAAAAAACACGCATTGCTAAATCAGGTGAGTACGGCGGATGTTCTATTACTTTTATATTTTTTCCAGCCAAAAGCTGGAGAGTTGAAACTGCCGTATGGGACGATGCATTATTATTGTGGAACATAATTTCCTTGTCTGGAGCTCTACTGAACACTCCAGGCAAACATTTTTCAGCTGTAACTGTCTTTTGTCCATCTACCTTGCTATATGCCCCCACGAGCACTAGTCTTGCGTCTACTGACGTAATACCTTTATGACTTACCAAATTTACCTCAATAGATGATGATAAATTATATTTAAATTATTTACAAGTTTATATTCACGTGTTTCCGTGTAAGCGGTCGAATCAAACCAATTAAAGTCTTTGCAAATATGATAAAAATAATGCTACTTTATGGTGAACTTTACTATCATTTGGTACGGGAATTCCCACGTGGTAGATGCAAATCGACCAACAGCTGCTTACGTTCAAGTTCTAATTAACTGATTCGGAAGTAGCCCCATACAAGTTCTAATTAACTGATACGGAAGTATCATAGAAGTTCTCTAATGAATTTAAGGAAGAAAAAATATAAGTAACAGAAACGAAATTAGTAAGAGAAACAATGCCGTTTACAAGACATTCTTAGTTATGCACTCACCTCGTTCAGGAGTTTTTAATTTCTACAAAGTTAAAGACTTCACCACGTGGTCGAAAAATGTATCCATTCAAATTCGTGTCATCACGATGCGAACCAACCTTACAACAACTTCAACGTTGCTTTGCAATGCCCAGTAGAATTTAATACCCGGTATAAGCGAACACATACCATGTTTTAATTAAAATTCTACCAGTTAGATACTTCACAAGCCTCGCAATAAAGGCTTAACCACAAATACTTGAACGAAAGATTAATGAGAGCGATAATGTCTTGTAGTGTCGTCTATAAAAGGCGCCTACAAGACATTCTCGCTCTCATTAATCTTTCGTTCAAGTATTTGTGGTTAAGCCTTTATTGCGAGGCTTAACCACAAATACTTGAACGAAAGAACGTCATACGGCAAAAAAAATATTTGGAAGAAAACTTCAATTTAATTAGAATAAACAATTGAATCAATAACTAATATAAAACCAAAGCTAAGAGTATTGAAAATTTATTTTAATTGTACAAATTTTAACAGGTTAAATTACCGCTCAACAATTCCAAGTTATAGTATCACTAATTACGTACAGATGTCGCTTTATCTCAGCTGCAAATATTAAATTGCATAACGAAATTCAAATAACTATTCGAACTAACCCAAAGGAAATTTAACCCCGGGGAAAAATTATATTGAATAAGAACCCAAAATAATTAATAAAAAATAAAACTGCATTTAATGAAAATGAAAATATTTTATCATGACTTGCAAAATTCGTCCATTTAAAAGTCAAAAGATACACACACATGCTCAACCCGTTTATGTACGTAAGACCCTAGCGGGATGAAAAATACTTAACCTGTATTCGGTAAACAGACAATCGGAAAAATGAATTTCAGTAAACTAAAGATCACGCAAAAAAACCAATTGATTAAGGTATTTATTAAAATGGCATTTAAATATCCCTCTAATACAATATGAATTATATAACATCCATTGACCATAATTTACTAGAGAAATAACGATATACCTAACATATATAGACGTTGCTGTGAAGAATATACCGTTCTAAACGATGTTATACAAGACCAATACTAAAATCTTAAACAAATGGGTCCTTTTCAATCATGTACAGATGTACAGAGAATTTAACGTTCTAAATTGATGTATGTAAACTATCAAAATATAATATCGCACCAGTAATTAAGTTATTACAAACAATACATATTTCTAGATTTTACAAAGCAAGAAACCGTTATGAAGGATCTAATAAATGTGGAAACTTTTCATACGAACAACATTAGCGAACCTATTATATATGCGTAGTTATACAAAAATAACTAACAACCAAAATGCGGAATAAGTTAATTTAAAATTTTAAGAATTCAATTAGTACGATAAGTAGTAATAAATATAGCAGATACTAGAAATATATTAGGGTCGAAATTGACGTATAACAACCTTAATTGAATTTACTAAGCCTGTACTTTTGAAGAATAACGCATACATAACCTTTTTCATAGCTCGTTGCTTCTTAGTCATTGTAGGAGTTTCCTCATCTTCGTGAATCCATGCACGACTCTCTTTGTTGGTAGGAAGGTCAAAAAAGGGAATATAAGTTTCGTCACCTGTCACAATTTGGGAAAAAGAATTGGTGCCCGCCATTATTTAAGAAATTTAAAGTTTCATGGCAAATTCTTGCAGTCTCTGCTTTTTTGAAGTCAGAAACGTGATGCGGCATAAAAAGTGACATCATTGTCCACTTCAATTATTTTTCTAATAGCAGCAATGTTTTTGTTGGTAACTGCCGTAGGAGGATGCCCTGCTCCTTTTTGATTCTGAACAGAATTCCTTTCGCGTTTAAATTCCATATAACATCGGTAAATTGTAGCTAAGGAATCTGCTTGTTCACTAAAAACTGAATCTAGACTCCCTTTGCACTCATAAGCGCTTAAACCTATTTTAAAGTCATAATAAATTATGATTCGAAAGTGCTCTCTGGTTAATTCCATTTTCTTTTACTTTTAAAAAATAAGTAGCTGAGTTATAACGAACCTAACTTCAACAACAAAGCGTCAAATGACAGATAAAGAGTTGCTTTAAATAAACACTGTATTATTGTTCTCCACAGTCTACTAGATTTTCTTATTTTCAATCAATTCAGTTAATCCCTCGTACCTGTATTCAAAAGCAAGTAGACTAGATTAAAAAACAAATTCTTATTGATGCTCTAATTTTTTGTTTTCATACCTAGTCCAGGTAGATTAAAATCGTATGTCCATTATTTTCGCGTTGTGGTATTGTTGGAGTGAAAAATCTTTGACTCTGATAGAACAAGCATTTCTTTGATTATTTTAAAACCAAAATTAAAATGAAAAAAGTTAATATTTTTAATAAAAGCTATGAGAAAATTTGAATCCTCCTAGAATACTAAAGCTTATTCATTTTAAGCGCATTATTGATCCTTTCGGAACACCACCATTTTTTGTCATAATTGACATATTTGCGTTAATCACTTAATTCAATTCCATTGTTAAAAACTTCTAGATGTAGTCCACGGTCACTAAAAAAATCGAATCAATCAATTAGGTGTGATTTATGAACAGCTTTGTTGTTAATTAATGTTCACTTATTGTTTTGATTTTCTATCCATTTAGAGATCTGTAGCAGTGTATAGAAAGAAATTCTTCGATTTTAAGTGGTCTAAATAGCTCTAGCTGTTGAATAAGCGCGTACATTGATTTGAATCAATTTTACATTGTTCCCGATTTGTATTTAATGTCACACGTTCTCGACCATGTAGTAATGCATTATTGCATTTCATTTAATTGATATAATTAAATATTGTGACTTAATGTGCCTACTTTTTATTATATTCGTTCTGTTGATTAAGTCCCAAATATGTTAGTTATTAGATAAGCTAACCGCCAATTTCGTGTATTGAAAACCGTGCGTTTATTAAGTAACTTCTACTATAATTTAATATGTAGCAAGGCTTTACAAATACGTGAACTAAAAAAGTTTATTACATTTTCGTGATTATTAGGCTGTCTAGTTTTTCATGCAATAATCGATTCGGTGTAATTCTAACTAAATAAAAATTGTAAGAAATTTATACGAAACAATCTTTGTCAGCGAAGTGTATTTGCTTAACGGTGATCACAGCGACACCTAGTAGGTATTGTTAGAACATTTTTATTTAATTTGAATTAAGGAACACCTTCATAGAGAATGATGAAATTTGATAGTGAATCTATTCGATCGATTATTGTATATAATCAAGCGTAAATGAATATTGCTAAAATGTTTCAATTAACTGAAGAAGTTAACTTAATTGTGAATTAAGCTTATTGGCTTTCGTAAAATACTGATCTAATACATTTCGTTTCAATTGCAACTATTCGTAGGATCGACTTCAAGTAAGGTGTCGGAACATTTCTCATCGACAATTGTTATCCAAGTTTGGCATATAGTGTGAATCGGTACGCTGAATCAGTGGCAGCCTGAAGCACGCTGAATCCGTACGCTGATCGTCCTCAATACAACATTAGTATGTATTGTGTATTTTGTTTTACATATGCGTATATGTTTATACAGTCAAACTTCTATTTAACGAAGTCGCCAAATCCTGTGAAAATGTGTGTTATAAGGAAATTTTGATAAATAGAAAAAAGTTTTTGCATTGCAGTACTTATTTGATTTTTTCAACACATAATATAATACAAATACATATAATGGTATTTACATACGTACATTAATTAGTAAAAAAAGTCGGTAATTTTACGACCAGAACGGCTAAAAAATTTCTCTCTCATAATAGATCTCGCACTTGGCATTAAAAATATTTTCAGGGACATTTTCTAAATATTGTAGTCCATGACGAAGTGTTTGAAAAGCTTTAACCATGTTTTCGTTTGTAGGTTTTCGTACAGGTGCATCCGAATCGTCTTCTTCGTCATCACAGTTTGATGCTATTTCACTTCTCTGGTTACTTGCTGCAATCTTCAGGATGTCATCATCACTTGGATATTCAGTTGTAACAATATCTTCATCAACGCAAAGGTATTCTTCTACTGTAATATTGCTATCAATATTACCAGACATTTCTAGTGCTCCCAATAATTTCTTACTTCGGAAAGCGGCAATTCATCTTCTGGATTCCAATTTACTGCAACTTCAGAGAAGCCTGCTTTCGAGAAGCAATGCTGAAGAGTAGATTCACTAACTTCATGGGTCCACACTTTTGACAATTCAGAAATGCATTCTCGCAAGTTAATTATCTGGTTAATAAATATGGTGTTGTCTTTTTCAATAGCATTTATGATTTTTACTATAATCCTTTTGCTATAATGAAATTTGACATTCTTTCTTATTCCCTAGTCCATTGGTCCATTGGTCCACATTGGTCCATTTAAACGTCATATTTGGGGGGAAATAGATGAGCTCTATGCTTTTCAATCTGTTTGAAATTATAGAAGGGTGCGTGGGACAGTTGTCAACAATTAAAGCTATCTTTCTGTGTTCATTTTCTTTTCGGCATTTTCGCAGTCATTAAACAACCAATAGATTTAAAACGCATCGAACTACTGAAGTATACTGTGTTTACTCTGTCTGACCATTTCTGAGAAGTCTTTTATTATTAAAAAATTTCACTGAAAACTCGCTATATAAAAGTCCGAGGTTTGTTATTCGGAGGTAATTTTGCACGCAATTTCAATTCAAGTGCAACGTTTGCAGAAAAAATGTTATATAGAGAAATTCGCTATTTGGAAGTTCGTATTATGGAAGTTCCACTGTATATGATGGATTATCGTATAATGTAGAGATGTTCTAGATCGGTGGTTCCGAAACTTTTTAACCCCTGGGGACCTTTTTAAAGCAAAAGTTTCTCGAGGACCGCTAAGAAATCTGTAGCTCTATCTGTCTAAAAAACATATTACTAACGATACGTAAGAAAATATATATTTATTAAATATTAAATAATCACATATTATACAACTAGAAACTTGAAAATACTCGATTATACGAGACGTATTGACTGAAACACTACTCGACCTATGGTCTCGTGGTGTTTTTTAGGCAATACGTCGAGTTTCGAGAATTTTCAAGGTAGACTATATCATGAAAATAAAAAGAAAAAAATTTAGCGCGGCCGGGAATGTTCTTCATTATACGTGTTTCGAGTTAATTGGTAACGCTCATCGCAAAACTTTTGAAACTGTCGCAAAACGTATACTTCCATTTTTACCTTCTTGGTTGGTTTACTATTTACGACTATTTCATCAATTAACTACCCGGAAATATTGCCGAAACGACCTATGACGAAAACTAACAAATCTGACAATTCAGTATGTACTGTCAAATTATTGAAGTCGAAATTGTAATCTAATCAGTGAATAGTGAATATACGGAGTTCGTATTGTTACGCTTCGCATATATAAGAATGTTTAATTCTATTTTTAAATTATATTTATTTCTTTAAATATCTAGAATTTTAAAATATTAAACTTCACTTATACATTTTTCTGTGTACATATTCGTTTGCAAAGACAAAAGAAATGAAAAGCATTTCTTTTGTTATCGCGCTACGATACAGCGTCGAAATCTACCTGCCTTTTAACGGTTGCATGAATTCCTTTATACATTTCGTTTTTAAACTTAACTTATTAATTTAATTACGTACTCATCTCTTACTAATATATATGGTGTCGCATATCATTAGATAGCTTGGCTCACAACGGATATTTTAATGATATCTGTGTTATCGACGTCACAACTCTTCAGGTCGCACTTTTGATTAATTATTATCCAAGACATCGACAACTTCTATTTACCCTCTCTTCAACTTAGGCCAATAAAAAACCTTTTCCGAGACAAACTAGTGTTCGCTTCGACGCGTATTTGGTCTTCTGCTTAGAACCCACGTAGGATACATATCTTACCCGCCGTGCTGTTCAAGTACCAGTCATGAAGCACGTGCCCTCGCATCTCCGAAACTAGAAGGTAATCTGTATTGTTCAATATGTATTATTCTTTGATCTAATTCACATTAATTTAACTGATTGATTTCTTATTCCTCCGGCCAAACATCGCTCTACATATTTGTCCAAGTATATAACGCACCACGTGGCCGATCATCTTCGCAACTCAAAGGTAACTCTGTATTGTTCGATAAGAGGTATTACTCATAATTAATTCACATTTAATTTACTGCCCAATTTAACGTTCGTTTCAGTTTATTTTTGTGTTAGTTTTTTAATTACTTATTCAGCGCTCCTTGTGTATATTACTTTATTTAACTACTTTTAAATATATCAATCTCAACTTCTTATGTAAACAATAAATACAAACTTTAAGGACAACGCTCCTGTATTTTATTTAGTTAGTAAGTTGTAATATATTTATTTAATTTAACCATTATCATACAGGTCCTGGACCTTTGATGCAACTTCACCAGGGCAACAATTATTTATATTAAATAATTAATTATTATTAGCAACCACAACCCAATCAAAACGCTTGTTAGTAGTAGTATATTCGATGATACAGAGGTTCGTATATTCGATTTACTGCTTAATACGCCAATAACCGCTATAATACACGACAACTAGGGAAAATCCTGGGTTTTCATTGGTTTATAATTTTCGAATGATATAGCCTTCCAAATCTAAACTTAAATATTTTTTTAATTCTGCAACTATTTAAGATATTTGAAAAATGTTAACTGCGGCATAATTTGTCAATGTTCAGTGCCACTGAAGTGAGTTAAAGACGCGTATCGTCTTCTGCGTACAAATAAGCTCGATATTTATTTTTTGCTGTCGTGTACCTTAAAAGCCCAGCTTTTCAATAAAATATCAAAAGATCGTCCCCCCTGTTCGAAACCATGTCTATAAGGACCTCATATTCTGTGCAGTAAGAATCTAAAGAAATCAGATTATCAATAGTAACTTCTTCGACAATATAATTGGATAGATTCAGTTTTGTCCGATAATTTTAATTTAATTCTTTTCTGATAACACTAACCACTTTAGTATGTTACAGCTTAGTTCGATAGTTTTTAAGTATATAAGAAAGAACGACAACGGTGAATCAGCTTGATACCAGATCCTGAAGAAGTCGGTAGTATGAACAGTGAAACGTCAAATGAAATTACAACAACACGGCGAAACCTGCAAGAAAATTGTACTACAAGTGACAATGGCCGTGAAAGCATTTTATATTTATTTAAAGGTGTACTTTCAATAATAATCCTGGTAAAGCAAGGACCTTTGCTATGACAATTTTGATATATGGATCACAGGCAATTACGAGTAGAATAAGTTATATGTTGTATAGAAAAACACAATAATTTAAAATTTAAGAATTTATTCAATTACAGAAGAAAAATATATAAAATATATTTAATTCAAGCATAATGTACGAGGTGCTACCCAGAAATTTCCGGAATGTGAGATAAAACACAACACAAAACAACAAAAAAAAACACAAGTTGTTCTTATAATTATTCACTACAATCCTCTTCAAAGTACCCGCCTTCCGTATGAATACACCTATCCCAGCGACTTACCCATGACTAGAAGCGGTACTGGAAGTCTTCGCTGTGTACGTGTTCAAAACTGCTTGCGATTCGGTCTGGATCTCCTCAATCGTCTCAAAACTACGCCCCTTGAGCTTCGGTTTCAAATTCGGAAAAGAAGAAGTCACATAGTGCAACATCTGGGGGTAGAGATGGTTTGGGTAGTACTGCCGTTTTCGTTGAGGCTAGAAACTGACGCACAACAAGCGACGTGCAGGTTGGTGTTTTGTCGTGGTGTAAGATCCATAAATTTCTGTGCCATCTGGCAGGCCGCTTGCGTCGAGTGCTTTCTCTTATTCGATGAAGCCCATCGCAGAAAATCGTCCATTAGCTGTTTTACCTGACAGACACCCTTGTGGTGACGATGGTGTCTTCTACTGCGATGCCTGCCCCTTTGTTCCGGAATCATACTCGTACACCCATAATTCGTCTCCAGTAATGATTCTAGTACTTTCGGCAGTTTCTTTCAGCTAAGTGCAAGCATGAACACGGTGCTGTCTTTGTTCAATGCAATGCTGAGTAACTTTGGCACGAACTTCGCAGCAATACGCCGCATGTTGAATTCGCTGACAAATACCGTACGACAAGCCGACAAAGTTGCAAATGTCATAGATTTTCCCTCAGGCTTGCAGGATAGCATAACACACTTTTGCCACATTTTATTGCCTGTTTTCCGTCAACGGACGACCGGAACGCTCATCATCGTCAACCGAGACACGTCCATCTTTTAAACGGTTGTATCACTAATAAATTTACGTCTAGCAGTTAAAGCATCTTCGCCGAAAGCTTGTTTAACCCTAGGACTACCAGGAAAACGGCCTATCGCTACTTACCGCGCGGATCCATTGGACCCGTATTACTATATGCTGGGTTTGAGCTAATGTTCGGGGATTATTTTGAATTCAATATAGCCTAAGCATTATTGTATTTGACTTTTATTTTATTCAACATAAGAAAATACCATTAGAATAAACCGAAGTAGTAACAATAATAAGATGTAAATATTGTAAAATAAAATATATAAATGACTTACATAAAAGTAAAAGTGGGTTAAACAAATTTCTTACATATAACTACTGAGTGTTCAACGCATACATTGGTTTTATAACGTGCACAAGTTTTTCTGTCTTTTGAAGATGGACAAACATCACATCTCTTCTTCTTTCTTGTAATTTCAGAACTAGTAGATGCTTCAGCTTCTTCTTCTGCTTTTGGTTTTTCGTGGTTATTGTATTATGCTAGCTCCTTTCCTAGCTCAATTAGAAAGTTTCTTCTTTTTTTCAAATCAAACACTGAATTAGGTTTCAAGAGCTTCCATATGCGTTCATAGCGCTGATGTCTATCTTATTATTAAAAACTACAAGAGGCCATCTCTTCGTTATCCTTTTCACGGTCTATGATTGTTTCATTTTGGCAATGTTGTGTACGCCACCTTTTGTTTTATTGTAGCCCAGGATTACCTGAAGTTTCTTTTTTTGGCCATTATCAACATTTTTCTCACTGTGCAGAGTACTCACGCACGTTACAAGCTCGCGTTTCTTGGGCAATACGGAATAATCATCGCATCGTCTTTAAAACCAAACTGTGTGGAAAACACTTGACGATTTTTTGGATCAACAAATGAAGATGGCAATTCACGCTTATTTTTACGGATCATACCAACTAATTTTTTTGATAAAAAATACTTTGCAAGATTGTACGAAGTAAAGAAATTGTCGCAGGTGACATTCCAGAGTTTTCAATTTCTTTTACTTCACGTTTTACAACTTCTTCGCCTTGATTCTTGTCTCTTTCCTCTCCCTGCTTTCCAGGATAAATTTCCAGTTTTCGTGCATAGGTTGTCATACTATCACAAATGCCCCAAAATTTTATTCCATATCGTCCAGGTTTTGATGGAATATATTGTCTAAAGGGACATCTGCCTCTGAAAGTTACAAGCTGTTCATCAACCGTCATACACCAATTTGGTACATACGCATCTCGCAAATAAGTATTTCATAACTCAAGGCATTCCCGTATTGGTGCTATTTTGTCGCCACTCATTTTTCTTCGTCCTTCCGCTGCATCGTTCAATCTAAGTACACGAAGAATATTTTGAAGTCTATTTCGAGCGATAATAGAACCAAAGATTTTTCGACCAATCTTTTTGCTCCAAAGTTGTGTTACGTCCTCGTTATAAGATTTGTATACACCAATTAGTACCAAAACTCCAATAAATTTCTTCAATTCTTGGACATCCATTTTTATCCAATTTTTGGCGAGAACAATATCTCCTTCTCCATTCGTTCACTTTAGGATAATTTCAAGAAGAGGTTTACGAAAATAAATAAAAAAGGAAGGAGCAGGTGTATCGATCCCAAGATTTCCAAAACGCGTTGGGCCTGAACGTTCTCGTAAAATATTGAGTTGTGGTTGTCTTCCATGATGAGATAAAATAGGATCTTGGTATCAAACAACTTGTTTGTTCTTTGATATAAAAGAATTAGCTCCAGCCGGATTTCTGTTGTGGTCATCATCGCTGCTCTCAGCAGATTCTTTGCTATCTGATTTTTCTGCTGTGCTTGTATAACCTCCATCGATGAGGCCTTCGACTGCATCTGCCTCTCCATCGTCGTCTGAAGCTTCATAGCGGCTATTGTATTCAACGTCACTCATTTCGGCTACTATCGCGTCTAACTGTTGTTGTGTAAGGTATTCCTTATTTCTACGATTCATTTTTCCTAATGAGTAAAACGCAAAGTAGAAAATTGTCGCAATAAAAGATTCAGAAATAACTACCTGACAATTGATAAAAAATGATGCTAAAATATCAAATCGCACATCACAACTGAACAAAATATAAATTTTGTCATATTCACAGTAACAAAGTAACACTACACAGATTCACCAAGCACTAATGCATTGTTCACGACGTGCGGCTCTAAATATGCTGAAATATGTAAAGTCCCCAAAATCCGCATGATAAAGGGATTTCCCCTTTTTGTATACATCGGGGAATGCCAAGAATGGTTTATCAGAAGCGGAGAACGACATATGGGTCCAACGGACCCAGTTGGTAAATCGCGAAAGTATTTTTATACTGCCAAAACTATTCTTTCTAAAATATTTTTTTTGTACAAATTTTAAAGCTATAACTCGTTCTTAAAAAGTCTAGTAATACCAGTAAATTAGCCCAACCATAAGTACGATAAAACAATGGTTGGAAATCATTTCTGGTCCATTAGACTAGCTCGGTAATCTTAGGGTTAAGCATTTTTAAAGTTTTGTTGTCGTTTTACTAAGTTTGAAACAGAATTTCTTGCACATTCTTTGCCTTTTCACCTCAGACTGTAGTGTCACAGAATAACTCAAATACAACGCAACAAGTATAAACACTAAAACTATTTGTCACCATGTAACAAAGTACAGTTTGACATATTGACTTAGTATAGGGGACAGCGATAAGAGAATACGATATTTATTGAATTTCACAAATAATTATCGACTGGGGATATATGCTTAAAATTATGGCGAAAGTTTTGATTAGAAAACTATGGATAACTATTAGGACAATTTTAATCGTCTACTTTACATACGTCTACTTGTCAGAAGTGTATATTCCAAATTTAGGCCAGTCTTACTGACCGTACGAAAGTGCTTCATAATATAATTTATGAAAATCTGCTAATCGGACGAAACTGTAATCGCCGATATAATTAATTGCAAAAGATACAGTCTATTCGTATCCTCATTACTAGCTAGAACGTTAATACAACGTGGATTATCAGTATCTTTCAGCTAATAATCTGAAAACAGAAGTAGATTCCTTTATATATTTTCGCGTAGCTACCCCGAAAGCGTATGTTTTTCAATATATCAATATGATAAGTACATAAAAGTCAATGAAATATAATAACAAACTCTAGCGAAAACTAATTTTATTAAATACATTAACTTTCTCTAATAATTACACATGTTGTTCTAAAACAAGTATGGTAACAAAATTCAAATATTATTACAACACTTTTTTAACTTTTCAAGTTCCAGTGCAGTAAGCATCGAAAGTAAAAGTATTTCTTATGTGGTTTAAATTTACTATTATAATGATGAAATGTACATAAATAAAATTCCGTTTAAGTTTACAATAAAACAAAATATATAGGATTTTGGCCTCGATATGCTGGAATGATTGCAAAAATTGCTAGCGATGCAAAAAAAATTAAGCTTCCATAGTTATATCGTTTTACAGTCATAATTTATATTTCAGTACAGTAATAATAATATACAAAGAATAAATAACAATTTAATAATAAATATGTTACTATAACTTTTGTTTATTAGTTAAGATCCAATTAGTTTTTATTTGTAAAGAAAATTCCGTTTAAATTCAGTATGAAACAATATATATAAGATTTTTATCTCAATGTGGTAGAACTATTGCAAAAATTGGAAGCTTTTTAATCTTCCATAGTTAATTGTTTTGAAACGATAATTTGCAGATCAGAAATTTCATGTATATTTATAGAAAATGATTATCAATTTAAAAATAAATAGGTTATTACAACTTTTGATTATTCTAATTAATAGAGAGGTTCATTCGAGTAACATCGTGCGGGCGCGCGTATATATATTTTGTCAGTCGCTGTCGGACAACGTTGAACGCACTTCGTGGGTGTTACGCCGACGAGGTGTTACTCGAATGAACCTCTCTAATAATTCAGGTTTAATTACTTTTAATAAATAAATTTATTGGAAATTGTCGTTTTATTTAGAAATTCATGTGCTTTGGGATAATTTCATATTAATGAATTTTTGTTTAACTTCTCGTGATATAAATAACGTTTGAAATTATTTTACCATTCCTTCACAATTATATCGCTTTATATTTTGATATTTTGATAAGTTCTTCTTGAAAAACTCAAGCATATAGGATATTCCAGTTCTTTTATTGATTTAATGACATCATATTTATTAGGAAGGAACCAACAAGTTAAATATCGTAAGATTGTCAGATCTACTGTATTTATACTAATATCAGGCGTACCACGGTGATGAAATCTTGGTCTGCTATTATTTTTTATCTACATCAATGAGATTTCTTCATTTCTACATTATTATCGATTTCTTGTGAACATCTTCTCTGTGCTGATGATATGAAAATCTTTTGCGCATATTTCGAAAAATGCGACAGACTACAAAAAGACCTTTTCATTGTTAATAATTGGTGTGCAAGCAATAATTTTTTCCTTATTAGAAAATATCAATCAATGGTATCTTATACATGAAAACAGCACAAACAAAAAATCAACATAATTATTCGAAAACAAATTAGCAATATCGATGCGACAATTCACATCAAGCTTTGATACAAAATAATACAAATCTGTATAAAAACAAATTTGTATCTGTGTATCATGGACACACAGTACGTATTTACCAGCGTTTGCTTCAACCACCAGACGCATGCGTTTCTGTCTCACGACTTTATCAATGATGGGTTTACGAAGGAAGACAAACGACTGTAGGTACACTTCGCGGTCATGTAGCAAATTTCGCCCTATCAGATGATACCAGATAACCTCATGACATCTGACGGACAAAACCGACCACGCCGATGCAAAGTGTTTCTTCTCGAATAGCTATTCAATCACCCATCATTGATAAAGTCGTGAGACAGAAACGCATGCATCTGGTGGTTGAAGCAAACGCTGGTAAATACGTACTGTGTGTCCATGTATATACAGATACAAATTTGTTTTTATACAGATTTGTATTATTTTGTATAATTATTCGAAATTGGTGGAGACTGTGGCTTGTAATCTGAAACAGAAATAAGAAAAATTCCCTAACCACAATATATATAAATAAATACTATATACGATTTCGGCAACTAAGTTCAGTAGAATAACCTTAAAACTGAAAAAAATGTTAAACGTAGCGTTTTTAGCTAAGGTAAACCTTAAAAGATATGCTCTTCACCAAATCGCCAGTGGGATAACACTAAATTCCTAACATCGAAATAACACTTATATACTACTTAAACCTAGCGTGAAATTTAGGGAACCGTGAAGCGTGAATACATGAAGCGTAAAAAGAATGCTATTGTCACAATAAGGCATACAAACTGGACTGAGGGATTGGTCCATTGTCAGAATTCATTAGTTTATTCTTATTTCTATATATATAAATACTTTCATAACTATCTAATTCTCTATAATTATTAACAGTTTTAATCAACCTAAGGTTATTTGCCGGCACAGAATGTCCTGTGTCCCAAATATGTCGGGCAACGCTAGATTTTTCAAGTCTGGTGAATCTAAAGTGGGAAATATGTTCCTTGTAACGAGTTGAAATTGAACGTCTAGTTTGGCCGATATATATTATATATATGTGGTTAGGGTGTTTTTCTTATTTCATTTCAGAATATATCTATTGGATCCTACGAGGGTACTCAAACTTCCCGTGAGGAGAATAGTGGCTTTTATCGAGGACACAAGACTAACAGAGTGGGACTGAGAGATCTATTGTGGGTGGTACAAAGAGCATTGCGCACAAGTGCCTGGACGTGTTGGCGTCTGACCAAAAACAGAAGAAGAAGAAGAAGAAGACACGGAAACTGGAAGTACGTAGTTACGATTGTGATAGTGAATATTGGATCGTTGTGCATGAAGATTGGTATTCGACACCAAATTGTAATTTATTGCGGATCAAATCTTGGTCCGCTATTATTTTTAGCCTATATCAATGAGATATTATCGATTACTTCTTGAGAACATCTTCTCTTTGCTGATGATATCAAAATCTTTTGCGAAGTCAATTTTTCGAAGAATGTGAGAGACTCCAAAAAGACCTTTTCGTTGTTAATAATTGGTGTGCAAGCAATCATATTTTCCTTAGTAGTAAATGTAAAGTGGTATCTTACACACGAAAACAAGAAGTACGTAGTTATGATTATGATAGCAAATCTTGGATCTTTGCTTGTACATAAGGGGCAAATGGGAGATCGCGGTTATTGTTAACGCTAGGTGGTGAACTTATATGGACAGCGAACCAGCATTAGTTTTTTGGTTAGTTAATTAGACAAATTATACGTTCATTTCAAGCAGGATTGGGAAAACACAGTCAGTAATATTCGGAAATAAAGAGGTGCGCTTACTGTTAGTGCTAGTTGGTAAACATATGTGAACAGTAGGCCAGCGTTAGTTTATTGGTTAGTAAATCAGACAAATTATACTTCATTTCAAGCAGAATTTGAAAAATATTGCATGTGAAGTAGCGCGTCGTATTATTAATAATTTTGAAAGATATGGTTGCTTATATCAACAACAACATAAACAGAAAAGAACTTGGCAAAATGAAAGACGAGATATTCTCATTTGTGATGTAGTAGAAGGACAACCGTAATTATGTATCAGAAAAACGGGGGTTTAAAAAATAAATAAATACTGCCCTTATAAGTTGAGGCGGCCTGTCCGATACTGTAAATAGAGGCATTGGAGTGGGCGTTGAACTGTATTTTGAAAATTATCTTTGAAAGAGCAATATGATATTAACGATAGAACCAACGGTAAAGAGAGAGATAAAACCATTGACGTACTTTCAAATTTCACAGCCAAATATAAATACAGTTCCTTTAGAGTAGAAGCATTATTCCACTCGTGAACAAAAAAATTCCGGACACTGAAGTAAATGTCTGTTATCATTTATCATAATTGAAATTCCGCTTTTTTTCACAAAATATGAAGTATTATCTATGAAATAAGAATTGGAAATTAAAGAAGATATAAAACATTTAATTTTAGCAAGAAAGCCAAAAGAAAAACAAAAATAATGACTAACCAAAAAAATTCAACTCAACCCAAAAATCTTGGTGTGCTCTTTATTCAGATTTTATTTCCAAATGAACAGACATGCAAAATACATATCTGTAACTGTACACATGGATAATACTTCACTAGCTTGACTGATGACGCATATAGATGGCAGAAACACGTGTCTTAAGCAGAAGTAAATGCTGAAAATTCGAGGTGTATTGTCCATGTGTACAGTTATATGTACATTGCATGTCTGTTTCATTTGTAACAAATGCGTAATACGTGCATAACGTATTGATATACTTAAACCTTTTTGCAGATTTTATTTGTTGTACTGAAAGGTCATTTGAACTGTCAGTACTGACACTTATTGGTTGACAAAATGCTAGCAGAAAATTTAGCCGGAACAGTAACTTTGAACGAAGATGGACGCAGTATTCGATACATCGCCGTTTTCTTGAATATTTCCAGGAGTATCGTCCAAGACGCAACACAGCGACGTCGTTAAACTGGGGAATATAGAATAAGGTTAGGATCAGGCAGATTTCGTACCACAAACCGGCGAGAAGACCGTTTTATGGTGTTATCTACACTACGCGATCGTGGCTTACCATCAACAATTGTGTCTCGCTAAGTCGATGACGTTTGCGATACTGCAGTTTCTGCACGAACCGTTCGCCGAAGATTGCAGGAATACGATTTGATGTCAAGGATACTTGGTGCTTGTCCCATGTTGCTCCCAGCTCATTGTGTTCAGCAACTACGATTTGCCCGTGAACATAGACATTGGACGATGGATCAATGGAGCTTCGTATTGTTCATGGATGAGTCTCGTTTTTGTCCGTGTTCACCAGATGGAGGAGAATGTTGTGAAGAAGACCTGGCGAATGATTTTCAGCACTTTATTTACCTCCAAGAATGGCACTTGGGGGAGGCGGTATGATGGTTTGGTCTGGCATTTAACTGTATGCGAAAACTGAACTTGTTTTCATGTGTTCCATTCGTAGGTGAGAACTTTAATGCACGAAAACGTAGATATAATAAAACCTAGCCGATAAGACGAATGAATTTATTAATTTTGCACAATTTACTGTTTCGTGAGCTTTTCTTATTGAATAAAATGTTAAGTACCTTTTTTTATTTCTCATTCTTACTTTGTCGATAATGTTTCATGTATTGTTAAAAAAAAGAAAAAAACAAATTTTTCTTATATGTACTTGTACCAGACACTTACTTCGGTGTTCGAAATTTTTTGTCCACGGGTGTATTTATTGCGTCTATCTCTTCTCTGTCGCGCCAATTATATAGCGCGCGATATATCGCACCATGCTTGAAAGACCAGATTTCGGGTGACTATAAATGGTATATGAATTCTATTTGATAACCCAGATAAATGATATTTATAATTTAATAATAAATATAATTCTCTATAAAAAAAAACTGTTTATCGTTGCTACTTTTAGTTAAATATGTGAACTATACTTATTTTACTTAGTAGAACTTGTTCGACTGGATTGGTATTTTGCATGTAATTATTAATTGTTGTATGTATGTATTTCCTTATGCAAGGTAATATTTGCGTAAGTTATTTCATTTGTATTATCAATATATTATAACTGTCAGATTTTTCGCGTACAGGTTATGTAAACATCCAATTATGTTACAGCATAATTGAGAGCACAATTAAATATATTTCCAGATATGCGAAAAAATATATCAAATGGAAAGGAAAGAACCTTCGGAAATATGCACCTAGTAATACAAGGATAGATTATAAGGTGTCAAAAATTTAATGGAGGGACATAAAAACAAAACGTGCGTTGCACGTTTTGTTCTAAAACACTGGTCACAATACATATTTGTAAATATTATTGGGCAACCGTATTTCCTTTCCTTTATACAAAGCCACTGTTATTATCTTGTATATGTATTGCGGGTATAAGTTACATACTATGTAGATTTAAGATACGATCGTGTTAAGGTTATGTGTAAAAATGGCATTGAATGATGTATGAATATATACTATATACATGCGTGTTTCAAAATATGAGCGTGATTTTAATTTGTTTAGTTTTCTATTATGGTGTTGACATATGTTTACTTTCCGGAGAAATGTTATGCACAAAGAAAAAGGATTTCCATATTTAAAAAATTTCTTTTTCTTGAAAGTATTCGCTTAGTAGCAATAAATTTTGACTATATAATAAATATGCTAAATGCAATTGACAAAATATTTCTTTGCAGTTCGTACTGTTCAAGTACAGACCGCAAATTGTACTTTACCTCTTTTTAACACACATAAATACGCGTTGTAATACTACACATGTTAGTCATTTTTAGGTATTTTAATGCCTTAAATTTGGTCATGTGACTGCAAAGAAATACTTTATGAATTTGTACATGTCACTCATTTTTCTTGTAGTAATAAAAATTCTTTAAAGTTTATTTCCTCGATAACAATAAATATTAATTTGATTGGCGGAAGAACCAGCGACTTAACCCTAGTTCGGAATATTCCCAGTCTAAGCCATTATCTTGGTTTGCCAATATTGCATGAGTATGTGTAAAAATTTATTTCTATTATTTAAAATAAGTTATTTTTTTATTAATTACTGTCACCTTTGTTTGGTAAAGGTACCCTTGTATACATTATCTATGTAGTATTTACACGATATTTAAAAATTACAAGAGTGATAAATGTGGAAGGACTATTACATGTTAGAATACGCCATAAGGGCCACTTTGTTTGGATTTACTTTGAAGCAAATGTGAAACGTGCTACAGAAGAATGTATTACATTTTTACTATCTATTTAGCAAAACTATTGGACACTTGAATGTATTCCACATTAATTTAAATGTATTTTTATGTAAGTGAACGTATTTTAGTATACAAATTAATACAAATATGTATAAAACATACCTGTATCTGTATACATGGACATTCTCACTGCGATATCTGTTCACGCAACATCGCAGTTGAGAGCATCTACGACGATACAACGTCAAGCGACTCCGGAAGCAATGGCCGGACAAAAAAGAACAATAACCAACCTGATGATTAAACCAGAATTCCTGAACAAATGTACACCCAAGATACTGGAAGATTTTAAAAATCTAATCAACATACTCGACGAAGAAGAAGATATCCAGAAGCTACTACAAAAATCAGGGGATATACTAATGGTTAACCCAGAAGAACCAACGATCCAAATCGAGTTAAAAAACAACCACACAGAAAAACAAGAAGAAGAAAAGCCTCCCGTAAAATCGAAGAAGAGCCAACCGGAACCGAAAATCGAAAACGACGAATTCAGACACCCGAAAAAAACAACAAAAAGACAGAAAACTGACCACACAGCGCCACCAATCGAAACAAAAAATTCCTACGACGTCCTCGAAACCAAAACCGAGGAAAAAATGGAAGAAGAAGAAGCAACCGAAATCAACCCACAACCGTCAACATCAAACAGCACACCCAGGGTAAGTGACAAAACAAACACCACACAAAACACAAACACCCAAACACGCAAAACACACAAAATCGCACCAATCATAATAACAGACAAAGACAAATTGACACATATACGACAAATACTTAAAACACATAACATTAACACAGTACAAAACAAACTTGTGAAACCTGGCATTCACATCGAACCGAAAACTGACGAAGACTACCGAAAACTTAAACACGTACTCGACAATGAACAAATACAATTTTACACTTTTCAACTGAGAAGTGAAAAGACACTAAAGGTAGTTATGCGTGGCATTCCTACCTTTATCACAGACACTGACATCACCGACGACCTGACTGACCAAGGCTACCCGACAATAAAAATAAAACGCATGAACGGCAAACACGGAATAGCAGCACCACTTGTACTAATAGAACTGACGAGACAATATAAATCAATTTACAACATACACGACTGCTGCGGACTCACAATTAAAATCGAACCACTAAACAAACGGACAAACATAATACAATGCCACAAATGTCAGACATTTGGACACCACCAAAAAAACTGTCACATACACTACAAATGCATGAAATGCGGAGACGAACACTCAACACACCTATGTACAAAACCCAAAACAACCCCACCAAAGTGTGCAAACTGCGGTGGTCCTCACTTATCCACTTTCCTTAACTGTCCTAACAATCCAAACAACCCTGTAAACAAAACCACACCCAAACCCGAATACATACCAGCACCACCACCAGCAACGAACCCATGGACACAAAAACAAAGAAACACAACACCTAACACAACTGACGAACTAGCACTTGCCTTAGGCAATATGCTAATAACATTACACTCCACAAACGCAACAACAGAACAGACGCAACGCAAACACAGAAAATAATCACACTCTACAACAACAAACATTAAACACACACATGACTGAAACGCAAAAAACCGATGACCAGTGACTTAAACGCAAAAAGCGACAAACACACAGACAACACATACGCAACATAGGACCGCTCAAAAACACACAACACACGATTATTTATTAATCAGACACAAACACGTCACAACCCTGGGAAATACAAAACAATGGAGTGGAAATAGAGGCAACTCTGACCACAACAAAATTCAAGTCTCATATAAAGTATACATGGACCTACACCACGTATTTAACCAGTGGTAACAACCGCAGACACATGCGGGTATCTGAAGTGATGTTCTATAGTTCGCTCCTGCAAGTAATCACATTCTTATCGCGTCAGGTGACAATGTCTCGCGACATCTAACGGACAAGAGAGACTCGCCGGTATAAACGTTTTCTCTCGAATGGCTACGCCATTACAAGGGAGAAAAACATGTGTAATAATTATTATATCATTATATCGTAGCCAGATCGCTCAACATACCAAAAATATCGCACATCGATGTGTAAACACATCAAGCGTATACAAATAAATATAAACATGTATAAAACATATCTGTATCTGGCGGATGCATATAAAGCGTTGATAGGTAACATCTCTTGTCACCGACGGAATGAAAATGTGATTACTTGTAGGAGTGAATCTGAAGACGTCACTTCAGAAACCTGCACTGATGAGGTCATTTAAGATCGAAACGCATGTGCCTGCGGTTGAAGGAACTATTGGTTAAGTACGTGGTGGTATGTTGATGTGTACAGATATAGATACTGTTATAATATTTTATTAATTAATCCCCGTATACGTTGGTGTGTTCTTTGTTAGTATTATATTTAATCGATGTTGGTGCTAGATGCGTATTAGAGTCTTCCGTCGAAGCGGTGGAAAGGGTGGACCGCGAGTGACTTGTCGCTTTTGTGCTACGAAAATCTCAAGTTGTACGTGTCGATAGACGAAGTCTTTCTTCTGTGAGTTTAGTTGTTTCGTTTATGAAGCTTTTGGAAAAAATAATTACCCTCGAGGTGGATGTGACTTCGTTCTCATCATCTAATTACGATATGAGTGTTTGTTGCCTAATTACATGGAAGCTGAAGCAAAAACCCAATGAACTCTCTTTATAAGTTACGCAATCTTTTTTATTGTTGTTAATCGGTTTTGTAGTCTTATTCATCGCTAACTCTCGTGGTATCTTTTTCTGTAGGGTAATTTTATGGCCCAATGAATTAGGGCATAAAATTATGGAAAACCACCGTGACGATTGCAGAATACTTTAACCTTGTATATTGACTACGTGTTTGTATTCATTTGGCTGGACAGATAACTTTAACCTTACATATTGACTCCGTGTTTGTATTCATTTGATTGGACGGATTTCGTTCGATACTTCAAGGAGACCCGAAATCCTTGATGAAAAAGACATGTGAGTGTAATATGATTTGGGACCCGCAGAACATTATATTATTAAGACAAGTATTAATTCTTGTATAGAGCATTACGAAGATAACTCACGTTACGTATTTTTTATGTAGAATTACTTTTTTTTTGCTATAGCTGCCGAATGGGCTAATTTTCATTTGCCATTTCAAAGTATGAAAGAATTAATTAGCAATCAATAATATATTGTAACTTTGATAACCATTATTTTATATGACTTTTGACTTTGTTAATTAATAACTCATGTTGATATTTTTGTATTCATTATTTCGTATGTTTGCCGTCCGTTCAATATTATTTAGTTTCACATTCATGGTTAATATTTTTGTATGTACAAAGTAGTTCAAGATTCGCATTTATGCTTTTGTATTTTTTTGTGTGACGATAACGAGGACTACCTTTTTTTTTATTATGACGTAATATACCGCCTGTCACATATACAGATGGGTTTATATTTTATGTATTTAACATTTTCTATTATGATATATATATATATATATATATATATATATATATATATATACGAGTCCCAACATAGACCATATTTTTCAAATAAAAAAATTTCGTATGATTTGCTTTGTAATTTGTAGACAGCAATGTTTACATCCCCACTTACTCTGCAATTACATACATTCTAATTTGATATTTGTAAATATTTCATATAAAAGCCGAAAAACTCCAATAATTTATCAATTGTTATATTTAATAAACGGCTAAGAAATTATCTAAACAATCATATAGCTATGGAGTAATAAATAGCATTTCCAACATTCTAATCTGCCATCTGCTCTCAAAATACTGACATCTGCTTTCAATAACTCACATCTACTTTCAAAATAGGCATCTGCTTTCTAATCTGACGTTTGCTTTCATAACTGACACCTGCTTTCAAATCAGACATCTGCTTTTATTAACTGACATTTGCTTTCACTAACTGACATCTGCTATCAAAACTGACATGATCTTTCAAAACTGACTTCTGCTTTCAACTTGACATCTACATTCAATAACTGACATCTGATTCATTAACACTGTTACTTTATAATGCATTTCTAAATAGCTTGAACCTGGGTCTATTGTGGCTTAGTGGTAAAAGCGACAGCCCGGCAAGCTATAGACTTGGGTTCGAGTCCCAACGTAGACCATATTTTTCAAATAAAAAAATTTCGTATGATTTGCTTTGTAATTTGTAGACAGCAATGTTCACATCCCCACTTACTCTGCAATTACATTCATTCTAATTCGATATTTGTAAATATTTCATATAAAAGCCGAAAAACTCCAATAATTTATCAATTGTTATATTTAATAAACGGCTAAGAAATTATCTAAACACTTATATATATATATATATGTATATGGTAAATTTAATTTGTTGGCGATTTAAGGTCTGGTTTTACTTCAAAATGATGTATATATTTAAAACAAGCCTACATGTTTCGGCAAATGATGCCTTTTTCAATAAATATGAAATATAAATGACCGTATCTTAATGTCATACTTATACATTTGTAGTTGCCATGGATAAAATTATTCAAAGATACATTCCGATTTAATAATAATAAATCATGCCTTAGTATTCTAAAATAGATAGACAACAAAAACAGGGAAACGCAAGACAGGAGTTATTATTATGTATGCGCCTGTGGAGCGACTTAAGATGTTAAGCTGTCGGAATTCGCTTTAAACGAGAAGGAAGACCACGAAAACCTACTCGGACAGCCAGGCAGGGATCAAAACACGGAACTGTCTGAATGATAAGCAAATGTATAGATATTTAAATAACATACCATCATAATATATGTTGCTGTTATATAATTATATATCTTATGTTATTTAAATATCTGTACTTTGCTTATAATGCTGACAGTTTCGTGTTTTGATCCCTGTCTGGCTGTCCGAGTAGGCTTTCGTGATTTTCCTTCTCGTTTAAGGCGAATGCCGACAGCTTAACATCTAAAGTCGCTCCACGGGCGCATACATAATAATAACTAATGTCTTGCGTTTTCCTGTTTTTGTTGTCTATCTATTTTAGAATACTAAGGCATGATTTATTATTATTAAATTGGAATGTATCTTTGAATAATTTTATCCATGGCAACTACAAATGTATAAGTATGACATTAATATACTGTCATTTATATTTTATATTCCTTGAAAAAGGCATCATTTGCCGAAACATGTAGGATTGTTTTAAATATATACATTTTGAAGTAAAACCAGACCTTAAATCGCCAACAAATTGAATTTACCATAACTAGAGCTGAGGATGTTTGCGGTACGGCAGGACCGTATGTAGTGCATCCCCACCAGCGTATAAACACGATGCAGCGAAACACTTTAGTTAGTCGTAAACTAGCAACGTGATCGTGTGTTGTCTTGAGCTCTATTTAATAAGTATGACGGACGTGCCCAAGCCAAGAAAGCGCCCATTGTATAACGACGTGAAGAAATTTATCCGAGACTTTCCCGATTTGTATTATAATGGAGTAAAAGTGGTTTGTAAATTATGCGATAAACAGTTACTTTGCTGGGACAAATACGACTGTAAAAGACATGTTGAAAGTGTACACCACAAAGACAAAAAAAATAATGTGCTGTCTAAAACGCAATTCATTTTCGATTTATTGACAATGCTACTCGTCTGCGATGTGCCAGTTCACCTGCTAGATAAAAAAGCCTTTCACGACTTTTGGAATAAATACAATTCCATCAAAAAGCTACCGTCACGGAGAACGTTACTCACCTATTTACCAATTGTGCGTGAGGACATTGAAAACAGAATGAATGCAGTAGTAAATGATAAACAGTTATGGGTATGTGTCGACGAAACGACAGATCGAAAAAAACATTCTATTGTGAATATAATAGTGCGTGTACTAGATCCTGTCAAATCAACATTTCCCATTTTATTAGCCAGCAAAAGATTGGAAAAGTGCACTAGCGAAGTAATTACGAAGGTAGTGCTCGATACGCTACAAAAATTTCAAGTTTCAACTAATCAACTCCTGATGTTTATGAGCGATGGTGCTGCGACAATGCGTTCTGTAGGCCGTTCTCTTAAAGCAGATTGTGAGAGACTTTTGCATGTGACATGTAAAGTTCATGCTTTACACCTTGTGGCACAAACTATTCGGCAATGTTATCCAGAGGTGGATGCATTAATAGCAACCACAAAAAAAGTGTTTCTAAAATCTCCCAAACGAATTCGAGAGTTTCACAGTCGGTGCCCTGGTATTCCCGAACCACCAGAGCCAATCCTTACACGTTGGGGAAGTTGGTTAAAGGCGGCATTTTATTATGCCAAGTATTTCCAACAAATAAAATCTGTGGTTCTACAATTCAATCCTGCCGAAGCTGTAGCCATTAAGGAAAGCCAGAGACTCTTTCAAAACCCTTCCCTTGATGCAGATTTACAAACTATTTATAACAATCATATAGGATTGTTTAACGCAATCGAGAAATTTCAAAATACTGCATTATCGTTAGCGGAGTCACTGCAAATACTGGACGATGTACACGCCCAGCTATGCGCAGTAAATGACAACAAAAATGTTAATGTAATAGAAAAGTTCGAGAGTGTGATAAACAATGATTTTGATTTTACCAGATTAAAACAAATTAGTAATGGTGCAAGTGTAGATTCGGTTTCTATCTATAAAGATTATTTTAATTGTGCGTGTGTTACATCCGTAGATGTCGAGCGGTCTTTCTCAAAATATAAAAAAATTTATTCATCACGGCGTACATCGCTCACCGCTACAAATATGGAAACGTATCTAATGCTACAAACTTACTGCAAGTCTTATCCACTTGGCGCTATGCTATAATAATCGTAAATAAGGTAAGTGTGTTATTTATATACAGTACACATAACTGACATACCTAAGTGATATAAATAGCGAATGCATGTAAAGCAATAAAATCACGCATGCATCACCGATCGAAACAAGGTCATTATATTCGTGCGTTTAACTGAATACTATCCTGGCACACCGCAAACATCCCCAGCTCTAACCATAACATACAAAGGCCACGAAATAATTATCTTTATATATATTAGAATGCATATGTGCGGGATGCTATATTTATTATTTTGTGATTTAAATGTTTTGTAATATATATTTTTTTTATGGAATGGGAATATAATTTTCATTACATTACGAAATTAAAGATCTTATACTGCAATAATTTGTAGTTCTTGTGGCTCCGGTGTTGCTTGGACAGGCGGGTCGCTGTAAGTTCTTTTATCTTATTAAAGGGGGGACAGTTGTATATAAGCCTCGTAAATGTTTTGTTTTTTTTTGTTTATTTATAAACGCTTAAAAATTTTCAGATGCTTAGATTTGACAATTATTTCCCTTAATTTTTTGATACCTTTAATGCTATTTAGGTGTGTCGTGCAAGAGAAAACAGGTAAGTAGGGTATTAATTGCTATCTTACTAATAAAAATGATTTAATGAAAATAAAAATATAAATTCCACTCTTGTTGCGTTTCTTTGTTGTTTGGAAATATTTTATTGAATGTGCTGCTTGTCATGACATTATTTATGGTTATGTGTGTATGAATTTTGCGTTTTTCTTATTTATTTGTATCGATTATTTCTTTTGCAATAGTGCATGTAATATCCTACTATAATATATATATATATATATATATATATATATATATATATATATATGTATATATATATATATATATATACAATATATATAGATAATTATATAATAATTAAAAAATATAAATGACAGAATATTCTGTCATTTATATTTTTTATATCCTTGACAAAGGCATCATTGCCGAAACATGTAGGATTATTTTAAATATATACACTTTGAAGTAATAACCAGACCTTTAATCGCCGACTAATTAAGTTTACCTTATCATACCAAGGTTACGAATATACTATATATATATATATATATATATATATATATATATATATATAGTAAATTCAATTTGTTGGCGATTTAAGGTCTGGTTTGAATATACTGTCATTTATATTTTATATTCCTTGAAAAAGGCATCATTGCCGAAACATGTAGGATTATTTTAAATATATACACTTTGAAGTAATAACCAGACCTTTAATCGCCGACTAATTAAGTTTACCTTACCTGTATATACATATATATATATATATATATATATATATATATATTCATGTTTTTGTATTTGTGTATTTGCTAATATTTTTGGAAGTAAATGTATACAGCCTGTTCTGATCATTTATTAATAGTATTCTTGATATTTATATATGCAGAGCTTCGCCTATTGATCTTATTTTTACTTTGCAATTTATGTACAAATAGATGTACTGCTAATGTGTATACTTGTTCACCTTTTTGAGTAACAAATTTGGCGACCTATACGTGGGGCTCGTTTTTGTAGGAAATTTTAGTAACTTTTTAGCAATTACTTTGCGCTCTGTTCTGGGTTTTGGGTATTTTGATTGGAGATCCTTTCTGGCTACTTAGCTTGTAATTTTCGCTCATCAAAGAGAAGTCCCAAGAACGCTAATGAATTTCGTAAGATATGAGAGCCAATTCCGTATTAGTTATTTAACGGTAAGTATTATACGGTAGCAATATGTTTTATGCATATTTGTATTAATTTGTATACCCTTGATGTGCTTTTACGGTCTTTTAGATCATTTTACTTAATATTTATAAGAAGAAACCAACCATTCCATACGTTGTATATAGGTAAGTATAGCAAGCGCCAGATAAGTTGGCGAGCGGAGGGGTAAGTTCGCGCAGGATTAGAAGTATTGGGGAGATTTGTATTTAGTTTTATATCAATTTGCAAGATACCATAGGTGGCGTAAACTTCACATCTATCACTTAATAAATTAATAATTAATTAGAGTAAAATATATAACGTGGACGTTTATAAAAACGGCTTCTGCGCACCCCCTCCCCTCGCCATCTTATTTGGCGCTTGCTATATGTGAACATAAGATCCAACACTAACCGTATTAGGCAGTGATCAACTTCACATTGACTGCTTACTAATATCTTCTTTCTTAATTACCTACACTTAGATATGCATGTGCCAAAGGATTTAGTTACAGTTTTGCTGTCTGTTATCTGTTTCTGTGAAAGTTAAAAATAATTTCTACGTAAATATAACGGAGTTCTAATAGAAACAAACAACGGCAACTAGTAAGCATTGTCACTCTGGCAGATATACGTATATCTTAACTTGTCAATTCTTAAACAAAAAATGTGAATTAAATAAAACAAACGCAGTATTCTTTTGAACCAAATTCCATCTTACAATGTAAACACATTCTGTATATAATAAAGTATTTGATCACTATTATTGTTTATATTTTTCAGATAATATTTGCCGATATTTGTTACTAAATTTTCTGAACAACTCTGAAACGGTAACCGCTATATATTACGAATGTTAATTATCCGGTGAAACAAAGATTTTTTGAAGAAATTAATTTACGAATATGCTGCAAGTATAACAGTATTAATACTGAGTTATAAATAATAATAATAATAGTAAAATTATTAAAAATAAATTTTATTTAATTAAGTTCCTGCAGTACAAATTAATTAAACTCTTAACTAATACCATAACGAGTACAATTTTTTTATGATTCATGTTTTTACTTGTACTCTACTATCTTTTAGAAATTACACATGTTATTTCTAAAAAAAAACTTTTGCCAATTTCGTATTCTGAGAATATATTTACTTTTCTTTTATTTAGACAGTCAACAAATTAACACTAATTCAAGTTCACTCATTAATCGAGTAGTTATAGAAATTAATTCGATTTTGAGATAAATTTTTAGTGTTTCGCTATTTCCGGGGAGTGTCGACAGTACTTTGACACCGATGACGATGACGGACAGTGAACGAACAGAAGGTACGGGTGGATTCAATAAAGACGGACATTCTAAGAAATTTTACTTTCGAAAGGAGTGATTGATGTTTTTGTTTCTTTCGATTATGATTAATTTACATTTTTATTAATAAACAGAACGTATGGACAGTTCTCAATATTTTATAAATCAAATTTAAAATTAATTCTATAATTATATGTTTGGAAAGCTTTATTTATAGATTTAGTCCAAAATGCAAGATGAAAAGGAAAATGTTTGAAGAAATGTTGTTGCAGTTCCTTTATGTATAATATTTATTTTTATTACAAATTATTATAAGTATGTGTATATAGGTAATAATAATAATAATAATTAAGAACATAGTATTTAAAATTGAATATTAATTGACTAAACTTGATTTTCACTTTATTTGGAAAATCATCCCTGCAGTTTACAAAAAATGATTTTTGTCTGAAATGTGCTGAAATAATTAGAGCTAACAATATTAATTTATTGAGTTCGTTTATATTCATGAACTATTCTTAAATACATCTCTACATACATATAAAATACTATATATATATATATATAAAGATAATTATTTATATATATATATATTTATATTTTTATTAAAACAATCCTACATGTTTTGGCAAATGATGCTTTTTTCAAGGAATATAAAATATAAATGACAGTATATTAATGTCATACTTATACATTTGTAGTTGCCATGGATAAAATTATTCAAAGATACATTCCAATTTAATAATAATAAATCATGCCTTAGTATTCTAAAATAGATAGACAACAAAAACAGGGACACGCAAGACATGAGTTATTATTATGTATGCGCCCGTGGAGCGACTTTAGATGTTAAGCTGTCGGCATTCACCTTAAACGAGAAGGAAAGCCACGAAAACCTACTCGGACAACCAGACAGGGATCATATAATAAATCATGCCTTAGTATTCCAAAAACGGGCGCATACATAATAATAACTCATGTCTTGCTTTTCCCTGTTTTTGTTGTCTATCTGTTTTTGGAATAATAAGGCATGATTTATTATTATTCAATTGGAATGTCTCTTTGAATAATTTTATCCATAGCAACTCAATTTTATGACATTTGTATACTGTCATTTATATTTTATATCCTTGATAAAGACATCATTGCCGAAACATGTAGGGTTGTTTTAAATATATATACTTTAAAGTAAAGCCAGACCTTAAATCGCCAACTGATTGAATTTACCATATCATACCAAGGTCACGAAAATATTATATATATATATATATATATATATATATTGTTATGAGGCAAATAGCACCGTTATTCCAGCTATCTGCACATGAAAAAGCAGGAATCAATAAAGGAATTACACTCAATAGAATGGTTACATTTGGCGGACACAATTTGTAAAATTAGTATCGAAGTGTTAATAAATTAATATTACGATAACTTTGTATATTTCAGATTAATTTATATTTATTTCAAAATTTACTTTTCATATTTTTAATTTTCATTTTCATAATTAAAGTCATTTACGGGAAATTAAAAAGATAGTTAATTTATTTACATTCAAATTTTATATCAATACTAATTGAACACGCCCACTTTTTGAATTATCACAAAAACCCGCGAACAGGTTATTTTTGTACTAGATATTACACATAACCTAACATTGAAAAGCCAGTCGTATAACTATTTGTAAATTCATATTTTAATTTTGTTTACCCGTCTAAATTAACATTTCATTTACATTTTAATTATTATTAACAGTAATGAAAGTCAAAATCAAGTCAATTTTCTTAATTTCTAATAAGGCTTTGGAAAGAAATAATTGATAGTTAGCGTCAGTAGAAAATTTTACAACGGTTGCCTTAAAAAAGTGATACTTCGTCTTAAAAATTTAATAAATTCTAAAATACTAGTGATAAAATAATAAAACTAGACAGAAAAGCAGTAATTAACATTGACGCAACGTTAGAAATACTTTTGGCGACAATAATACCCGAGACCGGCAATTATCGACCAAAGCATCTTCTGGCCGCCGAGCTACGATCGATTCCTACACCTTCGAACAAGCGTTCACACACCTGCATCATAGAACCCGAGAACACCTTTTTTTGGTCCCGTATAACTGAACATCCTGAATAGCTGATACCATACTTCATACCTGCACGCTCCCTGCAAGACACAGGTTTATTTAATTCAATTCTTTTCGAAAAAGTTTAATTAAGAACTATTTATTAACCAATCAAAATTTAATTAAATTCATTACTCCTTGATTTTACTTTAAAACATATTTCTATCTTGCTTAAATTTGTGAAAAGAAAACTATTTATTAAGAATTGTAGTACTTATAATCACTGTGTTTGTTTATTTATTTATATTACAATATATTTTGCTGTAGCATTGCACTTGATACATAACCATAATTTCTCACGTGCACATTATATTAATTCCTTGTTTTGCCGTTAGTCACGTTACTTATTCACTCTATACAGATAACTTGCATTCAATAAATATTTACACTTATTATTTTAAAGAAGTTCTTTTATTTATCATTGCGTAGCTAGAGATAACTTTGTAATAATATTAAGCAATTTTCCATCAATTTTATAGGGTTATAAACCAATCGACGATGATCCAAGAAAGTGTCAAATCTATTTAAACTATTAGTTCTACCGACCTCTAGTCATAACCTGAGATACTACGTGGGAGTGGCTGATAATCTAACTTTACCAGTTTAAAATAAAGGCGCCCAACTCAAAGTACATTCGAAGTACAATTCAATCACTCAATATTTCATTATTATTATTTATTCAGCCCATTAGTCTCTCTTCATTTTGGCGCTCGAACGTGGAGGCATTTCGGCGCCTCTTCAATATATATACTGGTATATATATATATATATATATATATATATATATATATATATATATATGATAAACGTTATGTTAATGAGAATTAATAATTATTAAATTCCCACATTACATGCAATTGCCGCTCTAATTCGTTGTATCAATTTCTACACATGACAAAATCACATTTTTCTAAGAATATAGCTACAACGCGTCACGGCGCCAACCGTCCAGGTTGTGCGGGAAAAATGAAAAATGTGCGAAAGCCGTATCCACCTGGAATGTGCAGACGCCGACGTTTCATAGTTTTTACTAATCGTCAGTGCACCTTATCCTGAAATAGATACGACTTTCATTTCTATACTGCGTGTATATATGCAAATGATGATAAACGTAATGTTAATGAGAATTAATAATTATTAAATTCCCACATTACATGCAATTGCCGCTCTAATTCGTTGTATCAATTTCTACACATGACAAAATCAGATTTGTCTAAGAATGTAGCTACAACGCGTCACGGCGCGAACCGTCCAGGTTGTCCGGGAAAAATGAAAAATGTGTGAAAGCCGTATCCACCTGGAATGTGCAGACGCCGTCGTTTATCATCATTTGCATATATACACGCAGTATAGAAATGAAAGTCGTATCTATTTCTGGATGAGGGGCACTGACGATTAGTAAAAACTATGAAACATCGGCGTCTGCACATTCCAGGTGGATACGGCTTTCACACATTTTTCATTTTTCTCGGACAACCTGGATGGTTGGCGCCGTGGCGCGTTGTAGCTACATTCTTAGACAAATGTGATTTTGTCATTTGTAGAAATTGATACAGCGAATTATAGCGGCAATTGCATGTAATGTGGGAATTTAATAATTATTAATTCTCATTAACATTACGTTTATCATCATTTGCATATATATACACGCAGTATAGAAATGAAGAGAGTACGAGTTGCAGTTACAGTGTTGACATGATAAAATTTTTGTGCTGTTTTATGTGGGACTCTGTGAGTAGTATCTGACCTATAATTACTTACTTGATATCATTTGAAAGCTAGAATTTTGTTTTAGAGACCTCGTGTATCAAATTTAAATTTCCGCATTAATTGACGTAGAATTCGTTATTGTTCTGCTTTTGCTTATGGTTCCGAAGTGTCTCTTTTTTGCGGTCTTTGTCGCAGGCAAATGTTTACTCTCTTGGCAATTTTTTTTTGTCTGATATTTACAGCTCTCCGTGTACATAGACGTAGCAATCGGAATATATAGATAGAATACGATAGAATATAAAATTAGATTAAGAAATAAAGGCGAAAGACCAGTCGTTGCACAAGCTGGTGTTTGAACTGAGTAGGGCATTAGTAGTAATTGTGTTGCGAACGTCTAGAATCGAAATTTCTACAAGAAATGGATGAATTATTAGTAGTAATGAAAGAACTAACGAAAGAAATGAAGGAAATACGACTAGAACAAAAACAATATTTTGAAGAGATTAAAGAAATGAGGAAAGAAAACATAGAACTAAGAAAAAAGTTAATCGATTTGGAGAATGAGCTGGCGAAAGTGCAAAAAGTGGAACAAAAAATAGAAAAAATAGAGAAAGAGCATCGTAAAACGAACATTATAATTAAATTTAAAGATAGAATAGAACCGTAACAAGTACAAGCATTTATAGAAAATGCTATAGGAGTAAAAAGTGAAATAAAATAAATTGAAAAGATTGGAGATGGTAGAAACATAAGAGTAAAACTCGAAAACTGGGAGATTAAACAGATGATATTAAAGAATAATATCACTACCAGAGGAAAAAGACGCATTTTACGAAAAAATTGAGGAAACATGCGAAATGATACCAAAACATGATACGTTGATAGTGCTAGGGGATTTCAACGCAAAAATAGGTAAGGAAGAACACCTAAGGAATGTAGCTGGAAGGGAAACAATTCATGAAGCAACCACTGACAATGGGACAAGATTATGCAACATAGCAGAAGAAATGCAGTTATTTATCGTAAGCACAAAATTCAACCATAAAAAGAAACATAAAATCACATGGACATTCCCAGGACAAAAAAGAGGAAACCAAATAGATCATATGCTAATCAAAAAGAAAAGAGAAAATTTAATAGAGGACGTTAGATCTTATAGAGGAACAAGCGTGAATACGGATCATCACTTGGTAATAGCAAAAACAAAGCTAAGAATGATTAGAAACTGTAGAACCAAAGGGATACCTAAAAAATGGAATGTAGAAAGCCTAAATATTGATGAAAGTAAAAGAAAATACCAAGAGGAGATCAAAGCATAATTAGATAAAAGAGGAAAAAATGAGAACATAGAAGAGGAGTGGCAAAACATTAAAAACGCAATAAATGATGCGTCATATAAAGTGTTGAAGAGGAAACAAATAAAGAGGAAAACTGGATGGTTTGATAATGAGTGCCAAGTCGTGATAGGGGAGAAGAGACGGGCAAGGCTGGAGTGGATAAGAACAAGTAAAGATGAAGACTACGAAATATACAAACAAATAAGAAAGGAAGGAACAAAACTCATAAGAGAAAAAAAAATAAAATGGATAGAGACAAGGATGGACGAATTAGAAAGGGACAATAAGAATAACACGAAGTTATACAGACAGATAAAGCCACAAAAAAGGAAGAATGTAATAACCAGAATAAATAAAAATCAATGGCAGGAATATATGGAAAATACGATAAGCATAGAGGAAAGTACCAGCGAAGATGAAAGAATAGATAACCTAGAAGAAGAAATTATAAAAGAACCAACAGCAGAGGAAGTGAATGATATTATCAATAACTTAAAGGATAGAAAAGCCCCAGGATCAGATAACATTAGTAATGAAATGCTAAAAAATGTAGGAGAAAAATTGAGAGAGAGAATACACGACCTATTATTAAAAATATGGGAAAAGGAATCAATGCCCGAAGAATGGCGACTAGGAATCATAATACCAATACCAAAAAATGGTGATTTAACAAAATGTGATAATTATAGAAGAATAACATTACTAAACATAGTATACAAAGTATTAACATCAATTGTATTAAAAAGGTTGAATACATACCTAAGAAGAGAGATAGGAGAGTACCAGAACGGATTCATGCAGGGAAAGTCAACGCAATTCACTCATTAAGCCAAGTTGTAGAAAAATGCTATGAAAGAGATATAGACCTACATTTAATATACATCGATTTTAAACAGGCGTTTGACAGTTTGGAAAGGAAAACTATCATGAAGGAAGCAACACCATTGGGAATACCAGAAAAGATAAAAAGGCTAATCAGAATGACATTAGATGAATCAAAAGCAGCTGTAATTACAGAAGAAGGGATGACAAATGCAATAAAACAAACAAAAGGAGTAAGACAGGGAGATGGACTTTCGGCGGCACTATTTAACATAGCATTGGAAGGAACCATACGAAGTTGTGAAATAACCGGATCCTTAATACAGAAATCAATACAAGTGATTGCATATGCCGATGATATTGCTGTCATGGCAAGGGACAAGAAAAGTTTAGAAAAAATAATAAAGAGGATAGATGGAGAAGCACGGAAACGAGGTCTAGAGATAAATCAAAAGAAAACGAAATATATGAGAGTGAGTAGGAAACAGGCAGAACATGGGAAGGAAATACGGATGGGAGACCGCAGGTTTGAACAAGTACAAACCTTCAAATACCTAGGAACGATTATAAGTAATAAAAACGATAGAAGTATAGAAATAGCACAAAGAATAAAATCGGGACACAACGCATACTACAGGTATAGGGAGATAATGAGAAGTAAAAAGATAAGTAGGAAAACAAAATTGAAAGTGTACAAAACAGCGATAAGACCGACAGTCTTATATGCGGCGGAAACTATGTGCATTACAAGCAGGGACGCAGAAAATTTAAAAATTTTCGAAAGGAAGATAATTAGAAGGATTTATGGACCGGAGAGGATAAGCGAGGAGCAGTATCGACGATTAACTAACCAAGCTATAAGAGAAATACTAAACGGAGAAGATATAGTAAAGGAAATCAAATCGAAAAGAATACGTTGGTATGGACACATAATGAGAAAGGAGGAAGAATCTATATCAAGGAAATTAATGAAATGGAAACCGCAGGAAAGTGGATCCAAAGGAAGACCTAAGTTAAGATGGGAGGACCAAGTGATTAATGACATAAGGGCCATGGGAATCGTTAACTGGCGAGAGGAGATGAAGCAAAGAAACATGACAACCTGTAAATACAAACAAACAAGAAAATGGAGAGGAGTGACGAACCGCCCCATAATGATAGTCAGAAGAGCTCAAGCAGCGGCTCCAATTCCGTAAGGAATGTATAGCCAGTTATATATATATATAGAAATGAAAGTCGTATCTATTTCTGGATGAGGTGCACTGACGATTAGTAAAAACTATGAAACGTCGGCGTCTGCACATTCCACGTGGATACGACTTTCACACATTTTTCATATATATATATATTGAAATATCTCGGAAAGTCACTGATTAGATTAATATAATTAATTTTTCGACTCACTGGGTTAAAAATGTAACAGTAAACTGATGATGGGTAATATATAAATTGTGATTTATAAATCAATAAATGAATATTGATTGAAATAAAGATTTTAATTTTGAAATATTTTTATTTTTTTTATGGTGGTACTTGTGCTTCTTCAAAGAGGGTGCGGCTAGCAATAAGACTCGTATTATATTTAGTATCCATCTTCAGGATCAAGGCAGGTTAAAATACAAATATAGCTTTATCTATTACTTAAATCAATGTTCATAAATATTGTCTTCAAAAGATGAATAAAAGAAACTTCGTGGTGTTTCGTTTATTGTGATTTATAATAAACTACAGCTTTATTAATGTAAATAAATCGGTAATAATACAAGGAACTACAATTATATAGATATTAGTTTATGTAGTACATATAACCTTGATAAGATCTATGTTTACATAAATTACTTGCAAGAGGTTAGGATGATTAATTCAGTTATTAATCAAAGTTTTACAATTACAATTAGATACTTATTTAAGGTAAGTTTATATATTTAAATTACTAATTACGATGATCTTTGAAATACTTTAAATGATTTTTGTAGGATATTTAAATAAATACTTTATTAGTATGAGATGTTTCGTTTTAGAGTAAAGAATAATTAATTACAAGGACCTGCGATATCTGGATGTTCTCTCATTTTAATAGGGTCCGTGTGAAGCCTCCGGGATTTGTAAACGGCCTGGATAGGTTGGGTTGAAGGTTAACCTCCCAATTGGATTGTAGGTTCAGGAATTTCGGCTTTCCAAAGGATATTATATATTTTAGCACTTTTATTTAATATATTCATGTAAGTTTTCTTGTTATTTTACAATTTAGGTTCCAATATGAAGCGGTGTGTACAGTTATGACGCTTACTTGATAAATTGTAAACTAAGACTTCTTGTTCTGGATTTTCTGTTTCAAAATGGTAATATATTTTTATAACACCGTTTTGATGTAAATTTACGTTAGTTTAGTTGCTCTTTACGCGTTTTTTTGAATTTACTCAGAACTACTAAATTTAAGACTCGTTCTTTATCAATATCTAGGAAAAGGATGCTCTCCGACACTTGTTTTTATCAAAGCCTTGTAAAGCATTATTTACTTTGAAGCTATCGTAATTTTAATTATTTAAGAAATTTTGTTTAACCATAAAAATCACTTAAACTTATTCATAAAATTATTTGATGAAGTTACAAATAAATTTTAGTATACTCTTGTCATATAAATCTGACTGAATGATATGCGCGTATTGCTAAGTGTCATTCTCGCGCGCTTTTAAATTTGAAAAATATGGGTGTGTGCAAAATCAATTGCATCAATTGGGTTGGGTTTAACTGTTCTCGGACATGAGTTTTTTATTTGATTTTTATGATGTTTATATTGTTATTCTACAGGAAATGTTTAAATGGACAGCATATAATGTGTAGGTATATTTCTGACAAGTTATTTAAATCTGTACGGTCATTTATTGAATTTGTATTTTTTTGTATGTGGATGCTTTCTATGCTTTGTATGTGGATGCTTCGTTGTTTTTTCAGATGTAATTATTGCGGTTTTATCGAAATTGAAAATGTGTTTTATTTGATATGTTTTTTAAGGGCAGTACTGTTGTTTGAAAATTTGTGTTGTTTAAATGGATAGTTGTTTAAACATTGTTATCTTGTAGAGCTTTTATAACGTTGATAACTGTTACAGTGTATCTATGCGCGTAAGTACAATAGAGGTATTATTTATAGACATTCTGAATCAATAGGCGGTACATAATACAATTTTCACCGGGTTTTTAATTTTAACGTTCATATCTTAATTGACTCACAACTGTTTAGATTCATACTACATAGTTGCATGTTTACATTTTTTATACGTTGTCTTTTTCTTTCAAGGACATCCGGTATATTGGAACGATATATTGCCTAAGCAAATGATCCCGTAAATTTTGCTGTTTTGCCTAAGAAATGCCACCGCAACCTAAATTCCAGTTCAATATAAATTTTATAAATACTTTACACTTATTCCGTACATAATACTACTGTAATTTCAGGAGTCGCCTACGGTAATAGAATTATGGGTATTGTAATTATAAACACCGTTATACGTACGTTTGATTTAACACCGAGATATTGCTTTTAAATTAATAATCTATATAGGCTTCCGTTTATATCAATTCACGATCGTATATAATTTAGATAAAAACTGTAGTAACATTGCAATTTGCGTTGGAAAGCTAAAGAAAGAATATACTTGTGTTCTACTAGCATTTGTCGTATGTATGCCAATATGAAAAACATAATTTAAATGGTTACTCAACTAATACTGTCTATTCTGAATTATAAAAGAATTTTCGTGCATGATCGCTTTTAAGTTATTGAACAGGACTCCTTTCCGTTTCAGGATTATTTATTGCTGTTACTAGATCAATTTTTTTGTTGTAACGTTGGTATTTACTCTTGATTTTAATGATACGGTGCTGAATTACAGTTTTACCCTATTTTATGTAAGATTTGATAAATATTTAATAATTATGTAGTTACATTCCGCATACATCAGGATTTTTTTAATCCCACTTTAAATTATATCTTTAAAGAATAAATAAAATTTGCTTGGGGACACTTTATGGAATTTTATGTACAGGGTCAGACAAGTGTATGGATCCATTCGATTATCTTTGATATGGCTATTTAGATTTTCATAAGACTTTCCACAATTATTTAAATTCAAACTGGTGATTCGATTAGTATATTTATATCCGAATCAGACTTCCGGTTTAGCCGGAAACGACGTTAGCTTTTTTTTATTTTAAATAAAATGTCATATATCTATATTTTTATGAATTTCAATAGAGCTCTACTCTGGGAGTTCAGCAATAACAAGGTTTGGCATTCTTTGTTCAACAACGACAAAGATATTTAATTAAATCTAATAGTGCAATTTTTTTTTGGGAACAAGAAAAATAAACACAAAAAATATAAACAAAATCAATATCAGATAAGACGGTTTTCGAAGTGATGGCCGTTCACTTCTTGGCAATATGCAAATTTGTGAACAAATTCTTGAATGACATTTGCCAAAGCCTCCTCACGAATTAATTGCACTTCCTCAGTTATTCTCTGCCGTAATTCGTCCAGACTATGCGGTCGTCTACTATAAACTACAGATTTTAAGTGACTCCAAAGGAAAAAATCTAGGAGATTTAAATATAGAAACCGAAATAAATCCTCTACGACCAATCCACCGATTTGTGAATGTTTCGTCTGAAAAACTTCTAACATTAAGGGCATAGTGAGGGGTGTCGGAGTAATAACAAAATTAAAATAAAATTCGAAAAGAACATATGGGAAAGCTGTCATTTATGACCAATGTTGAACATACGAATAATATCTCACAAAGTGGCTTTACAAATTTTTTAATATTTTAAATTCTATATATTGGTAAATAATATAATTCAAATATTGGATTAAAATTTTAAATTTAGATTTAATTTAGTTATTATTACTCTTATTTCTATCGTTATTACATATATTTTAATTATTAATTTTATTTGTTATTAAACTGTTTTCTCTACAAATCAAAATTATACCTGCCGCGTATTAAATGACATAATTTGAATAGCTATAGTATGTGCATCAATTTTTGAAAACTAATTTATTTCATTCGTAACATATCCTAGGCTTGCAAAGGTTAACGGAATAGATTTTCCTGTGGAGTTACGTTCAGTGAGTACTTGTGAACTAAACCCCTTAGACTTTTTTCTGTGGGATGCATGAAAAGCTATGTGTATGATTATGGCCCTGATATTGAATGTGCTGCAGATCTGCGCATTTTTGTTGCAGCTGAATACATTCACAAGAACGTGCCAGATTTTGTCTGCGTACATAATAACCAGAGAGCGGACTCGAGCGATTGATGATTCATAGCCCATAGACGTGTGACTTGTATTCGCAATATTTTTGTTCTGTAAGCGATCCGTGATACGTGTGCAGTTAATATGTATCTGTCAATGCACAGTAGAGTGAATGTTATAAACGGTTTGGTAACCGGCAGCAACTACTGCTGATACAAAAGTAATGCTGACAAGCGAATTTCGTATCGAATTTTGAATAAAAATAATTTACAAAAAAAAAACTCAAAACTATGTATTTATTTTCTGTGAAATATTGAAAGTATAAAACATTACTATGAACAAGTAAAATTTTTTCAAGGTGCTCCTGTGTTAAATTAGTTCTTTTAGATGTTAGAACGTTTTTAAAAATAGAAAATGTCCATTCCACATCGCAACAGGTGATAGGTGCGTGATTAAAATGTCGCAAAAGTGTACCATACTTCGAATGTATAGATTTCTCAATCGACTCTGTGCAGAATTGATGTAATATATTCAAATCATAATTTCTGCTAAATATGGCATCAACTTTTTGTCTCAGCTTTGAGATATATCAACATTTGGAAAATGACCCCTGATGTATTCACATACTCTGCGTAGTGCATGTACTGGACAGGTAACGTGTAGTATATTGGGATGAGATTGCTTTAATAACTTCCCTGTTTTTAACATATAAGCTGCCGCATCTGTCAAAAATAATAGCATCTTGTCTTTATAGTTAGTGTTACCTGATCGAATGTTATGAATACATTGATCAATTACTTGTGCAACTGTTTCACTATTTACGATTGGCAATATTTTAGTTGCAATTAAGTATGGCTAGTATGCAGTTGTCGGATGAAGAATACCAACAACTACACCTAACACATATCGTCCCATTACATTCGTTGTTTCGTCTGTACTTACCCAAAGGTAATCACCAGATAGCTTGGTTCGTATATTTTCAATGGTTCTAAAATAAAATTTTGGTAAGTGGTATTTACGTAAAGTAGATTCATCTGATATATGACGATGAGTATATTTTGTAAGAAACCTCTTGAGGACTGTATTGTTAAGCTTTTTGAATGGGATAGAAAAGCACTTAATATTAATTGGTACAATAATAAGTTAAGTAGATCTTATTGCTAAAGTGAATAGTTATTAATAGTAACTGTTCATATTAATTAATAACATAATAACTTATTATGTTATTAAGTAACATCCATAGAATTATATGTATATAGCTATTAATAGTAATATTTTGCCATGCTATTATACAATGTTCTTATCATATATTATGCAATAATTTTTTTTTGTATAAATGTAATTTAGACTAATTTTTGTTATTTTACTACTTTTTCCTTGATTTCCAATAAGCGAAATACATAAAAAATGAAGTGCATAAAAATGCATAAATGGTAAAAATGAAGCATATATTAGAAATACTTTTGGGAATAACGTGACATATTTATGCATTTCTTGTGCATAAAAATTCGAACTTTATTGATTACCGTCTTTTCCGGAGGTTGGTATATAAATAGATATAAATAAATAGATATAAATAGATGAAACTATCGTCATCTCAAACAACCTGTAAAGTTAGGTGTCAATACTAGTGACCAAAAGGTGTGATAGTGACGCTGCACCAATTGATACAATCTGTTATTTGAGTTGGTGTTAAATTTTGGCATATTAATCTTTCTTGCATCAAAATGACAATATGGTACTCAAAATTGATGATTATTAACTTCATGATTTCTCATAGAATTGTCCAAATAATAATAATGGTAATAATATTAATAATGATAATACTTAATGCTTTAGCATCTCCCAACAGTACAGCGTTAATTACATAGGCAACTATAACTTCGAACTGCCATAACAATTTTTCGATTTCTCTATTTTATTAAACGTACGAAAGATGAAATGAAAATATTATAATAACGTGTGTATCAATAAATCATTGCCTACTAGTTTGGCTCATTATTAGAAGAACGTTCTTTGTATTCTACAACATTATTAAATATTCCTATTAGGTTCGGCGTCTAATCTAGCATTGATATCTTTGCTAATCAACTACATCGTTAATAAAGCTTACGCTACCATATGCTTTTATATATATATATATATATATATACTGGATATATATTGACATTTATAAGAAATTGTTGAGAATATATATTGTTCTTGTCTAATTAACATAATATTTCGAATTTCCATGCTTTTTAATTACGCACAAAAAATGTTACAGTAATTATAGGGACCTTATTTAGCAGTGTTGTTTCATTATTACTATTATTACTATGACGGTGAGTCAAGTATAAAATAAAAATAATATGGAGATATATAAGTAGGTAGTAGTGTATATTTATATGTATTTAATTAACAGTATAATCAAAAATACTAATAAAATTTTCAGAAAGAATATTTTAAATTAAAAATTAATAAACGTATTGTTACCTTAAGCAAACCTATATTTACTTTATTATAACGATATTTATTTTTATTTATAGATACTTTTCGTGAAACAGTATGATTTCTTGTAAGTTTAGCTTCTAATCTGGCGATGAAATCTCTTGTCTTACTTATCGATAATACGCGATGTTTCTTTCATAAATTTATGGAATATGAAACACAAAATAAATAAATTATTTATTTTGATCTCTTAGGAATTATCTAATAGAACCGGGTTGTTTTAATTTCGCTGATCCTCTCTAACGAGGCCATGATATCTTGCAACAAATTTTGTTTGACATTTTATCATCTTCGTATGGTATATACAGCATGTCCACAGATTCATTCTCAACACGGGGATCTCGCTTATTATGAGAGATAGAAATTTGGTTAAATGTTCAAATACTCCAGAGGTAAAGTTGTACCAAACCCTATACACTAGCTTTGAATATTTAACGTACCTACTTCGGACGCTATTGCAAAAAAGGTGAATTTTTGTTTATTCGATTTTCTTTAATAACTCATTTATTTTTAAATTAAGACAAATTTAGTTTGCACTTCCTTAAAGCACTTTTTTAATAGGAATCTGGTTGTGTATTTATATTTTTGAATACTGCTATAGTAATTGAGCTACAATGGTCAAGTTTCATTTTTCTTATGGTGGTGATAGTTGGCTATGACACCATCGAAAACAATTTTTCTTTCCTTTTTCAAAAATTTATAATTTGTTATATATATTATAATATATATATATATATATATATGTATATGTATATATATATATATATGTATATATGTATATGTATATATGTATATATATATATATGTATATATATGTATATGTATATATATGTATATATATATAATTTGTTATATATATATATATATTAATATTTAGATATTATTTAAAAAAAATTATAATAACGAATTATAAAAAATGTTCAAACAGTTGACCATTATTTTCCAAACATAAATAGGATCTACGAATAGTAGATTTAACAAGTTTATGTAAAATACGCCTTGGAAAAGCTCGACATTCGTGAACCACGCTTTCACGAAGTTCATTTACGTTATTGTAGTTGCGGGCATACACTTTGTCTTTAATGTAACCCCACAAACAGAAGTCGAGCGGCGTCAGATCAGGAGATCTTGGTGGCCATGCAACTGGTCCACGAGTTCCGATCCACCTGTTACAAACCGCTGACTGAGGAAATGTTACAATTCTAGAATTATGTGCTGGAGCACCGTCCTGATGAAACCAACAATTATGAGCCTCTTGTAAAGGTAATTCACCCAGCAAGTCTTCAATATTATTTTGAAGTAAATGCAAATAAACGTCGGACGTTAGTGTTTCATTAAAAATTATTAGATCAGTTAATCGTGATCCTAGTATGCCACACCAGACATTAAATCCAAAACGCACTTGATGTCGAGCAGGTCTGATTACATGAGGGTTTTCTGTAGACCAAAATCGTAAATTTTGTCTATTGAATAAACCCATTGTTTGTGAATCTAGCTTCATTCGACCATAATATTTGAGAAGAAAAATTATCATTATCAAGGCATTGCCTAGTGTACCATTCACAAAATTCTCTTCGTCTTTGATTATCCCCTCGTATTAAAGATTGACATACATTGTATTTATATGGATGATATTTGTGGGAAGCCAAAATCTTATGAGCAGTAGATTTGGGAACGCCGGTGTTATGTGTTTGGATTTTCAACAACTGCTTGTAAAAGATTAGTTTTAGTTTCATTACTTATGCGCTGCGGTTTTGTATATGGCTGAGTAAATGATCTATTATGTATTAAATTTACCGTTAAATTTCTGTAAGTAGAAAGATGGGGTTGTCTGCGTTCTGGGTATTGATTTATGTAAATTTCGGCAGCTCCCGTCGAATTTTTGTGACCCAGAATGTAACAGGACAACATATCAAATTTGTCACTATTACTAAACGGCTCCATGACAGCAAAATTATTTAATAATAAATTTAGTAAATTTAGTATTTAAATGGCACTTCGATTGTAAATTCGATTGTAAATTTCACAGACCACAAACTAAATGTTAACTATAACCAAACACTAACAATGACAGTTGTATCTTAGATTGTTTTATGTTTCCAAGGTTTCCTATTGTCAAATTTCGCAAGCGTTCTAACCTGCTAATGTAACAATTTTTTTTTTTTTTAATTTTTGAAATTAGTTTTGGTATCAGGTCTAAAAATTATATATTTTTGAAAAGGGAAAGAAAAATTGTTTTCGATGGTGTCATAGCTAACTATGATCCCCATAAGAAAAATGATACTTGACCATTGTAGCTCAATTACTATAGCAGTATTCAAAAATATAAATACACAACCAGATTCCTATTAAAAAAGTGCTTTGAGGAAGTGCAAGCTAAATTTGTCTTACTTTAAAAATAAATGAGTTATTAAAGAAAATCGAAAAAACAAAAATTAACTTTTTCTTGCAATAGCGCCTTAAGTACATTAAATATTCAAAGCTAGTGTCTAGGGTTTGGTACAACTTTACCTCTGGAGTATTTGATCCCATTGAACCAAACCTGTATCTCTCATAATAAGCGAGATCCCCATGTTGAGAATGTGGACACATTGTATATCAAGCGAGCCACAAAATTTGTATACTAGGCAGGCGCGGCTCATGATGACGTACTGTTGGCGCACGTACAATGATGTGAATGCTTCGTGTATTCTTGTGTGCTAACTGTAGCGTTTTATTAGTATCATCGAAAACATACGAGGCACTCGCATCATTGTACGTGCCCCTACAGTACGTCATCACGAGCCGCGCCTGATCCTAGGTAGGTAATGAACGACTGAGATAGACATATAAGTCACGGCTGAGCTTAGAGAATTGACGAAGTGTCATTTGTAAATAATCATATGTCAAATTGACAAGTTACGATTTAACCTATTTACTAATAGTACGAAATGTAGGTTAGATCACTTAATCAATCTAAGACGTAACTGATTTAATCCATGGCATACTCTGAAAAGTTTTCTTGTGGCTCACTCATAATTGTTGTATTATTAATTTGAGAATATCCTCTAGAAGTGTTGACAATTATACATGTCAAATGCTTTTATATCTAAAAACTTAAATAGAAAACCATTTTTTGAGGAGTACCACTTTAACATTGTCTTATTGAGACATACACACGTATATTCTGATTGTCTTTTGTAAATACTAACGATAGTTCATACAAGAGGCTATGTTTATTATTGCATTACTTTAAAAAATTGTGAAAATATATTATTTTTTCCCTAATTTCTATTACTACTAGTTCTTAGTAATAATTAACAGATTTTTTAGAACAAACGTTTTTGCATATTTAATGTATATAATTGTAAATATCACACAAAACTTATTCTAAAAATTATCAACAATTTTAGTTTAATAATATTCAATTTTAAATACCTACAGAGGTTTTCACCTAAATTAGTTCCCTCACATATTGTAGGTTCCGCAAAACTTAGTGTTCTCTTAGTATTTAAAGTTGCCTATCTCCTTTGTATATTATCTCTGGTCCAGCTGCGATGCTGTAAACATCGTCTTCGTCGTACTATTCAAGTACCTACCCGTCATGAAGCACGTGCCCTCGTATCTATATTCTTATGGTAAGTCTGTATTGTTCGATGAAGAGGTTATTTTATTTTAGTAGCATTCATATTAATGTAACTAATTAATTTCTTCGTCCTCCTGCCAAACATTTCTTTTCATATTTTTCCAAGTACCTGCCGCGAACCACTTCGCCGACCAACACACGCTTCCATAGGTAATTCTGTATTGTTCGATGCAGAGATTATTTTATGTTTAATTTCCGTTTAATATAAATTCCTTTTCAGGGTTTTGTTTGTGTGTTAATTTTTAATTACTCATTTGCCGCTCCTTGTATACATTGCTACTTTTATTTAATCATTTCAATACATTTTAAATCTCTCAATTTTTTATGTAAATATTAAATAAAAACTTTAAAGACAACATTGTTGTGTTTTCTTTAAGTTAATAAGTTATAATTAGAGAACGGACACGCTTACCACATGATGCAAAGCCCAGTGCAGTACTGGCGAAAGGTTGTATTTCTAAAATATTTAATTTTATTTATATAATTGGAAAACGAACGGGTGGTGATCTATAAAATTACGAAATACATATTTATTTGTTGAAAAGTTGTATTTTTAAAGTTTTTAATTTTATTTATATAATTGGAAAACAAACGGGTGGTGATCTATAAAATTACGAAATACATATGTATTTGTTGAAAAGTTGTATTTTTAAAGTTTTTAATTTTATTTCTATAATTGGAACTTTTTAATTGTTCATTTTGTCGTTCAAGTTGAGTAAAGGAGTATTAATATTGACTAGCAATAGTTTCTCAAGGTTCTCTTCTGTCAATTTTGTTCTCTTTGAATTAAGTACATCCTTATAAATAGAAAACTTGCTTTCTACATCGCAACTGGTTATAGGTGCATACTGGAAATATTCTTTTATTTCTTCATATTTAGCCGTTAGACTTTGTGGAATTGTCTCCATACATAATTGCTGCAATGTAATTAAATCTGGATTTCTATTAAGAATTGCTTCAAACTTTTGCCGAAGGCCACATCCGAAGTCACTTGGAATACTTTTCAAATTATTAACAGCCACATCTAATGTGGTTAATCCGTCATTTAATTTGAGATTTCGATTTTCAAAATAAGTGATTAGTTTTGGCAATTTTCCAAAGTGTTCGTGAAGAAACTACAACTGATTTTTTAAATTTGGGATCTGTGTGAGCTCCTTGCACTCACCAATATTTCTAGCATCCTCCTTTAGCAGTGTTACGAAATGTTTAAGACTATCGAAATTCTCAGCATAATAACTAGTAGCTTCCAGCCATGTTCCCCATCTAGTTATTACTGGAGTGGGAGGCAGTGACAGAGATGGAAATTTTTCCCTGAAAAGAGCTACTCTCAATGGTGCTTTTCTGAAAACTTTTTTAAAAGCTGATACAAGTCTATCAACTTCCGGAAAAGTGTCTCTGATATATTCACAGATTCTGTGGAGAGCATGTCCTACACAAGTAATATGCAGCATATTAGGATATGTTTTCTTCAATAGTCTGCCTGTTTTTAACATATACGCAGCACTATCACTGACAAATAAAAGTATTTTTTCTTTGTACGTGGCGTCCGAATGAAGCATTTTTTGCATATTCTCCTTAATGGTTTCAGCAACTGTTTCCGCATCAACTCTATTTATAACACTTGTTGCTATTACATATGAGTTATAGGGAATAGTTGGATGTAGTACACCAGCACAACATTTACCACACAGCGTCCTAACGTATTCACCGTTTCGTCGGCGCTTATCCATATGTATTGATTTAAAAGATGGCTTCTGATGCGTTCTACTGTTCTCGTATAGCACCTAGAAACATAATATTTGCGTAAAGTTGATTCATCAGGAACATTTCGACCAGTATATTTTTTCAGAAATGTCTTCAAAATTGGATTGTTCAATTTAAATGATGGAATATTAGCTGCCATAAAAGTTTCACAGAGTTCTTCGTTAAAATTGTCAGATTCCAACGGGTTCAATTTTTTTTCGTGCTTTAACGATCCTACGTGACGTTTTACGGTAGATTTATTGCAATTTTTCAATAACGTTTCACACACTTCACAATAAATTTCGGAATCACTGGCAATGTACATACAATCAGTATGGCCCTCAATCCAACTCGCCATTGTTTCACGATGCCATTCTCGACGCTCTTCCATTGTCTGAAAAAGTAAGAATATTCTAGATCCAAATAAACGAAATTAAATAACGAAATTTTATGCACACTTACGTGAAAATAATTTGAAGATATTGCTTAAATGAAAAGAAAAGGAATGTACGTGCTATTTCTCTTACGAAATACGATAAACTTATTTATTTTATCTACGTATACGACACCACTGAAAACACTATATTCTCCGAGTACAATAGCTGGGTTGTCCATTGTTATCGCTGCGAGACCAGGTGGCCGAGTAAGTCAAACAAATACTTCATTGAATTACGCCGGGATGTACTGAGCGACGTTATACACAATTCCAATTGCCGATTGCGTTTTATGGAAATTGCACCCGTTCTCTAGTTATAATATATTTATTTCAGCACACATTATACACGTTCTGGACCTTTGATGCTCATCATCACCACCATAATTATTTAAATAACTTCCTTTATTGTTAGCAGGCCGTTACAACTGAACCAGCGTATTTTTTAACAATAGTTATACTACAAAATTCTGATCTGGAGATGAATTGCGTATTAGGTAGCTCAATTTTTGTATCTGTCTATGTTTATCGATCTTCGGCAAAGTCTCGGTTAATTATAGCAAATGTTACAGTAACTCATGCCTCGTTATAAATCAGTATATTCGATTTTGATTTATGACTGACAATCGGTTACGTAAAATTATGGCAATGAATTTTATTTCTAATTCGTTTTGATAGATTTTTTTCGAGTTCCTGTGGTGAGTGCATTACTGGTTAGTGTGTGCGCGTTACACTTTATGTACGTACTAAACTTTTACTTTCAAATGCCTTTAATGGTAAGTAGTTCGCCATACACTAGTGTGCTTTCGGGTAATTATACTTATTATGCGGTGTTTTTTTTTGTATGGAATTTTACTACAAAAAATGAAAAGAATTATAAAAAATACGTAGGTATATAAAATTATTTGTATAAAAGTTAAGAATCAAGCTGTTTCTCGCTCCATATAGTCGAAACTGTTATAAATAAATAGCACAAAAGTGTTTTGTTAGATAATAAGAAATAATTTCGCTTCCTGAAATTTCAGTCCTTTTCAAATATCAAATAGCTTTTTGATGTGTAAAGTGCGTGTCTAGAAAAATGCAAACAGTGTTCATGGAAACCAGAGATGTATTCCCTACTTTTCTGGTTTCCTGGTCGCTCCAACCGGGGCAGCGAAAATCGCTTAAGAAAATTATTACAAATGTTTCTATCGATTATTGTTTAATATTTAGAAAATTGTATATCGAAACTTTACATCTAAGCCTTTAATTATGGTATACAACAAAAAATATCTTAATATTCTTAAAAAAACAAAATACTTATATATAGACTGTCTGGTAAAAAACACCAATAATCATAATTCCGTTATTTACTGTCCGATTTTATTGAAACGAAAAGTAAATTTAATAGCATCAAGAATACTACAAAATAGCAATGTTTTATTTGTTTTTAGTTGTTTCATTAATGTCAAACTATAAACAACTTTTTATTTAAATGGCAACATATATATTTTTGGCTATAATCGGATTGGATTTTTTTTCTAAATTCAACGATTTATAACATGTCTATTCTTGATGAAAAGAAAATAATAAAACACAATAAATTTCATATTTGCCTTCCATTATTTATAAATTTTCGAGTGTGCCATGAAATAACAAAAATGCGATAAGCGTCAATTGTCAGTTATGTCGTGCCCGCCATATTGTTCGCCAAAAGTTTATGCATATTAAAAAACCCAAAATGGACTACTCGGATTCTGCAAGCGATTTTTGGTTTTAGAGTAATTAACGAAACATCAAAAAATTTTAAAAAATTTAATTTTTAAATGTAAAGTACTTTTGACAAAATTTGGGTAACATTGGTTAGATATGTTGTCAGAACAAATCAGATGTCAAAAAAATTTATATTTCTAAAATTTCAACTTTCTCTTACAATTTCCACGTGTAATTTTGAATTTTAATTATTTCAAATCTAAGCATAGTTAGTTTGTTTAAATTTGTCTTAAGAAAATGAGCTCAACAAGTACAATTATACTACAATAACAATTTTTTATTTGAAAAGAAATTTTGTCACATTATTTCACACAATTTTCACTAGAAAGTTATAATAATATCATCGTCATTTTTTATAGAAATTCGTAGGCAGCCTTGGATATTATTTTGTTTGTGAAATAGCTGCTGACGAAAATCCACATTTTCAAATAGAAGCGCTAATAAATATCATTTTAAAACGAATGTGTTGTGTGGAATCTTTAATAACCGAATATTTAGGACATGTTTTTTTTAGAAATAATTTAAATTTAGGAAGATATTTGGAATTTTTACAAAGTAAATTTTTCAACTAAGTTGAAAATTATCCACTGGAATTAACAAGAAAAATGTATTACCAAGAAGATGGTTGTCTAGCTCACATTAGCATCGGAGTTAGAAATTACCTAAATGAGTTCTTTCCGGAAAAATGAATTGGTCGCTTTTCTGAGAATCCGTAGCCACACACCACAGTCCCTGACATCTTGTGATTTTTTTTCTTCGGGGATATTTGAGAAATCAAATCAAAAATCAAAATAGAAATATTTATCACCTAGAAGAGACCATTAGAATCTGTTGTTCAGATTCCACCTGTATGCCTAAGAAATGTGTCAAATAAATTGTACAACAGAACTACTATGTGCATAGAAAATCAGGGAAGAGATGTGGAAATATGATACATTTTTGTTAACAAAATTTACATTTTTACTTTTTCATTTCAATTTTTTATTTACTTAGCTTATAAATAGCTTTTAAATATTATTTCTTCCTTGTTAATAGGTCAATTAAACACCAAAATATACTAAATTATTTTTAGTTTTCCCTATAGTTTTTCTTACTTTGATAAATAATGCCATTTTGGCCTGTTTTAAAATTTCAAACGTCGTTTTAATGGTAGAACAAGAGTGCCATGAAAATTACTTTCTGCTTTTTGGTGGTTGGTGGTGAAGCAGATGATAATGATGAAAACAATTTTTCAATAAATCAATTAATCAAAAAGTTTCCCATATGGATTAGGCTTTTTTGTGGACACTGTACAAGAAAAAAACTTTTCATGTATCCCATTTTAGGTTTATATACATGCACAAAAACGATTTTTAAAAAACTCTACACAATAAAAGTTTTTTCCATATGGTGCGAACAATATCATTTAGAATAAGTCGAAGAATATGGTAAATGGGGTTTAGAGGTGATCACAGAAAATACAGAATATATGCGCATAGGTGGCGTACAAAAAGACTTATATAGGATTATTTCAGCCTTTATTTGATGAAATTCCATTATTACTATTATCGGGATAAAATAAAACAAGTTTTAATGAATTTCACTTTCTACTTTACACCGTAACGATCGTTTCGCTCAAACCTGAGCTTCATCAGACATATAACTAACTTATGGATAAATTTTTTACTTTTAGACAAAACCGAAATAAATAATGTGGAGTGGGAATACAATTCTGAGAAGCAGTGAACGCAAGATATAAAAGAGCAAAGCACTGAAAAATTAGGAGATTTCGAGATTCACTGATTTATTTTGCTAGACTCATTTTCGAGATAATTTAAGCCTGCTCGCATTACATTTCCTTAAGAATAAATAAATGTTCAATTTCATTTTTAATTGTTATTATTATCGTTATCATTCCAATTATTATTATTAGTAATATTATTGTTATTATTTGAAACGATAAACAAAAGGATTAAGAAGTATCAAGAGGAATTTAAGAATTTGTATGCTAAAATTAGCTTTGAGTAAGTAAAAACTGTACACACGACAAAATTGGAGTATATGGAGTCAATTAAATCAGAAAGGTGCATGTGGATCGTTATTTTAAATAATTAATTAGTCAGAAAGGCCAGATATTAGAGACTGATGAGGAGTAAGTAGAGTTTCCGAAATACTCTCAAAATATCTGTGAAATTGAAATTTTAAAATTAAAAAGTTCAGTAATAGGCGTGGAAAATAAGAAAATACTTATACAGTGTGATGATAAGCGTTCAATTCTGTAGGAACTCGCTTCCACATAAATCGACGCTGAATAGCACGCTAGCATTGTAAAGAGATATTATTAGAAGCCACTGATCCAACTTTCAGACAAATATCGGCTTTGAGACTATTCTTAACATTAGCAGGGCAAATACCCCCTTTTGTGAGTGAAATCCTCAAAAGTCATTGTTTGCAAGATTCATTTGAATCAGAATCAAAACTCCAAGGCTATACGTGTGTGATTCACAAAATAATATTTGTATATGAAAATTTCATTGATAAGTTAGTTAGGTTCTAAGTTAAGAATGAAGTATCTCAAGTTACAACAAAATGGGATGTGAACGTACAAACAGACAATAAAAGAATTTTTAAACAGTTACTTCTTGTTGTATTATTTCTTTACATTTACTTTGGACGCTAGGCCTAGTTTTGTAGAACGGGATTGCCAAAAGGATTGCCCTGAGATACCCAAAGATTATACAGGGCCTCAAAAGAAATATACTTGTGTAACTGCCTCCACAATCATTCATTTCATCTTAAATAATATTCAAAAGCGAAACTACACAGCAATATGTATATACAATGTGTCCGGGAAAATGTGGGAAATCTCTCGGATTCAGATAGAACATTAAAAAATAAGATGACAAGTTCCCATAATTTTTTTCCTAGCGGCCCACCCTACGGAGCTACGGCCTCCTAAAGGACGCCACTGGAAATCAATTTTTCTTGAATAACTTTTAAACTACTTATTATAATTTAATGAAAATTTAATATGATAAACAGTAGTAAGGACCTCTTAAAATACTGCCCTTAAATTTAAATTAGCATGTTTAGTTTACCAGGGGCGGACTAGGTTGTTCATTTTAATGCTTACATTTTTAACACCCTGTATGATAAGGAGTTAAAAAAAACAAATTTGGATACCTTGAACATTAAGCTAAAGAAAAGGTACTCTCGTTCATTGTCGATAAAATGAACCGTTTTCGAGGAAAAAAAAATAGAAGAATTAATGTTTTATTTCTATTAAAAAGAACCATGTTTTTTATTTTTTTTGACTGCAACAAAGTGTGATACAAAAGTCATTCCAGGAACAAAAAAGTTTTAGTTTAGGTTATTTAATACGACAAAATTACAAAGATTTTTAGAAATGCAGTTTTGTCCCAGAAAGGCACCTTAACAAAAATTATGTTTAGAAATGTACTCACTAAAGCTTGCAACGATTGAACCTAAATACGCTAATTAGAAATAATCAATTAAAAACTTCATAAGTGGGTTCAACATGGGCTCCGTGAACTCTGATACACTCTCGGGCATGACGAATAGAGGACTGCTGTACTCGCCACAATAACCCAACATTGTTTCTTATCACATCACAATGAAATGTGATTCTCTGTAAAAGTTCCTCCCTAGTATCAACCGGAGAGGAATACACCAAGGTTTTGAGATGACCCCACAGGTGAAAATCCATTGGCGTTAGGTCGGGAGACCGTGGAGGCCAGGCAATGGGACCTCCTCTGCCTATCCAACGGTATCGATAGACGTTATTCAGGTGGTCGCGTACAGCAACGCTAAAATGAGGTGGGGCCCCATCATGCATAAAATACATGCTTTGGCGGGTTGCAAGTGGCAAATGCTCTATTGAATCCAGAAAAGCGTTCTGAAGGAACTGTAAATAAAGTTCATCATTCAATCGTGGCGGCAATATGCATGGTCCAATCAAAAAATTGCCAATTATTCCTACCCAAACATTAATTGATTGGAACTGATGTTGATAATGATGAACGACAGTGGCATGAAGGTTTTCATCAGCCCACACATGCGAGTTATGTAAATTTACAATACCATTTTTGGTAAACCCTGCTTCATCGGTAAAAAGAATAGTGCTAATGAAGTTTGGGTTTGTTCGTTGTTGATCTAACAGCCAGTTTGCGAACTGGATTCTACGAGGAAAATCTTCAGGAAGTAGTAGATGCACTTTTTGCAGATGATAAGGGTAAAACATCTGTTCTTTAAGTACTTCATGAATTGTCGTTTTTGACGTATTAAGCTGCGCGGCTAATCTTTGAGTGCTTATTGAAGGAGTATCACCTACAGTATCCAAAATATTTTCCTCCAATTGCACCGTACGTACTGTTCTTCTCACACCAGCATCAGTACTTTTTTTTCGCAAAACTTCCTAAAACATTGAAGAAAGTCAATAATGTTACCTTATTAAATGGAATCGCCCACCAGTCTCTCTTAGACGTTGGTCAAGTCGCTGAAATGTTTTCTGATTTGGAATATTGCGATTAGGATATCTTTCTTCATACAACCTTCTTGCTTCCAAAGCATTGCAAGATGCAAGACCGTACATAAGATGCATATCTGCATACTCACTAAATGTGTATCCCATTATCAAATTGAATTTACCAAGATATTCAAAATTCAATAAATTAATATCGAAGTAAAGGATCAACGTGTTAACAATATGAAAGATTACAAGATTTAAAATACACACGTCAATGCAAGATATTTATTAATTCGTGGGTACCATAGTAACGTTTGTAAGAACAATGCGTTTTTTAGTACTGAAAACAGTTTTATTTCAGACTTTTGTATCACACTTTGTTGCAGACAAAAAAAATAAAAAACATGGTTCTTTTTAATAGAAATAAAACATTAATACTTTTATTTTTTTTCCTCGAAAACGGTTCATTTTATCGACAATGAACAAGAGTACCTTTTCTTTAGATTAATGTTCAAGGTATCCAAATTTGTTTTTTTAACTCCTTATCATACAGGGTGTTAAAAATGTAAGCATTAAAATTTACAACCTAGTCCGCCCATGGTAAACTAAACATGCTAATTTAAATTTAAGGGCAGTATTTTAAGAGGTCCTTACTACTGTTTATCATATTAAATTTTCATTAAATTATAATAAGTAGTTTAAAAGTTATTCAAGAAAAATTGATTTCCAGTGGCGTCCTTTAGGAGGCCGTATCTCCGTAGGGAGGGCCGCTAGGAAAGAAATTATGGGAATTTGTCATCTTATTTTTTAATGTTCTATCTGAATCCGAGGGATTTCCTACATTTTCCCGGACACATTGTATAGGTGCCCTCGAATCACAACGTATTCAATTACGTTCAGTGGTCATTTCTGCTGCTTTTAATTTGCTGTAGAATCGTCGAAAAAATCTCATAAAGGACTGGAATTAATATTCTACCAGTAATTATATCAGGTGCATTCAAAACACAACCCGTTTTGCCTACATTTAATGCTCTATTTCAATTATTTAATTCATGCTGCCTTGGAAATAGCACAGCAATATGTAATGAAATAAAATATACTAAATTTTTATAATAGAAAAATTATAAAAATACAATTAAATTTAGTGTTTCAAAGATAATAACTTCATACAATTGTCACTTAGATTTAGGTTACCGTAGAAAAGTATCCATTCCAATATTCTTCGAAAGTTAATGTATGGGCAGCTGTGTCTATTTAGTCTTTCTTAAACGTAACGATTTGTTCTAGAATTGACCGTGCCTAATGGTCACCGTCACTACACTATATCCTCGATATCCGCAAATTTATCTTTTCCGTTTCAGAAAACCTTTACGAGATTTATCAGTACATATCTAATTGCAAATGTTTCTTGTGCTCCTGTTTCATGTTGCACAATGTACATATTTATTTCTACTCGTATGTGCTTATACGTATTTAGGTATGCAAAGGAATTGTAACGAATTAGTTTCAATTGAATTATTCTACAAGGACTGTTCAAATTGAACTAGGTTTTCACTTGTAAAAAACGTAATTACTATTTACAACTAAAAAAGTATCGTATTTTTTTCCGTTATAATATTCCTGCGTCCTTAACTTTACTATTTAAGTGAAATATTTTGTAGACTAAAAATTCATTATAGTTCACTTTTGGTTTCAAGTGTTTTTTTACGGAAGTAAGAGGACGACCATTGTCTTTGAGAAAACAATCACAACTTATCCCGCTCGCCGATAGGACAGTGGAAACGCACTGGCTTATCTCCATTTTTCGGAGATCGAGGCCGAAGCCTATTGTGTGAGAAGGTTTTCATGGTTTTTCCATGGCTTGTCAATGCCCCCTGTAATTGTCGTTAAGCTATTGATAGATGCTAAAACATGAATTATTATTATTATTATTAGATCCTATTTCGTTTGCTCCTGATTGCCTGTTTAACATCGACGTACAGAAGTGCCAAATAATATTAGGCATTAACCGTACAACGTTCTTTAATAAAAGCAAATAGAGGAACCTCTTGAGAATCCAAGGAAAAAAATTCCATAACACACACTTGCCCACAATTGAATTAGCTTTTCATGTCTTCTGTCTGCAGTGTCATACATAAAACATTCCAGAGATACCTTCTTAATCAACAGAACTAGAACGAACATCTTAGTTCTAACTAAGCCCATCTATATACATATAAAAATTCAGCCTGCGTATGTTTGTGTTCGCAAAACTCGAAAAGTAGTCGATCGATTGACTTGAGATTTTGACACAATATTGCATTCGAATACGCGAGTGTTCTTATAGTAAAATGAATTTTTCTTAAACGGCGCGACAAAAATCTTCCCATACCGGTGAAATCTACGGTGCGCTTCGAAATAAGTAGCGTAAAAATTTCTCAAATACTTGATTTGGTAGTACCCTTTTATAACAAGGTGACGTTGGCTAATCATATACTCTATTTACGCTATAATGTTGTTAAAAAGCAAAATAACTTTGATTTAATCTTAAACGAATTTTACTTATATGAAAACTTAAAATAATTTGTATAGATTAAATGAAAATGTCAGGAAGATATTATTTAAAAAAAATTAAGACATACAATTGTCAAATTTAAAAAGCGAACATATTAATAATATTGATATTTTAAAAACAATTAAGCAAGTGGCTGTGTTTTTGAAAAAAATAAGGAGAAATTCTTATTGATTGTCAACGTACACGATATGAACAAAATCATTCTAAGCAGAATCGCAGATGAAATAGTGCCAATTATATTACTCCGACCCGTCAATCAGCCAAAGTTATGCAATGGCACACGATTAGTAGTTAAAAAATTTATTAACAATTTAATTGAAGCAACAATTCTGATTAGACCTCATAAAGGTGAAAACATACTACTTCTACGAATACCAGTCCGATTTTAAATGACATCAATTTCCAATACGACTTGCGTTCGCTATGACTATCAATAAAGCGTAAGGGCAAGCTTTGCAAGTGTTCGGTTTGAATTTAGAAAATGATTGTTGTGGACAGTAAACCGTCCGATCTTTATGTTTATGTTGAAAACAGATAAACAAAAAATGTAGGTAGTCAATTCAATGGCTTTAATTAAAAATAATTTTTTGTTTCATTCCACATAGCCACAGCAACGCAAGGCAGAATATTAAATTGAATGATGTGTTTTCTCGGTAAATGTTCTCAAAATACTCTTATTTACTTTCCCATTCATTTCATATAAGACTAGACCACAGCGAACCGTGGCCAGGTTTAGCTAGTATATCTATAAACAGTAACACTCTTTTTCCTGGTATCTTTCATATGTAGTTGACCCTCATATAATGTGCGTTCAAATAAATTTTACCTCTAGTAGTCCATGACAATAAAAATGTTTGTCGTAACTTGTACTATTTACATTTGCATCAGTTGTCAATTTGACAGACTATTCTGATGTATACTTAATTTGAACTTTTTTTAAATTGCTTTGTAACTTAAAATTGATTTAAAACTATTCCACACAATTCATTCATGGTTGAAACTTATTTTCGAAACGGACGTAAGATTGACGGACAATGGCACTATTTTATTGAAGAATGCTTAGACGAATTTAGAAATGTTTCCAAACTTCGCCTTTGATATTGATAGTTTTCGGTACACAGTTGCACTAAGGTTTTCAGAGAAACAGGGAGTGTTATACGGAAAGAAGGCAGTGGCCGGCCGGAAAAACGTACGGAAGAGCTAGTTGACGATGTAACGCAAATTATGAATGATGCACCACGAACTTCCATACGAGTATTATCTCAACGAGTGGGTGTATCAATTGGCACTTGTCATACAGTTTTGAAAAAAAGATTTACATTTATTTCCATATCGCATGACCTGTTATCAAGAAATAAAAGAAATTGACTATCCTAGAAGAACAACATTTTGTCAGTGGTTATTAAATAATTTAGATGATGACTTTCTTGAAAAAACTTATTTTTCTGATGAATCATGGTTTTATCTGAATGGATACGTTAACTCACTGTGGAATACTGAGAAACCACATGAGTTTTATGTTGAAACCTCACTTCATCCACAGAAAATTGGTGTATGGTGTGCGCCTAGTCGAAGGAAAATCATTGACCCTATTTTCTTTAACGGTACCTTAACAGGAGAAAGGTATCGACAAGAAATTATTATGCCATTTATTGAACAGCTTAAAGAAGAAGAAATAAATTAGGGTTACTTTCAACAAGACGGAGCCAGAGCGTACACAGCTGGTGAAACAATTAATATGATAAGGCAAATTTATCAAAATTGGTTGATAAGTTTAAACACCAAACATGAATTTCCACAAAGATCTTTTTTCTGTGTGTTTTTTTTTTCTGTGGCCTTTTTTAAAGAACTCAATTTTTCGGGTACAGATGCCTGATCTTGCAGACCTTCAAATCAGAATTGCTGAAAGCATTAACGAAATCGATGACAGAAGAAGAGAAGTGAGAAATGTCTCGAACAAGCTGGTGGCCACTTTCAACAATTTTTATAAAATGTTACTTGTTTGTTGCAAATAAACGTATCTCATTTAGTTAAATATTTTGATTTTATTATTTTGACATTTATCATGTCATTCAAATAGTTCATAACCAACAAAATTCATATTAAGAACTTAAGTAAAAAGCTAAGATATGCGTATAATTTCCATGGGCAACTTCGAGGTAAAATTTAGTTGAACGCTCGTTATATTGAACTATTTAGCAAAATTTAATAAATAATTTTAATTATTTGTATGCATGTCTCAACATACGTACATTTGTTGCAAATTTTCTAAATACCTTTAATTTAAGCTTAATTGGCACTCGTTGTACTGTACTTGTACCGTTAATATAATTGTAATATCCTTTAAAGAGAGTCGTCTTTTGGATAATATAGATCATTATTATTATCATATGTCGCAAAAGAATAGTTCTAATATAGTTGCCCAAAAGTGATATAAATCTGCGTCAGTAGCATCATTTGGTTGTAATTGCATTTATGGCATTACGTACTTAGAAATGCAAAAAAAAAAATTTAATATTTCAAACAGAAAAAAAACTGAATAGAAATGGTGCATAATCCCAACCACTCTATCGGAATCGTTATAATATTTTATTAAATAATTGTATATTTAGTCGTTTATAGTACGAGCAACTTAATTAATTTAATTTAGTTATATTTTAGTATTTATAGTTTAGATTTGTTTTGTATGTATGAATTTACCAAATAGCTTAATAATATTATTCTTGCTCAAGTGATAGGTCAGTTCATCCTTATACTGGACCAGTTTTTCTTCCACCGACATCCAAATCTTCTCTTGTACAATTGGATAGTTTACGATGCCAGTGACGCTCTCGACAGAGTGTCGATATTATTGCGGTTCTCTTTTCTCATATCTAGGTACCGTACTGTCACTGTCTTGCACATCCGACTTCAATTTGTCAACTGTTGTCGATTTTGGTATAATAGGTATCATATCATGCCCCTTCAACGCCACTTTTGTCGGGTCGCCGTTGATGTAATCATCTATTTCCACACACGCTCTTCGCAAGTCGATTATATAAACGAATGTGTATCGAGCACCACTCTATAATTTGGTTGAAATTGGCGATGGATTAGTGAAATTATGCGCTCATCGTGCCGATCTAGGTTTCGCCAACTGCGTAGCTGTCGCTTGCGCAATGTAAACTCTACCGCGCGTAGTATGTCAATGGACACGTTCAATTATGTCGATGCGTATATGGGATATATCGCATACGAAATTAAAGAAGCATTTTCAAGTTTTGGTTCCATCATTGTGTCATAAAGTGTCAACAAATATCTAGTACTTTTGAAGTCTCTACATTTTCATTATATTGAACTATACATCTTATATGCGCCAGCAGACACGGAATTAATATGTTTAACGGACGTTAACGTATTGATCAAAGATTGCTTCAAGAGCTTTGACGGTCAGGCAACGACTTAGTATAGGGTTGTCAATAATGTAGTTAAAATTTGTAGCGTTCTTTTTCTTGATAAGGGGTGCGACTCCATTTCGAAATATTTAAAGATAAGTGATTGCTTATACATCGTAGATCAACTGATGTAAAATGCCTTAAAAGTATCAGTAAGCCGCAGCTTTTCGCATTCAATAATATATCAACAATAACGATCATAATCAAAACCGGACCAAGATACACGATGGAAGTTCTAGCGTGGGACAAAATATATTAAATATAACATTCAAAGTATTTTCTGAGCATATCTTACATATGGTATCTTTCTGACTCAAAACTCTGGAATTTATTACACGGAGTTCGAAAAATTTCTCTTCCGTGGATGCAGTTGTCCTGTTTTATTTTACATTTGTTCGACTTAAATTAGAATACGCATTATTAATATAGTCGCTTATTTATAAAATATTCGTTAATTTATTGGAGTCTTATGATGGAAATGTCGCCTCTTGGAACAAGATTGTTGTGACTCGAAGACCAAATTGATGCTGCTCGAATCCGGTTTCTGGCAGTGATGCATCAACTCTAGTTACTAGAATCACGACCCCGAAATTTCTTCAACGTGCACGGATGGTAAAGCTGTATAATACACTTTATATTTTAAACCTTCGGTGAATGTTTGTTAAATGAATAAATGTACTTTCATCTAAACATATTTATTTAACTATATACATTTATTTTTGGATCTGCAACGGCTTATATTAATTAACATATAACTGCTGTAGAGACTTGTGTCTCTTGATATGGTATGATTGTTACGTTGATGTTAAAAGTAAGACTTTGTGTCTTGCGCAGCTGCTTGTTATGATGTTAAATGTGAGACTGTTGTCTTAAAATTGTGTGTCTTGTACTGATGTTGAGTTGATACTGTGTTTGAGTTCATACTGCTCTATTCTCTCCTATTTTAGAAGTAAGTAAAAATATAGCACTACCCCTAACTATTACATATTAACATACGCGGATTGGTTGTACAGTGTATTGTTTGACGTCATAGCGGGGAATTTTAGTGTTATTATTTTCTGGAAGTTGTGCCTACAAGAAAAAATATTCAAGGTTTATGATAGTGTCTTAAATATCTTACTAATAAATAAATAAATAAAATATCCTTACTAATTAGGTATTAGTAGTTGTCATAAACCTAAGTATGTACTTCCGGTTAATTTCTTTGTACAGTAATGGAATCCTATTATACATTTTTAATTAACAATGAGTGGTCAGATTAAATATCGGCTCTTGAATGCGTTCGCTGATAACCCTAGGCAATAAAACGAGTGATTTAAATTATAAAGTAGGGAATAAATAAATTTTTAAATGTAAAATATATCGCTTTCTTATAATTTAAAGAAAGCTTTACAGTTCGAATGTTCTAATAAAAGTATGTTAGATAGTGGTTTAAACACGAAAATGAACGTTAAATATTTATATAATTTGAAACCTTATATTTAAATTCTATATCCTAGATTTACTTATATTTAACCACAAGAAATGTTTTAAATTAAAATATTACAAGAGTTAAAATCCTCTAGTCATATTTTAATTTCAAGCATATATCCTCAACACAAATTATTAAAAAAAAGGTATAAAACCCCTTACCACAAGTAATATTCGTATCCTAAATACGTATTTCGACAACTAAGATGTCATCCTCAGACCACGTAGAAATATTTATTTAGGATACGATTATTAATTGTCGTAAGAGATTCTATACATTTTTTTTGCTTCATTGCAGTGTCCAAAGAAAGACTTTCCTTACAAATTGTATTTTTAATAATTTATTAAAATCTTTAATAGTTCATCAGAATGAAAAATTGAATTTTATGTTATGCCTAATCATAAATGGTAATATCTTTCGTATAAATAGTTATTAAAACGCAATAAATGTATCAAAATTAGCTTAATTTATGAGTAGATAATAATAAAACTTTTACCATAATTGCACTGCGCAATATATTTTATGTAATTATAGAAGATTCTAATTTAATGTGAATTTAAAGAAAGCGCTGTACCACACGCAATCTTAATATTTATTCACGAGATCTTTTTTTTGTAAAGAGAAACAATCACAACAAAAGTACGTAACGAGATAAAAAGCACAGTTATACGATCGGGGCAAAACACAATATTCAGCAGACAGACAACAGTTATCTACGAACATCATTACCATGAATGAACTGCATTGCCTAACAATTCGTTACAAAATCTACGGACAATAATAGCCTAACTGAAAGTCTAATTATTATAACATAACCAATGTATTGAACGATAGAAACAGAGAACTGTGCAAATTTCTCATAAACTGGGTCAAGATATTAAATAATATGGAATTGTATTGTTAAGTCATAACTGTCTGTTAGGATTTTGATTATGTTTGTTTAAAGAAAGAGAAACGATAATTATTAAATACCAGAACAATATTTATCTATACTGATTACTCGATAGTCAATATAAAATTTCTCTTTTGATATTTGAGGAGCAATAATTATTTTTATTAAGTTCACACTTGATTGACTGGAGTAATGGTATTAAAATAAGTAGTTATTTAGTTGTTTACCACTAATCAGTTCTTAAGGTCATCAAAATATGTAATTTAGACTTATTGTTACATAGTAATTATTGAGATTAGAAATAATTTAGTGTTTAAATATTTTCCTCTGCCTGCCTGAAATTCTTAGCTATTTACAATTAGAAAAACGCATTCATATTAGTATTTGGTATTTAAGATTGCATGCAAGAGGAACAATTCGTATTTGTCATTTCTGCATAACAACCCTAGTCGTGTAAAAGATAATTCCGAAAAGAATGAATACTTACAATTTCTAAAGTGCTTCTTTGCAGGCACATGATCAAATTTATGTTTATGCTACTATTCCTATACGATAAAGGTAGTCTATTATACACGTAAGTTTGAATACTGTTTCTTTTAGTTTTTGCAAGTCTAAAGAACTGACATTCCGCTTAATCTTTATTCCTAGTTTTATAAGAGTGCCAATAAAAATGCAGGATTTTCCATAATTGTCATGAATTACAGCGGTTATTGACGTATTATGACGTAAATCGAATATACGAACCCTTGTATAATCGAATATACGAACTCTTATACATGGTCCGGCAACGAAGCGGGGACGGAAGATTACACGCGTATTTGAAAGTTAGTCAAATATTTAGTCATCGGATATCCTTCCGTACCATCAAGCGCACGATTTAAAAATATTTTGTTTTATACAGGCTGTTCCAGATGGAAATGCCAGACTAAAGTTTCATTTTTTTAAATGGAACACCCTGTATATTAATAGATAAAATGATTCCACGCTTGAAAGCTGGCTACATCGATATCATGTTGTATGGGTCTAAAGTTGATAGTTTCTGTGTAAATAATTATTTTACTTGATAAATTGATACATTTCAGTAGGCTATTCTGCATAAGGAAAATCAAAGGATCCGAAACCAATAGAATAGAATATTTTCTACTAGTATGCACTTTCGTTGCTACGTGAAATAAATTCTGCAACTGCTCGCGTTATATAGCGTGCTCACAATTTCGCAAAATCGAAGAAATCTCGTAATTTTTAAATGGAACAGCCTATATATTTTTAGCTCATTGAAAGGCCCTTTTACTACGCTTTCTATTGATACCTCATTTGATGCACCTAGAATGGATCATTTGCTAATTATTTCTTTTTAGAGTTGAATTAATGAAAAATGCTTGTATTTTTAGTAGCTAATTTGCGGTTTTAAACCTTCTGTAAGATCGGATATTCAACAAATTATCCATAAATGGTCTATAACAAGAAGAAACCCCATTAAGTACGAGAAACAGTTGATTTTCACTCAGGAATGAAAGCAAACATTAAATTAATATAAAGTAATATAGCATTTTCAATAGATTCACTGCTGATCAAGTTATCTGGTGTTAGTTAAATAAAAAATTTGCACTAATTAATTTGTATTTTAAAGAATTTTGTAAAACCAACTATTTTACGAATATCTAATATGAAACAATACATACCTAATTAGCATAAATCGAAATCAAGTAGGAAAGAATCAAGTACGAGTAGATTAAAAGTTTGCACTATTTTAAATAAATACTAATTATTAACCACAACATCAAATTTAATTAACAAAAGTAGTAGCACAGTAAATAAAAATAAAGTAAATGTAAATAGTAAATGCAAATAAATCAAAGAAAACTTTCAAATGTCCTTCCATGTCGCTAAATACATAAATGAAGCCGCTTGGTGAAATTCTGTTGAACATGCTGTAATGTTTCTTGGCGAACATTTCTAAATGCCTCTCTTATGCGTTCCATCATATTTTCCCTTGTTGTAGGAACTTTCACATAAACTAGAGCCTTGACATATCCCCAAAAGTAGAAGTCCAAGACAGTAAGATCTGGACTGTGGAGGCCAAGCGATTGGACCACCTCGTCCTATCCATTTGTCTTCCTTCCATCGCCCTAGAAACTCCCTAACGTTAAGGCTGTAATGAGCAGGTGCACCATCGTGTTGCAACCAGAAAATTTGTCGGGTGTCAGCAACCACATGCTCAAGTAAATTAGGCAGTTCGTTCTGCAAAAATGGCAAATACGTATCGCCTGTAACGGTTCCATCGAAAAAGTACGGCCCAATGATATATTGGACCAAGTATACCTCCCCAAACGTTAAGAGACCATCTATTCTGATTGTCTACATGTCGTATCCAATGCGGGTTTTCTGTTGCATAATAATGCATGTTATGTTTATTTACCGCCCCATTACTTTTGAGAGTAGCCTCATCGCTAAACAAAATCTTTGTTAAAATATTTGGCATTTCTCGCATTTTATTTAACAACCAACCACAAAAGTCTGTTCTTTTAATGAAATCATCACCATGCAATTCCTGATTTAATTCCATATGGTACGGATGATACCTACGACTTCTTAAAATTCTTCGTACGCTCCTATCTTCAATAGCTGTTACCTTTGAAATACCGTCTGCGTCTATACTTATATATGGATTTTCCTGTATTGTTAATTATACGGCAATTCGCTTTTTTCATTGATTACCGGCTTATTTATTTCTCTCTTCTTGCAGGTTACACTACCAGTTTCTGTAAATCTCACTAATAACCTTTCAAATGCTTCCGGTCTTGGCTTTCTTTCAAGGTTTGGAAATCTCTCTGCATATACTCTACTTGCTAGGAGACAATTTCTTGTACACTCCCCAAGAATAAATATCATATTCACCATTTCTTGAATACTAAAATTAGTCATTATAGCAATTTCTTTTAAAGATTGAACGAAATACTGTGTAAGATGGAACGAAATTTTTGACAACTTGGTTATTAAGTATACAAGCTTAAAACTGACGCCAGATAACTTGATCAGCAGGGAATCTATTGAAAATGCTATATTACTTTATATTAATTTATGTTTGCTTTCACCGCTGAGTGAAAATCAACTGATTCTCGTACTTACTGGGGTTTCTTCTTGTGATAGACCATTTATGGATAATTTGTTGAATATCCGATCTTACAGAAGGTTTAAAAGCGCAAATTAGCTACTAAAAATACAAGCATTTTTCATTAATTCAAATCTAAAAAGAAATAATTAGCAAATGATCCATCCTAGGTGCTTCAAATGAGGTAACAATAGAAAGCGTAGTAAAAGGGCTTTTCAATGAGCTAAAAATATACAGAGTGTTCCATTTAAAAATTACGAGATTTCTTCGATTTTGCGAAATTGTGAACACCCTGTATAACGCGAGCAGTTATAGAATTTATTTCACGTAGCAACGAAAGTGCATACTAGTAGAAAATATTCTATTCTATTGGTTTCAGATCTTTTGATTTTCCTTATGCAGAATAGCCTACTGAAATGTATCAATTTATCAAGTAAAATAATTATTTACACAGAAACTATCAACTTTAGACCCATACAACATTATATTGATGTAACCAGCTTTCAAGCGCGGATCATTTTATCTATTAATATACAGCGTATTCTATTTTAAAAAAATGCAACTTTAGTCTGGCATTTCCATCTGGAACACCCTGTATAAAACAAAATATTTTTAAAACGTGCGCTTGATGGTACGGAAGGATATCCGATGACTAAATATTTGACTAACTTTCAAATACGCGTGTAATCTTCCGTCCCTGCTTCGTTGCCGGACCCTGAATATCCAGTGATATCCACTGTCGAAACTACGATAAGATTACTATGATTTCGACTTCAATAATTTGACAGTACTGAATTGTCAGATTTGCTAATTATCATCATGGATCGTTTCGGCAATATTTCTGCGAAGTTATTTGATGAAATAATCAAAAATAGTACACCAACCAACACGGTACAAACGGAAGCATACGTTTTGCAACAGTTTAAATTATTACATTATTAATTGTATATTGTGTAACGAGTGACAAAAGTAAAATTTTAAAATTAAAAAAATTATTTCGACGAACAAAACACTAAACTTTTTCTACGACCTCGCCTGATATTATAACAAACTTATGTAAATTATGTAAACAATACTTTATTTTCAATTAAAAATTACAAAGCTATAGATCATATTTAAATTAGTTATGATTTAAACATTGATACATAGAATATGTAGACCATAAGCAAGATGGCTTCAAATTTTCCCACAATTTTGCAAAATATGCAAGCAGCACAATTTCCGAATATGAATTTACGCTATTACCATCCTTCTATTCAATGAATTGTACATAGACTTCTTATATAAGAATTTAAAAAAGGTATATAACCCCTTACCACAATTATTAATCGTATCCTAAATACGTATTTCGACAACTAAGTTGTCATCATCAGTAGGTAAAACCACTAATCAAGGAAGATAACGGAAATTAAAGACCATAAATTGAAAAAGAAATGTTTAAAACTAAATTCAGAAAGTTATGTGCACCAAAAAAGTATATTAATAGAATTCCTATAAAAGAAACACTAGTGATCAATCAATCATCCGAGAATTTTAGTGATGTAGAACTAGATCTGTTAAACAAAGGTTTAAAATACTGTTTTCCAAGTCTTCAGATTCCTATAGAACAGGTGATTGCAAGTATCGAAACTTCGATTAAGTATTTAGAACAAGGGCCAAAAAACTTCATTCGAGCAGCTTGCAAAACCAAAATCGATAAGAACTTACTGCAGCACAAACAGAAGTCGGTCAATAAAGAATGGAATATCATTAAAACTCTTAGATCTAAAGACTGTTTTTACCTAAAAGCAGATAAAGGGAATAAGTTAGTAATTATGGATAAAATCGACTATTTTCGAAGAGTTAAAAATTTAATTGCCGAAGGTCCGAATGTAGAAATTAAGAGAAATCCGTTACCTAAAATGATTAGTGACATAAAAAACGCGTTAAAGAAATATCCAATGTTAATAACTTCTACCCAAAAGTATAAATTAAATGTTAGTAATCCTTTACTACCAAGAATGTATTGTTTGCTGAAGATACATAAACTAGGTAACTCGATGAGACCTATCGTTTCAGGTATCAACTCACCGACTTATTTGATTTCCAAATGGTTAGTGAATGAATTTAAAAATTTACCAGTAAAACCAGAAAGTTTGTCAGTTAGTAATTCCTTAGAATTTGTTAAATTAATTAAAAATTGTGAACTGGAAACCGGGGAAATTTTAGTTTCATTCGATGTAACGTCATTATTCCCTTCGGTGCCTATTCCAGAGATTATGAAATATTTAGAAGGCTTGCTCCATAAGAATAACATTGAACCTTCAAAAATAAAAGAATACATAAGATTGACAACTCTGTGCATGACGCAAAATTCTTTCCAAGTAGTGAAAAAATTTTATGAGCAGAAACACAACAATGGGTAACTGCCTATCTTCTTTCACAGCCAATTTATTCATGAGTCAATTTGAAGTAGAATTTAAAAATAACGCTAAATATTTCCCGAGAGTCTGGATCAGGTACGTAGATGACATTCTCGCAATTTTTGATACACGGAAATGCGAATTAGACGTGTTCGTTAATCAATTAAATTTGAAATTTCCAACGATTAAATTTATGGTGGAAAAGAAAAGCAATGACAGGATACCATTTTTAGATACTTTACTGATTAGAAATAAACATAAAATAGAAATCGATATTTTCCTAGTCAATCGGTTACTAAATTTTCCGTTAACAAGGGAAAGATATGAAATAGAACTAGATTTCATTAAAAATATCGCGGAAAATTTAACGGAAATTTAGTAACCGATTGACTAGGAAAATATCGATTAAAAATTAAAATTAATTAGTAAAACGAAACTAAAAAAATTGGTATCTCAAAGTAACCAGGAGAAAAAGTACATGTGTTTACCATACCACCGATATCACCATTTATCATATCACGAAAAAAACATTAATAAAGTTGTGAAAGAACAAGGTCTCCAAGTTGCCTTTCGGTCCGGAAATACTATCAAAAGATAAAGTTAATTTTAATTCGAAATCAGGTATATACGAAATTAATTGCGACGATTGTAATTTGAAATATATAGGCCAAACAAAACGACCAATAATATCCCGGTTTAAAGAACACATATCAAATATTAAATACAATAGACCGGATAAATCTAACGTTGCCAACCATGCTTTAAATACACAACACAATATGTCGATTAAAGGGTTAAAACTTGTCAAGGCCATTAATAATCCCCGCGATCTTGACGCATACGAAAGTATTCATATCGCTAAAAACAAACAGAATTCTATGAACGGAGATAAGGGACCGATCGCCTACAGCTGTCTCTTTTCATTCTTAGAAAAGGAGGTAAAAAGGTCGTAGACGATTCAAAAAGAGTATAAACACATGTGGGTGCCGTTTCCTTAAGAGAGGTAATTTTTGTCGATCTTTTCGTTCGAGATATTTGTATTTTTAAGTCAGTGTATACGTGGATGCTGTGCAAAGTTGTTGCGTGATCAGTTGTGCTAGCTTTACTGTGCCCCATGTGCGACACCTTGATTAGTGGTTTTACCTACAGATGATGACAACTTAGTTGTCGAAATACGTATTTAGGATACGATTAATAATTGTGGTAAGGGGTTATATACCTTTTTTAAGTTTTTACTTAACCACAGTCTCCAAAGAAAGACTTTTCTTATATAAGTGTAAAGAAGCAATTTAAAATAATGAAGAATCATTGAAAGAGATTATTTCTTCAAATATACACATTTGTATACCCTAATCGTTGTTTTAAGTCTTCAGTATTAAGCAATAATTTAATAATAAAAGTACTAAGTTTGATTTTTATTTTTATAGTTCGTTAAATAAAATAGAATATATGAACTTAAAAATGTAGTTTTATTTACTTGTAGTCACCAAATACATTAGTTTATTATTTATTTTTAATGAGAATGTACTACCGAATGCAAAAAAGTGGTACAGTCATATTTTAATCGGGTTAAATTAGGCAGCGTGTATTAAATGTAGGCGTCAAATTTAAATATTCAAATAACATATACGTTGATATACAGATAGGTGTAAGTGTCAAAAATGACTTTTGCACGTTACTACGATCTTAAGTACCTTAGCAGCGTTACAATACTAAAATGTTAAAAAATTGAGGCCATCATTAAAGTACCGGTCCCGCATATCTAATAGTACAACTAAAGTATGGAAGTAGAAAAAATTAATAGTCAAATTATTTAATGCCAATGTGGGAGAATACCTATTATCCCTAAATTGTGTGGTATTAACAGCGTCCTCTGCTTCTTAAAAAAAAAAAATTTAATTTAATAAATAAGAAGTATCTTGCCAAAGTTTCAAAAATCATGAATTGAAGGAATACAATTATTCCAAATCAATTTTCCAGAAATGAAATATATTTTGTAGGTGAATAATCATGAAATATATGGTCCCAAAGTTTTCGGAAAAATTTTAGATAAATTGGAAAAATTGTTGATCATTTTCACAAAACTGATTTACTTTATAAACTATATATTACAACAATTAACAATAAATACAGCAATAAATACTTAATCTTCAGATTATTGATAGTGGGTCATTATCGTCGATGGTCGTCAGTTTTCTTCTGACTTGTTCCATCATCATCTGGACAGCAGAAGGATAATTTTTTTGAAAAATTCGACGTCGTATTTGGTCTTCATTTTTCCATCTATTTTCATGCACTTTTCTGGTAAACATTTATCAAAATTCCGCTATTGGCCGAGGCTGAGGTACATTAGGAGGATTGTCTAATTTAGGAACATAGTTTATTTGTTTGCATTGTACTAGTCTCTAATAGCTCTAACATAATGGCATGAAGCTAGATCAGGCCGAAACATGATGTCATCATTGCCATGATATGTATTTAAAAACTAAAGCAGTTTAGAAAGACATCTTTGAATGTAAAGTTGTGCAGTTAAGGCTTCTCCTCGAACACAACCAGTGTACGTACATTGGTTCGAAGAGAAGCGGCTGCAAGATGAATCCGGCCTCAGAAATGGCACACCACACTAAAATTTTGTCCTTGAATTTGGATTTACCTTTGAATTTGACATTGTCTCGTGTGTTTTCTATGTCGTTGGTGTAAAAACCATTTCCCTACATCCCTGAATGGGACAAGGTAAAATATTTTGCATAATCCATTGCAATCAGTTTATTGTCAAATAGATGCGTCTTAGCACACGACAACACCTGGGTATTCTTTCTAACCGGGCCGCGATATATTTTTTGGTACTTTCCTTAATTTTCGAAACACCACGTTATCTCGGGAAATTGTTCGAAAAACAGTGGTTTTTGAAACTCCGCATCTTCGACCTATTTTTGGCTGTGAAACTCCAACTCTGTTCTTAATGGCTTCAAGCATTCTTTGTTCCCTCACTTGACTAAAAATTGTTGATCGACCACTTTTGGGCAAATTAACGCAGGATATTCCCTCTTCACATTCCTTTACGGTTTGATAAATTGTTGATAAAGAAATGTCTTGTTCACGATAAATGGCAACAATATTACGATTAGGCATTCGTCCAACTAGATTGTAAATTCCTTTAGGAATCTGGCTAATAAGACATTTTGCTGAACCAGATCACGAAAACTAAATTGTCATAATTAAAACAAGTTAATTGTGACACATGACTTCCAGTGAGAACTTAACCAAACGTCATTTGGTATAACTATGAATCATCTAAAATTTTTAGGAAACTTTTTGGCAATACGTTATATGAAATATTCACAAAAATATATCTATAATTGTTGACACATCATGCAAACTTGTATATCTGAAATTTCTTGCTTTCGTGTTTTATATTAATATTGTACAACACGAATATAAAGAATTTCTGAGAACCATTATCTTAATATTATATAAACATAAATATAACATTCAAGAAAGCTATTGTTTTATTTAATTTGTAAACAAAATCTCTATATAACACGCTAACCTTTAGCGAAACACCCATCTCGTAATATGTATATTGAATAAAACAATAAGGCGTTCGGGAAAATATCAACGATTTCCTGAATTGCAAAAATTTAAGTGGCGTTATTCAACAAATTAAATTCAAGTAATTTTATGCAACAACAATTATCTCACATATAAATGCTCTTATTAATTAACGAGAGTAACTGTTATTTATAGTGAGAATTGTATTAAATATTAATAGTAACGTCGTAAGCAATTATCAGTTTAAAAGATTTTGTGCAAAAACATTTGAACTCTATTATAGATATAATTCTCAGTGCTGAACAGTGTATTATGTCAGATAACTGAAATTGATAAAAATACATTTGTTACTCTATTACTGTTTTAAGAAATGTTAAACATTGAACTTTTGTTTTTTCTATGACTTTGGGTAAGCTTCATATATTAATGCCCAGCAATAGTTCCCAAGCATATTTTGATCCCAATATCCTTGGTAATGCTTCTCAATTTTCAGTAAATCTTGATGAAAGCATTCACCTTGCTCGTCGCTTTTTGCGCCTAAGTTCTCTAGAAGGAAATCAAGGTGGGAATGACAGAAGTGGATTTTCAAGAACATATGTGCACCCAGTGTTTCATAAGTTTTCAACAATTCCGCAAAGATTTCCTTAAAATTGTTACTTTTTTCGTTACCTAGAAAACCATCGAAAATACGTCGAAATGATGACCATACTTGCAGCTTCTATTGGTAATAGCAACTTGTCAAACTCTCTATCATTAAATAGTTTTCTAATTTGATGGCCCAAAAATTTGCCTTCTTTAATTTTTGCATACGAAAGTTGTGGAAATGCGGTCACACGACTGTCCCACAAAAAACAACAATATTTGGTGAAACCACCTTGTAAACCAGTCAATAAACCAATCACCTTGAGATCACCGCACACACGGCAACCTTTTACATTGATAGCATGACCAATTGGAATCGACGGCGTTTTATTTCCAAAATGGAGGAGAACGGCCTTCAAACTATATTTGCTACGGTCAATGAACAAGCGCCACTGCAACAAATGCATCCAATATCACTAAATAAACCCGAGATATCTTTACAAAAACAAATGGATTCCCTTTTCCAAATTTCTTAGCAAATGGCTTACTCCTGTTTCTATAACTGCCTTAGCTAGATGGTTTCACTGCTGTAGGCAGCGTGTGTGTAGGCGCGACGCTAAAAGCTTTGCATGTTATTTTGTAGATTCAAATCTCGGATTAGATCACTTAACTCTACCTGACTTACTATATGTCCATTTGTATCGGCCATGTATTAACTATCACTGGTTTCAGATCGCTCGCCGGTGAATACTTCGGATTCAGTTCGTGGGTAGTACACGTAATCAGGACAAAAAGAAGATATGCGAGTCTATTCGGTTATTAACTATTTCCTTGTAAATTCAGCGGTAGCTAATCTCCCTTCGCGGCCATAAACTCTGATGTTGGTGCAGGTGTAGTACGTATTCGTAGCCGGTTCCACGCAACGGATAAGTACCACTGACTTTGTATGACATGTATTTAAAAAATCTCTTCTGCACTCTTTCCAAAGCCAGTTGTCGATAGGTATAGCATGGATACCAGATAATAGATGCGTATTCCAGTTTTGAGCGCACAAATGCATAAAACAGTGTCTTAAAGGTTGACACATTACAAAAGCACATACAAGACCTTGCGAGAAAGCCTTAACGAACCCTGGCGAATAGTAGGTGAGGATCAAATAAAACATCCAGATCCGTAAAAGTCTCACGTCTTGGTATTGACATTACATCCAAAGAGTAGTCATATATTATCGATAAAAAGAGCCATAGATATTACTAATGTAAATACAGCTAAAACAATGTATACAAACTTAACTTTTGTTCTATAGTGAATAGCAGTCTTTTATGTGAAAGTGCATAAGAATCATAATGGCTGCGACACTACAATGTCTGATGTGAAACAGCAAAGACCGTGCAATTCTGCCTAAAAGTTGCTAAAACGGCAGTAGAAACTCTGAATATGCTTAAACAAGCGTTTGGTGAGAATGCTTTAGGTCAGACGAAAACTTATGGGTGGAACAACCGTTCTGAAAATGGGCGTGTATCAGTTGATATTGAGTGTTTCGGTCGTCCATCGACGGAAAACTCTAAATTTGGCAAAAGTGCGTGATGCTGCAAGACCGAAGGAAATGAGTGTATACGTCCACGTATACACTGACTTTAAATTAAAAATATACCGACTAAAAATTACGACAACTTACCTCTCTTAAGGAAACGGCAACCACACGTCCTCAATCTTTCTACCTATTTTCTAAGAATGAAAAAAGACAACTGTACGATATCGGGCCGTTGTTCGAGTCGATCATATTACATTTGTTTCTAACGATATGAATGCTTTCATAGGCGTCGAGATGTTTGGGATTGTTGATGGCTTGGACAAGTTTTAACCCTTTAATCGACATATTGTAATCTTTGTCTAATGAATGATTGGCTACGTTAGATTTTTCTGGTCTATTGAATTTAATAAGTGATATGTGTAAAAAAAAGGAAAACAATGACAGGATACCATTTTTAGATACATTAGTAATTAGAAATAAGCATATAATAGAAATCGATATTTTCCGAAAGAAACCAATGTCAATAGATTCATTACCGCGGATTAAAATCATAGTTTTCATCATAAGACAGCTTCTATTAATTTCTTAGTCAATCGGTTACTAAACTTTGTGTAAACAAAAGAGAGATATGAAATCAAAAGTCTCCTAGGTAATACAAAAGATAAAGTTAATTTGAATTTGAAGTCAGGTATATACGAAATTAATTGCGATGATTGTAATTTGAAATATATAGGTCAAGTGAAATACCCAATAATAACCCGCTTTAAAGACCACAATGTCGATTAAAGGGTTAAAATTTGTCAAAGCCATCAACAATCCCAAAGATCTCGACGCCTATGAAAGCTTTCACATTATTAAAAGCAAACGTAATATGATCAACTTCGAGAACGGTCCGATACCATGCAGTTGTCTTTTTAAAATCTTAGAAAAGAGGTAAAAAGATTGAGGGCGTGCGAATAGAGAATAAACACATATGGTTGCCGTTTCCTTAAAAGAGGTTGTCGTAATTAGTCGGTATATTTTTATTTTAATGTCGGTGTATACGTGGACGCCGTGTAAAGTTGTTGCGTTATTATATGTGTTAGCTTTACTGTGCCCCATGTGCGACACTTTGATTAGTTGTTCTACCTACTTATGATGACAACTTAGTTGTCGAATTACATATTCAGGATACGATAGTTAATTGTGGTAAGGGGTTTTAGGCCTTTTTGTGTGTTGAATGCGTTAACACTCGAAGACTTCCAGCAAATGGACAAGTCGTTGGGATCGGTGTATCGGAAGGAGAATACTTTGAAGGGGATGGTAGTGAATATGTTGTAAGAACAATTTAATGTGTTTTTTCGGGAACGCATAATTATCATATCAGGGATAAATTCTTAAAATGTATTCTGTATCATAAATTAAATTTAATAGAAAGAGAAATAAAATATCAAGGTATAAAACTTTATAATTCTTTAAATAATGAAATTAAATCATTAACATTACAGACATTCGAATTGAAAATAAGAAATCAATTGATTTCAAATGCATTTTATGCAATAAACGATTTGTTTGTGAAAATTGATTATAGAATTAAAAATATACAATATACATGTATACACACTTTATTCCAAGTATTTGTTTTCCAAGTTTATTTGTAACTATCATTTATTTCTTGTAGGAAATAAATATATTATTATTATTATTAACCATAAACATAATCAAAATCAATTTGCAGGTTTATTAATTGTAAACGATAATTTTGTAGAACCTGAAAAATTTTTTTTTTGTATTTTTGCCAACATTGCCAAAATGTATAATGGCATTATTACTATTCTAAAGTGTATATGTCAGTTGTGCTATGAGGGATATTCGAAATGTTTCCGGCCTTACCGACATAAAGAAATTGTAGAAAAAATTTCTTTCGCCGTCCGATAGAAGGCTCGACGTATATAAACTGTCAAAATTGCAAATCATACTGATCATTAGTTTGTCTATAGTACGGTTTTAAAGTTGTTAGTTCACATTGTTGTTCAGCATTGGAGAAACTTGAGTATCGCGCAGTGATAAAATTCCTTCATTTGAAAGGGAAAAAGACTCAGGAAATAAAAGATGAGTTAGACTCTGTATACGGTGAAGCCTTCCCTCAATTTACAACGGTAAAACATTGGGTGCCCGAGTACAAACGTGGTCGTATGAGTATTTTAGACGAGAAACGTTCCGGGCGTCCGAAAACTGCTACAACTGACGAAATGGTTGACTTAGTGCATCAAACTGTGATGGAGGATCATCTATTGACTGTAATAGATATAGCTAAGGCTTGTGGGATATCATCTGAGCAGGTGTACAAGATTTTACATCAAGATTTAGATATGAGAGAAAATTATCAGCACGATGGGACGTTTGTGGACGATCGACCAAAAGGGCATACGGACGGACATGGGCGAGCGTCTTAACCTGTATCATAAAAATCCGGGGAAAATTTTGCGGCAAATTATAACCGTCGATGAAACCTGGATACACCACTATATGCCCGTGACCAAACAGCGGTTAATTCAGTGGATTGCGTTTGGAGAACCAACTCCGAAGAAAGCAAAGGTCGTTCTTGCGGCGACAGTTTTGTGGGATAGCCGACAAATAATTCTAGTTGACTACCTTGCAACGAGTTCAACAATCAACGGACAGTAGTACGCTGCATTGCAATATCAAAATTGAACGAATTGACGTTTGAATTACTTCCGCATCCACCCTATTCGCCAGATCTAGCTCCCAGCGACTTTTTCTTGTTACCTAATTTGAAAAAAATATGGGTCAAATGTTGAGGTTGGAGATGATCTAAATAAGTATTTTTCAGGTTTAGACCATAATTTTTTTTTTCTGATAGTTTAAAGAGATGATAGATTACGTCGAACAATAAATTTTGTTTTGCTTCGAAATATGTGCTTTTGTTAAAAAGGCCGGAAACATTTCAAATATCTCTCATATCACTAGATTTCATAAACTTTTGGACTAGACTGTATGTGTTATATAATACATCCATGCTTTGATATATAATCATATCATACATGTATTAGATATAAGTAATTTTGTAACAGAAATTAATCTATCGATTTAATAAAATCTCAATTGCCATGCTTTCACAAATACGAAACTTATAATTCCGCGAACAAGAAAATTACCTTGAAACAGCGGACGGTATTCAAACGAACTGAGCAAGTATATTTTTTATTTGATGGATGTAATATGTATCGAGTTTTGGGAAAGGAAATACCATTGCACTTCACGAACGAGTTATTCAATAAAACGGTACATATAAATTATTATAAGCATTCAATTCTTAAAGTCAAAGAGTTAAGCAGCGCAGTGGAGCGTACGAAATCAGATTTCTTTAAATACAATAATTAATGCCTTCGATAATTCGCGAACACTTTGTTGAGTAATCAACTGGTACCCTATTTAAAATATCTCATTATCACAATAATTATAATGCATTTCTTTCTGGATTCTTGACCTTTGTATATTTTAAGAAGTTAAATTAGGAAAAACTGTAGAACGTTCCAAATATATTTTACTTTGTAAATGTATGAATGTGAAGATTCTATATGCAACTGATAAATTTACTTTCAAAAATTCATTATGTAATCTCTAACAATAAATGTATTATTTTCATACTTTTTAGATTACTGTGGAGAATTGTACTTCATCATTTATGGAAGATTTTGTTTCCGGTTTCTAGAGATGACTATTCGTTCTATTAACTTGATTTAATGATTTATTTATAAGATAAAAATAAGAATTTATATTACATAAGATCTAAATGTAATTTAGAATTTATATTTGAAATGAATATAACATCTGTATGGAAGAAAGTCCATTTATTAAATAACGACAGTTCCTGATTTCACGTAGAAAACCGAGATTAGGAATTTTATCATAACTGTAATTTTATTATTTAACAACAATTATTTTACGTAACTGGAACATATAATCACTAATTTCATGTAAACAAAATAATTTTATTCTCATATTGTATAGGCAGAAATAAGCTGGAATATATTCAACCTGATTTGGTGATATGCAATTGCACGTATAATTGGTAAAAATACTAGAAATACGACAAGAGAGAGGAGACATACGAGAAAATATCAGAAAATAACGAGATTAGTGCTGTAGTACAAAAATTAAATATCTATTTAGAAAACTACAACTGTCCTTCAAAGTACTCTTCATTATGTGCAATGCACTTGTCCCATCGTAGTGTCCACTTGTCATAAACAACTGAGAAAACATTTTTTGAAAGTCTATTTAGTAAACCCATCATCTCTAAATTCGACTCAAATTGTCGACCTCTCAATTCTTTTTTAACTTCAGGAAACAAATGGAAGTCACACACAGTAGGGTCAGGTGAGTAGTGAGGGTGAATCAAAATTTCCACTCCCAATTCTTCAAGTGTTCGTTGACAAATTGCTGATCTGTGGGCCAGATCATTGTTGCGATGTAGGATCCAACCGTTTTTTTTTTGCCTTTAGGGTTTCTCGAAGTGCATTAGAATAGTACTTTCCAGTTACTGTATGTTCTCTAGGTACAATGTGATCATAATAACGCCCCATTTATCAAAAAAAATTAAGTGCATCACTTTACCGGCGCTTTTCAGTTTTCGCCTTCTGCGGTCTTGGACTGACTTTTTGCTTCCATTGTATACTTTGAGACTCTAATTCAGGGTCGTAAGGATAAAATAAACTCTCGTCACATGTAGCTACATTGTTTAAAAACTCTGGATTATGTTGCGGTTGCCTTTTCCACTGCCGACAAATTGTCACTCGATTGGCTTTTGTCAGTTTTACTCATATCAAAAATTTGAGTTGGAGTTTTACCCAACCGGACACAAAATTTTATCTCATATCTTTGCTCCACTCTCATTTCTTCTATGAGTACATCAAATACTGACAATTTGTCATTAGTTTGTAATAAACGTCAAAATTTAAAGTAAAACCTACTTGAGGTTAAGCACATTAGAGATGGGGGCAGCGTTGCCAACCCGACGAGAAAAAATTACCGTATTTCACACGCAGAATTACCGTATTTAACACGAAAATACCGTACATCCAAATACAGTAAATTAAAACAGAAATTTAAAGAAAAGGTAATAGTTTAAAAAAATTAATAATCAAAAAACATTAATCAATTTAAATACATCGTATAAAAATATTTATTATAATAAAATGATACATATACTACATGATTTCTAATATCTAGTTTTTATAATATATGTACCTACATATATTATAGAATTGTAAATTCATCGTCACTAGTAAGAATGTCTTCAGAACCCTGTTCCAGTTTAGGATACATGGTGTCCGTGGTCGAGACAACATAGACTTGGATGGTGTGAAGTGAATGCAATTACCACTTTTTTTAATGCACTGACTTGACAGAAGACAACCATTAACAGTGGGTGTTATTAATTTATTTCTTGATTTCATTTTAACTGCATTGACTTTACTAAACACCCTTTCACATGCGGCATTAGAATGAGATAAAGACAGCATATTTAAGACAGAACGAGATAAATTACTAAAAACTGAAAGATCTGCTTCATTTTCATATTTTAATAACTGTCCCCAAAATAACTATTTTATCAATTTGAGTAATTTCTCCCATTTTGAATTTATCGTGAGACAACAGTCTCCACTCTTCATCAATCAGTTGAGCCTTAGAATAAAAAAATCGAGGTACATAATGTAATATGATTCTTAGAGTTGAAAATTGCTATCGAATTCGATGTGAAACTGCATTGGATAGCCATTTTTGGTAACACTTCGTTAGTTCTACATTTGTTATGTGGACAGAGCGAGTAGTTCGGTCGTTTGCTAATATGCAGCGCTGAATGTACTTCTACGTTCGGTCTTAAGAATTTCTGTGAGGTAGCGAAGTCGTTTTTTTTTAGATGGTATCCTTCTCCAGCAGAGGCGTACTGAGGAATTTGTAGAAAGATGAAATATGTATATGCGTCTCTGGAGAAGGATACATTCACAAAAATATTAATATTGGACTTGTATTGTGTTCTTCACACCTGATTTTTAATATATTTATATTATTAAAAATACAAAACTGGTGAGATTTTACCCTCATATATGTTTCAAATTATTCTGTTGCAACAAAATTGAAGCCCCCAACATCACATTATACCCGTTGGATCCAAATCCAAATTATTTTCGACACGAATTTGGTATTTATAAAATGTAGCCATTATTTCTTCAAACCAATGTTTAGCTGTTCCTAGTGCGAGTACATCCATTTTTGCATTATAAATGGTAATTAATTCCCAAAGAGGAGACTCAATTTTCCCGGTGCCATAATCAAAATATCTCACAACTATACAAGCCGATTTGTGAATAGAAATATCCGTTGATTCGTCAATCAAAATACTGAAATTAGTTTCTTTCAACATGCTCGATAAGTCACTTTTATGACTTGAGCTGATTACATTTGTTATTATTCCTCTTGTTTTTGTTCGACGTATTGCGAAATCCTTGGCAATTTTTGAATTGGGAAATATTTTTGTGAGATAATCCCTTGTTAAAAACGAAATATTATGCTCTGCTACAAACCCAGCAAGTTTCTGCTGCTTTAACATTTTCTTTAAGAGTATGTAATGTACTTGTAACATTTTCTTTATGAGTATGTAGTGTACTTATACCGGCAGTCTGCATAAATGTTAAAATGTTCGTGTTTGATTATCCTTTGCTTTTTAGTTTTTTTTTATGTTTGAACGAATTACGATGTTTTTTAATCGTAGATAATTTAGTCACAAATACAGTATCACATAACAAACATTTTCCTCTACATTTATTGTTTTCTACAGGTTGAAACCAAGCTTTATATTCTGGTATTTTGACCCATGCTTATTTAAATTTCTGTAAAAACGAGTATGATTTTTAGAAAAAAACAGTAGATGTGTTCTACGGCTGGATTTCAATTTTTTCGGTTGTCACTTGATTCACTATCAGACATTTTTAAAATTTAAAGAAAGAGTTGCAAAACACGTGTTAAAAATGACTCAACGATATATGGCGCAGTTCATTCTGTGCGCTACCCAAATCTACGTCGTGAAAAACAAAGTGACAGATGACGCGCTGCATTCTGTTCGGACATTAATTTACAAAATGATTTCTTTTAAATTTTTCTTTGTGATTTTGCCTGGTAGATGGCGCAAAAAAACATACTTAATATTAAAAATATAATTATCTTAATTATTGGCAAATTACCGTACAAGTGCATACGGTAATGCTATTACGACCGTATACCGTATTTTAGTTATAAATACCGTACATGTACGGTAATTACCGTAAACATAATCTAATATCTCCTGACTTCTTCTTGACCACAACTAACGGATTCACATATCTAGTTTTGCCTTGTTCTATAACACCATCTCGTAACATCTTCTTGACTTCTTCTTCTACCTGTTGTTGTTCTGCGAATTCTCTTCTTTCTACTTCCTCTGATAATTTGCTATTTAAAACCATTATATTTTCTTCTACTTCTTGTTCATTTGACAAATGCAATGAGTCCACACCCCTTGTTAAAACTTCTTCTTGACTCGCATTATTTAACGCCATTATTTTTACCATCATCGCATCCATCTTTTCTTCCATTCTTCTCTCTCTTTCCTGCATTATTTCCATTGCTTCCTTCATTTTTATCTCTGTTTCCTGCATTTTTATCAGCATGTCCATTATAATCTTATCCCTGTTTACCCTGTCGTGCCCCTCTTCATGTATGGTGTTTACTGGACCTACTCTTGCCCTTGCTTCTTCCAAAAGTTGCTCACTTCTTTGCTTTACTGCTGTTATATCTTCCATATTTGTGCTCTGTTTCTTGCTTTCAACCAATACTGCTACTGTTCGCCCAAACGTTGGCCTTGCCAAAAATATGCTATGAATAGTGGTTTGTAGATTTGATGTGCCACTATCCACAACTAGTCTTCCCTACTAGGTTACTCAGCCGGTTGATTTCCAAATATGAGACTTCTAACTTCTCGGGTTCCAATCGGAAAATCGGGACAGTTACTAGAAAGTTATTTAAGCGCCAGTAAAAAGTTCACTATTTAACTTATATATTTATATTTAAATGAGTTACTAATTTTTAATTAAACAGCGGTAAAGGTATTAGCACAAATCAAAGACAGGATAAACAGGATTTAAACTGAATATTTAATACAAAAATAAAAAAAGAAAAAAAAACTATCTTTATAAAGTATAAAGATACTGTATCCACAATATACATGAGGTAAAATATATTCACTGTAATATTGACAGCTGAGTGAATGAAAACTTCCTCTTAATTAATTCCGATCAAACTTTACTAAAAATAATAGAGTTTATTTTTAATTCCTTCCTAGAGAACCACACTGTATAATACAATCTGATACACGATTAAAATTTACGCATGCGCAAACTAACATGTACAAAAAACCCTTTAATCCTCTCGAACAAACTCTAATTACTATAATTTTTACATAGAAATGTTAATAATAATCTTTATTACTTATCTTTCTAATAATAAATCTCTTAAATAACAATCTTGAATACAATAGAAATATTCTTATAATTTTAACTTACGTTTTATGAATTCATAAAAAAACTTACAAAATTTTTCTGGAGACTTACCAGAACAGTTGTTTAATCTTTTTAAATCATCAAATTACGAGAATAACAATCTCGAAGAAATATCAGGAATTACTATGAAATACCATCAACTATGGACACTATTAAAAAAAAACCCGAACTAATTTAAATATAATATATTTCAATAAACACAACGTTCTCGTGTTATCGCAGATCTTTGTCTCCCCCTCTCGATAGGCCTTAACTTTCACATCCTATCGACCTCGGTAAAACAAGTTTTTTATCTCAGCACATTTAAAATAACATTTTCAAAAATATACTACTTATCCCACAATAATTATACATTTATTTTAAATAATATTAAATTATTATTTTAGGAAAAATCCATAGCAATATGTACTGTGCGAATGTGCTGTCAGTAATCTTTTCTTCGGGTTTGTAATTATCCTTAGTCAAGACATATCTAAGTGTATCTCGCCGAAAGGATTCGATTGGTACCACACACGAGGTTCTTATGCCACTTATACACAAACGCTGATAGATGCTAATTATAATGTATATACTTATTTACTTAACCCTAAAGCCTTTACACTCTTGTAGGTGTAGGGCTGTACGGAGCTGAGTCACGACTTCAGTTTCTTTTTACATATCTCTTTCCATTCTTTTCTGTTTAGCACCCTATATCTCACCTCACTCCACTCAACAGCCCTTTCCCCAATCCCATTTTTAACATCACTCCATGGTTTTCGGCTTTTGTCACTTTACTAAAATTACGATTATGGACAAGATTTTCCAAGAAATTTTTATATATAAAAGTGTCTAAAGTCTAAAGTGAAAACGTTGAGAAAACATTTATGTTACAATATTTTAGAAAATGTATAACGTGCCTTCAACAACTTTTCTCATCAGAGACGGCCATGCTTTTTTGTAATGGTTGGTGACAGTGCACGTATCCTGTAACGTATGATTATGATAGTTTGGTTATGTTATGTAAATGTGTGCAATAGTTAGTATTTTAGTTTTTGAAAAAATATTTATTACAATAGGTAAAACAAAAAGAAAATAATACTAAAGATGTTGGAAATGTTGACCATAATTGTGAAGACAAAGTTGAGCTCTACGTTTGATGCTTTCGAAGCCATTTATTAGGATTTCTTGGGTTATGTCAGCACAAGAATTCACATTAGCATTACGAGGCTCTTCGATTGTGTGATTTCTGGTCTTGAAAATAGTATTCTTTAAATATGGGAACAAAATAGTCTAAAATGGTCAAATCTGGAGATCCTGGAGGAAAATTAATCATTCTTGTATCGAGAAATTCTTGCAAAAAAACTATTGTTTCTCGTGATTTGTTATCTTGCTTGAAATATCCTTCCGTAAGTTCATCATAATGAAGTTAATTAATAAACAGCTCCAATAATTAATTTCTATATCTTTCAACAGTTATGGTTTGATTAAAAAATATAGGCTCAATAATTCGTCTTCTTGAAACTGTTAGCCAGACGCCTACTTTTTGAGGATGTAGCTTAGTTTTCAAAAATTCATGAGAGTTCTCTGCAGATAAAATTCTCTTATTTTGCTTCATAAAATATCCTGAATGACGGAACTAAGCCTTATCCAAAGAGAAGCATTTGTCAAGAATGTCATTATTATTTATAGTATTAAAAAACCATAGAATATAATATTAAAAATCTGGTGTGAAGAACACAAATACAGGTTCACTATTAATATTTTTTGTGAACGTGTCTGAACATATCCATCCCCAGAGACGCAGATACGTATTTCGCCTTTCTACAGGCTCATCGGTACGCCCCTGCTGGAGTAAGGATATCTTCAGACACATTCACAAAAAAGAACCACATCGCCATATCACAGAAATTATCCAAACCGAGCGTAGAAGTAAATTCAGCGCTGCCTGTTGTCAGACAGCCAAAGTACCTCGCCCTGTCCACATAAACAATGCGAACCAACAAAACTGTTGGGGTTTTACCCACTCATGTATGTTTCAATTATTCTGATACATAGAAAATACGGCGATTTTGTTACAAAATCTACCTGCTCGAGTTCCAAAGCTTCTTGAATTTTAAATGGAAACAACTTTAAGTCTTTTTTTTAAATAGTATGGATGTTCGCACTAACAAATCAACTTGTTGTGATAGGTTTGCGATTGACTTTTTGGATGAGTTTTCCATTCGATGTCGAATATTTTCTATACAATTTACTGTTCGTTTTCTAGGTGCTCCAGGTTTACGAGTTATTGCCCCTGCTTCACCAAATTTAATAACACAAGCTTGAATATGTTTTTGTAGTTGTGCGTAAGTAACTGGAAGATTAGGATATTGTTGTAGGAAATCCTTTAAGCACTGATTAGTGAAATGAACCCAATCTCCATTTTCTAATTTTTGCCCAATTCTATAGTAACTTTAAATAATAAATATTGTATGTTGTAACTCTAACATTATAATAAAATAATTTAAAAAATATAAGCGTTTATAATTGGAATTCATGTGTGACAACTGTTATCTAAAGCTTCGCATGTTCACCAATATTTGATTACTTAATTACTTAAAAAGCAGCCTACTATAAGGAGGAAAGTTTTTGAAAGTACATTACTAGTGCAAATATTTCATTTCGAAATTAATAACATGGTTAAACAGTTTATTATACAATACATTAGTTTACCACTGCACTAATTTATATAAAATGACATATTATTAAGTTGTGTTAAAAAAATCGTCAACGTAATCAAAATGTGCTAATTGCTATATCTTAGAACATTAAAGTGAAGGTAATAAAATAAGGAAAAAATAGCTTGCATCGGCTTTGGTATTCTAAGGTTAATATTTATGTACTGTAAGGTGCAAATAAAAGCCTCGAATGAAAGAAATAGCACCATTTAAGGATTACTGTTTTTTGTAGACCCCATAATTACAGTAGCGACACAGTTACAGTACTCACAAAACATACTATTTAAAACTGCGAAATGACCAAAGATAATTGCGCTATTTATGAATTAAGCGTACGTACATATTTTCTATGGTCGTAATATTTACTTGGGGTGACCTAGCTATTTATTCTGCACACATAGATAGGCAAATTCAAACATTTTAATACTTTCAATTCAGGTGTACAAATTGATTCGCATGAAAGCGCTAAAACTTTTTAATTATTATTTTATAAGCCTAGGTCATGCAATATGTGCAATTAACACAGCTAATTCATTTTCCGGATCATTTACACGAAGTAATTTCTGACTTCGCAGCATTTCAAATGATGTTATTTATGAACATAAGTAGTTAGTAACATATGATTTGCACATACGTGCTCTATTCGCTCAACGTTTTCGTCCGCAATGCATTTAATTAGTACTTCTTTTAAAGCTACAAATCCTAATGTTTTATAGGTAGATTGCGAGATTAGAACTTTTTTCTAATACATTGCCAATAACCTACTTTAATAAAATATGTGTAGTATGGGTACATTAGATAAGTCATATGCAAGACTTCAAACGTGAAGGAAGAATAAACAACGATAGCGGATGCATATAAGGTCTCCAACTCTATAAAATAAGAATAACATAATTATTTTTCTACATAATCACCATTAGTGCAGCACAGTTCTTCAAACACTGAATCTATTTCTTCATTCCGTCCATGAAATAACTTTCTTTCTTACTGTTGACCTTTCAATACATTCTTTTCAACTTTGGGAACAACCAGAAATCTGAAGGTGCCAAATCAGGACTCTACGAAGGGTGTGAAACAACCGCGAATTTCAGACTCGTCCTGTCTTCATCGTTTCGTTGCTGCTATGTGGTCTGACATTGTCGTGGTGCAAGAAAACATTCGTTTCTTCCAGTCTTACTCTACGGATACGATTCTTTAGTGATCGTAAAATTTTGCAGTATCTTATTAAATTAATCGTTGATTCCTTCGGCAGATATTCGGTATGAATGACTCCCCGTATATCCTAGGAAATGGCGAACATGATTTTCTGCACTAATGACACTTTTTGAATTTTCGCATACGTAGAGAATCAAGACCACGATATTCCATTGACTGTTTTTGATTTGTTTTCGCGGTCATAATGATGAACCCAAAATTCGTCTCCGGTGGTGCTGTTCATTATAAAATCATCTCCTTCACGTTGATGCTGGTTAAAATGTTCTTGCTAAATGTTTTTTTCTTTCAGTATATCAGTTAATTTCTTCTGAAATTCAATTTGTTCTGCAATTCAACGCTAGAACAACCACTGAAAACATCATACTGCCCGCCGTCATTGATATGGTCAATCTTTTAATAGGTGTGGAAGAAGCAAAAAAAAATTGAAAACACTTGAAGAATACCAAGGCGAATCGATGACATGGCTGCCGATTTTAGCTATCAGATAATTCTGCACATCAATAAAAGTTGTTTTGCAAAACAGTACCGGGTCATGCAACAGGATAATGTCTTTTTGATGTTTTTTATGAAGCTACTAGAAACTATACTAATATAGATTTGATAGAAATAGATATTGTAAAAAAATAAACCAGCAAAGATTAAAATGGCTGGGGCATGTATGGATGGCGGAAGAAGAATCCACAATAAAGCTGCTATTGAACTGGAAGCGGGGAGGAAAAAAGAGAAGAGAGAGAAAAATGGCTAGAGGAGGTAGTAGAAGATTTACGAGGAGCAGGAAATAAGCCAGAAGATATGAAGAGCTAGGATAGGTACTAATCCACCCCGAAAATGAGGATTTAGAAAGCTTCCCGAAGCTGCTAAGCCCCGCTATGAGGTGTTTTGATCATTATATATATATATATATATATATATATATATATATATATATATGTATATATATATATATATAAAATATAGATTTGACAAAATGTATTGCAGTATATAGTGATAGGGCCAAGGCGATCACAGCAAAGAACAGTGGACTAATGAAAATATTATCGTCTTATACCAAGGGCTTCTTTCACACACATACTCTTGTTGTAAAAAACATGACGGAAAATCTCAATCAAATTCTTTGTGAAGCTGTAAAGTGGTTAACTTTATTAAAAGCCAACCGTTACAGAACAGGCTGCGTGCTAAACTATTCTAAATGGGTGAAAATCAAAAATCTCTTCTTTTCCATAGAGAAGTTAGATGGTTATCGCGAGTAAAGTGTTAACCCAGGTATTGTAATCGCGAGATGTATTAATTATATTTTTCCAGGATAAACAAACGCCATTATTATTGTTTTTACAGAATAATGTGTGTATGTTGCTGTTGGCTGACCTAGCTGATATATTTTGGCATTTAAACGACTTGAGTGTGAATTTACAAGGACGCGATACAAACATTTTATTAATGACACACAAAGTTCATGCTTTCATTAAAAAGCTTGATATTTGGATTATTCGCCTTCACAGCAAAAATTTGGATATGTTGCCACTCAATTGGGATTATATTGAGAAAATATTGAATGAACAAGACACTGTCATTCACCACAGTGTGGATTACATCAAGATGCATTGCGTGTACTAAAACGTCAGTTGACGAAGTTTTTTTCGGAAGATAAAAATGATTGGAATGATGGCTACTAAATGCGCTTAGTGAAAATATCGTTGCCATTGCTAAGTTACCAGTTGAGATTCACGACCAGCTAATTGAAATGTCTCCCGACAAAACGCTACAAGTGCATCTGATGATTTAAATACGTTTTGGCTTGCTTGTCGAAATGAATATGGAAGTTTAATGACTGAAACAACGAAAATATTAATCCTTTTCCCCACGTTTTGTCTCTGTGAAAAGAGTTTTTCGTCTGTGATTGCGCTAAATACAGGAATCGTCTTTTATCATTCGAAAACGATTTACTCTTGTGTGTTTATAACGTAGATCTACGGATGGAGAAACTTTTAAATCAAAAACAAATGCAACCATCACATTAATTTCTTTTCTTTACATGTGTACTTGTTGTAAGTAAAATGTTTATAATAAATGATTTTTTTCTCATAAAATGATTTTTCATTATTGTTTAGAATATTCCGCGACACCCCCTTTAATATCACCGAGACTCCCAGGTTGAGAAACAATGTTCTAGAATATAAGAGGTTTTCATCATATGGTATGTAAATAAAATTCTGCGAGAACATTTTAAAAAACAAATGATAATTGTGGTACAAAAGTTTTTTCGTTTCTATGTAAAGCAGATTTTGGTATCGATAAATTGTCAATAAAAATGTTTGTTATGTTATACGTCAAACAGATAACAGGCGCAAAGAAAATTATTGAAGGAAAATGTCAAAAGGTGGCTGAATTTGATGGATAATTGAAAATTTATGTGGGTGTAAATGTAGGTGTTTTTTTTTACGATAATAGAGAGATTCATAGGAAAGCTTGGATGTAGGAAAGATTAAAGTAATAGATTAATTGTTAAGTGGAGATTACCTATCAACTGCTAGCGACGACTTTCAGAAACATAAGGATTTTGTTTAACAATTTCATTCACATTTTCCATTGTTCTTCTGGATACATTTCGGTAAATCGGTCATAAGCGAAGTTCTTGGATTACGGCCAATTAGCATTTTATTTTCAAGCCACGTCTAAAAAGTATAGTAAATGTAATTTATTGGGCAGTAATAGTTATTTACGAACCAAGTGCGTGAAATCATATTTCGCGAATGAGTGACCAGTTTAAAGCGCGAGCCGTAGGCGAGCGCTTTATGGACGGGAATTCGCGAAATGTTTCACGCACGAAGTTTGTACAATATTATTTATACGAGAACTTTAATATATAAATATTTATATAAAATATAAATATAATTTCAAAATTATTATATTTATAAGTATTTTTAACAATATTACTAGTATCTCTCAGGATGGCCGAGCGCTCTAAGGCGCCCGACTCAAGGTTTACCTTGCCCGTTGAACGGGTTCTCGAGCGTTCTGGTCCTCTCTGAGGGTGTGGGTTCGAATCCCACTTCTGACAATTTTTTTTTGTTTTCTATAAATTTAAAAAATAATATTTGTTGCTGTTCTGACATTGAATTACATACCTTCCAAATATAACAATTTCTATTTCATTTCCTTTTATTTTCATAGAAAAACAACGAACTGGGTAGCATATTATTAAGGTTAGGGATTTATGATTTTAAAATGTCACTAAATTAATCAAGTTCCAGGAAGTACCAACTTTACTTTTACGCACTCGTGTTTAAAGTGACTTTTTACGCACACAAATCGAATCGTGAAATGACAGGTTTTGATAAGCAAGTACAAAAAGACAATTTTGAAACTAAAAACAACAAATTATTTTATTTATTTGATTGTTTTACTTTTACCATGTCAAATTTTAGACAAATTTGAATTTAAAAATCAGACATGTCAACATAAAGTTACAGAACCCGTTAGTATAATCATCTAAAAAAGTATAAAATATTGCCCGATATTTCGCCTTATATCGGGTGTCTGTTAATGTTTGAAGCTGACGTTTGTCAAATTTTAGGAATTTCTTTGCTTTGCTACACGCAATGTGCAACAATAAAAATCACGAAAACTTGTTTTACTATAATTTTTACCAAATCCAATAGCCTTCCTCGGACTTTTCATGTGCGGTTTGCTGTTAAAAATACAAGTGAGCTGACCAGTACCACGGATACAGCTCAGTGAAGACGGTGTGCGATTCTTGTGGAAACCAAAGGGAACCACCGCGTTTTGCAGGCTACTTGTATAAGAGAATATACGCTGCGCGGAGGACGTGCATGCGATAACGTACCCACATAGAAACAGGTTGTATCCAAGGAAGCTAAATATAATAAAAGAAAACGAACAACAACCAAATCAGAAGTAAATATTTATTATAAGCGTTTACGTCGAAAATAAAAATATAAATAAGTGAGAAATATATCAAGTGTCAAAATATAATGAAAGGGTGTAGTCCTGTCTATATTTAAATTTATGACTGCTATAAAAAATGTCCAAAACAAAGATATACGTAAAGAAACTCCAAAATAATAACAGCTTCAAAAAAAACTTTTGAACGTGGCTGTATATATTAACATACGGTATAATATATTACCAAAACAAGAAAATAATATATCTACGTTGATTGAGACCTCTAGAAGGCTTATAAGAGTATTATAAAATTAAGCACGATATGCATGCTCCAACTGAAGGAAAAGATGGTGAAATTAAGGAACAATTTTAAGAAGAATGGGAAGCAATTTTAGATAAAGTCTCAAAGATGACGTTATAAGTGCTTTAAGAGATGCAAATGCGAACGTGGGAAGAGAGGATATATACAAAGCAGTAACAGGAGGCGAAAGAAAATATGAACGTACTAACGATAATGGTCGAAAGCTATTAGGGCTGGCAATAGAAAAAGAAATGCGAATTATGAGTACTAATTTTAAAAGAAAAGATATCCATAAAGGAACGTGGAAAATACCAGGGAGAAACGACACAAACCAGATTGACCACATATTGATAGGGAAGGAACACGCACAAATGATTACCAACGTACGAACATATAGAGGGACAGAAGCAAGTTCAGATCATTTTTTGGTGGTAGCCAGGATAAAGTATACTTTTAAGAAGAACCGGAAATAAATTAATAAAAGGACTGTCAGCTATGATATGGAAGATCTCCAAAAGACAGAAGTAGCAAGAAACTACCAAGAAAATATTTCTCAGGTATACGCACAAAATAATAGAGAAGGCTATAAATGAAGCTTCGAAGAATAATTTGGCAAAGAAAAACCGCTATAAAAAGAACAAATGTATGAATGAGGAATATAAAGCCGAAATATATAAGAAAAAATGTCTCTGGCAAACATTGTTGCAAACTCAAACGGAAGATGTCTGAAGGAACACACTAAATTGCAACGAAAGAAGGTTAAAAAGATGTGCAGAATGCAAAAAAGGAACCTCATGGAAATAGAAATGGCAGAATTAGAGGGAAAATAGAGAAGGAAAGAGATAATTTTTTTTTACAAAGACAAAAAAATATAGGATCAGGACCTAGAAAACAGCTGGTTTCTGCAAAGGCAAAGTAGGCAACTTAATAGATGTCAAAGAAAGATATGCGAGAGATGGAAGCAATATTTCCAAGATTTGCTAAGCACAGATGAGCAAGAAGAAATGAGCAAGAAGAAATAACGTGCCAGCAAAAGGATGATCAGCAAGAGGCACCGGAGCCAAAAGAGGAAGAACTTGAGGAAATCCTGCAATCCATAAGAAATAATAAGAGTCCAGGAGAAAATGGTGTAACACCAGAAAATTATGGGGGAGAAACATCAAAAAGAGAAATGCTCGAATTAATAAAGGAAATCTGGAAAAATTAAACCATGCCAGAAGGATGAAACAAATCAGTGATATCGCCCCTTTATAAGAAAGGTGACGTGATGGAAAGCAGTAGCTATAGAGGTATTGCCTTATTAGTAGAGCTGAGGATGTTTGCGGTATAACCATGGTTATATCATGTAACCATAGTAATTTACTATGGTTACATGATATAACCATGGTTATACCGCAAACATCCTCAGCTCTACTTATTAGACACGGTTTATAAGGTGGTTGCATCGCTGATAAACAGAAGAGTAGAGGTATTTATACAAGATCTAATAGGAGAATATCAAGGAGGTTTTAGGCGGAATAGATCAACGACAGACCAGATATATATACTGAAACAAATTCTAACAGGTTGCTATGAATATGATATCCCAGTATATATGTTTTTTATATATTTTGAAGCAGTGTACGACTCAATACATAGGGAGAGACTGTTCAAAGTGTTCGAAGATTTTAAAATCCCGTGGAAGTTGGTCAACCTTGTTAGAATGACGTTGAAAAGAACAACATGCGCACTCAAAGCAAATGGAGAAATATCAGCAGACTTTCAAATATGAAAAGGGCTACGGCAAGTAGATCCGCTTTCGACAGTTTTATTTAATATAGACCCGGAGAAAGCTATAAGAGTCGCAGATGTAAACCGCAGAGTTACGCTTTTGAACCGAAGCCACCAGTGCCTTGCATACGCAGATGACATCCTACTAATGGCAAGAAGTAAGAAAGAGCTGTAGTCCAAAACGCAGTCTTGGATATCTACAAAAAAGAGTACTGGAAATTTATTTATGATAAAGAAGAATCTTACTTATTTCGTAAGTGCTGAAGCATGAATATCATACAATAAACAAATATTTAGATGACTGTTATCGTTACATTTTTTAATAAAGGATTACATTACGTTTCAGTTAATACAACAGCTTATTAGTGAGTTGACATGGTTTCTTTATTCAAAATGCCTTACCGATTTTCTTCTCAAAAGTATGCGGACATGCATTTTGTGTATGGCTACAGTAACGGCAGTGCACGTCAAGCTGTTATTGAAAACCGACATCGGTTTCCCGATAGGCGCATTCCTCATTACAGAACGTTTCTGGAAGTACACAGACAATATCGGAAGAGGAAGAAGCAGTAGCTATTGTTACAAGGGATTCAACTATCAGTGTACGTCGAATCGCTAGACAACTAGGAGAGCCGCTAACGACAATTTGGCGAATTTTAAAACGTGAGGGCTTATATCCATATCCCTATCGCAGGGGACACAGTTTGCTTGAGGTTGACCACTATGCTTGTCTAGTTTATTCTGCCTGGATATTAAGACAGTCACGGCTTCATTATAATTTCTGCAGAACAGTCCTCTGGACAGATGAATCTACGTTCACGAGAAGTGGTGTTACAAATCTGGGAAACCTGCACAGGTGGTCATCAGAAAATCCCTAATCTATACTCTTATCTAAATTTCAACATGAATTTTCTATTAACGTTTGGGCGGCCCTAATCGACGACTTGTTGATGGTCCTACCATCAATTTCTTATTGACGAACTGCCAGGTCTTTTAGAGGATGTCCCACTGAATGTTCGACGAGACATGTGGTTTCCCTTCGATGGGGCACCACCACATTTCGGAATTGCTGTCCGAAATTGGGTTAACGTCAATTATCCAAGATGAATTGGTCGAGGTGGTCCTGTTGCATGGCCATCCAAATCGTCCGATCTTAATCCCCTTGACTTTTATTTATGGGGGTACATGAAAAATTTAGTCTACGCGCAAGTTTCGAACACAAGAGAAGAGTTGTTGGATCGTATTCACCTGGCTGCCGAGCAAATCCGACAAAACAAGTATGAAATTCGGATAAGTACTTCTTCTGTTGGCTTACGGATACAAGACTGCATTCAACAAGGAGGTGGACATTTCGAAAATATTATTAATTGAACTTTTTTAAATAAAATCAGTTTTTATTGACTTCAGGATTATATTTTTCTTCATGATCTGACAATCACATTCATAGATCTGTAACTTTGAAACAAATAAATATGGACATACAAGTTTAGCGTTTTTGTTACTTGAAATGAAGTCTACTTTACACTCATAAAATTTGAACACAACGATACGGAACACCTTGTATAAACACGATATGACTTAATTTTCCTACAAATGTGACATCAACTATATCTCAAAGGATAGTGATGTACTAAATAATAATTATAATTAATACATTGTGTAGGTATATATATATATATATATATATATATATATATACCTTCAATGCACTCAGTGTATTATACGTGGACGCTTTATAAAGTAGTGCGCAATTCTGTGTGTTAGTTTTACTGCGCCCCATGTTTCTACACTTTGATTAGCGGTTTTACCAACTGATGATGACAACTTAATTGTCGAAATACGTATTTATGATACGATTATTAATTGTGATAAGGGGTTCTATACCTTCTTCGAGTTTTTAATTAGTAAATATTGGCAATAAACATTTCGAAAAGTAGATAAGGGTATCGTGATTTTGTCACACAATCTTTAAATTTGCGACAAAAGTGATTACCGCATGGGACGCTAACATTAATTGTTGCGGTCGAAATCAAGTGTATAACTTAACTAAAATTTGACACATACTGTTAGCTTCAATCATTGACACCCGATAATATATATCGAGTGACTATAAATAATAAATTCAAATATTTAATTTGGCAACCCTCAGAAATTGGCTTGTCTGGTCATTCGCATTGGATTAATCTTTTTTGGTTAGAGTATTTTGCATAAATATTGATGACATATAGGTTGACTTTTACTTTGTCGAATTTTTGACAAATTTAAATTTAAGAATCAGCCATGTCAACATATAGTTTCAAAATTATTGCCAACTTAAGAAAAAAATTTCACTCATTTATAGTCACCCGTTATAGAAATACATTTACAAATGCAATAAAAAGAGAAGTTTTATTCAAATGGATATTTTCGAGTTGGAATGTAATACTCGCTACATATTTTAAATATGTAGCACCTTAATATAGCTCCAATATTCTCTTTAAAGAGGACATATGTGATCTGACTGATCTGTAATTTAAAAATTAGATTATTGTTTCGTTTGTAATTAATAAAGATATTTAAAATACTACCTAACATTTTAGAAGCATGCTTACATGTTCTTTAGGCAAATAACCAACTTTCTCTCATCGATGTGCATAAAGGTTGGCCATCGATTATTCATGGACCAATTACAATAAATAGAATTTATATTTGTTTATGAAAGTCAAATTAAATATATATATATTCAGCATTGTGCATGATATTAGGCAATGTTTGGTTAAGTGATTTACACCTGTCCATTATCATAAATTGTTTATGCATAAATTGACAAGTAATCGATTGTCACAGATTTGACAAAGTATCATACATCGTAATATTACATAAAAATGTAATTACATGCATAATTATCATTACTCTAAAGAACACAGGTGCAACAGACAGATTTGAGTATATTATCATATGCGTGTTCTTTAAAGCAATGAAGGAGGTGTTATGTTATGTTCATTGAGTAGTATAAAAACACATTAAAAACAATGCTATACTCAGTACACTGTATGTTCCAAAATACACTAAATTAAGGGAATTCAGGAAGGCATCATAATATCGAATTTCACCATCACATTATGCGTTAATACTATTATCAAAAATCAAATGTATTCGCATATCACCCCTCCAAAATGCGTATTTGCAATATAAAAATCGCTGTTGACATTTATGCTGTTGATAATTGACTGCAATTGAGGGCTCCAGTGCAAGAACCAGGTATCTCCAAAATGCGAAATTTTACAGGGGGCGAAAAAAACACTTCTATACATTTACGTTTCATAAATTTGTATTTTTTAAGTTTCGTGCCGAATTCAGGCTGCAAATAACGAAACCTACAATAGGTATAATTTGGTTTTAAACAATGGTAAAAAAATTATCATGATTTTAATAATGGAGATACCTGGTTTTTGTCCATTATTATTAAAAAAAATTGATCGCTGACAACTTTATTATTTTTTTTATTATCAAACGGGCGTACACATGAAACAGAACATAATCTGGAAATAAAATATTAACAAAAAGAAAACACTAAAACTTATTTTGGTGCATTTTCGCAACACATAAAACTGGAAATTGTCTCATCATTCTGAGTCACTATATTCAGAATAGTCCGAACCTGCATTCTCTGCCACTTCTGCCTTTGATTGACGTTGTGCTGCTTCAATGTTATTATAGAACCACATATCGCATTGTGATACATATGCTCTAGCGAGATCCATTACATGCTTAAATTTATGTGGTTTTAAAATCCGTTTGTTTGTGTATAGAAGTACTTTATCATTAGCCGGCAAAGAAGGGTTTTCACCTTTTTTCAAGATTACGAAACTTGAATATGTTGGTATCCCAACAGTTATACTACACTGTATATCGGCATTGCATGAAAGTCATATTTAAGTAGTCTATACTTTGATATCGCAAACTTATCTTTTTTTGTAGAGACTGTTTTGCGAAATATTGGTAAGAAGTGGTCCTTGAAGTTTATAATCATGCCATGAGTAACGTTTATGATTTCAAATTTCTTTCCTGCTTCACGGATAATTTTGTGATACTCTTCAGGTAAATAAATCCGGTCATATGTCTTCTTCTTAATCTCTATGGCGCCGAAGCTTCTGTCGCAGGGCAAAAGCTGTGGCCCGATTCAGGAAACCGATGTGTAATAGTGGCAAATTTTCCAAGTTTTACGACGGTGAATAGGAACTGGATTAATACGTAATTTTTGTTTTGAGAACTGCACTTGTCCGAAAACAAATAGATATGCTTGACTTCCGATCTAATAAAATTGTTAAAGAAGTGATGTAAAAAGCTAATCACTTCATTTTGCCCTTTAGCTCCTACTGTCACATCATAAACATAAAAATAACTTGTTTTTGAACTGCCAACGTGTATACAAAAATTGTACACCCATAGCTGTATTTTATAAAACACATCACCGCTTGGAGCTACTGGAAGTGGCATATTTTGTTGAAAGTCGAATGTAACCACCTCAACAGAAGAATCTTCAAGAGCAAGCTGAGTCTTTGTCTTCAAATCTTTATAAAATGTTTCTGCTTTGGTGACATGTAAATCTTTTAAAGTCTGAAGAGCCCTTCTTTCTTCTTCGTTATCGGCAAATTCTATTTTTTTCAGTAACATATCACACTTTGAGCAGGTGTCTGACTTTGGTTTGCCGAAAGAAAGTTTAAAATTCTGTATAAAATATTTTCTATAAAAGTCATACTTGACTTTAGGATTAGCTGCTTTGCTTTCTTGCAGCAAAGCATATTGTTCGGGTGCATATTTCTGCAGATACAAGTTGTGCATTTTTGCTGTGTTCAAGTTTGATGATAAATATTTATGTTTGACGTTGTCCTTTCTACTGTAGTGAGATATATATCTGGGAAACTGTTAATGTGTCCTGCAATTTGATGTAAGACTACATCTTCGATATTATTTGGCCTGTTTAGGTGAAGTCCTCTTGCATCTACAGGTGCTGTACAGGAGGTTTTTAAAGATTTGCCACTCTCTCAAGGCGACTTTTGGCTATATCGAAAATTGAGAGCATCGCGTTCTTACAAACTCTGTAGTCATCTGCGTGATTTGTTATCTAAAAAATTAATAAAAATGAACTATACGAATGAGCCATTTACCAAGAATTTTTGTGTGTGTATTGTCTTGTTATTAACATCTTTTATAGCAGAGATAAACATTGCTTACAACGTATTCATACGAACCAGTCTTAGGTTTGCCAGCTCCGGATCCAGGTCTATGCCTCTTTACAGCCTTAACTTTTATAAGCCTAGCCAAGAAAGAGTCTTGTAGGTCTTTCGATTTCAGCTGGTAGAAAGATTCTCGTACTTTATGTCTAACTTCTGCGGTAATTTTTTCAAAGCACTTTAACCAACACGAACACGGCTTTCCTTCTTTCTTTGCAGGCACAACATGACCACTAGTATTTACGTATTCCAAGCCATGAGTTCTACACTTTCTTGATATAGATCTCTTCCATCGTTGTTTCAATATGATTCTTTTTTTACCCTTCTGGGGATTCGCATTATGTCGAATTTCATCATCATCAGATTCTAATTCCGCCTCCGAAACAATAAAATCTTCATCATTATCGGTGTTTGTACTTTCAAACGGTTCTTCCGCATATTCATACTCGGAAGTTGACATGATATAATATGTTACCAATATATAGCAACAAACAACACGTATGTAAATCACTACGTACTTTCCAGCACAGCAAAACAAACGTAAAATATAACCTAACTAACAATGTTATGAAAGAATATGCGCCTGCGCCCAGTAAAAAGTCGACGAATTGTACGCTGCAAGAACAAGGTATATCCAGGAGATATCTCATTATTGCACAGTAAAATTTATATGGTATCTCCATCCGCTAATATATTTAAGCAACGCCGCGGAGGAGATATACTGTTCGTGTAACAAACGATAGAGAATTTTAAAATAGACATATCCGTATATAGAACTCATTTTCCCAAAACAGTGGAGATACCTGGTTCTTGCACTGGAGCCCTCAATTGATATTTGAATTCGTTTGAATTAATTGCTACCGAGTTTCTCCTTATTACGGTGTACTTATTCTCTTATTCCTTTATTTAAACTTGGCGTTTTATATCAATCTTAACTGTCTTTTTCTTTTTAAAACAACAATCACATCGCGATAGTAATCGATAATCTTCCGCTTATCTGGAAAAAAGTTCGGTGTCGAAGTGGATCTAACCTCGGAAATGCCGAAATGTTAATCAAAGAATCTTGTTCTTCTTTGATTTCCTATTTTGAGACGGAACGTGATAATGGTGGTCCAAGGAATATACGAAAGGTAAAATATCTGCGTTAAAAAGAATATTTGTTTTGAGAAAAAAATTAATATATTCACGTCGACTTGCTAATGCTTTGCTCCTTCATCCTAGTACTGTTCCGACTATATTATGAAGCTACTAGATTTTAGGGAGGGAATTTCGTTAGTTTACAAAATTTCGTTATATGTTTATGAAGTATTTCTAAGCGCAAGAAACTAATACAAATTCCAAATTTAAAAAAATCAGTTGTACTTTCTTCAGGAACACTTTGCAAATTTTCTAAAACTAATCACTTATTTTGAAAATCCAAATCTTAAATCAAATGATGGATTAACCACATTGGATTAATTATTATTAATTATTTGGAAAATATTCCAAGTGACTTCGGATGTAGCCTTCGGCAAAAGTTAGACACAGTTTTTAATAGAAATCCAGGTTTAATAACATTGCGGCAATTGTGCTGCTAAATACGCTGATATAAAAGAATATTTCCAGTATGCACCTATAACAAGAGAACCTTGAGAAAGTATTGCTAGCTAATATTTATACTCCTTTACTCAACTTGAACTACAAAATGAACAAATAAAAATGTATTTCGAATTTTATATATCACCACTAGCTTGTTTTCCAATTATATAAATGAACAAATGAAATTAAAAACTTTTTAAAAATACAAATTTCCAATAGCACGCCCATGGGCGATGAGCCATGAACCTCTGTTGTCCGGTCCCTAATTGTAATTAACAACTAAAATCATGTTTTCAAAAATCAATGGAATTAATTTAATCAACTTCTGAAGAAAATAGTATAGTTCGGTACATATTTTTACATTTTCAATGTACTTTAATGGCCATCCAGACAGTTTTCATTTCATCACATTTTTTATGAATAGCTTAAACTTTTTATTGGTGAGACCAATTAAAGATAGCAGTAATAAGTTAAAGTGTTTAATATTTATCATTTTTAATTGATCATTATACAGTTTCGGAACAAACATTTGAACTTGCCTTCTACGTAAACTGGTAGAATGTCAGTACAGCTGTTCAATGGGTATACGATAAACTGCGTGTGTTACCGCAAAACAACAAGTAACGATCTATATTATTAGAGTTCCATTCTTTTTGTCGGTTCGTAATTAATGACTGGACACGTTAATGAATATCTATACCAAATAGGAATACGGGCAAACCTTACTTTTCGTTCTGTGTGAGTAGGCACATTTCAAATCCCCATTAGTTGTGATTGCATAACATTTTGCATTTCAGTTTAATGCCACTTTATATCGGTTATCGCAAACTTACAATCTAGGGACGTTTATTGTATAAAAACACCGGCAAAATTGCGGCGTACATTATAGTTTCCACATTTTACATAATGTATATATACGTTTGTACGCAGAGCGAGAGTGATATATGACTTGGAATATAGGGAAGGCGTAGTCTTACATTTTAATAAAAGGAAATTTGCACAAATAACTGCAAACCAAGGATATTTGTTGTTTTAATATAATCAATGGAACCGACTTCCCAAAAACCTATTTTCGAAAATATTCTTGCAACAATATATCTTAGATGAATCACTATAAAAACTACAAAAGTTAATAAGTCTCAAAAAATAAATTGCTCTTCAAAAGTTAGGGAAATAAAACATTTCCTATTTGAAATTTGCTGTTGAGTAGATAAAATAGAAGTTAAAAAACCTAGAATATGCATATTTTAAGTTTTTGTCATTAGAAAACGTATGCATTGTAGTTTTCAGTCAGTCTATTAACATCGCAAAATGTAGAACACATCTTACCTTTTTTAATTTTTTTTCTATTTAATAGTGATTCAAAGAAGGAAGTTAAATGCAGCTGAGGCGAATATGACCTTAGGTATGATTTAGACCGGAGCTAGACAGGCGAACGTGGCAGAATCTTTTGGTGTTTCGCAAATTGTATTTTCTGAAACAGTTAAACTTTATAACGACACTGAAGCTGTTGCAGAACAACCTAGAACTGGAAGGCCGAAAGTTACTGCTCCCATTCATAATCGCTATATCGAAGAATGCCACTCGATACCTATAGAATGCTGAATAGAAGGTTTTCTAATGCGACAGGAGTTGCAATTTCAGTTGTACGTTGGAGGCTTTCCGAGGTGAATTTAAAGTCAAGGCGTTTGCCAAAAAGATTTCCACTCACAGCAGAGAACAAACATGCAAGACTGACTTGGGCACAAGAACATCGAAACTGACAGGAGGACTTGAAATATGTACGCTTTACCGACGAGTCTCGGTTTGGAGGATATTCTGATAGTCAACGCTTACGAGTTTGGACCAATTCTGGTCGACCAATGGTCGACCTGTTCAGGAAATTAATCCATTTCGAAGAGGTTCAATTACAGTGTGGGGAGGAATGCGTTTTAATTTACGCACATACTTGTTAGTTTTGGATAGGAATATGAACGACGAGATTTATAGAGAGCAAGTCCTCAACAATGTGATTCCATATTTTCACGCTGCTATCGGTCAAGATTTAGTTTTTCTTGATGATAATGCAACACCGCATCTATGTGTCAGCGCAGTTGAAACTCGAGAAAATCTAGTTATCTCTCATTTGCGATATCCCAACCTAAATTGTATCGAGTAGGCTCGGGGCCAACTTCAGATAGCATTAGATACACACGAATCACACCCTGAAATTCTTCGGGAGTTGAGGAATCTAGTACCTCAACTTTGGATATGATCAATTTTGTGGAAAGTATGCAGAGACGTTGCAAAGCAAATAGAGAAGCTCGTGGTGGTCACACTACCTATAAAAAGCGTTATCGTTTCTTTTTTAAAATGATTTACATGCAAGAAGAAATTATGTCACTTTCAATTAATTTTTTTAGAAATCTTTTTAAGTTAACAGATTCATAACACAAATTTAATGTAGTAATGTTAATTTATTTTAGAATAAAAATTGTTGTTTTAAAGTCACTTTCTCGCAATATCCCTAACTTTTGACGAGTAGTTTATATAAATGCAGTAGAACATTTCTCTTTTAAACTTTGTTGTGTGATTATTGTACGAAATTAGATAGTGCCGATAGTGATCGACTACATTCTGCGATGAATGATATAGGATTATCGACAGATTATAATTATTTATACAAACGAACTATATACTAACAAAGTACTAGGTCGATTCGTAAACTAAATTGCGTTCCCGCCTAGTGAGCAGAGGAGTGAGGAATTAGCGCGATCGCAGCGCTGCAGTCTGGTTTAGTGTGAATCTGGCGGTGAGAGAATCGTTCATGCTATTTTGATCGTTTAAATGGCTGCTGCAATTTAAAATCCCTCCGAATATGAATTGTGTGCTTTTATTTGATTTCTGTGTGCAAAGAATATGAAGGTTGCTGAGATTAATCGTGAATTTGGATCTGTTTATGGTGAAAATGTCATGAGTGACAGTATGGTTAGAATAGGGTGCCGTATCTTTTGAGAAATACGAACTATGTTCATGATGAAGAAGGGAGCGGAAAACCAACTGTTGTGATGAAAAAACTTGTGGGTAATGTCGAAGAAATCATTCGTGAAGATCTTGATAGATCTTCTAGATTATCTTGAAGAAGTTTTGTACACTGTTGTTACTGAACATTTGGGTTACCTTAAATTTTGTTCACGATTGGTGCAACAACTTCTTCCCGACAGTCAATAAAACACAGAGAATTGCATCGGCACTAACTTTTCTGAAGAGTTACGGTGTTGAAGGTGAAGATTTTCTCAGGCATATCATAACAGTTGATGAGACTTGGGTCGCCTACGTCAACGTTGATACGAAAAGACACTCAATGCAATGGGATTCTTAGAACTCGCCTACGACTTTTCGTCTGTTCGGACAAGAAAGACGTCCTCCTTATAGACTTTATGGAACGAGGGACCACAATAAGCAGGCTGCAGGATAGTGTTACAGCATGACTTAATTCATAGCTGGCAGAGTTCTATGAAGAGGACATTAAAAGGCTGCTGCATCGCTGTGACAAATGTCTCAGCCTTAATGGCAACTATGTAGAAAAATAGCTAAAAGTAGTAACCTTAATTTGTATATAATAAAAACTTCCAATGTATTTGTGTTTTTTTTTTAATAATCAAACGGAACTTACTTACGAATTGCCTTTGTATTTAAATGCAGTTGAACAATTCATTTTCTCACTTTGCCATCTGATTATTATACGAACTTAAATCAGTTAATTAAATAGTACCGAAGATTCATTACATTCTGCCGTGAATAGTACATGTTTATTGACAGATGGTTTATCCAAACGAACCATATCATAACAAAGTATTTACACCTCGTGTAATTAAATACTGAACTGACTCAGACGGCATCTGAGTAACCTTCGAAACAATTTTCTTGTTTACGAATACAAGTACCTATTAGTGATGCCATAAATGTAATTGGACTGTTGGCGGACGCAGATGTTGTAGGAAAAATTTGTCTGTCGTTTACTTATTTTCTGCCAACTGTAAGTGGGTACTAGTAGAAGACGAACACAGTAATTGATAGCCTATATAACCAAACCAAAGTAATAAATAAAAATGAATTAATGCTATCTGTGGTAGATCACCGATACCTTACTGAAATGACCATATTGAGAAACAAAATAAATTAGAAATTTTCAAACTCAATGAAACATAAAGTAATACAAAAATGTTAAAAACATATCTGTACATGTACACATGGATATATACAACGCATTCTTATTTCGCATTGGTGGCTTCTACGTTGGGACACACGTTTCGAAATCATCCTAATTCTCATCAGCGTAGAGGAGAAACACATCAAATGCTTTTCGTCGCTGTTAATATATATGTTACCGTGAAAGACCGAAAGTAGTGGTTGTCGACATACACCGGTTAATGATGACAGACACCAGATGAATAGGTGAAAGACCGAACAATTATTAGTTATATTATAAATTCGGTCCTTCACCAGTGTATGTCGACAAACACATATAAGCTTCGGTCGTCAATGTCAGAAACGACAGGACATTTATTATAATATAAGTTTATTAATCATATTATTCACGTCACTGCAAACCATTCATTCTGGAATTTCCAGCTATATTTAATTTACCCTTCACAGGTATTTGTAATTTCTTGCTTCTATTCAAATTCACAATAGGCTTATTAAGAAACGAATATTTAGTTCTTAGTTTTATTCCATTTATTACCGTAGTTCATTACAATAGCTCTAGGATTTCCCAAATTCAGAGGGTTGTAAACTGTTTATATATTCTTTTAAATTCAAATTCATAGATCAGTTCCAAATGATCAATCGGTAAAGACAGTTCTCGCAGAGACTTATCTAATAGACAACCCGTGGCAGGTGAAACATCATCAACAGGTATTATAATTTGTGCTCGATGGCTACTGCAGTAAATAGTGATCAATTTCTTGAAAAGTTAAATACCCTAATAAGAAATAAACGAGAAGACAATTGTTTTTATTTTTCTCAAGAAAGGTACTCTAAAATCGTTTCTGAAGTAATTTCTGCTAAAAGTAAGTGCAGTACCCCTTTGGACTACAGACGTTTAAAACGTTTTGACATTTTAAAAGTTAGTGACGAACAAAAGTTAATTGTGCCATTAAAACCAGGAGAAACGAATATCCAGTATTATGTTACAAACGAAGAGTTGTTTAATATACTTTCCGAAACTCACATACGAACAGGCCATGGAGGAAGAACACGAATGCTAAAAGAATTGCAAGTTAAATAATTAATATTACTTATGAAGTCATAATGCTCTATTTAAATTTATGTCAACAATGTCAAATGAAACACAGTGCTCCTAAAAAAGGTATTGTTGTAGAACCAATGGTGAGTTCCGAATTAAACTCTAGATGCCAAGTCGATTTGATAGACTTGCAATCACACAGCGATGGCGATTACAAATTTATAATGGTTTACCAAGATCACTTAACAAAGTTTGTCCAGTTACGAGCGTTAAAAACCAAGAGAGCAGAAGAAGTAGCATATCACCTTCTTCAAATTTTTTTAATATTTGGTGCTCCCGCTATATTGCATTCGGATAATGCAGAGAGTTCAGTAATCAAGTCATATCTGAACTATGCGCTATGTGGAAAGATGTTATAATAGTGCACGGAAAGCCCCGTCACAGCCAAACACAAGGCTCAGTCGAAAGAGCCAATCAAGAAATACAGAATATGTTAACTGCGTGGATGCATGATAATGATTCAAATAAATGGTCAGAAGGGTTGTCGTTTGTCCAATTCGCAAAAAACACAACTTACCATGAAGGAATACGCCAGAGTCATATGAAGCTCTGTTTGGCGTTAAACCAAAAAGAGGCATATCATCGTCATCTCTCACCAACGAGCAAATTACAAACATTGAAACCGAGGAACAGCTAGAAGCTTACGTTAATACTTGTGAAGAAAATTTGGTTAGTGACCATATTGATGACCATGTTTTAGATGTAAGTGATATGGATGACCAAAATACCATTGGAGCCAATCCACCTTCACCTGCCACCAACAGGTCTTCATCTGAAGTGCCGACTGATCCACAACCCAGCACGTCTTCAACTCAAACACTGACTGATCTGCAACCGATTACGTCTTCATCTCAAGTGCTGACTAGGCAGCACGAGCTAATCAATTCAAAAAGAGTAGCAGCAAAAGAGAATCTACTACTCCAGGCAACAAAAATGTTGCGAACCTCAAAGAAAAAGTTTCCTGCGGCCCAAATTGGTGATACCGTAAGAATTAAAGTCCCTGACGTCGATCGTGGTCGTACAGATCCCCGAAATGTGTTAGCCATTGTTGTTGGGATAGAGAATACAGACTTTTATAAATTAGCGAACAAAAATGGCACCTTCAAGCAGCTTTTCGCTCGTAATCAATTCGCAATTTGCAAAGAAAAGTTAATATCCATGGATGAGATTTCAGGTCAAGAAATTTCGGTAAGAGAAGCAGCTTCTGCTAATTCAAAAAGTGGAGGGCAAGGCTATACACGCTGTAACTGCAAAAAGAAGTGTTCCACGGCTAAATGTAGCTGTAAAAACAATAGGCTTTTGTGTAATTCGAAGTGTCATGGTAGCTTAAGTTGTTGCAATAAATAAGGTTGTCATACATTTACTTTTTTTTTAATTTCATTTCAAGAAATTAAATGCATTTTATTTGTTATATTAAAATTATGTTTGTTGTGTTTGTTGTAAGTTCAACAATTTCTTTATGTTCATTTGAAAACTGCTTCCATGTTTTAATCAAAATAAATAATAACCTATAGAGTTTTATTTTGTTTTCTTTTTATAAACAAATTCATTTAAACATACACCATGAGTCCATGATGAATGTTGACATTCGCCGGTGTAAGTTAGAAATAATGATATTTGATGAATATATCGGACATACGCCAAGTAACTTGGTGAATGTTGACATTCACCGGTATATCTCGACTATCACCAGTTTTCGGACTTTCACGGTAACATATACACAATATTGTACATCATAACATGACATATCATGAGTAAGCATCTCAAGATACCTGACAGTCAAGAGTGGCATGCGAGAAACGCTGCATTAACAACGACGCAAAGCGTTTGGTGTGCTTTTTCTCGTACGCTGACGAGAACTAGGATGAGTTCATGTGTCCATACGCAGAAGCCACCAATGCAAATGTGTGTATCCATGTGTACATATGCAGATATGACTTTAATATTTTCGTATTGCTGTATTTTATACTTGATGTTAAACATCGATGCGCTATCTTTCACATGGTACAATGATACAGTTTCAAAATTCGATGAATGAAGATTTGTACATACTGAGTTTAATTATCAGCTGGCGCAAAATGTAAGTTATGATTAAATACATTGTTTACAGTAAATCCAGCATACATCCTTTATTTCAATAAAGTATGGCCAAAATGTAATTGAATTTTATGCTTAAGCAATATGTAATAAGGAAAAGGAGTATACCGAGAATTTAAGCGAATATTGATTAAAAAACAGGACATTCCCTAATGATTTATTTAACAAAAATTACAGTATATATACAAATTCTATTTACAGCTTAATTCTAATGGTTCTCAAAATGTTATTTTAATGTATCTTAAGTAAATGTAGTTAAAATCTAGGACATATAATGTTTGTTGCGATGGTCATTGGTATATCACCTCGTTTTATTAAAGAGCTTAAACGGACACTTATAATGGATTTATACGTTATTCTAGGTCTATTATTTCATAATATTTATGCTGATGTCTATGACACACTCTTTGTGACTTACTAACTATTAATATGAAGAAGCAGAATGTGAATTATTATTTAGACTAAGTAATTGACCTGGATATGCGAACAATTGATTGTTTAAATGTAAAATGTAAAATATACAGTATGATAAAATATAAAATATGAAGCTAAACTAGATTAAATAGATTGAGATAATGTTGTTTAATTTGTCATTAAACAGAAGTCTTTAGCTGAGTGCTTACCAAAAATGATCAATCGAATTCAGACCTAACAAAAGAGGAAACGCGAGTCAGGCATTTATTAATGCCCCTAGCGCCCAAGGGAGAGCTCGCATATGTTTTAGATATCATTAAGCTATCATTGTTAGCCTAGCTACTGTTGGGTATGGCATCGTCAGTCGCAGTTCGCTAGTCTTCCATCGTCAACATACGCTCTTTTCCGGACACGCTTGAGGCCTACTGTGTCAGCATGAGGACCAAGATCTTATGGAAACGCAAGGCTCTTCCTTTCATTATGCCGACCAAGACTTAGACAACAGTGCTAATATTGCGACTTAAAGAAATAAAGAAATAAAATCACTGCCATAATCATTTCTAGCTTTCGAGCACCTCAACTGCGGACGTTTGTTGCATCTTTATATTTTCAGTTTTCTCTTAGAATGAATTTAACAGCATTGGATTCCCTCGTTTTCATTTCCCTCGATCTAGAAATATTAGATTATAATTTCAAGTTAGTTAGATTGTACAAAAAAGTATATTTAAATATAATTATCACTGGTTAACACAGTTAAGTTTTCTTATTCATCAATACGTTTAGTTTATGTCTTGTGTCATACTGATTCTAAACCTGATTTAAAATCTGCTCCATCACGTCATAATTTTTAAATATTTTCTTATATAATTTTTTAAAAAAACCCGTTAAATTTTACAAAATTTTGAAGATACTTTTATGTAAGAACAATACTACTAAAAATATTGTTCTGTCTAATATTGAGTATACGTCTCTGAACATGCCCTTGCATGTTTCCTACTTCAGAGTATTTAAACCACGCCCATTTTTACTCTGAAACCAATCAAATTATATCTGGCTATGTGAGTATATAAAGAGCTACACGCGGCTCTTTCGACATTTTCACTGCGATCGATTGTATTTGAGAGCACCGACGACGACGTTCGTCAAGCGAAGCCGGAAGCAATGGCCGGACAATATACTCCCAAGTATGTTACTATTACTAACCTGATACTGAGACCCAGTTTCAGAAGAAGATGTACTGAACAGCAACTAGAGGACGCGGAAACTATAATTCAACAAACCACAGAGGAAGAAGACATTCAACTTCTTTTGCACAAACAATCGCAAATATTCATGGTAGATCCCAACTACCCGACGTCAAAATTAGAAGTTATCGAATATCACGAAGAAGAAACAAGCCCGGTAAAAGCGTTCGAAAGCCCACCGGAACAGAAATATGAAGACGAAGTGACCAACGAATACAAGAACCCGAAGAAAACAACACAAAAACAGAAAACCGACCACGCAAGCACACCAATCGAAACAAAAAACTCCTACAGTGTCCTCGAAACCAACGCCGAGGAAAAGATGGAACAAGACGCTACTGAAATCACTCCACAACCGTCAACTTCAAACAGCACACCCAGGGTAAGTGATAAAACAAACACTACACAAAACACAAACACCGAAACACGCAAAACACACAAAATCGCACCAATCATAATAACAGAAAAAGACAAATGGGCACGCACATATACGACAAACATTTAAAACGCACAACATTAACACCGTACAAAACAAACTTGTAAAACCTGGTATACACATCCAACCTAAAACTGACGACGACTACCGCACACTCAAACACGCACTCAACACAGAACACATACAATTTTACACGTTTCAACTACGAGGCGAAAAGACACTAAAGGTAGTTATGCGAGGCATTCCTACCTTTATCACTGACACAGACATTACAGACGACTTGACTGACAAAGGCTGACCCGACATTAAAAATTAAAAGAATGAACGGTAAACACGGCAAACCGCACCACTTGTATTAATCGAACTGACGAGACATTATAAATCAATTTATAACATACACGACTGCTGCGGACTCACAATTAAAATCGAACCATTAAACAGACGGACAGACATAATACAATGCCACAAATCCCAGACTTTCGGACACCAACAAAGACACTGTAACGTACACTACAAATGTATGAAATGCGGAGACGAACACTCAACACACTTATGTACAAAACCGAAAACAACCCCACCAAAGTGTGCAAACTGCGGTGGTCCTCACCTATCAACATTCATAAACTGTCCTAACAACCCAAACAACCCTGTAAACAAAACCACACCCAAACCCGAATACATACCAGCACCACCCCCAACAACTAACCCCTGTACACAAAAACGAAACAACACAACACCTAACTCCATGAACGAACTAGCACTTGCCTTAGGCAATATGCTAATAACATTACACTCCACAAACGCCACAACACAACAGATACAATACTTCGTAACGCAAACAGAGAAAATAATCACACTTTACAACAACAAACATTAAACACACACATGACTGAAACACAAAAAAGCGACAAACAGCAAACACACACATGACTGAAACGCAAAAACGCGACAAACACACAGACTACGCACACGCAACACAGGACTGCACAAAAACACACAACACACGATCATTTATTAATCAGACACAAACACGTCACAACTCTGGAAAATACAAAACAATGGAGTGGAAATGGAGGCAACTCCGACCACAAAACAAAATTAAAAGGACTCATACGCTCTTTCGATTCAATCTAAGTCGGCTTGTGATAGCAAAACGTCTTCTTATTTCATAATGTCACGTACGTGTATAAATAATCCAAACAGTTTTTGATATGTATATGGAGAATTCAGTACCCACCAGCGCACAGTGCGAAATTTAGGAAGTTTAGCGGAACTTTATTCAATTTTTGAAATACGTAAAATGCATAAGATTATTTATTATTTTGTTAGGTAAATACCCCGCCTCTAAAACCTCATACTCAGTTTAGGGATTTACCCTGCGAAAAAACCGCAAAATGCACCTGAAATTCGCATTACTTATTCAATCATACTTTTTGCCTATAGAAAGCTATTCGATTTGTTAAAGTTAATAGAGTGATACATAGAAATGGCAAATCAGTAGGCCATGATTTTTTCTTCATGTATTTTATTAGAAAATTGTCAATTATTGGCATTTAATTAATTGCAAAATCTTTCCTTGCTCGTGTGTGATTTGCTCGTGGAAAAAGTGACTTTTAAGAAGTAAGTTAAATTTACATTTTTAACTTTAGTGGAGATTTTAAAAAGTGATACCACATAATACCAGCTTGAAACACACAACATTTTAAAGTTTTTTTTCCCTCTGTTGAAAACTCAAAAGATCTTCTGCGATATTTTGCGATCTTCTTTTAAATGAAACATTTTCCAGAATGACTTTGCAAGTTTCATATAAGTGTATATTCCAAAAGTGGAAGGAAGAACCGACTTCGGATGCCATCATTGGTTTTGTTTTGGAAAGATAGGCTCACCAATGTTAAGATCTGATGCTGTTTGCAGTTTAAAGGCAACTCTTCGCGCACTGGTTTGTAAAATACGAAAAAAGTGGAGGGAATCCAGTCGAAATTTAGCATAATTTCTGAATAAAAATGCTGTCCGGCTTGAAAATAATGTAAAGTTTTCAAATGCTGTAAGGGATGCATTGCCCAGTGGATCGAGGACCAATGCAGGTAGAGTTAAAAAAGAATTTAGGTATTGTCATCCTAAAGTGCAAAACAGAAAAGTGCATCATCTTTTGAAGTCCGGTAGTCAAGACGAGTTAGCCAAAGCAACCGTAACAAAGCTATACCAATCTGGAAAACGAAACTCTGCAGCGATTGTCAAGGAACTTGCATCTGCTTCTCCAGAAAGGGGAAGCAAAATCAAAATGGCTCGCATGTCTTCTTCAAACAGCCCACGAAAATTAACTCCAGACCAGGCTCTGGCGCTACTTATTGATGCAAACTTATCGTCAAATCAATACAACATTGTTCGGTATCAAGCAAAACATCACGGTTGCACTTTGTATCCACCTTATTATGTTGTAAAGGAGGCAAAGAGGTTATGCTATCCAAAGGACATAATAATAACTCAAGTTTCAGCTGAAGTATCAATTCAGTCGCTTATAAATCATACCATAGCAAGACTTTGTACAGGGCTAGAAGAGACTCTTAGAACTTTGTCAAACGTTAAAGTACTAAATAATATCGTAAAGTGGGGTTGTGATGGGGCGGAACAAGTTAACTATCGACAAAAGTATATGGACAAACATAGCTCTGATGATAGTATGTTTAGTGTATCAATGGTACCAATCGAAATCTGCTCCGTAAATGATAATGGTGATAATTACTTCAGAAGTAAACAAAGTGAAAGAACAAATATCTGAACTTACTCCAACCACTATACTTGTAGATGGCAAGCAATTTCAGGTTATAGCAAATATGATCTTTTGTATGATTGACGGTAAAATATGCAATGCTGTATCATCCTGTGCATCATCACAAACATGCTACTTATGTGGGGCTAAACCTAGTGAAATGAACAACATTTGCGATATCCCTCAAAAAAATATAAACGAATCCTTTTTATCCCTTGGACTATCGCCCCTCCATGCATGGATAAGGTTTTTGGAATGTATTTTACATATATCGTACAAACTTGATATTAAAGCATGGCAAGCTCGTGGAGCAGAAAATTAAAAAAAAGTTGCAGAGAAGAAAAAATACATTCAACAAAAATTCAAAAAGGAGCTTGGCTTGCTTATAAATATGCCAAAATAGCAGACATGAAACACAAACGATGGTAATACCGCGAGGAAATTCTTTAGAAATGCCGAAAAGTCTGCCAAAATAACTGGCGTTAACATAGAATTGATCAAACGTTTTCATGTGCTGTTAGAGTGCCTAAATTGTGGTCTTAAAATTGATTCAGAAAAGTTCGGCGAATATGCAAGAGGAACTTTGGAATTGTATTTGAAAGAATATTTCTGGTACTCAATGCCCGTAAGTGTGCATAAAGTCCTTTGTCATGGAAAGGATATTATAGCCTCTTGCATTCTTCCGATCGGACAATTTTCTGAAGAAGCTCAGGTGGCAAGAAACAAAGACTGCAGAAAATATCGCGAACTTTTTACTAGAAAAACGTCAAGAATAGACACAAATACGGATTTATTTTATCGACTGCTTATTTCGTCGGATCCGTACATCGCTAGTCTTCGTAAAGCACCCAAAACTAAGCATAGTGAAGTTACGCCAGAAGTTTTAGTGTTGTTGGAAAGATTTGCAGGCCCGTGTAATGATTGCGAGTCTTCAGACGATTGCAATGAGTCTAGTTCTGAATAGGTGTTCAAAATGTTGTTATAAAATGTATGTTGTTTTAAATGTTCTAGAATAAAAAACACAAATAAACTCAAAAACTTTAAATAAAACATATTAATTTTTATTAAAAATTTAAAAAGCCAACAAATAGAACTGCTTTACTGTTTTGAATAATTAAGTTCCGGTAAACTCAAGAAATTTCGCACTGTGCAGCGTAAGCATAATATTACACCTTTAATAGAAAAGTTATATTTTCACTATTTTGGCCATCAAGACAAGCCCTGGGTTCCCAGCATTTGTTGCGCACGCTGTGCTGTTATTCAGAGGGGCTGGATAAACGGTAAGGAAAGCGCTATGCCATTTGCAAGACCTTTGATTTGGCGTGAACAAACGGACCATTCGACTGATTGCTACATTTGCTGCACGAAAACTTTCGGGTTTTCCAACAAAAATAAGAAAAGTATTAGTTATGGCTAGTCCGCCTCCTTCTACTCGTCCAATATTGCCAGTACCAAGACCGATAGGTTTTTCGAGTGAAGAATATGATGTTACAGAACTAGGAGAAGCAAGTGGCAAGTTATCGGCCAGTGATGATGCATATTCGCTATCTGAAGAAGGACGCCACGCCTAATAAATCAGTTAGAATTCAATGATCTTATTCGAGACCTGAATTTGAAAAAAAACAAAGCAGAAATACTAGTATCTAGACTCCAAGGATGGCAACTGTTAGCTCCAAGCATACATATTTCTGTGTATCGTAATTGTCAGAAAGAACTATCACAGTATTTTGCTTTACTTTTCAACCTTTTTTTCCAAACCTGACTTGCCACAATAAATTTGTTGTTATTACTATTGCTGGAACTATAAAAGAAACGAAAATTGAACATAGTTTATAAAAAAAAAATTAAAAAAACGAATATTTATTGACTAGTGTTAAAGTAATTTACAAACTTAATAAAAACAGACATTATAATTATATATGGTAATTTAGTTTTTTCCTGATTTTGAAACTACAAATGTAAATTCAGACTAGTGATATATTAGGTCCTTGATATGAATTCAATAAATTTGTGGTTGAAAAAAAGATTCGGTTTGAGCAATTTAATATTGTCTGGGTATCGTGTATTATATAAACATTCTCAACATTTCTAATTTAGTTGGGCCCTTGCGACGAAATACTTATTTTAGATTACCATACGATTTTTTTTCTTTTCTAAAAAGCTAAATGTACATAGTTTTATAAGAATAAAATATAAATAAATAAAGAGAACATTTACAAAATAATAGCAAACTATTTTATTTTAGAATTAATTTTCGTAGATGCATAAAGAGTCTATCAGATATGGATATATGTTTGGAATGATTTTGCAAATAATTGTTTCACTGGTATTAATTATACAGATATATGGAAATTAAGTATTCACGAAATTAATTTATGCGTTGCTTCACTGCAACCTTCACTAGAATATAAATTATCTAAACAACTCATTTGACGAAATGAGAAGAAATCATTTAGAAATATAAAAGCACCTTTAATGTCAACAACCTCTTCTTTAAACACAACTAAAATTAAAAACAAACGTAAGGTCGCGTTATGTAAAAAATTTCTAGATGCAATTTAAATTTTGAGTCTTGCGTATACGGTCTTCTACAGTGTACTGTCAAAGTAGTGATTTAATGGTACTTAAATCTGACATAATATATGTTGTAAATTTGTTATCTTGCCAATAAAGAATATCGAATTGATGATCAAATAATTAACTTCTAGATATAAAGTAAGTGAAACTAACCGTTACTTTTTAACATAAACATAAATTTGAAAAACTGAAGCCAATTCTATTTACGTAATTTCTTTTTACAATTACAATATACTCTTTGGTATGTATGTTTCTAAAGTTTATGATTAATTAGCAATATTTAGCATTATGGATGTTTTGTTTTTGTTTCTTTTTGACTGTTTGAGTGTTTCATTTGTCGTTTTTTTTGTGTTTATGTTAATTTAAAAAAATAATTTTACTTCATTACACTTGCAAATATAGTTAAAAAAACTACGAAATATTGTGGAAAATATAACGATTTTTTATATTATTATTATTTATTTCCTGAATAATTAAAAAAAAATACTGAAACTTTAAAAGAGACTCAAAATAAAATACCAATGTAGTTTATGTATAAATTAGACTAAAAATATTTATAATTATTGGTCAAAGTTATATAATAAAAAGTTAGTTCTAAAAATTGTAGTTAGAAATTAACTATACAATATTTATTTTAAATTCATTAGTATTTTATAAATGGAAGCAAACGATATTTCCAAAATTATAGAGCTTAGTTGAAAGATATGCTACAAGAAACCCTGATACTATCGACGCCTAGAAAAGGAGAAGTGATTGGAATATTCACAATGAAGAACATTTCAGAGAAAAGCTGTCAAAGAAGACGAAAATATACATATCTGTTTCAGTGATTTAAAGAACGCGTTCAACATGTGGCGTATAGAGTGACACTAAATTGAAAAATTAAGACTACAGAGTGAGAGCTACTAAAAATACCATGTAAAGATGGGATATCCATCTAACTAACATTAACTGTAAAACAGTAATACAAATATTTAAAAAAACATATTTGTATATGTATCCATGGATTTACACACTGTATGCTTTACGCATTGGATACTTCTATGTATAGACACGTCTTTTGAACTAATCCTTGTTCCCGTTAATGTACGTGTAGAAGCACACTAATGCCTATGTATATCAGAATATTGTAACGGGTGTTTTTTATAGAGGTATAGAACTTTGAAATTGAATCAAACAAAGATGAATTTTTTAAATTGACATGAAATTAACTTTATTCGAAAGATAATCTTCTGGCATTATAATTTAAATATGACTTCTGGCATATGACCGCCACGGCTGGCTCGGACGTAGTCTAATATGGCGGTCCAATTTTCGATGACGTTTTCCAACATTTGTGGCCGTATATCGGCAATAACGCGGCGAATGTTGTCCTCCAAGTGGTCGGGCTTATCGGCGTAGATTAGCGACTTCACATATCCCCACAGAAAATAGTCTAGCGGCGTTAAATCGCACGATTTTGGAGGCCAATTCACTGGTCCGAAACGTGAAACTATGCGGTTACCAAACGTTTCCTTCAATAAATCAATTGTGGCACGAGCTGTGTGACATGTTGCGCCGTCTTGTTGAAACCACAGCTCCTGCACATCATGGTTGTTCAATTGATGAACGAAAAAGTCAGTAATCATGGCTTTATAGCGGTCACCATTGACTGTAACGTTCTGACCAGCATCGTTTTTAAAGAAGTATGGACCAATGATTCCACCAGCCCATAAAGCACACCAAACAGTCAGTTTTTCTGGATGTAACGGTGTCTCAACATACACTTGAGGATTACCATCACCCCAAATACGGCAGTTTTGTTTATTGACGTATCCATTCAAACAAAAGTGAGCTTCATCGCTAAACAAAATTCGCTTATGAAAATCGGGATCAACGGCAATCTTGTTTTGGGCCCATTCACCGAATCTACGCCTTGCTAGGTGATCGTGTGGCTTCAATTCTTGCACGAGTTGGATTTTGTAAGCACGCAAACCAAGATCTTTCCGCAAAATCTTCCATAAAGTGGATGGACACATATAAAATTCCTGTGCACGATGGCGGATAGACTGATTCGGGTCTTCCTTTACGCTACGCTCTACAGCAGCAATGACTTCTTCAGTACGCACTGTACGACGTCTCTGTGGATGCGTATTATCATTTAGAGTAAACGTGGTGCGAAAACGTTCCATAGTTAATCGAATTAATTGCTCTGATGGACGATTATGTTGACCGTAAAATGGACGTAGTGCGCCATACGTATTTCGAACAGAACCATGATTTTCAAAATAAATTTGCACAATTTGGAAGCGTTGTTCAGGCGTCAATCTATTCATGTTGAAATGCCAAACCAAACTAAACATAAATCACTTGACAGTAAAAAGTGTTGCCAACTTAAAGTTCTATACCTCTATAAAAAACACCGGTTATAAACGGAGTTTTTTATGTTATCTACCTTGCTATAAAAACAATATGCTATCGTGACAAATTTCTTACGTCAAATTTCTGTGACATTTTATAATGTTATCTCGAAGTTTAGTTCGAATTGCTTAATATTTGTTACTTTTACATTCGTTTAAAGAAAACAAAATGACTGATTCGAAACTTTAACACAGAAGCATCATAAAATTTTTATTAAAATAAAGCAGAAATATATTCATGAGAGAGTGGTGGCAGTGTATGAAAATAATAGCCCGTCTTATTTCCAAGTCAAATTTAGTGCAAGCAGTTCAAATGGGGGCAGAGAATCGATTCATGATGACCCAAATGGTGGAAGACCTGTGGAAGCACGAACTGAAAAAATCATCAAGATTTGGCGTTATCTGACTGGCAAGTAAAAGTTTCAGCTTTTGCCAGAAAAATAGGAATATCAGAAACGATTCTACAAGAAAATTTGGGAATGGGAAAAGTGTCTACACGATGGATTCCCAGGCTGCTCAATCCCGAGCAAAAATTAAGTAGACGACAAATTTTTGAAGAAAATTTGAGTGTTTTATCTCAAGATGAAGACTTCTTAAATAGAATTGTGACTAGGGATGAAATTTGGGTTCATCACTGGGACCCTATCATAAAACAAGAGTCCATGCAATGAGTTCATAAAGGCTTTCCATTGTCCACGAAGGCAAAAACGCAATTTTCTACGGGAAAAGTGATGGGCACAGTTTTTTGGGACGCCGAGGGGATTTTCTTAATTAAGTAAATGCCAAAAGGGATTACAATTTCGGAAAATATCTATAAAAACACAATTAAGAACTTGAATATGGCTTTACGCGAAAAAAGACCTCACAGTTTTACTCAGAAGACTCTGCTTCTACACGACAAATGCATGGTACATAGGGCACGAATTGTTCAGTAATCGATGAATGCAGGTTTGAGGAATTACAACGCTGTGGGGTCGCACTTTGCGGAATTACCAAAAGAATTTTTGTCGGAGGCAAAACGTTATTGAAGAAATAAGTGTGCTAGTGTTAATGGTTCTTACTTTTAAAAAGATAGATATTTTTTTTCTAGCTTGTTTCTTTCATAGCTAGCTGGATAACATAAAAAACTTTCCTCATACACAACCCAGAGAGGTACGTCGGCAACGGTTTCGTTGAACAGTTGGGTTACTACACGGATAAATCTATTCGTTCAGATGTGTAAACCATTACTCATAGGCTAAATGGCTTCAATATACCACGTAAAGATAGCATATCGTTGGTTAACTGTCATCAAGTGTCAAAATACAGTAATATAAAAATACTATATGTATACATTGATATACACAACGTATACTTTACGCATTGCTTACTTCTACGTACAGATACATGTTTCGAACTCATCCTAATTTTTGTAAGTGCATGTGGAGAAACACGTAAATACCTTACGTTGCTGTCAAGTGTATCATGTATGTCACATATCATGAGAAAGCGTCTTAAGATATCCGACGACCAAGAGAGGTATGCCAGTAACGGTTTCCTTAAGTAGCTAAGCTTCTTCCCGAAGAAAACTATACATGGCTTCAATATACCGTGTAAATATAGCATATCGATGGTAAACTAACATCAAGTGTAAAATACAATAATACGAAAATATTAAAAGAAAGCATAGCTGCAAGTATATGTATACATGGATATACACAACGTATACTTTACGCATTGGTTACTTCTACGTACAGACACGTGGTTCGAACTCATCTTTTTCTCGTCAGTATGCGTTGAGAATCACGCCATTGCTGCAAAGTATAACACTATCTTGTACGTTACAGTTCGAGAAAGCGTCTCGAGACATCTAACGGTTAAGAGAGGTACGCCGGCAGCACGTGTCTGTATGTTGTAGTAACCAAATATACGTTGTGTATAACCATGTATATATATACAGATACGATTTTTTTTACATTTTTGTATTATGTACTGTCCGAAGTTTATGTAAAACATGGAAAGTTATGCAAGAATGAAAGGCGAAATCAGAAAAATCTAAACAGCCTAGAAAATTAGACACGAGGATATTTTGGGTCCTATATTGTGAATAGATAAGCAAAAAAGAGGGCATTTCGATATACAATTAGAAACAATAAGAATATTGGAGACGAAATATACTGACGATATGATGTTGATAACAAAATATGAAAAACCATTAAATAGAAATTTAATATATTTAGCTTAATTATTTAATATATAAAAAGCCAGAATTGCTTTTGAAACATTTGACAAATATTGTCTAAAATGAAGTAAGTTTATGGTTGCATACTTTTCAAAGCTGCAATGTCCTCTTTGTCAACGACTAGGTAATTATTAAAATAATATTAATAAAAAAACAACTAATATGTTTACGTAGATAAAAATTTCTATTCATACATCATTTGTATGAACTGTGTTGAGTTTGTGTGTAAGGGAGATTTTTAAATTTGTTATAATTTATGAATAATTTATAAAATGAAAATTGGCGCTGACGTATCTGTTGAAAATTCAATAACAACCACACTTTATATTTTGCTACATTATAATTACAGGGCCAATTGTCTAAATTAATTGAAATGATAATTCTAGGTTGTTTAACATTGCTTCAGTCTTAAATTAATTTTACATACAATTTTAATAAAATAATTATCAATTACATACGTGAAAATAGGTTAGACAAGTTGATATAAAGGTTGTGCAAAATATGTAATTATCTGTGTTAATTATATTCATTTCAACTTTGAATTAATTTAGGATTAGCAAAAATATAATTATAATTTTAAATATTGCAAGTGAACAGCATATATAATTTATTCCATAGAAACGTATTTTTTTCTAAGTCATTCTCTTAAATATAAAAGGTTAATTTTTCTTGGAATTCGACTTATTGATAAATTATTTTTCAAATAGAAAATCTATTTTGGCGTTTCGACATTTATTGTCATCTTCCGAAACATATTTATTTGGATACTAGGTGTATAAACAGTAATTAAAAATATGGTAATTATACTCGTACATGTTGTATGGTACTTACAATTTGAATATATTTTCTACTATTTTAGTAAATATATATATCAATACTACCTGCAATATCCAAAGTTTTCTAAATAGCAATGAAAGACAGAATACTACCCTTTTTTGAAAAACATGACTTCTTAGCGGAACAGCAGCACGGTTACAGGTCAAATAGATCAACAATGACTGGTATGATTAAACTGGTGGATTATATTTTAACAGCAAGGAACAATAGAAAGAATTTGTCAGTTGATTGTGTGCGATCTGAGCAAGGCTTTCGACAACCTTAATCATCGCAGACTGCAAGTTATACAGTTATGGAGTTAGAGGTGTGGCCCATGAATTACTGCGATCGTATCTTCAAGATTGACGACAAGCGGTATAGTGGCAAAACAACACTTCTAAATTCCGGGAAGTAAACTCTGGCATTCCTCAGGGCTCGTACTGGAACCCCTTTTATTTATCATGTACAAAAATGATTTTTCCACCTACCTTGAGCTCTGATACTTACTTGCTGACGATAGGCACATCTTTATTGATAAAAGAAAATACTAACCGCCTAAGTAACAAAATAGAAGCTGAAAGGGATAAAGTAGAAACATGGTTCTCCAATAATAAATTAAAATTGAACAATTACAAGACGAATGTACTTACCTTACCAACGTGTCTGTATCTAACTGAGGGCAAAGTGACCTTTTTGGGACTACAAATGAATGATAGGCTAAACTGGACTGATCACATAAATACATTGTGTAGTAGATTTAGTACAGAAATTTAGATAATAACCCAGATGAAGGATGTTATTTCCCCCTAAGCTCCAAGGTTGGCCTATTTCTCAAATTTTCAGTCTTGCATCATACGGTAGAATTATATGAGGACGTTGCTCTGATATCCAGAGTATTTTAGTAATGCAGAAGAGGGCTCTTAGGGTGTTGTGTGGTCTACGGTGTGGGGATAGTTGCAGGGACTTCTTTAAACGGGAGCGCATACTTACAACCATAAGCGTGTACATTTGGGAATGTGTGAGGTTTGTGCATGCTAATAAACACCGTTTTGACTCATCACGAATATGGCACACGATACAAGGGCGCGCTAGCGATCTCATACCATCGCCTTAAAGTAAATACAATAAGGTATCGATTATTGGGGCGCGAAGTTGTACGATCGACTTCTGAGTGACATAAAAACTTTAAGTATAATTACATTTTCAAGAGTGGTTAAGCAACTCCTGTTTTCACGTTCTTTTTATACAGTTGGGGAGTATCTTGAGTGTGTTTTCTAGCTTGTTGCTTCCGGTTTCTTCATGTCGGCTTTTTTGTTTTGTGCTGTATATACATAGATATTTATTTGTATTGCTAATCTTTTCTATTTTTGACTTAATAACATACAATTTATTATTTACAAATATAGACTGAATATTGAAATATAAAGTGTACATTGAGTTTTGCACATATTCACTTATACTATACATTTTAAGGAACCCAACTAAACTTTAAAACTACCTTCCTTTAAATTTTTTCCGTTTATCCCAGAATATAATCTCATATTTTTAACATCGTATGAGTGGTTTTAAAATAATTGTGTGTTGACACTGAAATTAAAATTATCTTTATTTATAGTACTATAAAATATAATTTTGACAAATTTGCAATTTCATCACGATCGTTTACGGCGTTTTTTTTTTTTTGCTTTTTTAATGTGAATATATTCTAATAATGTTTTTTCCTTATTTGTAACCATTGATTTTGTCCTTTAAATGCTGTTCGGTTTGACTTATATAAACGCCACTATAATCACTCTGCTACTACACTTTACTATGTATTGTTGGTGATTATACATTTAATGCACCCTTCGTTTTATTATTCTATTAGATAAATAGAATAGATAAAATTGTTTTTATTTTATTTAATGTGTCTTTTCTATATCGAAGGTTGCTCAGTTTCATAGCTTTATCTACAAGATTTATGATACGACTTTTTTTGTTGAAATTGGCTGGGCGCTATAATAATTCATGTGTATTTCTGAAAAGGTAGGTTTAGCTTACCAGGTAGTGTTGGTTTTATTATTATTTTTTATTAAGGTCATATCTAGAAAGTTTATTTTATTATTCTTTTCTGTTTCAATTGTCTTTTCGTCTCAACGTTAACATAGGCGACCCAAGTCTTATCTGATATGCCTGAGGAACTTCCACATTTAATCTTCACTTTTTCTGTCACGTAACGTGCCAGAAAAGTTAGTGTCGATCTAATTCTCTTTGTTTTATGGTCTTCGGTAAGAAGTTTTGGTATATATCGCGAGTAAAATTTGTGATAACTTAACTGTTCAGTAGGAATCTCGTACAAAACTGTACGTTAAATTTGAGGGAAGAAGGTACTTAGTTCTGTGATTGTGAATCGCCGAATTTCACGAATCGGGCCGATATCTCCACTCCTCTGCTCACTAGGCGGAAACGGAACTTACTTTACGAATCGCCCTCGTATTACTTAAAGAATATCTGTGATTATATCGACAGAAGAACATAACAAAGTTTTCGACAAGAATGTAAAACAAATAACATGTTTTAAATATTTCGGTACAGCGGAAGCTAATAATGGTAAATTAGACAGAAGAAACTGGCAGGATTAGAAGACCGTTTAATAATATGAAAAACATATTTCTAAGAAAAAGATTCCATTAATAATAGTGGAATCAGAAGTTGTTAAGATTGTCTCTATACATTCTGTATAGATACTGTATAGTAGAAAATAGAGAAAGCTAGAATTAACGCTACTGAAAAGAGATTTTTGAGAAAAATAATCGTTAAAAACCAGACGCGATGCGACAAGAAATGAAGTTTTGAGGTAGAAATTGGATGAAAAACCATTCAGTAACTCAAGAGTGACAATGCAGCTAGTCGGGCTATATTACGCGCATGGAAAAAGAAGTTGTAACTAAACGACTGAATAACAGAGGTAGGAATAGAAGTGATAGACCAAGGGCAATATGGAACGAACGAGGGACGAAATATAGGAAAAGAAATACCCAAAATTTAAAATAGAAATAAAACTACGGTTCTAATCTTCACTTTAACCCTTTTCTGCATGACCGGGGTCCTTTGGCGACCCCAGCACCACATTTTTCTTCACAGTTGCCTACCCTGAATTAGTAGGTGTTTGGCCGTCCATCGATTTGTCATTTGCAGTTTGAGGTTATGTTGTGCAGTGGTAGTTTGACTATACGTTTTCCCTGTTTTAATTAAAGTTAAATTAGGTAAGTGGGGTCTGTAAAGGACCCCATCTGTGCTCTTGCGTACTAAATATAACATTTTAATATACACCTGTTTTTTCTAGTTTTTGAAAAGAATGAGTCGTTTAGATTGTCGCCGTCCATTGACTAGCACAGAGTTGACCCATCTTGCTGAAAATATCGAAGATTTGTCGGATATGGAAGATGAATATGATGTCGATTTTCAAGAAATTCTTTCTGAGTCCGAAGATAACCTCGAAAGTCAGAGCGACGAAGATTCCGATGAATTACCAGATGAAAGTAATACTGAAGAATTTCATTGTACTCAGTACGTTGCCAAGTCAGGTTTGAAGTGGAATAGTTTACCTTTTCGCAGTAGTAAAACGCCACTGCGAAATTTAGTAAATGCACGTCCTGGGCCGACGCCGTTTACCGAAGAAGCGAATGATTCTATAGATATTTTCAATTTATTCATTACAAATGAAATGAAAGATATATATGTCGTTATACAAATGAAGAAGCAAAGAAGAATTATGCAGAATGGAATAAAAAAAACCTAATTCACCAATGAATTGGATAGATTTAGAAAAGGGTGAACTAGATTGCTTCCTCGGTGAACTTATAAAAGCAGGTGGATTGAGATGCAGGAAAGAATCCACGCGTGAAATGTGGACAAGAGATTCCTCTATACGCCGCCCATTTTTTTGTGCAGCTACGTCTGTCAACAGATTTGAAGAAATATCAAGATTCTTAAGATTTGACGATAAGACTACAAGAATTGACAGAAAGAAGTAAGATAAACTGGCGGCTATTAGAGAGATTTGGGACTTATTTGTAAGAAATTGCAAAATAATGTTTGAACCTTACGAATCTCTTACAGTGGATGAACAACTAGTATGTTTTAGGGGCAAATGTCCCTTTAGATAATACATAAAGTCAAAGCCTGGTCGTTACGGCATAAAAGTCTGGGCACTTGCTGACGTAAAGACTTCCTATTTATGTAATCTTCAGGTTTACTGTGGTCGTCTTCCAAGTGGAGTGAGGGAAAAAGAACAAGGAATGCGTGTAGTAAAAGATATGGTTGTACCATATTTCGGTAGCTGGAGAGGCATAACTACAGATAATTTCTTTACAAGTGTGCCTTTAGCGAATTATTTGTTGAGCAAAGGACTTACATTGCTTGGAACGGTTCGAAAAAATAAAACTGATACGCCACCTCAACTCAATGTAATCTCAAGACCAGTTCATTCATCCATGTTCGCTTTCACAATGGATGTAAGCATGGTATCGTACATTCCAAAAAAGGGCAGAATGGTTCATTTGTTGTCTACACAACATCAAGACGATAACGTATCTCCTGAAAGCGAAAATAAGCCTATTATGATACTAGACTACAACGAAACTAAAGGTGCAGTTGACAACACAGATAAATTGATTCGAGAATTTTCATGCGCTCGTAGAACACTACGATGGCCTTATAGACTATTCATGAATATTCTAGATATATGTGCCATGAATACATTTGTAATATTCAATGAGAAACACCCCGAATGGAAAAAACAAAATAAAGCCAGACGCTGTCCAAGAGAACAAGACAAGAAGGTTAACATAAAATGTAAGGACTGTCACAAATTTGTTTGTGACGCACATAGAAAAAAGAGACAGTGACGGTTTGTCTTCCATGCCTTTCATTAAAATAATGTTTTCCATTAAATTTTTTTTTTTAAAGTTATATGTAATTTCAAAGCATTGTCAAATCTAATGTTTATTTAACATATTTTTGTTTTGTTCTAATATAAAAATAATTGTACAACCATAATATTATATGTAACTTCGATAAAATTTAATTATAAGACTTTTTTTACATTTTAATTTGTCTTAAAAAGTACCTTAAATCTAAAGAAAATGGGGTCTCGACAGGACCCCACGTATGTGGTTACGTACGCATTAGTATGTCATGTACACAAGGGTTAAACTTCTCAGTAGTTTTATTTCTATTTTAAATTATGGATCTTCCTCAAGTAAATGCCGAAATAATTAAAATACCCAAAAGACAATGCCTGACGTAGAATGGAAAACAATAAGAGATAAAGAACATAAAGAGCACAACCAAAATCAAGGATTGATTAAGTTAGGGTCTTGTTGAACGTCGTTTATTCAGTTTATATTCATCTTTTCACTGTGGTTTGTAGTGAATTGCTTGCAATTGTCTATGAATAAATTCACTGTTGGACAAATATATTTTGGTGCGGCAAATCGAATATATCTAAAAGTAGAAACAATTTCTGTTTTTCAAAATATTTAATTAATTTACTTTTAATTGTAATTAATTAATTGACTGAACTAGGACTATAGAGAACACTTTAAGTTCAGATTACACAGGGCTGCAAACAAATATTTCTTTTCGGCTACATAGGATGCTTTGGTTTTCTAGTCTACTGAATCTAAAAATGATCTGCATTTACCTCCATCATGTACATCTTCTTTGCAAAATACAAATGTAAATTTATTCCCAATATGCGGCAAGACTGCTTTAAGACTTGTTATTGACGAATATATGAAAAAGTACCACTCAGATCAATCATATTGTACTCCAAAACACATCATTAACCCTTGAACGTCACTACAAAAAACGAGATAAATCTTTTTGAAGAAAAATTTAGTGAATTCTGTCTCTCGTTGCCTGTACCAATAAAATGAAGTTCCAGGTGACAGCAGGTTTTTATATTTGGTCTTGACCCCAACATTTCGTCAGCATCTTTTGAGATCCTGACTCTCTCACTAGGTCATTGAGCTCGCTCTTAGAAAAAAGTTGGAATCCCTCATAAACAAAAAAATCTGAATTAGATTCGTCTATGGGAGGTAATGTGTATCCATACTCAGAATCATCAGGATATCATCCAAACTGCAACGTGGGCGTGGAACTAGTATATGAGCAAAGCTATGAGGCACTGGACGAATAGCTGAATTAAGGTTTTGGTAAAATACTTTCTTTTTATTTTTTGTATTGAAACTTTCCACATCTACCGTACAGGAACAACAGTCGGTAGTATGGTTTTGCTGTTAACGCCACACCATAGGAATACCAAAACGAAATGAGTGTTTTTTTACCCTTAAATCACAGAAGAAGATTTCCTCGCATCTTCTGCATACCTTATTAAGGGCCCACGCTTTGTCTTGATACACAAGTTTCAACTTGAAGTAAACAACATACACATTCTTCATGAAATCGTTTATGTTTCTTTTCTGACTTTTATCAATGTATTCACCACAAATAAAACAAAATTTGCCAGGAGAAATAACATAACCTCTACTACCATGACAAATTTAACATAAAAAAAATATTGTAGTACAAAGCTTTCTTCTTTACGTCCAAACCATAAACACTGATTTCTTTATCTTGAGTTACTTTGTTAAATATTAAAAATCAAAAGCCCATAATATTTACTTTCCACGTAATAGTCTAATCCAAATTAAATTTAACATTTAACATTGCGTCCTTTCGTATTGCATCACCGCAGATCAATGAGATATCATTGCATGTAACATAAGCAACTATTCGCGAATAGTTTTAATAATTAATAGTACTGACATGTAATATGCATAATTTGATATACGTATTTATGCAAACGTCAATTTCAAGTCGATATATTAAATAGCTGAGAAAGGTAGTAATTGGTAACGACAGACGTCTTCTCAGTTAAGTTATAACACGAAATTTAAAAATACGAAATGAAAGCGAATTTTTAAACCTATTAGATGTATATTCAATTAACAACACTCATGGATCTATTTACTGAAATAATCTATGCACCTAATTTGCATTTACGTTACTATAAAATCTTTCATGAGTTATTGCTGTACATTACATGTAGGCATGAATATGTATGTATGTATAACGATAACCACTTAAGATTAGCAGAACGCAACTGAAGATTTTTTTACCTAGAAGATAAGCTTTAGAACATTAATTATATTTGTTTATGATTCTGTGATTAGCTTTGTAATATTGTGTAGAAAACTAAGTGGCAAACACACATATATATATATATATATATAACGTGTGTTCATTTGAAAAGTCAATCTAGGTTACTTTGAAATTTTGATAGAATAAGACGCAAATACATTAGTATGTGTTTGTTGTTCCGTAAACGTAAATCCAAATGACATTTGATAATGTCAATCAGAAATATCAGTTACTGCATAAAATAATCGTGCGTCGATTCTGGTTTAAATAAAATTTTGAACGGAGGATTTTAAAGTGCATTGATCTTGAAGGACAACATTTTCAACATTTGTTATAGTTTTCAATAAATACCTATTATTTGTTATTTATTTGTATGTATGAAACTGTCGAAATAAACGACTTCGTAGGTTAAGTAGTAAATTTTAATTTACGACATACTTCAAAATGTTCTCAGTAAATCACATGCTACTAGATTGACTTTTCAAATGAACACTTGTTACATCTGTATACTGTAATAATTATTAAAAAAAAATAAATATTAATAATAGTATGCTAACTTTAGAATTAACCAATATTCGTAGATTATATTTCTAAATTGTTACTTCAATTAATTGTGATTATTTAACTAAGATTTGAAAAAATAAGATAATATATTATAATAATTAGAGACCGGACACGAGAGGTCGATAACTCATCGCCTACGGGCGCACTATTGAAAATTTGTCTTTTTAAAGAGTTTTTAATTTTATTTGTTATTTATTTCTTATTTAATTGGAAAACAAACGGGTGGTGATCTATAAAATACGAAATACATTTTTATTTGTTCATTTTGTAGTTCAATTTGAGTAAACGCGTGTTAATATTATCTAGCAATACTTTCTCGAGGTTCTCTTCTGCAAAATTTGTCGATTTAAGGTATGTTTTACTTTAATATGTATATATTTAAAATAATCTTATATGTTTCGGTACATAATGCCTTTGTCAAAGAAATTTAAAATATGACAAAGGCATTATGTGCCGAAACATGTAAGATTATTTTAAATGTATACATATTAAAGTAAAACAGACCATAAATCGCCGACTAATTAAATCTACTATAACATACAAAGGTTAGGAAATAATTATATATATATATAATATATTATAATATTATATTATATTATATATATATTTATATATATATATATATATATAGGGTAAACCTAATCAGTAGGCGATTAAAGGTCTGTATATTACTTCAAAATATATGTATTTAAAAAACTCTACATGTTTCGGCTGTATACGCCTTTATCAAGAGAATACAAAATATGAATGACAGGATATAAGGATACAGACCTTTAATCGCCTACTGATTAGGTTTACCATATCATACCAAGGTCACGAAGTTATTATATATATATATATATATATATATATATATATATATAATAACTTCGTGACCTTGGTATGATATGGTAAACCTAATCAGTAGGCGATTAAAGGTCTGTATATTACTTCAAAATATATGTATTTAAAAAACTCTACATGTTTCGGCTGTGTACGTCTTTATCAAGAGAATACAAAATATGAATGTATATTTTGTATTCTCTTGATAAAGGCGTACACAGCCGAAACATGTAGAGTTTTTAAATACATATATTTTGAAGTAATATACAGACCTTTAATCGCCTACTGATTAGGTTTACCATATATATATATATATATATATATATATATAATAACTTCGTGACCTTGGTATGTTATAGTAAACCTAATCAGTAGGCGATTAAAGGTCTGTATATTACTTCAAAATATATGTATTTAAAGAACTCTACATGTTTCGGCGGTACGCCTTTATCAAGAGAATACAAAATATAAATGACAGGATATAAACATGTAGAGTTTTTTAAATACATATATTTTGAAGTAATATACAGACCTTTAACCGCCTACTGATTAGGTTTACTATATATATATATATATATATATAATTAGACCAGGAGTCTTTGCCGTTAGAACATGTATGGAAAGGATAAACGTTTTTTTGGGGGGAATCCAGCAAAATTAAACTCTATTACTTAAGTCAGTTCTTTATTTTTTAGCCCAATATTTCGCATCGAATTCGTATGCTTCCTCAGATGATCAAAATGTGAACTTGTTTTTTTTTGGAGAAATTACTCATATGTTTGTAATATTCTAAATTAATACAACTAATGTCAACGGACGTACACTTAGTTATTAGTTATTTCGAAATAACTAAGTGTACGTCCGTACACTTAGCGCCACTAAATATGTTAAAATCGATTGTCTACATTAAAACATTAAAATTAACCAGATATTGGTTTCACGTCAACCGTTTAAAAACAAAGATACATGAATGTTAAAATATAAAAATAAAAATATAAGACATAGCAAAAAAACTGATGTAATAAAAATATATCGAAACCAAAAACAAACTATATTTCCCGTCATTAAATCACATTAAATCCGCGTAAGTTAGTATGTAATAGTGTATAGTAGTGGTAAGTGGTATATTTTCACCTACTTGAAAAACAGTACAGAAAAAATTAGCACGAACTCGACATTAGTACAAGACACACAGTCTTAAAACAACAGTCTCTTTATAACATTCATATCAAACAGTATGAACCCAAACACAGTCTCAACATCAACAAGACACGCAGTCTTAATTTAAACTTCAACATAATGATCATACTTTAATAAAGGACACCAGTCTCAACGGCACTTTTATGTTATTATAAGTCGTTGTAGATCCAAAAATGTATATAGCGTAAATAAATATATTTATATGAAAGTACATTTATTAATTTAACAGTTACCGAATATTGAAATAATAAAGTGTATAAAGCCTGTGCACTGTGAATCAACATCGGGATCGTGATTCTAGTAACTGACGTTGAAATTGAAGCATTGAATTGCTGCCATGTGATATAGAAGGATTTAATTGCACGAAAGCTGATTTATTGAAGTATGATAATGGCATAGATTTTGATTTGAAATATAAATAAAATACACTGATTTAAAAGTTTCAATATCTTATTATAGATTTCCACTACAACGTTCTGATCGCACTGTGGCTTCATCAGGTAGATGCATAATTCTAAATTTACAATAGTACAAGTTATTATATACTTAACCTAATAGATTACAAGTTTAATAACAGTGGTGAAGAGTTAGATAGTTCAGTTTGACCGTTTAAAGCTAACCCTAATTTTATATATCCGGAAGTTTCTAACAGATCAAGTTTTTTATTTTTATAATAATAATAATAATAATAAAAATAATCAGCGAATATCCAGGCTAAGCACAGAGAGAAGGTCGATAAATATCTGCCACATGCCCAAGACACTAGAAAAATGTGAAGCCAAGGCAAAGTGATTCTAGTACCTATTATCATCGGTGCTACAGAAGAAATACCGCTGAAGTTACATGAGGCTTTTAGGATCCTAAACATACATCCTATGACATATAAACAACTTCAAAAGATAGTCATCCTAGAGTCAACTAGCATTATGTGGCAGGTACTGAGCCAGAATACATAATAAAAACCACGAACACATCTCAAACGGAAACACCATATCTCCGAAAACACGAACTAAACGCCTGAGAAAAAAAAACAACAACGTTACAGTAGATCCATGGACAAAAAAAAAACCAAAAAAAAGCAAAAAAGTTTAATGATAGTAGTGGAGAGTTACATAGTTCAGTTTGATCGTTTAAAGCTAACCCTAATTTTATATATCTAATGATTCTAACAGATTTTTACGTTTATCTTGAATAAGAAGTAGTTTAAAGTTATTATTGAAATTGTGGTTGTGATTAGCAATGGTAGAATCTAATTTTTGTCTCTGTAACTTCTTTGATGCTCGGACACACGCTGCGTAAAGGTTCTTTCTGTTTAGCCAATATAAGACATATGATAGGGTATTTGGATACATTCTTAGCCTACTATTGAAACAATTTAAAGTTGGGAATATTTTATTGTTCGACATAGTCTCCTCTTAAATTAATACACTTAATACAACGGTCCTGCACCGCCTTTAACTCTTCTACAAAATAGTTTCTTCTTGGTCTGCAAACCAGCCCTCCACAGCTTCTATTACTTCTTTGTTACACAAAAATTGACGTCCTTTTAAACTTTTTTTCAATCGAGGGATTATATAGGCTAAGTCTGGATAATAGGGCGGATATTCCAGTAATTCGAACCCTAGATCACGAATTGTGTTCATGCTTATGTCATGCTTATGAGCGATATGTGTGCAAGTGGCATTGTCCTGCAAAAACAGCACACCTTTCGTTATTATGCCACGTCTTGTTTCCTTAATTTTCTCTCTCAGGGTGGTTAGTAATTTAGGACGCGAACCTCCAATGATGGCCTGACCCTTTCTTTAGCCAATCGATCATAGTTATTCCACAGATATCTAAAAAAACTGAAGCAAGAACTTTTCCAGCTGATTTTTGAACTCGAAGCTTCTTAGGCCTTGGAGAACCAAGATGCTTCCACTCCATCGATTGCTATTTTTTCTCTGGGTCGTAAAATGGAGCCGTATTTCATCCATAGTCATAAGACGGTTCAAAAAATCTGGATCTCCTTCGAAACGGACGCAGATTGACCGTGATGCTTTCACTTTTGCTCATTTGTGTTCGGCGTTCAAGCTTTTAAGAATTCATTTTGCAGATTTTTTATTAATATATAGATCGACGTGAACTATATGATGGACGCGTTCATATGAAATCTTGAATGCCTCAGTTTTATATTTCAGCCAAATTCGACGGTCTGATAATATCATGTCATAAGCTGCGAAACATTTACGGGGGGGGGGTCTCTTGAATGACGCAATCCAATTTTTGACAGTCGCATATGATGGGTATTGATCGCCAAGTATATTAAGCATATCTTCGTAAATTTCCTTACCACCTAACCTCTTCAAATACAAGTATCTAATGATGCCTAGATACTCCAATTTATCGATTTTCACATTTGCATTCGACATGATTTCTTTCAAAATTTACTCCACAGCAATACTTTAAATTCTCAACGTAAGATTTTACTGTGACACTTTTTAAAGTGTTATTATTTATTGTCATTATAACAAGATTTTGTTTCTTTTAAGGAAAATGAGCTAGGCTAACTAGGTATCCTCGTATTACACTTGCAGGTTAACCTATAGACATACACCCGATTTGATTTTTGCCCGTTTTGTTCTTATTGTTTTTCAAAAAACGTTCAATCGTATTATTAGTTTTGTAAGCTATAGTACCGTTTATTAAATTCCTAATTTTGCCTAAAGTTTTACCAAACTACAAAATAATGAAACTAACACAAAATAAAAAAGAGAAAACCACTAAAAAAGATCATCAGCCACTTCTTCTTCCTTTTCAATGGCTGGCTATTGTAGTATTTGTTCATAAAAATCGTTATACTCATCTTCAACGAACGTCTAAAGATGTGCGATGTTGAGAAGTTTATTTTTTTGTATAGGCACCTTTAGGTCAGGATATGTCTTTTCAGTAGATAAACAGATATGTTGAACGGTTCGAGGTTTTAGAAGATTAAAAGAGTGGATTAAAAAAGATTAAAAAGTCCATCAATGAATTCATGAGTCACAACAGTCCCTCTATTGGCAGAATTATATTCAAAAGCCATAAATTCTGCCATGGAAAAGGCTCTTTTCATACATTTTGGTACTTTTTTAAAATTTTGTCCACCATGAAGAGAAATCTAAATCTTTTTCAGAACTGATCGTCTCAACATCGAATTTTGAACTTGCGGCCTTAATAATTTCTTTATATTGATTTGGTATCTAGATACGGTCATATTTCCTTAGCTTCCTTTTAATGGTTCCCTCTGATGGGAAAATATTGCACAATTTTATCAAATCGGCCAGTATCCACAAGAGCTAAACAAAAGCTTATCATGTATTGTTTTTGTTTTGCCCAGAGCAACCATTAAAAAAAGGTACAACTTACAAACAGTGTTACTGACTGAAGTATCAATGAACTTTTTTAGCATCGAGCACACTTCATTCGCTCCTTTTCTCGCTTTACTTTCAAGGTATAGGTATAATTTAGTATTGTCGGTTTTTAAATCGTGTATACCAAAACAATACAACCAGAGCTGTCTTAAATAACAGACATCTTGGACTGGCATGTAAGGCATAGCCATGTTTTGCATAAAGTCAAAACATATGCCTATAGTGTCGCCTTCCTTTTTGCAAATATCACTAATTTGGTGAATTTTTGAATAAAACTTCTTCGCGCGTCTTTTGTGTACAATTTCTTGGCTAACTGTTGTGACAAATAATAAAAAGAAATGTAAATCTTAATATCACAAATTTAACAACACTAGAAAACTAAATTTTATTTTAACGTGTAGATATAAGGAACACATATCCTTGTACACGTTTTCGCCTTTGCGCAAAACAACAAAGAAAAACTCAACGAAAAGATTTTTCTGTATTTAATGCAAAAGTTGTTTTTTGTTAACGAGTAACATGTGTGTAGTTACATTGTACTCTTGAAATAAATTTAATCGTTTAAATATAGCAAACCAAATGAAAAAGAAGTCATTAATGAGCCTTTTAAATTAAATTAAGAAATTAATGTGATGCATAGAATTACGTAGTAACAAAAAGGAAAGAAAAATTTAATATGTATAAAGAAAGGCTCAATCTGAATATTTCAACAACGTATAAATAGATTGAACATTAGTTACTAGCTAAATTATGATTTTTATCTTGTGAATTACGTACGTAGCATGTAAAAAAGAACTCAAATTAACTGAACGTGATATAGATAAATAAGAGAATGATAAATCAATTAGAAAAAAATAAAACTCTTAGCTTGATAGTCCGTCTATGTAGTGGGTACTTAGTCTTGATTGCTCTGTCTAATTGTCCTTTGTTTCAAGGAATTCAACGAATGGGGTGACGTCAGTCGCCCATACAAAAAACCATCTAAAGAGGCAAATAAACGGATAAAAAAAATTAAATGAAATAAATTAATTCAAAATTACGTATCAGAGTTGTTTTAATGGTTTTTTATAACACAACTAATATATCTCGCTGGCGAGATATGATCTTGTCCAACAAAAAATCCCAGTACGGTTAATTGATACTTCCAATAAACTACAGGTTACTTAATAAATCTCTGGATGCAGGAGGCTACAAAACGGCACTCGACATTAAGAGATAATTAAAGCCCTATAAGAAAGCAAGCACGTGATGAACAAGAGCGGGATCACAACTCCTCGATATCGGTGTCAGTCTTACATCTCTGCGAAAAATATCTCGCACTCGGTAATCGAAGTGAAGAGGAAAATAACGAGGGAAGCTAATAGTAGTACGCAATCATACCCACAGATAAATGACCGTATGCAGATGCACTTACAGGTAGGTTCACAATAAATAGAACAGAATAAAGTAAAGAAAGACGTTAATTTGCGACAAAATAATGAAGTGTCTATGAACACGTAACAACTTGATCTGTTATAAATTTCCGGATATACAAAATTAGGGTTAGCTTTAAATGATCAAACTGAACTATGTAACTCCCCACTACTGTCATTAAACTTCTAATCTATTAGGTTAAGTATATAATAACTTGTACTATTGTAAATTTACTATTATTCATCTATCTGATGAAGCCGCAGTGCGCTGAAACAAAGTTATAGTGGAGATCTACAATAAAACTTTGATTAAATCAGTGTATTTCACTTAGATTTCGTTATGGCGTTTCAACAAGTGTGTCCCTCATCAGCTAATATTTTGATTTGAATTAGAGTTTTTGCTTATTTTGTTAATTTCATGCTATTCGTGGCTATCTATTATACACATATTTTAGGATTAGGGATCGTGTAATGTCTAAATAAATAAATAAATATTGAAAAATTTAAAAAGAGCTATATATACGCAACTTTTTAGACCTGACATAATTCTTTTATTGTACTTTATTGTACTATTATTGTACTAAACTGAGTATGCAATTAATTCATTCATATTTTGTGCTCAAAATAGCTATTTTGTTTGTAAATTACATATTTCCATATAGATCGTTAGAAATTTGTTAATATGCAAGTTTAAAATTACATAAAATCGCAAATCAATAGAGACATTTTTCCTTTAAAATGTCAATTTGAAATTTATGTAATAGTATGTATGTAAATGCTTGAGCGCTATATAACTTTTTATATACGCAATTCTAAAGCGCAAGTCGTTCCGCCAACACACAAAAAAACGGAATATCTGAAAACGAGTAAACAGTGAAATTATATCGGTTACCGTTAAATGATTACTCGCGATGTCGACGCGACCTAGGATGAGAACACGCGAGTGAATCTTTTTGAATGAATCGGCGGTGTTCCCGTCCTTAGAAGAAGAGTAATGGCGCGTTGACCTGTGCACAGCTGATAATCCTCACCCAGGCGCGAGCACAAAACATTGACAAGCCGGGGCACCTGCCTCACACTACGCTGACTACGAGGAGTGAAAGTTCTTTCTTGGCTTTGGAGTGTCTGGCTGCCCGAGTTCGGTCAGTAGCACATATACTACCATTCAGAGTGCGACAACAGGTGCGATAAAGAACAGCGGGTGCTTTTTGCACAATTGAAAAATTTATTCCAATTCGAAAAATTTTTCAGTCACATACATTAATACGTTAGATTTTTTTAGAAAAGACATAATTAGGGACACTTTGCATTTTTTGACACCCTTCTCCCAAAAGGAAAGCGATTTTCTTCCCTTTTTCTTGTGACTCAAGTGCGTCCGAGTGAAGTGACACAATCGAAACCATGAGAGGTGCCGGGTGGTACCTGCTCGTGGTGCTTATCGTGGGTGCAAATTGTGCTCAAAAAGCATCCCTTCGGTTACCAAGGACTAGCGCGGGACAATTAGCAGCTGCGGCTGCTGCTCAAAACAAAACCAGTTCACAATTACGCAATGCTTCCCATAATAAAACAGTGAGCGCTCCAACTACAGTTGGTCCACCCCCAGGACGTGGATCTAGTAGTCGTAGTCGGTAAGGAAAATCTTGCTTCTTACACGATCGATAGTATTATATGCAAATAGACATATTCGTATTATTCCCGAACACTTTTAAAATGTTATAGAACGCAGAAAATGTTAATGAAAAAATTAATTAAAAACTAAATATGTGTTTTAAATATTTGTTTACGACAATAAAATTTAATATTTTAACTTTCTACTTTCAAAAGTTGTTCATATTGTTTTAAGAGAAAAACAAATTAACAATAATCATTCATTGTCAGAATCTGGAATATAATGTATTAAAAAAGTTTAATTTATTACATACAGGTTTGTAAATATTAGCTTAAAAACAAAATACCTATGAGCCTATAATTAAAAAGTATTATTACTGTATTCACTGTAAAAATGTCATTATTATATGTATTAAGGTTTTGCTTGATACACAAATTTCAATCGAAATTAATATTTTTCACGTATATTTCTTTTCCATTTTGTCAATATTTAATGTGTTCTAAAATAAAGAATGATATATTAAAAACATGTATACAATTTTCTAAATATAAATATAAAAATTTAGTATTTGTTTCCTTTTCATTGATAAATTTAAGAAAAGTATGTATAAAGATAGTTATATACCATCACATTTAACTTCTATAATCTGAACTGCCCCTGATAGATTAATATTTATGTCTCATTGTCTCTACCTGAACTAAACCATCGGTTTAAATCAGAGGTCCCCAATTTCTCTTGTCTTGTAGACCACTTGTTATGTTTTATAGTGCTACTGACTTTGAAAGATTTGAATTTGTAACCATAGTTTGAAAAATTAAAAAAAACACATTTTAAGTTTTATATATTTATTAATAGAATTCAAGTGACCTTCAAGTGAGGGTCGATCGAAGTGATCTATTTCGAGCCCTGGGGGTCGATATAGACAACTTTGGGAATCTATGGTTTATATAAATTATATAAAAATACAAACAAATTAATTGAGATCATGATATAATTTCAGTTGCACCAAAAACCGAATATTATATATATAATAATTTGGCACGTAATTCTAAAATAGGTTTAATATCTATTAAAGATATTATACAGAATAAACATACATTATTTATCCCCTAATTATTAGCGTTCAACATGAGACGTCTTCTTCTACGCCAGCATGTCCAGGCACTTGAGCAGACTGCTCTTCATGCAATCCATTATATATAATTATATATATATATATATATATATATATATATATATATATAATATTGATAATTATTTCTTGACCTTTGTATGTTATAGTAGATTAAATTAGTACCCGATTTAAGGTCTGTTTTACTTTGATATGTATATATTTAAAATACTCTTACATGTTTCGGCACATAGTGTCATTATCAAAGAAATTTAAAATATAAATCACAGTATATTCTATATATGTATACATATCAAAGTAAAACAGCCCTTAAATCGCCAACTAATTTAATCTATATATATATATATATATATATATATATCTATATATATATATATATATATATATATATATATATATATATATTAGAAGGAATTTCTTATTTTCTTGGCCGTAATTATAATACGAGATAAATGTAATATTTTTTGGGAGTAGCGGCCGGGTAATTAAAACAATATTTAATTTGATGTTTCGATACTATATATAGTACTTTTGCATGTTAAAATGGTAAAAAAACGATATTATAATAAATATTCTTACATTTAAATAAATATTTAGTTTTGAGGGAAGTACTATATCTAGTGCCGAAACGTTAGTTTTAATTACCTGGCCGCTACTTCCAAAAAATATTACTTTTATCTCGTATACATACATATATATATATAATTGATATTGACATTTTTTTTAAGTCATGCAAAAAGTCATAATTTCGAAGCTCTTCAAAATCAGCGTTCATACTAGCTATCGTCTCCTCATTTGCCCTAAATCTCTTTCTACCATGCATATTTTTTAAGTTTAGAAACAAGCAAAAATCACTCGAAGGTAAATCTAGTGGATAAGGCAACAATTTGTGACCATAGAGGATGATGAACAAGTTATTGTTATCCTGATCGCACAAAACTTTTTTTTGAATAAATGCAGTCGTTTCTTTTTAAGTTCGGCATTGGAAACACGTTGAAAACGCTTTTTCGGAGCACGTTCGTCAAATGAAATTCATTCCTTTGACTATGTTTTTGTCTCGGGAGTATAGAGCTGTATCTAGGTTTCATCTATTATGACATATCGACGAAAAAATTCTCTTAGTTTTCGTTTGAACTTAGCTATACAGTCGTTTGAATTTATAACACGAATCCGCATTTACTCAACAGTAAGTAAACGCAGCACCCATCTTGCGGTTAGTTTTTTCATATTTAAATGTTAACATAAAATATTGTGTACCCGTTTGGTTGAGATAGATTTTATTAATAATTTCTGTGCTTATGTCACCACTTATGAAAGCAGTGAACCACTGACAAATCATTCCATGGAAAGGAGTAGACTTATCATAATATGTATGCAATTTTTATTCAGTTTCTTGAATGATTTTTTTACGTGAAAAATATTGTTTGTCAACAGACTGTAGTATAAAATATTCATAATGCATGTGTTTCCTCAAGCATTATGATATCTATTAATTAATTAATTTATTTTTAATCACTAGTCTGTCAAACTTCAATGTGATAACCATGATGGATATTCTTCCGAATAGCAGTTTTACCCATTTTGTTAGTAAGCCACGGTTATCATCTAAAAGTCAAATTAATTACTCAAATTGGAAAATCAAATTTTGAATATTCATATATTCATAAATACCTAACAGTCGCGGACAAATTATAGTATTCTACTAGTATATAGTGGCTATTATTCACACGGGTGATTTGCGTCACGAGCGAAGCGAGTGGCGCAAATCACCCGTGAAACTTCCCGTGAAACAGGGTGAAACTTCACCCTGGCGAATAATAGCCATAATTATATGCTCGTTGAATAATATACTATTAAGTAACACACGATTTTTTTCCTACATGTTAACACACTTGCTTTACTTTGAGGTATCACAAACTTTTAATAAAAATTTTATAGTTTAATCAAAATATTTTGAATTGAAGATAATATTTTAGTATTAAGAACGAATGTGTACTATTTATATTAAGAATTAAAAAGATTATTTCCTGAAATTACTCATTGTATTGACTAGAATTGTATCAATAACATGAATTTGCAAAGAAGTTAAAAATTTATTAATAATACAGAAATACATACATTTTTCATATAATTATATTTGAATTTAAATGTTTTGTATTATATTGTATAATATTAATTAATGAAATAAGATATACTTTTTATACGTATTATTTACAAAAATAAGATATAAACAAGTTAATTCATTAAAATCAAGTATATTCATACCATCACGGACACGAATATTTTGGGATGTTAAAAACTTCATAATTCGATATTTAATAGTTTAACCGTCGGTCAATGAAATGGCGGGCACAATACTGTCGGACCTTGAACAAATTCAAATTTTATTACAGATAGATTTGTGTCGACCCGTGTCACCATTATTATTTAATTGAAAACAGCATGAAAAAATAAAAATGTAAATATACAGGTTCCGTATATTTTTATTATTCATGTACAATAAAAATATAACAAACTTGTAAATACAGTCAGAGTAACAAAGTTAGTATACGAATATCATCTTGTGTAACTGAGAGGTAATTACAAATATGTGCTTTAAAAAAGTGATTTTTAAAACTTGAATATATACGGAGATAGTAACTAATAAATATACCTTTATATATCGCTCTATTTATCCTATGAGTAGACAACTGAATATATGAATATACAACTGAGTATACCCATAGCCACTGTTGCCAGACGTAGGGATTTTTCCCTACATAAGGGAATTTTAATTACTATAAGGACGTGTACCTTAGAAAATTGGGAACAGTCAGTTCGACCACGAAGCAGGTACCTGCTATAAGTACACGGTTCAGTTTGGCCATTACCGATCGCTGAAGGGATTATTAATATTAACTATTTCCAGGAATAAAAACAACTAATTTAGATTTTACATATTTATTATTGTGGTAAATAATTGAAACATATAACTTTTACAAAATCATGTTTAGATAGAAAATCTTGAATTTTTACTTGTATGAAATTTACTTTTCTTCTTTGTGTGACACTTTTTAATTTTTTAGTAGAACAATTTGCTTAGTTAATTTTAGTATTAATTTGAGCTTGAAAATTGATATAGATATTTACCAAATTAAAGAAACTAGGATGAGAATTTGTTGTCCTGTACATATACTATCTGTAGTACAAGCCCATATACTTGGCGGAAAATCACTGTCCAAATCGATATAATTTTCTACTATATAATCACAGAACTTCATTAATCTCGAACCATTGGGCATATCTACGTATATTTGTTCAGAAAAAAATCACCTATTTCGTGCGGTTCCAAATAATGAAATCCAAAAAATAATTTAGAAAAATTGCCTATTTCAGAATTTTTATCTTTATATTCGGTAACTAATCCTAAGTTCTGAATTTTGCGATACCAGGATTGATTTAGATGAAATCGACATCCTACGATTGACCACAATAGTATACAAGCGTTAAGAATTTCCTTTTCAAAATCAACAATGACTGTCGTAGGTTTGAATGTCAATTCCAAAATATTGCATTTTACATTTAACAATTGAAATAATTTATTTAAGATAAGTTAAACTATTCTTATTTGATAATAAACAAAATGCCGCAGGTATGCAATAACACAATTTTTAAAAGTATGTATGGAAAATAATTGGTGATAAAATTTGGTACAAAATTGAAAAGTTTCATCAACGTAGATAGTACTTACAGAACAGAGAAAATGTAAATTTTTATAACATGAAAACACAATAACACCATTTTACACCTTTTTTAAGTTTTTACCTAAAAGAAAGATTGTATACTCACTTTTGATTAGCCTTAATAATGGCTGATTCGCTTAAGGAAAGATTTATAAACTACCTATTTAGATACACAAAACAAACTGCCTAAATTGTTTTTTATCACTTTATTAAAAAAAAATTATGAAAAGCAAAGTATTAGTTTTTTTTTGTAGGTCGATATGATTAATTATAACGAAGTAAGGGCCTCCGAAATTAATATTTTATAACTTGTTTACGCGTTGGAAGAATAATTATTTATTTTATTAAATTTAAAGTAGATAAATTAATATTTTTAAAAATTGAATAAACTGTCATTTTTATAACTTATTGATTTTAACTGTATAGATAGGTATCAACTTTGTCGATAATGATGGCTATTTATATATTAAGAATTTTAAAATATTCCATAATTTATAAAAATGCAAATACTATGTATAATGAACAACGCTTCTAGCTACATAGATTTTCTCATGTTTATCAACATGTTTAACTGGCACTAGTAGAATTTATAACAATTTCTAATTATTATTTAAGTAATTCTTGTTACATACATATAAACTCTACAGTAATGTTATATATTACAAAACTAGTTTTCATTCATGAGTTGTAAATTAAAGAAATAACATATATAATAGCATATATATATATATATATATATATATATATATATATATATATATTGTTATATCTTTATTGGACGAAGGGATTGGGTTTAGATAACTTTAGTATGAAGTGTTTTAAGAATACATAATTAAATAAATGTCGAAAAGATGTTAAAAAAAATATGATATTGTCAAATATAAAAGCTTAAGTTTTAATGAGATTGATTGTTTTTTGTTTTTTAATAATGCAAGTATCTAGGAGTTTCCAAAATAAAAAGAGGAGGGTAGAAATTATTATTGATATGATATAGCAACAGTAAATTTTGTAGAAGGAAGACATATCTTACGCGTTTTTCGATATTAATATCTGTCATTTATAATTTAAAATTCTTTGAAAAAGGCATTATGTGCCGATACATGTAAGATTATTTTAAATATATACATATTAAAGTAAAACAGACCTTAAATCGGCGACCTCTATTACTATGTACTCTATGTACCTCTATTATATATATATATACGGTGTGTTTCACTATTCATGGGGACACCTAAATAACTTTTTTTATTTTGAAAACAATTAATATAAAATTTTTATCAGTTGTGTAGGCCACGACAATGCACCTTTTTGTGTGAATAGAGTTTTTATAAAGTAAATATCTAGCCAACTATAACTAAAATAAAAAGTACTGTTTCAAGTAAAGTCATGCTAGCGATTAAGATAGAGTAAAAAAGTATTAGGAAAAGTTTTTACAAATCACCCAAGAACCCCTAATATCAAGTTTCGCTGAAAATTTTTAATTTTTAAAATTCTTCTACATTTTTATGCTATTTGTAGATAATAGTTTCTTCTTGCCATAATAAGAGTGTCATGAAGCAAGAAAATAATTTGTCAGTTCAAACGTCAATTCACTAAACAGTTTACTTCAGTTGTAACTATTGAACTTTGCTGAGCAATGGCGGATAGACTTTTAAGTATTGCTCAAAAAGTAAAAATTATTCGAATTGTTGGGGATAATGTATGTTCTACCCGAGGGGCTGCCAGCCATATCTAGTAAACTCGTGTGAGGATTATTACGATACGCTGCTAATATTACTTCATCAAATGGTGTTCTCGATTGTTCAATTCTCGTTAACGTGGTTGAGCAACATTTCCAGTAGTGTTAACAATGTTATTCATGTATGCAACAGTTCGATGACGGACAGGTGGACGGATGTCTTGCGTTAAACACTTTAGCAGCCTCTCGGGTAGATCGTACATTATCACCAGCAATTCGAATAATTTCTACTTTTTGAGCAATAGTTAAATGTCTATCGATAGTTACAACTGAAGTAAACTGTTGTGAATTGACGTTTGAACTGACAAATTATTGTTTTACTTCATGGCACTCTTATTATTGCAATAACAAACTATTATCTACAGATTGCATAAAAATGTAGAAGAATTTAAAAATGAAAAATTTTCGGCGAAATTTGGTATTAGGGGTTCTTGAGTCATTAGCAAAAACTTTTTCTAATACTTTTTTGCTCTATCTTATTCGCTAGTATGACATTACTAGAAACACTACTTTTTGTAGTAAAAAAGTTATTTAGGTGTCCCCATGAAAAGTGAAACACATTATATATATATATATATATATATATATATATATATACATATATATATATATATATATATATACATATATATATATATATATATATATAAGTGTTTAGATAATTTCTTAGCCGTTTATTAAATATAACAATTGATAAATTATTGGAATTTTTCGGCTTTTATATGATTCATTAACACTGTTACTTTATAATGCATTTCTAAATAGCTTGAACCTAGGTCTATTGTGGGTGAGTGGTAAAACCGACAGTCCGGCAAACTGTATACTTGGGTTCGAGTCCCAACATAGACAATATTTTTTAATTAAAAAAATTTCGTATGATTTGCTTTGTAATTTGTAGACAGAAATGTTTACATTCCCCCTTACTTTGCAATTACATACATACTAACTTGATATTTGTAAATATTTCATATAAAAGCCGAAAAACTCCAATAATTTGTCAATTGTTATATATATATATATATATATATATATATATATATATATATAATTAATTGAAAAGAAAATTATCGACCGTGATATATTATCAAAAATTAATTAAAATTCGGGTAAGCGGTCATTTAAAAACTCCTTTATTAAATTACCCTATATTTCGCGACAGACTTTGTCGCTTCTTCTGGGGTAAAAAATGTAGAGTTAAAAAATAATAAAACTGACGTACAAAATATATTGATATTTTGTACGTCAGTTTTATTATTTTTTAACTCTACATTTTTTACCCCAGAAAAAGCAACAAAGTCTGTCGCGAAATATAGGGTAATTTAATAAAGGAGTTTTTAATTGACCGCTTACCCGAATTTTAATTAATTTTTGATATATATATATATATATTTCTGAGCCATTTTCTTAATTACCATTACTATATTATAGTTATTTAAAATTTTACAGAAATAATCTACCCACCTACTATATAAAATATACTTCAGTACACAATAAGTTTATATTTTATACAAAATTCAACAAAGTATGTAGAAATACATGACATGGATTTTTATAAGCATTTTATCAGCAGAGAAGAAAATTTGTCTTGGTTTCTAATTTTGAAATAAAAATTCAAAGTTAAAAGGTGTTGTACCGTTTTCCTATAAATGGTATAATTGGTTTTCTACATTGGCGAATTATATTGTAAATTCTTCACACACATAACAAAAACTATCCATTATATTATTATTTTATCTATTTACAAGAGCTCGAGATATTTTAATAAGATTTATAACTTATGGTGTTGTAAACAATTTATTTCAAAAGTATTTTTAATAATATAAAATATTATTAAATATCTGGTGTGAAGAACACAAACACGAGTTAAATATTAATATTTTTTGCGAACGTGTTCAAACATATCCCTCCACAGAGACGCAGAAACGTATTTCATGTTTCTACAGATTCATCAGTACGCTGCTAGAGAAAGGATATCTTCAGACACATTCACAAATAAAAGGAACGACTTCGCTATCTCACAGAAATTATTAAGACCGAGCGTAGAAGTACATACAGAGCTGCATATTATCAGACTGTCGAAGTACTCTCGCTTTGTCCACACAACTAATGCAGAACTAACGAAGTTTTTCCAGAGGTAGCACTGCTTTGTCTCTCGAAAATATATTTTGTTTGTGTCTTCACTCATACTTACGGAATAACCGCATGCGTAATGTAACAGAATAATTGAAACATACATGAGTGGGTAAGACCTCACCAGTATGTATAATACAAAAGTATTTGGATAGTATGTTTGGATATATTTGGACAAGTTCACAAAAAATATTAATATTGAACTTGTATTTGTGTTCTTTACACCAGATTTTTAATAATATTTTATATTATTAAAAATACTTTTGTGTTATACAAAACTGGTGAGATTTTACCCACTCATGTATGTTTCAATTATTCTGTTACAATTTATTTCATTTAATTTGTCTTTTCAGAGCCCTTTTATAATACGTTATTATTATGTATGTGTTAGATAACTCCTACGTTTTTTCTTTTTACTGGTATATACTATAATATGTTATATACTAAATAATACTTGTATATTTCATATGCTATGCTTTTGTCAAATTCTGTTTGACATGAACGTATAATTTGTTTGCCTGACCAAAATGGTGATATTTAATAAGAAATTGCTTTTCTTGAAACGAAAAATATTCCATAGCAAGACATAATATCAATATAAATGGTAATAATAAATATGCCGAGAGAGAAACAAGCAACCGTTAACAAAAGAAAATACTAGATAATTGCAAACAATAAATAGAATGACTATAATAAATTAACTCCACGAGGGATGTATTTCACTAAACCGCCACTAACTAACGTTGGCAGCATTGAAGTCGCACATATAAAAACAGTAAATGCAAACTCCATTCTGCCCCTCTATTTCAAAGTATTACCGACTACCACAGATAACTACAGCTAAGAAATTAATTGTTTTTCTCAAACAAAGCTCATCAGTAGCGTATTACACACATACGAAAAAATTGTAATAAAAAACTATTACAATAGAATTAATACGAAATTCACTACATTTAGTAAAACTTAACTCGCAGTTAATTAAATACATTTACATAAATTAGAATAAATATTTTATGTAGAATTAAAAAGAAATTGTAACAACATATGTCGTCTGTAAATTAAAAACCAAAGATCAATCTATGTCTGAGCGTGAAGGTCGAAACCATGAATTTAAATTATTAAATTTTAATATATCACAACTATAATTATATCACATTGTAGCTTTCCACATACGCATATATATATTTCTAATTTATTAGCAGCTGATCATAATTCATGCAATCCCGGATAACGGGAACTATATAATACGTAAGGTGACCTTAAAGCCAAGAGAAGCCTATTAGAGTATTCTTATCAAGTATACACATATGTACATGGAATGGTCTGCAGATACAAATCTTTCGCGCGGGTGATTTTATTGGACATTAAATAACAATTTAATGGATGTAGGAATAATAATAATCACCATTAATCAAACGAGATCACCTATTTTACTTAAAAAGCTACTTTATTTAACTTAGTGTAAAGTGTTTCATTAGATTACTTTTATTTGTTAAACATACCAACATACTATAAATATTTTATTATATGCAGTATGTTAAAAGGATGTACTAACTTAATACTGGTCTTATGCATTGTATCTGTTACATCACCAGTATGCTTTTCTGTATTGCTTCAGCATTAATAAATCATTTTAGTCTTTTCTGCTGATAAAAAATCTACAATATAACACTTAGAAATGTTCTTTTCCTGGCTATTTTAGAGCAAGTAATCAAATTATTCAATTCGTATGTTTTTTCTTGGAATGATAAATGATGATGGAATAAATAATAAAGAAAGGAATACATATTCTATATAATGCTTGACAATGTATATATTAGCGGAAGAGGGATAAGCGAGAACCAAATTCTTAGAAAATGATTTTTTTTAGACCGTTTAAGCCCACTACATAGGAGTTAAACTCAGTCAATATATGCACATTCTTACTTAACATTTAAGAGGTGTAGTATTATGTATATTTGTTGACAAACTTTACAATTTTGGTGCGATTATTATGAAACATTAAATAGTATTTGAGTACCTTCATCGAAATATTTCTGCCTGAATTCCTTCAGTTCCTCATAAACACATATTACACGAAGGCTAGTTTCCTCTCGTTTGTCATATCTCCTATTCCAGGACTTGCCAGCTAATCCCATGATGTATAAATGCTCCTTTAAATGACAATGTCTGGTTGTCAAGCTGGTGATAGTCTTAATTTATGTTTTGTTGCTTCTCATTAGGTTGGCCGAGAATCAAGCTAGTAGTCTCTTAGTATGGAGACTCTATTTTTAATGTGTTCTCTTTCCGTATACATGATCCAGTCTTATAAAATTCCCCTTTGAGCCATTCTTGGGGTTCATCGGCCATATCATTGCCTTTAATCTCCGAATGACCTGGCAGTAATATCAGTGACTCAATGCTGTTCTGTGGCTTGCTTATAATGTATAACTAGTTTCGACCTGGCAATTTAGTTCAGTCATTATGTTGATATTTTTTGTACAGCCAGCTACCCAAATTTTCTTGGCGCAGCCTGCGATTGCAAACATCTCAATCTAGATAACAGTCGTGTATTTTTCCGGACTTAGTGATCTCTTCCTTCTAGTGCATATTCTACAGATTACTATTCCTGTGTATTGATTGGATTGCGGTCCATTCGTGAACCAGGTACCGGCGTTCCAATCGTTCGGGCTAGTTTTTTCCTGTTCTCTGGTCGGTGTAGAGATGTTCACTCTAATTGCGAACATAATCTTAGGTGCCATACTGTCCGCCAATATTTGGATTATCAACCTGTCCAGTATATCCATCCAGTATGACCATGGCATCTGTGTGCAAGCTACATTATTTGGACACACCTTAAATACGAATTTCAATAGTCTAAAGCTGATTGTCTAAAGACTTTATTTATTAATCTTTAACAACACGTTCTTTATAGTCCACCTTTGGGGCTATAATCTTATCCCAACGGTGATAATTAGTCAAGTACAAGACGGAAACCATTATTTGAAAACTTCTTCAAAATTATCTCTATTATCTCTAGTCTTATCAACGTTCCAACTTGTTTGAAGCCGGCGTCTTTTAAAATCTTTTTTTTTTCTTGAGAGTATAGATAAAAGTCGTATGGACTACGTCAGCACACATTTGATATTTTTCTTATTTTAATTATCAAATGAGCTCAGGTCTGTTTAAAACACTTTCAATATAGTTAAACTTGGATTTTTACGAAAAATTAGTGCTGGAATCTTGATGATTTGGAGTACCTGGACTATCTTGCAACTCGCAATTTCTCTGATAACCTTTAAGCACTGTATGCCTTCGAAAACAACCAAATTCTTCCAAGGACGATTTCCCAAAAACCGGCTCAATCGTGGAAGAAATTTCCGGCGCGGACTTTCCCAGATGAACATAAAATTAATCGCATATCATTCCTCTTTTATTTCATCTATCATGATTTTTAGAGGCGGAATAACAATGTCTGAAGTTTTGAACTCTGTCAAACACAAATAAATAATTTGTGACAATTGACATTTTTCAAATAAAATTAAAAATGAAGGAACTAGAAGTGTGACAATTTGACACAACAAGAATTTGTGACAATTGACATTTTTCAAATAAAATTAAAAATGAAGGAACTAGAAGTAGTCTACTTTGATAATGTTTTCTGTTTTTTACTGTTTTATAGTTCATCGCACAGGGTTGTAATAAATGCAGGCCTAGCTTTAGCTCTCATCATCAAAGCAAAGGATATGCCGGAAATGCTCGTTGTTTTCTACTTGACTTTTCATTTTCTTCAAACTTTTCAATTAAACATAATGATACGGCATTAACATAACATTTATGAATGCCTAATAATTTTTTTCAAGGCACACTCATCTTAGAAACCAAAAACACTACATACGTATGCTTCGATTATAGTATAGTATTATAGTGAACTAGAACTCAAAAGTATGCATATTTTGCATTTTAGCATATTTTATTTGATTCAGATAATCATATTCACGATATGTGTATCGCAGATCTTAAATCTTTGGGATTCATTATAAGATCTAGTAGGTAGTTTTGTAATTCGTTAACATTAAAATCTATGTATTATAGTTATGTAAGAAGTAGATTGGAATATAGCTCTCTTATATGGCATCCTCATTACCTGCATTTGCAACTTGGTGCGGAGAGTGTTCAAAAATGATTTTTGAAGTACCTGTCGTTTGGTGTGATGAATAATATCCGGAAAGGTACACTGAATATACGTCTCCTCTGGAACATCATTCTTTGAATTCTCTCAGTGATAGAAGAGAACATCTTAGTGCTAAGTTTCTCCTTAATTTACTAAAAGACGGGATTGGTTGTCTGTCTCGTCTATTACAATTGAATTTTTTAGTTTCAGGACATTCGCTCGTCCAACACTTTCACTATTCCCATCGCCAGGTCGAATGTGTTACTTAAAGCCCCTTTGTCACATATGGTACACAACCTGCACTAATACGAGAGATGCCTTTTATATTTCGAGAATAAGCGATCCTAGTGCTGCCATCTAGCAACCGATGTCTCTATCGTAAAGTTCGACATTTTTTTTTAACAGAATACTTACTCAGAACGTTTTGACGTACAGGTGCTATTTGTGTTGCTTACAGTGGCTTAAAAAATTCATCTCGGCCTAAAAATGGAATTAACTCGTGAACATTTCCTTGAGATTATTGTTACAACTTTCGACGTGGATTATCACAACAGCGATGAACTTAATTCTACTTTTGACGATGAATCGCCATAAAAAAACAGGGTATATCTGTAGTATACTGTATACAATCGAGTCCGTACTTCGCTCAAAAACGAATTTCGTGAAGATCGTCCAAAATCGGTTGTTGTTCCGAAAAATATTGCTGCTATGCGTGAACTGATATTGCAAGATCGCTATGTGAGCTATCGTGAGATAGAGGTATCCTTGAGCATTAGTGGTGCCAACATATATTCAATTTTGCATGAGCATTTGACCGTCAAAAAAGTTTGTTCGCGTTGGATCCCACATAATTTGACAATCACTCAAAAATGGGCTCGTGTTGATTGGTCGAAAGAAATGCAAAGAAATCCGAGCGGAGTACTTCAAAACACATCTATGACATTGTAACAGGTGACGAATCATGGATCTATGCATATGAACCTGAAAGTAAACAACAGTCGACTGTATTAGTTTTTCAAGATGAGCCAAATGCAACAAAAATTGTTAGCACACGAAGCACTTCGAAACAATTGGTCACCTGTTTCTTCGGAAAACCGCTGTAGCAACTGTACCATTAGTACAATGTTGGACGGTCAATTCTGAATGGTATACAAGCATTTGCTTACCAGATGTATTCGGAAAATAAGGAGAACTAACCGCCGAGGATGAATCATTCTCCACCAGAACAATGCGAGCCCTCACAAATCAGTTCAAACAAGAGAGTTTTCAATAACTGAAAAAGATTGGAATTGGAAAGAGTGGAATTGATAGGTCAACTGCAGTATAGCCTTGATTTATCACCTAATGACTTCTTTCTATTCTCGCAAATCAAAAATAAATTACCAGGTTAACGTTTTTCGACGCCCGAAGGAGCGATTGTTGCTTTCGAAATGGATGTTTTGGAGGTACCTCAATCGGAGTTGAAAATGTACTTAGAAGATTGATTCAGGTGCATGCAAAAGTGTATTAATCTTAATGGCTAATATTTTGAAAAACACTAAAGCCATATACGATGATTAATTTTAGCTTCGGTTCTCTATTCCCGAAATATAAAAGGCATCCTCGTATTATCCTGATCCCTTCTTTCATTGAATTTATAATTTGTTTACTCCATATATGTTCATGAATTGTCATTTCTTTTTTTGTTTTGTATTTGCATTGTATTTTTTAAGTTATATTTTCTCCTGTAGTTGGACATTAATAGTTATTTACATATCTAGGGATTTAAATGGAGTTTTAATCGTGAGGAAAAAAGTTTAAATTACGAGCGTTTAGCGAGTGATTTAATTCTACCGAACGAAGAAAGCTTAGTTTAATCCGGTGCTATATACAATATTTTATTTATTACAGGCATTTACTTAATAATTTAACTGTGACAATTATAAGTCAACGTATTATTTATGCGATTTGTGAAAAAATTGTTTGTGATTAATCATTTACACCTAACGAAGAATTAAAAGCATACTTTAATTGTGTGTAATAAATAATGAATATTATTATTATCTCTTTCATTCACAAGAACCCGTTCTTGGTTGCCACTATCTTATCCCATCGGTTCGTTTGAACAAGATGGTTGGCATATTTTTCTAACATTCAATTATATTAAAATTATTATTATTATTATAACATTTTCTCTTTTCTAAGAAATACAATAGAGTATTCACTATTTCGTGGAAAGTATCGCAATCAACAATAACATTTAGAAATTAATCCGAAATTCTAAATCCGACATAAATTATTTTTAATATAGAACTACCACTGCTCATTAATCTTCCATTCATTTTGAAGAGGAAGAACCGTAAAAATGTCGCGTTCTTCTGTAAATATTATTTTTAATTCGACAATTTTTTTTACAGTTTATAAAAATAATATTGTTTCATCTAGATACAAGAAATAACATATTTTGACAAAATCTCTTATTATTTGTCTTATACAATCAAAATTTTTAAAATTAAAATACCATATGTAACATATTAAACCTACATTATATTATGCTTTTTTGAGAAAAGAATAGAATGAAATTGGACTTGCGATTTAATTTCATATGATTATAATTACCTTTACTGACCTAAAAGGATATTTCTGCAAGTATGATGTGGAAATTTTCGTTTAGAAACATCAATACGTGTACGCATAGAATATATTCAATGATTGCTTTAATATTAATATGGCAATTTAACAAATGTCTTTCGCAGTAACGATTACGTCAATATTTGCCACTCGATTACAAACGCTAGTCCGGCAAATTGTTAGTTTATGAAATGAGAGAGGTTTAATAAACTCACGTATGAAAATGAAATGCTTCATGTATGTAACAAACAAAGGAAGTTGCAGACATGCCGCTTTACATATCAAATCATTTATTATTTTAGTAAATTATGCAACATAAATTTTGTCAATATGAGCATGGATACCAATAAGGTTAGTGTATGAGAAGAGCATTTATCTTCTAGTTGTTGTGTAAGTACAATAATACAAATAAATCCAATAGTAACGTTTTGAAACGAATTCGTTTGTCGGCAGGAGGCTGCAGTTTTAGAAACGGAGACCTAATCAGACAACCATCCATATGAAAAAGAAAAACTGAAACGAACCTCGCGGTTGTTATAATTATAAACCATGTAGGCTTATGCAAAACAAGCGGAAGACATAACATCCCAACCTGTTATCTTGAAACTTACGACTGAAAGCATAATTTAATGATACGAATTTAATGGGTATTACATTATACAGTGAAAAAATATATAAGAGCCTTAATAATAGTATATTAAAGAACGGGTCATAAGACTCATGAATAGAACTTGGAAAATATGCACTAAAAAGTCAAAGAAAATGCATGCAAATGTACGTACAAGATAGACTGTTAAATTATGCCCTTAAACATGCGTTTATGCTTTGAAAGATGCAATTTTTGTACTAAGCTTTATAGGTAATAGAATAATTATTAAATTAGTAATAACAACCTCTAATATACGAGGGTCACCTTTTATATTTTTACAAAATCTGGGAAGAAAACAGAATTTTTGGGAACAAATTATTTTATTGTTTTTCAAAATACTCGCCTTTATGGTCTATATTCTTTTGCATGCGTACGAACCAGTTCTCAAAAGATTTTTTCCACTCTGAAGGTTGTATCTCAGAAACAAGGTTTTCAAAAGTTTCGACTGCTTCTTGAGGTGTTGAAAATCGTTGTCCACGCATTTTTTGTTTCACAATTGGGAACAAAAAGAAATCATTCGGCGACAAGTTAGGTGAATATGAAATATTATTTCAACACTCCTTCAAATAAGCAATTGTTAGATGTGCTGTATTGGAACTCGCATTGTCGTGATGAAGAATAATGCGACGTTTTCGGTTGTTCTGCTGGATTTCATCTATAACTTTTGGCAAACAAATTACTGTATACCATTCAGCGTTAACAGCTTTACAATCTTCTAAAGGAATTGTTGGGATGCGTACAGCCGAAGAAACAAGTGATAATTTTCTTGGAAGTGCTCCTTGCACGACCAACTTTTGTGGAGTTCGGTTTGTCTTGGAACACCCATACAGTAGATTGTTGCTTGGTTTCCGGCTCATACGTATATATCTATGCTTCGTCACCTGTGACGATGTTGTATACGGATTTTGCGGTTCTTACGTGGAATTTTTTGCACATCTCTTTACACCAATTAACACGAGCTGCTTTATGTGCTTCGGTCAAGTTATGTAGAATCCATCTGGAACATATTTTTTTTTACAAATAAATGTTCATGTAAAATCGAATAAATTGCTGTCTGCGATATGCCAAGAGTTGCCTCTACCTCACTGTAAGTCACATGTCGATCGTATTCTATCATTTTTCGCACAGCATCGATGTTTTTTGGAAACACAAGAGTTTTTGGTCGACCTTCACATGATCCATCACTCACTGAGGCACGATCATGAAGAAATTCTGGAAACTAATTGTAAACTGTCTTCTCTTTTGGTTCTTCATTACCAAACGTTGACCGAAGCGATATAATGCATTCTTGTGGAGGTAGGCCCTTTTTATAATCGTAAAACATCATCCAACAGAAACCTTCACGAGTAATTTCCATTATTTTACAAACTCACTGTCTTAAAGCTATCAATTTCTAAGCTATCGCGGATTTTTCTTTGACAAACGTCAAACATTAAGAATATAGTGACAACATATGTCAAAAGCACCATCTAGTGGTCGATTGTAAAAATATAAAAGATGTCCCTCGTAATAAGAAAAAGTATGAATTTATGTTCAAGTTACATAGAGTGTTTAAGGTTATAAAAAGTTATAAAGCAAAGGTTTCGTTTATGAAATTATTTATTATAGGTAGTGTAAAAACAATAAAAATGATATACAGAAAATATGGTACTTTCTTAACAATATTTATATTTCAATTTTAAAACTTCAAAATTTGCTTGCAAGATATTATTAATTTGCATGAGCTTTTTAAATCCTAGGTTTTTGTCCATGTACAAACAATGAGGATATATGATGGTTCTCAGTCTTCTGATATCTTCGCTGTTGTCTAGTAGGCCCAGAGCTAATGAATTGGGATGACTTTCGAGTCGTTAGAGATAGCAACGAGTCTATGGCAAGGCGGTATGTCTGCATGGCAATTTTCGCACAAATATGAACTTATATTGTGTTCTCCACGCCCGATTTAAAAAAATATTTTGTTTTCAAGTTATTTTATGTAGTTTGCCTCTCTACATAAAACATAGTATTTCCAAATTTGAGAATTATCGTAGGGGTTGGCAGTTAATTTGTCAAATTAAAACTTGAATTTGTCAATTTTATAATAAATATTTTGTACTTATTTGCTTTAATGTAAAATGAACGAAATTTTTTTTTTAATGTCACCCAACTTGAAATACGCTGTACCTACTCGAGTGACATCATATTCATATAGGTATGTTTGTATTCAATATCCAAACAATTTATTACATTTATTCGTACCATTTGTTGGAAGTTGTTTTATTGTTTTATCTAAGTAAGTTAATGAATAGTATTACTCATTATAACACTAGTTTCATTAGTAAAAAAAAAATTGAAATAATCACAATAATAATACCAATATAACACAACCTCACTATACAATTAAGTATTTAACAACATAATTTGAAACATACTTGAGTGGGTAAAACCTCACTAAATTTGTATAATACAAAAGTATTTTTAAAAATATAATAAAATATTATTAAAAATGGGGTGTGAAGAACACAATACAAGTTCATTTATGTTTTTTTTTTGAATGTATCTTCTCCAAAGACGTAGATACGTATTTCACATTTCTACATCTACGTCTTTGGAGAAGATACATTCAAAAAAAACATAAATGAACTTGTATTGTGTTCTTCACACCCCATTTTTAATAATATTTTATTATATTATTAAAAATACTTTTGTATTAATTAAGTATTTGTTTATGGTTTAAATGGGTACGAAGTATGGTTTTAAGTATAAATTAATATTAACCAACTGCAGTGTGAGGAAAATGCTTATACAAACGGTCATGTAAAAGACATGCTACATTTTATTCTACGATTACGATTAAATCTACCATGCTTCGTGAAGACGCACATGCCAGCATAAAAAACAAATCTTGTAAAGTAGAGGTTAATTTATTAATACTTTGTTTATGTACTTGCATTGGATGTAATGTGATTATTTGTTTTAGATGTCGTTTAATGTAAGTCACATGGCTGTCCTGTGCCTTTCTGGTCATTACAGCATCACCGCTGCAGATACAATATGTTCATTTAATTAAGCTAAACAAGCAGAAATTGTGCCGGTTATGAAAGATACTTCTCCAGCAGAGGAAAGTTACTGTGTTATTGTACAGATGCAATCAGTGAAAAATTAAGACATTTAAATGTAGCCTCACTAGAAATATAGTTTTTCTTAGTTACTAAGTGGCAAGTTATCTCAAGGCTGCCTAGTAGTAGCGTCCATTGAAAAAATTATATTTTTTGATCATTACATAAGGGCAACTGTTAAAATAGGATACGTAATTAAAAAATGTATAGTGTAGTATTAAAAAGAACTATAAAATTTTTGGCCTTACAAAAAAAAAATAGAATAGCGGCAAGACACTTGCACAAAGAATAAGTATTTGCCATCATTTTACAGGTTGACAAATACGATCTTAGTTCTGTTCGTGCAATGCAGTGAGAAAGTATCAATGACTGGTGTACAAATATGAATATATTTTCCTGCAGCCGATGTGATATAACCCTAGTAACATGGCGTGTATGTCAGCTACATTCGTTTGTAGTTTCGTATTGACAACGGAACTTAATACTATTATGAAAATTTTCACGATAATAATGAACAACTCATGATTCTGGTTCTAAAATTTATTTAGCGTAAAAATTAGGAATATCAAAACTGAACATTTTACTTTTATTATGAAATATGTATATATAAAATTACGATTTTTTACGACTTTTTCTATTTCGTCAATCTCCATTTCGAATTGATTTCCAGCAGCAATGCAATTTCCAATAATTTTCTCGGTTTGTTTATAATGTTAACTATTTGTATGACATGATAACACAAGTAACACGATTCACGAAAATAATTTCAAAGCAAAATTAATTCTGACAGGTGACAAACCAAAGCGATTTCTTAAAAAATTTAGATTTATTTCTGGCGGCAGCAGGAAAACTATAATAAATCACACGAAATGTACCGACTATTAACATTCTTGGCAAGCAACAAGCTTCGGCTTTGCCTCAGCTTGTATTTGCCTATCTCGAATGTTAATACATTCTTACATTCTTTATGAGTTAAATAGCTATTAAATAGTATATTATGGGACAAGTGGTTGACATAAAATTTCAATATTGAGAGTGTTTTTTTTTTTCAACGAGCGATAGCGAGAGTAACTCGAGACGTTGAAATTTTATCAGCCACCAGTTGCATATACTATTTTTTCTACGAATTTTTAAAATAAACGTTAATAAACCATTTTTTATTATTTTTGATGAACATTAACTATAGTAGAGCATTTTGTGTAATTTTGTAATTGTGTAATTTTGTGTAATTAGCACCAATTGTATTTATACATTTATCGGAAGTATTTGTATTCATTTGACAGGACCGATCAGGAATAACTGAACTTGAGCTTGTTGATTGTTTACCTGTAAATAACTTATACGCTATATCGTTTCCTGCATATATTCAACGATGTCTAAAGTGAACTCGTAAATGTTGTTAGCCCTAAAACTGTATAGGTAACAAAAACCACAGTGGGAATTAGGTCAAAGCCCTAATTTCGCCGCTGGTCTGCCCTGGTTTCTGACGGCAGCAGGAAAACTATAATAAGTCACACGAAATGTATCGACTATTAACATTTTTGGCAAGCAACAAGCTTCGGCTTTGCCTCAGCTTGTATTTGCCTATCTCGAATGTTATTACATTCTTACATTCCTCATGTGTTAAATAGCTATTAAATAGTATATTATTGGACAAGTGGTTGAAATAAAATTTCAATGTTGAGAGTGTTTTTCTTTCAACGAGCGATAGCGAGAGTAACTCGAGACGTTGAAATTTTATCAGCCACCAGTTGCATATACTATTTTTTCTACGAATTTTTAAAATAAACGTTAATAAAGCATTTTTTATTATATTTGATGAACATTAACTATAATAAAGCATTTTGTGTAATTAGCACCAATTGTATTTATACATTTATCGGAAGTATTTGTATTCATTTGACAGGACCGATCAGGAATAACTGAACTTGAGCTTGTTGATTGTTTACCTGTAAATAACTTATACGCTATATCGTTTCTTGCATATATTCAACGATGTCTAAAGTGAACTCGTAAATGCTGTTAGCCCTAAAACTGTATAGGTAACAAAAACCACAGTGGGAATTAGGACATAGCCCTAATTCCGCCCCTGGTCTACAAAGGCCCCAAAAGACTCACCGGCCAGCTCAGAAATTAATTGCGGAAGCGTCGTGGGCTATCACAGCGCATAGATAGTTAATTGGGCACCACTACGTTAGGTCTGGCAAGTTCACAGGTCAACGTAGAATCACCCTTGGGCCATAAGGGCTTAAGAGATCGTATACCTGGTTAACCGTGTCACTAAAACTAAAACTTTTGCTCATAAGGACTTACAGAAATAAAACACCAACAACGGTATATAACAATAACAAGAATATTTATTAAGGAAAATAATAAAGTATGACAAAATATGAATTGCTCTTAACAAACTTAATAGCGAGTTTATCACCCTGTATAACCAGGCAAGAGATTAAAATCAACAAAATAGATTTACGTAATTAGAATATAAAAGTCAACATAAACTTCGTGTTTTATGATATAAATTTTTGCATAAGTTGTCCATCAAAGCTATAATGCACCTTACATAGTTTACGCTACACTCAGTATATGCTAAGAATTTTTAGATGGTACACAGTTAGAAATTAATGAAGTGCAAAGAAAAATGTGAAAATAATAATAGGCAATGTATCCACCAAAATTGGATACTCCAATCAGATATTACAATAACTTAAAGGCTCAGCCTGTATATGTAAAATTATATGTTTAATTAATAAAATAAACTAGAACATTTCCCTATATGGTGAAATTGACTACTAAAATGGTAATTACTTTATTTAAACAATATTAGATATGTATATATAAAAAAAACACATCAGAATTCGTTATTGATTAAAAAAAAATATCGAATTAAATTTACGCAATTTCTTACTTTTAAACCAATCTGATAAAAGAGATTGATATAATATATAACAAAAAAAAATAATAACACTCCTTAAATTAGAAAAGTGATTAAGCTAGTTTTATGTATGATGAACTGTAAATTTATAGTGATGCAAGAAAGAAAATATATTAACACAAAATGGTGGATCGAACACCACGTCTTAGGACACCACGCGGTCCTCCAAAATGACATTATATTAATTTTACGGGAACTTAGTCACAAAAAAAATTAATTATTGTTCTACACACACTACCTTGCGTGCTAGATGGCTTTAGAATCCAATTATGAGGTTTTCTGGGTCCCAGTAATTAGATGTTAATGGATGCGTTTTTCTGAGGGGATGCTGACAACAACCGCTTTCCCGCGCAGAAAATAACTCGGCAACTTTTCCCTTGCCCGATACAACAATAGCTTTTCCATAGCCTGTACTCACAGCCCTAAATAAATGAGAAAAGGAAAAGAATAACTGGAAGATTCCAAAGTATTATTAAAAAGCGGAGAACAATGCCGTGAAAAAAGTACAGCCGTCCCCTTATCTAGAAACTCACCTGAAGGAACACGTGGTCATGAAAACTTCCAAAACCGAGGAACAAACCCCGAATAAAGACACTAAACCAGTGAATTTAATTACACAAAATCAAGTTTGAACAAAACCTGCTTATGCAGAATGGTGACACTATTTAGTTTCAAAAATGACTTCTCGTTTCCAAACTACTGCCTACTTCAGAGCTTGAACAGTAAAGAGGATCTTCCTAACGATTGTACGACGATTTATTCGGAAAGAAAACTACGTCATAGTAACAAAAACTATCCTGGGCGAAATATTGGAAATAAAAGAAGATAATTACTCAAATACCCTGACAAGGTTAAAGAGTAATTGAGGAAGTCAATATAAAAAAATTCAGTAATTAATTCGCAGCAACATAGGATAATTAACCAATTTAAAACTATACCAACCGTCAAGCGATCTATAATCGGAAGTTAAATTAAGTTGCGCGAAGATGTCGCTCTGAGCAAATGAAAATGAAGAACCCGAAATTAAGTTTAAAAAATGGTTATCCAATAAATTAAAGCATCCTAATAGATTTACAAAATTCTAATAAAAAAACACAATTTTTAATTTAATTGTTTAATTTTTTAAGTTTAAGAAGAAACAATAATCGAAACATCAATTCAAATGTACGAATCATGACTTCGCATAAAATTTCCAAAATGTCAAACTGCGCAGAAATATATAAAAATAAGCCGGATAAAAATATGGATATAGTGACATCCAAAATATTTGAACATACAAAATTATATGATGATATTAAAGTTTGAAATGGCCTATGATGATCGATAATTAGTAATTAATTTAATTAACTCATTAAAAATGCCCAAATAGTATAAGGATCATTTTTAGAGCGTAACAATGTGTTTCGACTTGGGAGGGATTAAATTAGAAAATGCATTATTAGCAGCTTGATTCTGGCTCTACATCAATATCATCACTCATTTTAACAAATTAATGAACTTCAGGAAAAAATTATACATTTAGTGACATTTCTCTTGTCAGAAATTGAATTTCAAACAATTCGAAATGCAAAATCCCGGTAGTCCGATAACTTCAAACTATTGTGGTTGAAATGCGATTTCAACCGCCGTAATCGATTTCAAAATGACCGATTTCAATATCATGAGTAGAAAAAAAATGTTATTTTGAGATTCATAGCACTTATAATTATTGGTTCGAATAAATATTTTAATAATGTACATTACTATTTTTCAATATCATAAAGAAAGTGAGTAATTGGAAATCTGAAACTTGAAAGACAAATATTTAAAACAAAAATATTTTTAATAATATCGAAATATTTATTAAAAATCGAGCTTCGCGAACACAATACAATATTTGTGCGATATAATTAAAAATGTTTTTGTTTTATATAAAAGATGATGAGATTTTACTCACTCATGTATTTTTTAAATTATTTTTGTTAACAAATATTTATTTTTCTTAGAATCGTTTTTATTAGAAATTGAGAAAAAATATGCGCATTAACGTAGGTTGAGGCTGTCGTTTTTATTTCTGGACTCATGAGGGTAAACTTTTTTCGTGTTGCGTTCGAAAAGTGTTGGTTACTTTCCTTTTTCCATCTAGAAAACGGTAAATAAATGCACCCGAACCAAGTTGTTCGTAACGTCTGAAAATATTTTAAATCACATATCAAAACTACACAAACTTTATCAATTCCTTCTAGATGTTTCTAATTTTCAGCTCTGTAGGAAACCTAACATGTTTCTCTTTGATTGTAGATAATGTGAATAAATGAACTGAAATACAAAAAAAAAGACATTGTATAAACGAGTTCTACATTTAACGATAGCAACACGAAAATTATATCAAAATATCCAACTTCATATTGTCATAACCTCACATTATTAAATTTGGATGAAATTTGACTTAAAATATAAACATACACCAAGTAAAGGTTTCTTGTTACTTTGGATGTTATATACTATGATTATACTTACGTTTTTTTTACTTATTTAATTAAAGACACAAATTTAAAATAATATAAAATTTGTCTTATTCAAGTATAACATCGTATAAAAGTTTGTTTGGATAATGGTGACTGACCTTCCCTACTAAAATGGTGCTCGTAACGTCACCACAATTAATGTGTGTTAGAGAAATTGTTGCAAACACTGTTAATAATTTACTTCCCATTAAATCTCGTATGAATTATGAAATACTGTTTATGGAAATTAGAAGACTGGTGCAAAGGAAGTCAAAGTGTAATAGAAAATGTTTCAATTACCCGCATTCTAGATATACCGCACTTTATGGACAATTTGTGGTTAGTTGATATTTAATTAATTACGTTTCTATTTGAGAATTCTATTTTACATTCTTTTATGTTTGAATTTGATGTAAAAATGATAACTATTGAAAAACTAAATTGCCCTAAATTAAAACAATGAGTTTAAAGATAGTATTCGATGTTTTAATATTGCCGGTATTGAAATAAATTAGAAGAAATCATTTCATGTAATATAGTGAGATAATGTTATACAAGAATCTTATTTAACATTTACATTGCGATTTTAATTAGGATAACTCTATTTACAAACTAATAATAATAATAAATAACAGGTAATCATTTAGAGAGTATAAGGAAAATTTGTTGGAGGTATTCATGCATATCAGGCATTTGGTGAATAATTATTAATAATGATATACGTAAAACCGATAATTGCGATTTTACGGTAATTAATTATTAAATAGAAAAATCAAAAACAGCATATATTTTATAGAAAGTAAAAGATATTTCTCCAGAAAGCATGTCATAATAAATAATAAAAGTATTATTAGTATATATTATTGATTTAGACGCCAGTGTCAATTTGCGATCGTCTTGAGTATAAAAATAACATATTTGCCTACTGAGGAATAGTAAAATCCTCCATGACGTACAGTTGCTATGGAAAAAGAAGGTGCTTGCATAGAAAAGTATAACACTAAATTGTCTCGAGGTTTGTTTTTGATGAATCAAGGAATAGGCGAGTTATATTCTATATCATTAGCCCTTGATCATCACTACAAATGACGAGATTTCCCTATTTGGACAAAAATTTAGTGAATTATCTATTCCGTTGCCTGTACCACGAAATGAGGTGTCAGGTGAGAGCAGTTATTTATTTTTGAGTCTTGATCCCAAGAATTCGGCAGCATCTTTTGAAGGGCCTAAATCTCTAATCAGGCTCGCTGTGAGAAGAAAGATGGGGTCTTTTATGAACGAACAAATCTGAACTAGATTCGCCTTGAAGAGGCAATGCGTTTCCATCCTCAGAATCACTCAGGATATAATCCAAACTAGAGGGTGGATGTGGAACTGCTATTATAGAGCTATGAAGTACACTAGACGAATAGTTAAGGTTAAATATTAAGGTTTGGGGAAGATATTTAATTTTTGTTTTTTATATTAAAACCTTACACATCTACCAAACAGAAATTGCAGTTTTACGCCACGTAATAGCAAATCCAAAACCAACTGAAGTGTTTTTTTCTACCCTTAAACCAGAAACGAAGATCCTTCTCGAAGTTTCTGCATACCTTATGCAAAGCCCAGGCTTTGTCTTGATCTCCGAAATATACTCTCTTCACGAAATCACTTATCTTTTTTTGTTGACTTATATCAATGTATTCACCACAAATAAAACAAAGTTGTCAGGAGAAATAACACAACATCTGAAAACCATTACATATAACTAAAAACACAAGTGCAGTCATGTTGGAATGGAAAATGTATTGAGTGTGGTTTATACAGCAACAAAGATCCTGAACTTATTTATCACGTTGAAACTTGATCAAATCTGACAATACACTTGCTTATACTCATTTCTAATAACCTGACAAACATATATAAACACGCTCAACCCAGCCAGTAAGATTCCTCACTTTTCGCTAAACGGTTGTGTCACTCTAAATGAAACTACAAACATTGGCTTTGCAAGAAATCCTGACGGATGGAATTTTTCACACAAAACACAAGATCTTTTATTATCGGATAAATTTCTTTTTGCAACTAAATTATTTTACCAATCAGTAATTTGACAAGAAAAACTTACTTGGAATATAAGTTTTTCGATCAAAATTACTGGTTGGCAAAATTTTGAGTTAAAGAGAAATTATCCGTGAAAGAAAAACTCGAGTGTTTTTTTGCAAGATAAATTAACGATATGAATAAACAAAAACCATAATTATCTTTATTTGAAAGCAAAACAACAGCTATTAAATGTATAATTATTATAAATTCTTTGGTTTGGTGTACTAATTTTAATATTATTTTTTCGTTGGTGATTTTTTTATATTTGTTGTAATTTCTCCAGTTAAAATTTCCTCAGACCAATTCATATTATACATTCTATGTTTAATGATGCAATAGTTATTATAACTGACAGCTGCCAAAATAAATTAAGTGATGCGCGGCTATTGGATATGTAATCCAGTTTTCAGGAACAAGCATTTTTATCGATGATAAAAAGCTATATATTGCTCTTAAATTACTCTCAGGGTTTTTGTTTTACGAAAAGGGGTTCCTTGCATCTAGGCCTAGCATTTAAAGTAATAAGGAGAGAAATAATACAATAGCATGTTAAATTTAATATATTTATTATTCACAATTTGTAAAAAAATATATATATTAATCTTTAAATGTGTTAAATATCATTAGCTATATTTTTCTTTATTAATAAAACATGGTATGCAAATCTTATATCTAGTCGGAAAATACTCACGTCTATATATATAATCTATAAATATTACTTTGAAGATCTTGTTAGATTTTAATAAATCTTCCAAAATACAGCTGTGTATTACTTTAGACCAGTGAGTCTTATACAAAATACTAGCCTATGACATAGTATTTTTATTTTGCCACATAAAATAGTCAATAACGCATAATTTATTTTAATTAATATTTCAAATATCTAATGAGAGTTTTAATTGCGAGTTCAAAACCAGAGATCCTTTCAATGATCGTGAGATCTTACTCTACCTGCAATATAAAGGATATTTGTATTATCTTCTGTTGTATATTCTGTTTTAAAACAGAAATTATACACGATCAAATAAATATCCACATAAACAAATAATCTTACAAATTTATTTTAATGAACTTCAAAATCTTGAGTACCTTCATTACATTATTGACCCGTCGACTTCATTATTATATTAAACAAAGTAAAGTAATAATTTTCTTTAAATTAAAATACAAAAATTCTAAAGATGAATTAAATTTTTATTTGTGACCACCGCTTTAAGTCGATTTTTCTATATATATCACCTGTGACGTCAATCTTTTTTCAAATAATACGTTTGTAAGTTTATAATATATTCTTCTAGATGATATTCCATATTTAAAAACTTTTGTTCATATATTGGTTTAATTTTCTTAATATTTCTTTCTACAGTGTTTCATATTTTAAATGCGTTCTTGTTCTTCTTAAAACCGCATGCTATCTGCTTCTTTCAATTTATTTTGTCCTTCTCTAACGTTCGACGCTTTAATTTCTTTGCAATTCACGCCTCCATATTATAGATTCGCACGTCATATCTTTCTTCTCTTATCGATTAATTGACTGTCCTTTCTTATCTTCCGACTGACGTATTTTTCTTTCATCGTAGTTTGAAATATACCTAACCTGTGGTACTGAACTAGATTTGACAGCTGCATTGTTTACAATATCTAAACGAATATATTTATTTCTAATGGATGAACAAATATTATATTAGACTCTATTTTGTGTATTATAAAACCTCTTGAATTGTTGTCACTAGTATTGATATTCTATATAGATTAATAATACACATTTTAAAACGAATGTAATGCTTGTTCTTATAGATAAGTATTATAATTCTAAAATGCACATTCTATCATGTATAGTTTATTACAACGTTGTTATTGTCCTTTTAGGTTATTCTGATTTGTGATGCATATCAAATAATAATATATATATTTGATACTTTAAAACCTTAATGTATGTTTGAAATTTCAAGTGTATCGTAACAATTACAATAAATAACGGATATGTATTCAAGAAATTTGCAAAATTCAAGTATTGATTATGAAGTTTACTATAACTATAATACTTAAAATATCCTTTATATGAATTGGTGGGTACAGCATGATTTAAATTTTAAGTTATTAAAACTTATAAACTAGAACGTAAAGAGATATAATAATCTGCATGACATTTAACATTCAATATAAATTTAGTAAATATACGCAGATGTGTATTGTTGTATATTAAAACTTTTTACAGAAAATAACGAGAAACTTTACATAAAATGAACATGAAATTTGTTATGTCGATGTTCATACAGGGTGTATTCAAAATTTACACGTTTTAAATTTTCCACTGCTGTTCAGCTCTATTTAATTTCACAATTTATCTCAGTTAGAAAAGAACACATATTGCTATGAATAGTGGGTTGAAGATTTGTTACACCACCATCCACAACTAGTTTTCCCAACTAGGTTTTCTCAGCCGGTGAATTTTCAAATCTGAGACCTCTCACTTCTCGGGTTCCACTTAGGAAAGACGTGTCTAAAATATATGTTGAGCGGAAGTGAAATGTTCACAAAAATGCATTTACTTATTTTATATAAATTGATTCCAAACTAATTTCTCTTTAAATTTCTTTTAAATATATTCTTGTATATATATAGGTATAATATACTTAGCAAAATTGGAGTGAGTAAATAAAACAAACGCAGGTTAAAAAGTGAAATAAAAATATAATTATATTAAATACAAAAATAAAAAAAATAAAAAAATATATCTTCACAAAGTATAAAGATGTGGTATCATTTAACAAAGATACTTCAGGTAAAAATATTCATTGAAAATTGACCGCTAAATGAATGGAAAACGTCCTCCAAATGACTCCGATCAAAACTTATCTAAAAATAATCAAGTTTACTATTAAATTCTGCCCAGAAAACCACACTGTATATTCAGATGCTGATACGCGAACAAAAACTACCGCATGTACCTTGCCATGCACAAAAACCCTTGACTCCAATCGAACAAACTTTTCATTTATAATTTTAACAAAGAATTGTTAATACTAAACTGTATTATCTATATGCTTAATATTTAAATCTATTATCTACTTGTTTTAGTACAATGGAAATATAATTATGACGTCATAAAATTTTTATTCTACTTACAAAAATTAATGGAGACTAACGAAAAAGGTGCTCAATCAAATTAAACTTCAAAAATACGAGAATTTAACTCAATAAAATGTCGGGAATTTTAATATCAATAATACCATCAACTATTAACACTTTCAAAAATACAAAACCCGAAACTAATTAAATATATATATATAATATATATATATATCGAAGAAAGCAACCATCTCGTTTCAAAGCTAGTATTCGTCTTCTTTTGACCTCGGTCTCTCTACATCCAAACGACCCCGGATAACCAGTTTTTCTCTTTAGTTACCGCTCGCAAAAATTTATTAACATTTTCAATATACAGTCCTGGTCATAAAATATTTTATTTTAATTATTTTAATTTTTTAAATAAAAATCCATAACAATATGTAGCTTTTTATTGCTGTTAAAGTGACAAAAATGGCACCATCAAATGGGCATTTTTATATAGCAATTAATTTATCGAGTATTTTTTACGGTTTTAGTGAGTAAAAATCTATAAGAAACAGTAAAAAAAATACTATGCAGCTTCTTGGTTGCAAACCCGTGTAATCGAAAATTTAAAGAGTTTGTTTAAAAAAGGAATAAATCGATTAACAGCATTTCTTTGTAAGTATATTAAAGTTGTCTGTATTTATAATCATTTTATTGATGATTTATGCGTCAATAGCATAAACGGGAACAAAAATTTAATTAGTTGCAACTTTTCTATATATTTTTTTTTAATTTAACAAGTTTGTATGTAGACTTTAGATACATACATCGCATAGTTAATTAATAGATATCATTTGAATTAATTTTTCAGGTTCTTCACTACATTATCAATCTATGTACAACATATCATTTTAAAAGTAGACTAATTAAATTACGCACGCGTCCGGACTAAATGGCCGTCTATTTGATTAAAAAATATTTTAATTATAATGTAGGCAGTCAACACACTGTCAAAATAACTTTCTAAATTTAAACACATGTATTTGTAATTTCTATTTGCCTACAATTATGGGTCTCATGTTAAGCAAATAGAACTGGAAGCCTATAACTAATGAACAACTTATCTTCTTCATCAAACGTATAACAATACGAAGTTTTTGAATCTCATATTCATAATATTTACACACACGATTACGTAAAAATTTAAGATATTGAACACAATAGTCATGTAAGAGACGCACTTCCTTTCAAGAAAATCTCACATAATTTTAGTGTAATTAAAAGAAACAATATAGACAGACTAATAAATTTTGGAAAATTACACCAATTGTATTACATAAGTAGTAAGTAATTGCAAGAATATTTTCCTAATCGTCATTAGTAATTAATTTATTTGATAATTATGTAATTAAATATATACTTAATTTAATAATTATTATAATAACAATAGTAATGGCGCTCCTTCTATAACACAAAGTGAAAACAAACAGAATATAACTTTTTTCATTTTAATAACCTTAATTTAAATAATTTCTTTCTCATCAGCAGAAGGCAAAATTTCAGTTGGCGCTTCATAAAGCATACAGATGTTTGTATGTGTGCATCCCGTTGAGATGTGTTTATCTGTATTACCGTATTTTATACGTTGCATAGAAATACGTCGCTGCTTAAAAGTAAGGTAAGTGTTTCACCTTTCATAAGTTAGATATAATTATTGATTTTATTTTATTTATCTACTATGAAGTGCATATCTCTGGTGTGCCGACCATATTTCGCACTTTACTCACAAGTCATCACTAGAGTCGGCAAAGAGAGGCAAGTTTCAGTGCAGTGCGGAGTGCGGAGAACAACGTGGAGGGACCTAGCTGCCGCATCAAGGCGAGCGTTCAGTAACGTTTACATACACGCATCATTTATGTTCGTGACTTTCATGAGTGAGCATAGGGAATGCGGACGCATGAATGTTTACACATAAAATAATCATAAAAAATATATTATATAACGTGCTGAAACACTTACTGTTTTAAAAAACTTCCGTGAAATCATAAACTGGGTGGCGTCTATTAAATATTTGAATCATTAAATATGTTTCCACACTTGTTTCAGTCAAAATTAGTACGGCGTGCAGAATAAATATTTTTCAATGATGAAAACGACCGTTCCACGTCGAGTGATGTTATATTTGCAAATTTAAAGTAATCCTTATGACAACTTAATGGATATTTCGACGCACCTTCACAAATTTGTCTTAATATGGGAAAATCTGAAAGCTTGTCAATAACTCTTTCAAATTTTCTTATTACACACATCATCCATAATTTGAACAGAATCCACAAACGACATCGAATCATTTTGTAATTTTTCAATTCCCTCCGATGGTAGTTCTTGCGAATTGTTTCTAAATCACTTTTTACCTGACTATCTTGAAAAATTTTCTGCCTTTTCTTGATAGCTTCGGCGTGTCTCGGATCGAATTGTAAAACTACCTTCTTTACATCATCAAAATGTTCGCAATAGTAAAACGCAGCCTCTAACCATGTTCCCTAACGCGTAGTAATCGGCTGTGTTGGTTCAGGCACTTTGGGATGCAGTTCGCGAATTTTCTTTTTGTACGTTTTGGGGATTTTAGAAACACTGCCCTCGTATGAACTATTAAAGCATTTACAGTGTATTGGGCAGTGATGACTCATCACTACTGAATATACACAAACGTAAACGTTTTTCCGTTTGAATGTTATCACTGCAGATCGAACGCATCAGGCCGAAATTACGATGGACCATATAAATACTCTAAAACATCGCTAAGCTTAACAGGCAGTTGTTGAATAGCACTATTCATTTGGTTAACTGCACATCTGTTTTTTGTCGTTCAATTCTGATGCAATTACTTCAATTTTACAGTTAAATTCCTTTCTTCATGGGCGTAGATAGAAGCGGGAGAAGTTTTTATAATTTATTTTATTTATTAGTTTATATTTTGTAAGATGAATAAAGTAGAGTTAGTTTCTTTTTTTCATTGTTTTAACTGTGTCCAGTTAATTTCAAGAAATCGCACCTCGAACGTCACTTAGCATTGCAAACATATACATAGAAATTAGACTCGTTGGAATCTGATAATTTTAACGAAGAACACTATGAGATTTTAATGGCTGCAAATATTCCATTAAATAAACTTAACAATCTCAATTCAAAACATTTCTCCCATCGAAATGTTCCTGATGAATCCACGCTACGCAAATATTATGTTTCTAAGTCCTACACGAAACAGCAGAACGAATTAGAACGCATCTTTCGAATCAGTACCTAAGGATAAGTGCCGACGAAACTGTCGATATATTAGGACGCTGTGTGGTACTACATCCAACTATTCCATATAACGCATAGTAATAGCAACAAAAGTTACAAATACAGTTGATGCGGAAGCAGTAGCTAAAACCATTTACGAGAATATGCACCAAATGCTTCATACAGACGACAGGTACAAAAAAAAGTTTTAAATTTTACAAAAAAAATTAATCTTTGTAGAAGTACTTCATTCGGCTGTCTTCGTGCGACGGAGATGGATGGACCCACAGCTGCTATGGTGCTTACGACCAAATGTTCAGCGAAGACGATGTTAGCTTGATATTCTGTCTCCGTTGTTTGTTTGGTTGACTGTCTTTCTTATATATATATATATATATATATATATATATATATATGTATATATATATATATATATATATATATATATATATATATATATATGTTGACTGAATTTCTGGAACTGAGTCGCGTTGAGGAACATATGAATGAACATATTGCTATGAATTGTGGTTTTAAAATTTACTGCACCACCATCCACTACTAATCTACCCAACTAGGATACTCAGTCGGTTTATTTCCAAAAAATGGGACTGCTTTCTTCTCAGGGTTCCAATAGGAAACGTGGAACAAAAACGTATTTTAGGCGCCACTCAAAATTTTTTTGAGAAATGTTAAAATAATATTTCTTTAAGTTACTTGTTATATTCGTAGTGAAAGGTTAATTAAATAAAGATCACAATAAAATTTAAATGAAAATTTAATACAAAATCAAAAAAAGAAAAAAAAATAGTTCTTTATAAAGTATAAAGATTGTGTAAAATATACTTATTACATCTAGAGGTAAAAGAATTCACGGAATCTGACCGCTACATGAATCCAAACGTCCTCTAATGACAACCGATCGAATTTAATAAAATAACAAAGTTTATTTCTAATTTCTCCCCAGAGAACAACATAAAAATAAACAAACTTGACACCTCGATCAAAATCTAAAACATGCGCACACACATGTCAAAAAAAAATTGTCCTTGAAATCCAAACGTATAAAATTTTTACAGTTAAATTTTTTACTTAGAAATTTTAAAAATACTCTTTGTCATCTATCTCAATTAATTAAGACTAAATCTCAATACAACAATATCAATACAATTGATATACAATATTCAAATCTTTTGAATGAAAAAGATATCTCTAAAAATATATATATATATTTTTACTTACATAAAAAAAATGTGAGACACGTTGACAAAAAAACGTTATCAAATTAAATATAATCAAAATTACGAGAATAAAATATCGTAGAATATTCGGGAATTGAAATACAAACACAATCAACTATTAAAACTCAAATTTAACCCGAATTTTTACTTTAAATATATATATTTAATATTTTTTAAATAAAATGAACGTTCTTGTATTACTGTTAAAGTATGTCTGACCACATCAATCGCGGTGGCTTCGCACCTAAAGGCCGCCTGCAAAAATACAAGTTTTTTGTGCGACACATAAAATACATACGGATATACACAGATATCCAAAATTAATAGTACATTCATTTTTAAATAAATCGTTAATATTAATCGGGGAAAAAACCATAGCAATATGTATATATATATATATATATCCCGTTTGTCGGACAAAGAAAGCCTAAACCTAATTGCGTCTAATTGCTTCGCAGTAAGATGCCCAAATTCACTAACGATAGCAAGCTAATAGCCACCACACACACCCTATTGAAATCGCTTGACAGCGAAACTTAAGGTATAGCATGGCCCTTTATCTCGCTTTACCGAGTGCACCAAAAAAAAATTCTCTACACATTCGCACGTCTAACAGAATAATCCCGTAAAATCCCACCGCGCGAAGCGGGGTCAAAATCAGTGTATACAATCCATTCTAGATGACGCAGCCGGGATCACAAAGGAAATAACGAATATAATGAATTAAATGTGATATATATCTTTATCTACAGGGTTGAAGTGACCCTGTAACATGGTCACTTGATATATATCTTTATCTACAGGTTTTAAGTGACCCTGTTACATGGTCACTTCAACCTACAGACACATGTGTTTCGATCTAATGATCTCAATGCAGTTGTGAAGTGACGTTTTTAAATTCGTTCCCGCAAGAGCGATTCAGCTGACAAGGGATATCTCGTAATAACTGACAGACAATAAAGGTCCGCTGGTAAAAGCGTTTTCCTACGAACAGCTAAGCCGCTTCTAAGAGAGAAAGAAATAGGTATAATTATGTAGTCCATTAACTCGTAACCAGATGGCTCGATATACATAAAAAATTCATATCGATGTGTAAACACATCGAGTATTTGTGAATATAAATTAATACAAATATGAAATGGCAGAAGTGTGTTAAGAAACGGAACTAGACAGTCTAGTGTTAAGGTGCGTTGGATATTGTGCTTGGAATAGCTGCTGTTGATTAAGTTATTGGTAACATGGTTAATTCTTTGGATAAAGGATTTGATTCAGATATAGAGAAGGCTCTACGGACTAAGCAGTTTATGACAGAGATAGAGAATTTTAATCACATTTTCTTATATACTCGATATAATTTCAATGAATATGCAAATTCTATAATACGAATTAGTTAACGATTTCACATTAAGTATTTCTATTTTTGACGTCAACGAAAATAATCAATCAACTAACTTTATAAGAAGGAGAAAATATTTAAACTAAACCCATAAGTAAGTAAAAAAGAAAAGGAATAATTGTAATGATATAATATTACAATACATATTTCATTAAATTCATCATTATTTCAATAATGCAATAAACAATGCCAAGGTTCCAAAGTGTTTCCTTCCGTAATATTTACACGGCTTGTCAACTTTATGAAACAACAAACCAAACAAAATTATTCTTCTGTTTTAACTTACTCAACACGACCTTATAGTAAATTAACATGTCCATAAGAATTTCATAAATAGAAGTTAATTCTGTGTAAATATTTATCTTTACTAAACAATGTCATTAAAATTAAATTGTAAATATATTGCACTAGAAATGAAAATGCTAGGAAAAGTTAGGACAAAAATAAGTTCATTAACATTTTTATAGTAATAATTCTAAGTAAAAATGTGATAGCAGATTTGGTAATTAATTATTAGGAATTACAATGTCTTTGAACTATGGTAATAAATAATTGTAATATTATTATTTAAAAGCATTTCGTGTATAATGCGCTGAAAAGTAACGTGTTCTAATTATAGAACTGTTTCTGTTTAATGTCAGCTTTATGTAATTCTAAAGAGAATGTATGATTAACAGTTCTTTAGTTAACTAAATGCAAGTTTGTTCGTCTGGAAACTAGATATTATACTATGATCATGTATTAACTAAAGGTTATAAATGAATACTCATCCTAATATAATCACGAAGACATGTTGTGGTAACACGGTTTCTGTGTAACTATTTCCTTCGTCCTCTAAATACAAAAAATTGATACAAAATTATCTTGTTCCTTACTACTTTCTCAAATTGTGGATAGCAAATATTCTCTCTCTAACTTCAGCATTTCTTTTTAGCAATTTTAAGCATTTTTAAATTTACATTTTGCATTACTGTATGCGCATATACAGGGTTATGATAAAGTAACGCACAAAATTCATAAAACGTACAATGTTCATTTTTGAAAAAAATGCAAAAACATGTCAAACAGTTTATTTTATTCCGCGTCTTTTAACATAAGTAAAAAAAATAAAACGTCAAATTTGTCAAAGTTATGACGTCATCAATATTTTTTTTAAATATGAAGCTTAGTTTTTTTTTACTTTATTTGATAAAGCTTGTTTTTCTGCATTATAAAGAAAAAATTGAAGTAGGGGTCACATAAGAAAAAACTGAGAGAATTAATAAAAAACAAAATAAACTAGTTTTTGAATTTATGAAAAGAAACTAAATATTAAAAGAATTAAAACTTAAAGTTACCTAGTAATAAAACAACTGTTTGTCAGTGTCAGTCTTACAATTAGTGTCATACCAATTTTATTATGATGGCTCCTTTAACGGAAAGAGAAGGATAGAAATTCTGATGATGGTAGGTTACGGCGATAGACTTCGAAGTCATGAAGAAGCATGTGCTTTATTTAACGAAACACATTTTGAAAGACCTCTAATTGCTAGAAGCACAGTAAGCAGAATTGTTGCAAAATCTAATGAAACAGGAAGCGTAAGTGATGCTCCAAAATCTGGAAGACCGGGAATAAGCGACGATGCAAAGTTAGATATTTTGCTGTTATTAGAAGACAACCCTCACGCAACTACAGTAGAAATTGCCTTAACAAGATGTTAGTCAGTCGTTTGTAGTAAAGTTAAAAAAAAAATGCACCCATACAAAATTCAACTTGTTCAAGAACTCTCAGAAGATGATCCGGACAGACGTTTGGAATTTTGTGAAATCTTCATGAGGCATTGTAACGAAAATCCAAATTTGCTTAATAGTGTAGTATTTTCAGACGAGGCAACGTTTTATTTAAGTGGTACAGCAAATCGACACAATTGTCGCTACTGGGCTTGCGAAAATCCCAACTGGATTCAGACAAAACACACCCAGCGCCCCCAAAAAATTAATGTATGGGTAGAAATCGTTAGGGGAAAATTTATTGGTCCTTATTTATTTCGTGGGAATTTAACAGCTGAGCGATATTTGGAACATCTTCGTATGGCAGTGCTTCCGAATCTAATTGCGGCATTTCCGGATCCAAATAATAGGGAAAACTTGGATCCCAGTATTTGGTTCCAACAAGATGGTGCACCACCACATTATGGTCTTAATGTTCGAAGGTTTATGGATAACCAGTTTGAAGGAAGGTGGATTGGAAGACGTGGACCAATGGAGTGGGCACTTAGGTCACCTGATCTCACCCCCCTTGATTTCTTTCTGTGGGGACATTTAAAAAGTCGGGTCTACGTTAACCGACCAGACAATTTAGAAGACTTAATGGAACGAATTAGACATGAAATGACTCGTATAACTCCGCAGATGATCGAAGACTCTGTAAATCAGGTCTACCATCGTCTTGGCCTATGTCAGATAGTGAACGGAACACAGTTTGAACAATTCCTGTAAGAAATCGTTTTGGTTTAATGGACTGTTTAGTTAATTTAAATGTTATTACTATAATAAAGTTTATTTTGTTTTTTATTAATTCTCTGTTTCTTCTTATGTGACCCCTACTTCAATTATTTCTTTATAATGCTGAAAAACAAGCTTTATCAAATAAAGTAAAAAAAAAACCAAGCTTCATATTTAAAAAAAATATTGATGACGTCATAACTTTGACAAATTTGACGTTTTATTTTTTTGACTTATGTTAAAAGACGCAGAATAAAATAAACTGTTTGACGTGTTTTTACATTTTTTTCAAAAATGAACATTGTACGTTTAATGAATTTTGTGCGTTACTTTATCATAACCCTGTATATTACACAGGCACAGTCAGGCGCGGCTCGTGATGACGTATTTGGGAGTGCAAGTACAATGATGCGAGTGCTTCGTGTATTCTCGTGTACTAACTGTAACGTTTTCTTAGTAATCACAAAAACACACGAAGCACTCGCATCATTGTACTTGCACTCCCAAATACGTCATCACGAGCCGCAGACTGAGGGACTTATTTGGAGTTATAAAATGTTTCTTCAGTATATACGTTAAATTTACTAGTTATTGTGTTTACGAGATTTTTGGAGTATGTATTAGCTTGGTACCAAGAGCTCAATACTTTTGCTATTACTACGTTCAAACATATACGGTGTGAGACGTATATAATTAGTTTCAAAATTTCAATAGAACAAACTAAAACAAAGCAATGCTTTAATTCCTTCATGATTAAGATCGGACGGTATATAACCTCTCACACTATGTGCTTTATGTGCATTAATATAGGATTAAAGGAGTGTATTAGCACAGAATTTTGGCAACAACTGTAAATACTGAAAAATTTTAATAGTAAGTTATGGATCCGAAAAAACAAAATTGGTTACTTCACTTGATTCTATTCTGCTGACAGTTTCTAGTTACAATTTGTAGATTCTATTAGGTTTATCATACAACAAAAGACATTAAAATACATTGTCAGTTTTTCATGAAAATTGTCCTTCATTACCTTCAGTTAGTTACTGGTTTCGGAAATTTGTAGGTACAGAGGTACATCGCAAGATAAAGCTGGACGAAAATATTATTTCCATAGAAAAGACAAAAATTTAAATACTACTATGGGAGGGTTGATGATGATTAAATGATGATTAAATACTACTATGGGAGGGTTGATGATGATGGGAGGGTTGATGTTACAGATACAATTTAATTAGTCAGTACTCGGGCTACGGTCAGTGAAGACGGTATGGAGTTGTTATCGAAACGTTAATGAGTGGTTGACAACAATAAAAAAGAAAAAGGGCGCCATCGTGAATTACGGTTAAATTTTAACTAGAGTTTATACATCACACGGAGGACATATGCCTGTAATGTCGGGATGGGTGGTCTGCTCTCCCAAGTCCAAGACGGACAAGAAAAGGTCATTGGATACTTCCACAAGATCCTGTCCAAACCAGAGAGGAACTACTATGTAACCAGACGAGAACTACCGGCAGTAGTTAAGACCATTGAGCACTTTAACGAGTATCTGTATCAGCAGAAGTTCCTGATCCGCAATGATCATGCCGCAATTTAAGAATCCCGAGCGTCAAGTAGCTAGATGGATTGAGAGGTTACAGGAGTATGACTTTAACATTGAACATAGAGTAGGTCTCAAGCATCGAAATGCTGATGATCTTTCTAAAAGGCCCTATAAAAAAGACTGTCGACATTGCAACCGAATCGAAGACAAATCGGACAACGCTATTCGACCCACAAGGCGTCAGGTATATAAAAGGTATTTAAATACAATATATAAATCAACAACGGAACAAAGACATAATACCATAACAAATCTATTAAATACGTTTTCCCAAAATATTTCAACAAATATATAAATACATAATTACAGACGGACCTGTATATAGAAATGGGTTATAAGGGAGAATAATTATTATCGGATCGGAGACCTCTATTAACGTACATAAGGTACATACAACTTTACGAAAATAAATGTGAACATAAACTATTTAAAACTTGCGGGAAAACTTATAAATAAACTATTAATTGCCAATATTAATAATACCTGATTAAATCTAGGTTTATGTATGTCTCAATGAATTTGAAATTTTAACAAAAGTCAAATACTACACGAAACACTTATCTGCGAATAATTTTATGAACGTACTAATCCCGCCCTGCTCTAAGTAACTGCGCACCTGCGCGAGACGGGGGATTAACAAAGGGCGCAATCGCTCCTACTTCTTTGGATCGATAAGAGTTCACAAATTAATGCTCTCTAATTAGTTCGTAACTGATTAACTTTTCCCGTTTCGGTGGATACGAGAAAGACACTGATAATTTGGGCACCGAGAGTGGTTAGTTCAGCGAAAGGTTTCCGCTAAATATCATAAGCGGAAGTTTAAGACAATGAAATCCCTTCAAAGGATTCATTTATTGGAAAATAATACGATATTATACAACATATAAACTGCCTTAAACTATTACACACACGGCATTAAAGATATCTCGAACCAACGTCAAAACGAAAATACTATATCATCGTCAGATTGCATCAAATATCTTATATGTCTATAGAGGCTAACGTCGCCCGTCGGCCTCCTTATTGGTAAAATACACATACGCTCTATCAGAGAAGGTAAACTCGATGTATAGAAATGCGCCCGAACAGAATGGGTCGGAAAAATAACGTAACAATGCCAATGAACAATTTTATTTTAATTTAAATTACCTACGTACCTTAAATTAAAGTCTTCTCACTAGTACATCTTAGAATTGAGCAATTTAATTACACTTGAAATTAACGTATATGCATTGTACGATACTCTACTTTCAGTAATTGTTGATTTTTCTTCACATGTTAGTCTTACCAAAGAGCCGGATCGCACGATATCCACGTGGTGAAAGAGCTGTTATTCGTGGCTTTTGGCGAATTTGGAAACAATCTGTTCAGCTGTCTATTCCAAGGCCTCGCTGGAGTTCACTGGTACGGAAGTATCGAGGTGCATCAACAATATTTCTTAGCACTTTATTTCGAAATCGTTTAATTTTAGGTTACATTTATTAGCACACTTCCAAGTGCAAGCTGTATGTTCAAGTAAGTTTCAAGATCTATTTATAAAGATGCAATTTATTATATATATATATATATATATATATATATATATATATATATATATATATATATAACTTGGAGCTCCTTTCAAGCAACCAATATATTTTTTGACATTAGAAACAAGCTTTTTGTTCACATGAACTTTCTAGTGTAGTCCAATGCACACAACTATTTAATAATAATAATAATGATCTTTATTGTCCAACAGTTTATAAACCAATTATAGGACATTATACAAAATTAGACTGCTTAATGTCTGTAGAAAAAATACACAGCTTACACCAAATAAATAAATGATCACATACCCGTATACAAGTAACAAACAAACACTAACCCAAAGAGCTACGCTTATTAAAATTAGTGGCCATATGGTATAAAGGAGATTTTACTAAAATATTGGTTCTTACAGTCGGGATGTTGACATCGTCAAAATTGCGGGTAGTATGAGTTGGTACATTTAGATTTATTTATGCGAGTAACGACTGGACGTCGACCATTTGTGTTAGAAAATTACATAAAAGCTTTGCACTATAATCCTCTCTACGACGTGATAGTGATGCAAAATTATGCTGAGCCAGTAAATGCAGAAAGTCGATACCACGGACAGGATAAATGCCGTCCATTCTATACGACAAGTATTTTAAATATCTCCTCTGAACACGTTCGACCGAGATTTGCTGGTGTAGATAATGCGGATGCCAGACGACACATGTATATTCCAACCTGCATCGGACAAGGGCATAGTATAGTACCTTGTTAGAAACACAATCTCACAAGACCTGCTACCAGAAGAGCAGATGCTAGATATGTGCTGGGTAAACGTAAGACAATTATCGAAGAGTATTTAGCTGAATCAGCATGTTAAATACAGAAATGATTAATTCCGATGGCAAGATATCGTTTCTATTTGTTAATGAAGTTTATACGACTTTGATTTAGCTTAATGCGTCAAGTTTTACTCTAGTTATTAATTCTATCAATGGAGGCTTTTAATTTCTAAGCAGCCTCTTCATATTTTTTCAACAGCAATAACTACAATATGGTCAACAAATATTACTATTGTTTCATATTCATTACCCGAGAAGGTAGCCCGCTTTCCCAACCCTGTGCGGCAAAGTGGGCCATTTGCATTCTAGGTTTTGATCAATTACTCTAGAAAATGTTTTCAGTAAATACCTATGGTACATTTTACGACGCTAGTTATTCGAATCTTTTAATTGAAAAAATTCGCCTTTAAGCAGGATTCGAACACATCCATGGTTTGCTGGACCATTGCTCTGCCACTAAGCTATTAAGGACTGTGGTTCCGAATACATACACCACAGTCCTTAATAACTTAGTGACAGAGCAATAGTCCAGTAAACCATGGACGTGGGTACGAATCCTGCTCAAGGGCGACTTTTTTCAATGAAATAATTCGAATAATTGGAATAGTATTATTATTATTATTTCGCGAAAATGCAATTAATTTGCTACCTATAATACAAGGTGAGGCATAATAACGAGCTATTTTAAAAAGCGCGCGAATTAAGCTGCGTCGGAGGTACGTGGAGGGGATATTGTCAGTTACGTTCGGCGCGAAATAGCATTTAGTCACAATGGAACGTTGGACTCTACAGCATCGTGCGTACGCTGTGAAAGCATTTTATCAAAACGGTAGTTCGTACCAGCTAGCACGTAGTGCATTTCGCAACCACTTCAACATTAATCGAAATCGGCCAGTGCCATCTGCCTGTGCGATTAAAAAGTGGGTTGAGAACTTTGAAGAGACGTCGTCAACGACAAGGAAGAAAACTAGGAGACCAATATCTGTGCGCACACCTGAAAACATTGAACGTGTAAGAGTCGCCATTGACGAAAGCCCTCGTCGCTCAGCTCGCCGACACAGCGTTACACTTGGGATTTCAAACAGAACAGTAAGAAGAATTTTACACAAAGATTTGCACTTTCATCCTTACAAGATCCAAATGGTTCAGGCCCTTAAGGAAACAGATAATGTGAGCCGACGCCGGTTCAGCTTAGAATTTTTGGACTTGATTAATCGAGACGAGGACATTGTAAACCGTTTGTGGATGAGTGATGAAGCGCACTTCCATCTCTCCGGTTACGTGAACAAGCAGAACTTTCGATTTTGGAGTGACGTTAATCCTAGAGAACTGCATCAGCAACCATTGCACTCCGCAAAAGTTACTGTGTGGTGCGCCATGTTTTCATTAGGGATAATAGGGCCATACTTTTTTGAAGATGGCCTTGGCAATGCTGTAACAGTGACTTCGCAGAGATTCGCAGAAATGTTGGAAAACTTTTTTACTCCACAACTTGCACACTACGACGATGAGACGTTGTGAACGATGAGACGTTTTTCCAGCAGGACGGAGCAACATCCCACACTGCTCGAGTAAGCACGAATATTGCCAATTGTTTGTTTCCAAATCATGTGATCTCCCGAAATGGGGATATTGCATGGCCCTCTCGTTCACCGGACTTCACAACATGTGACTTTTTCTTGTGGGGTTATCTGAAAAGTAAAGTTTACCAAGGTAACCCTCCTCGAACAATTGAAGGCCTGAAAGAGCGGATCTGACAAGAAGTTGTTCAAATCCCACTGGCAATGCTACGCAATGTGATGGGTCACTTCAAGGTCCAGCTGGAGGAATGTGTGCGTCTAAACGGAAGGCATCTTACCGGAGTTATCTTCAAGAAATAACCGACGTTTTACTATTGCAGAAAATGCTTTTTCATGTATTTTAATATTATGAAATCAGAAATTTTCTTAAACGAAGTGTTTTTATTTAACAGCCTTTTAAAAATCGCTCGTTATTATGCCTCACCTTGTACATAGGTTTAAAGTAAGTTTTGATTATCCCTCTTTTTTAATAGTTCCCTTCAGGAATAGATACATTTATATAAGCGATTTAAAGTTACCCTGTCTACTTTACCAGTTTTTTCCCTACGTTTATAAATTCAATGTTTCATCAAAAACAGTGTGTTGCATTCATTAACAACGATTTATAGTTCATTTATCAATTAAATACTAAAAACATTCGCCTGCAACTTTATCGTTTACCAACAATTTTATTTTATCATGCTCATTAATAGTAGTAAATAAAAAACTAATAACTGCGATGTTTTAAACTAATGGTAATTAATTGATGTCCATTTTATTTTCAAATACACGCGATTCGAAATGAAAGTCATTCATAAGTCTTCCAGTACTACTACCAAACAAGTTTCCTTTTTTTTTGATTCTTAGATGTTACAGAAAAAGTAGACACATTAAATCGTTAGAGAATAAATTTTAAAATTGCAAATTAGATTAAAACACGGAACCAAATGTTTCCGATTGAAATTTATGCGCAAACAACATATAATAAATGTGCAGATATCCATTAAAATCACCACTAACTAGGTTTGAATTAGTTTATAACGTGTCAGCTGCGATACATTTTCCTTTTTTAATTGGCAGAAATGACAATTTCGCCGATTTATTATTATTAAAAATGTATACGTAATAAATAAACAAATGAATGAGTACAAGTATTACACATTATTAACGGAGCTAATTTATTTATACGAATATTTGCTTTAATTGCATTAAATTACGCGAAAATAATGAAAAGAGAAATTTATTTTATTGTGAGTTATTTTTTATCACCATCGATACTGGATTTTAGCGAACGCGTACATGAGCAATAAGAAGGCAAATTTATGGACGGCATATATACAAAAGAAGAGAACATACTTGCATATTTCAACAATAATGATGGTCAAGAAATATAGGCTTAAAGAATAAATGCTTAACATTTCTTTTCATACTTTTTAACATTCTTGCTTTCTACTTTTTAGCGTTAAAAGAATTGCGTAATTTTAATTTTTCTACACTGAATAAAATTAATTTGTCGAACTTGTGTAACAAAATAGTATATTAGAGAACTAGTGTCATAAGACGATGTTTTGTTGTACGAGGCCAAGTTTGGAAAACGAGCCGAAGGCGAGTTTTCCAAAGGACGAGGACAACAAAACGTCTTATGAAACGAGTTTTCTATACTATTTTTTCTATTTCGCATTTCCATAACTTTTAAAATTTGTATTTTTCATAGTATGCAATTTGTATAAAATAAGTGACATTTACTTTTTTGAAATGTAAACGTTGGTCAAACTGACATTCCCTATTTTTAAATAGCGAATGTCATTTAAAATTTATTATTATTCTAATTCAAACAGAAACTATAAAGAAATGATCGATAATTCTAATTACCTAAGCGGGACACCACCCAATCTCCGTGAAATAGCAGAAAATACATCTGGAAATTTATTGCCAGAAAAATCTCGTGTAGTATATGAAAAAAATTATCAGCAATTTGAATCTTGGTGTATTGAAAAGGAAGTTCACATACTATCAGAAAATGTTTTATTGGCATATTTTAAGCTACAAAGTGAAATAAAAAAGCCCTCGACACTATGGGCATTATATTCTATGTTGCGTTCTTGTTTAAATATCTATAAGAACTTAGATATATCATAATATTCTAAACTACAAGCATTCTCAAAACGTTGTGAACAAGGATATCAGTCAAAGAAATCTAAAATATTAGATATGGAACAAATTGATCATTTTATAGAAAATGCTGATGATAAAGTGTACCTTGCAATTAAGGTATTTCTGTTTCTCTATTAAAACACAATTTGTATAGCATTTTCATTTTAGGTTGCATTATTAATAGGTTTGGCTGGAGCTTGTAGACGAGATGAATTAGTAAATATGTCAATCAATGATATTGAATATAAGGATGATTTCATTGTTTTTTCGATACCTAAAACAAAAAATTATTTACTTAGAAGTTTTGCAATCACAACCCCTAAATAGATTGATTTAATAAAAAAATATATAAGTTTAAGACCAAAAAAACACAACCATTGAACGTTTCTTTCATACCTATCGCAATGGATATTGTATATCATGTCCAATTGGAATTCATACAATTGGCAAGATGCCTAAACTTATTGCGGTCTTTCTTAAATTACCAAATCCTGAATTATTTAGTGGACACTGTTTTAGACGTTCCAGTGCGTCTCATATAGCAAATAAGGGTGGTGATTTGATTATAATTAAGCAACATGGAGGATGGAAATCGTCAGCTATAGCTTAGGGTTATATTGATACATCCATGAAAAGAAAAATTGAGGTTGCTCAAATGTTCTCGTCTGAACAAAATACATCAAGTGGGTGTTCAAGCGTTTCACAGCCACAATCTTCAAATAAAAAATCTAAAGTTATTGTTGAAACTAATACTACAAGGAAAACGTTAGTTTCCAATCAAAACCTACCTGGCATTAGTATAAATGCATATGATTCATTGCAAGTTAATGTACATGTTTATACTAATTACAATAACTAAAATAAAATACATTAACATAATTATATTTTTATATTGAGTTTTGTGCTTCATTATTACCTTGTTTAAGTACTAAAACATAATAATAAATAGTCGTTATTCTACATTCATGTATTATATTTTGTATTCTGGTAGGTAGATATTAAGCAGCGTGTCAAATATTATTCCAAATTGAACAGGAAACCAACACTGAATAATGAAAGGTTGCGTCTCGAAATAAGGTTCATTTCGAGCCGCGAATTCGTATCAAAATGAGATCATTGTGTGCGAAATAGAAAAAGGAATTTATGAATTCGAACGTTGTATCTAAATACATTATGTATTTACTTACCTAAAACACAGTCGAACTTAATTTTCGTGTTTTTTGCTTTCAAAATTAGTTTTACCTGTTGTAATATTGTTAATAATTTAAATCAAAAAGACAAAAGCGAACAGATTATTATCGGTATTTATAATTGAAACAGAAAGAAAGAAACAAGAAAAATCCCTAACCACAATATAAATAAAAAAACTCTAAATACGTATTTCGGTAAACAAGTTGCCATCTTCAGTAGAACACTCAAAAAAGAAAAAATAATGTTAAACGTAGCCTCTTTGGCTAAGGCACAACATCTGAAGACATGCTCTTCACCAAATCACCAGTGGCGTAACACTAAATACCTAGCATTAAAACAAACTCAATTCTTATTACAAAATTATTCAGGCTATACGGCACGAAATATTGTGGCCAAAATAATTGACTTTCAAAAAGTTTAACTGCCGGAATATATGGGGGGGGGGGGGTCTATTATGGTTACTGTTTAAAATTATTTTCATATTATACAGTGTGTTCCAAAAGCCCTAAAAGTATCAAAATTATGTTTTTAAAAGAAACACTCTATTGCTAGTATTATTGCTTTTTGGATTCTCCGATCAGAAAAATTATCAACACCTTAAAATGTCACTTCGAGAGTTCCGCAAGGCTCTAACTTAGGTCCACTGCTTTTTATTATTTTCATTAACGATCTCTCAGACCAGCTCGAGTCTAATAACCTCTTGATAACTTGAAGTTGTTATCTCGAGTCTGCGACTCGTGGGACTGCCTTCGACTTCAGGCCGATCTGGTTAACATTGAATCTTGGTGCAAAAATAACAGCTTACCTTTGAACCCCGTTAAGTGCAAGATTTTATCTTTCACTAAAAGAGTTAACGTTATGCACTTTAATTACCAACTTCGGGATATAAGTATATCCCGTGTTTAATCAATTAAAGACTTAGGCGTTACCTTCTTAATGAAACTCACTTTCAATGAGCATATCAGTAATGTGTCTAAGCAAGCCCCACAAGCTCTTGGATTTATTATCAGCAACTGTGGCGAATTTTCTAAAGTGAGCGTCTTGACTTGCTTATTCAACTCATTTGTGAGATCACGCTTGGAATATGCCAGCTTGATATGGTACCCATTTTATCAAGCATAAAAACGTCTACCTGAGCAAGTCAGCGGCGATTTTTGAAATACATATTGTTCAAGGTGGACGGCGTCGATCCCGATAGGGGCTTTGATTACATTCAACTCCTTTCTCGCTTCAACAAGCCTTGTCTCTCCTTTAGACGGTTTGTAGCCAGCCTCAACTTCCTTCATAGGCTTCTTCACAACGAAGTTAACTGCACAACGCTATTATCCTACTTTAATTTTCTTGTCCCACTATTCTTCACACGTCCTTCCCGTAATTTCTATCTTCCTTTTTCTCGAACCAATGTGTTGATCAGGTTTCCTGTCTACGTTATGAGCAGCAACTACAATCAGGTTTCTTCTGAAATGGATATACATTTCTGTGGTTTATTGACTATCAGACGGCTTCTCTATAACATCTGCGATATATATTCGCTGTAGTATGTATGTATCTTGACAATTAATTCCTGGATGTTCTTGCTTTTTTTTCGTTTTTATTAGTTTTAATCACTTGTGCAGACGTTTGTTTATATTCATATATATTATTAGCTTGAATATTGTGTATTGTTTTAGGCTTCTTCATATTTTTTATATTTAGGAAGTTAAGTCTTTATAATACTTTTTTTTTGTTTCTAATAGTTCTTGCTGTTATGTGTATGATTTATAATTTCGTTTTGATTTTATCCTGTAAATGGAATTATAATTTTGTTGCGTAATAAATAATAAATAAAATAAGTGTCTGTTTTAATGAGGCTTGTAATACCTAAACCTTCACGTTTTTGAAATAGTTTGTTAAAATCAAACCTAATTTTCGTGTTTCAAATAATTAAGAAATATTTAAGTTATGTAAGCGAAATTTACAGTGAAGTGTAACAATAGATGATATTTTATATCCAAATTATTATAAACTTGACATCTTATACAGGCTGTACAAAAATTAAAATTAATCAAAGAAGAACTTTAAGTGGCTATAACTTGATTAATTTAAATAGGACGCCATATTTTTTAACTTACCTGCAAATGCATTTTTTAATTACCCATCGAATGTTATTTACTCAACTAAAAATTTAAGCTTTCGCGTTTTTACAGAATACACCTAATAATCGTTTTCCGCGCCATTTGGTGTTATTTAAATAAAAATTCTAATGTATGTCACCGATATCTGACAACGTCCATCTTTGAAAATAATGTGCAAAAATGCAGACAAACTCTATATTTTCTTTACGCTGCACATAGAATTTGCGGTCTTGCTTTGAACAATTTATGGAAGCATTTCCTCGCGAAAATGCCAATTAAAAAGTTTTTGGTCACCACAAACGTGAAATTGTAAAACGATTTGAGACAAGAAACTGTATTTGCAAGATAAATCAACTGGGCGACCAACAGTATTTACGGAACTTGTTCTTAATGATCTTCGAGAACGAATGAATCAAAGTCCACAAAAATCACTACGGAAGTTATCAACACAGTCAGGTAAATAAGTTAAAGATTTGAAGCAAAGCAAGTCCTTTACGTGTTTTTGTAGGTATTACTAGAGCTAATTGCACAAAAGAGCTACATAAAAATTTGCGCATGCATCCCTACCGAGTTTCTGTTGTTCAACAGTTATACCCTCGTGACTATCAACAACGAGTAATATATTGCCAGTGGTTTAACCAGCAACTAAATAATGATGATTTACTCGATTTAACCTTTTTCACTGATGAAACATGGTTTCATTTATCCGGATATGTAAATAGTCAGAATTACCGAACATGGGTTACGGAAAATCCACACATACTTGTCGAAAAAGATCTGCATCGCGTAAAAGTTGAAGTCTGGGTTGCAATATCAAGACGAAGGATAATAGGGACAGTTTTCTTTAATGAAACAATTAACGCAGAGAGATACCAAGCTGTTATTTTGACAGAATTTATTAATCAGCTGCATGATGCTGAAATAATATTGGGATATTTCCAACAGGACGGAGCCACTGCTCACACTGCAGGTGCCAGCATAGCATATGTGCAGGAGTTTTATGATGATCGTATTATCAGCCAAAGCCTGCGGCCACCGGGAAGTGCAGACTTGACATCACCAGATTATTTCCTTTTCGGGCATATAAAGAATAGTGTTTTATATACCGCTTACACACATTAAAGTAAACAGGCAATTAGACGTGAAATTGAAAACATCACTCAGGAAGAACTTTGTCGTGTATTTGAAAGTATGAAACGACGAGTAATGGTGGACATTTTCAACAGTTTTTGCAAAAATAAAGTATTTTTCTATTCATCAGTGTTCTTTTCATTAAAAAGCATTTGTTGCATACTCAGTCAACAAATTCACATAAACATAACCTTAGTTTTTATTATTAATATTGCTACCAACGGTAGAAAAATAAAATCCATCGTCCAACAAATTGGCGTTCGATCATTTACAGACACACGATATAAAAGTAACATTGTAGAATTTAATGCGTTCTTTGAAAAAACTATTTAAGAAAATATGTGAAAATCCTTACGTGATGGGGCAAATTTTAAATCACGGTTCAGAATCAGCATGGCACAAGATAATAAGTACAAGTGTTGGTGTATTAGGAAATCAAACTGTGTTGACCAGCGTTATTTGTTCTGAATGTGGCGATTCTTCAATAGCTGCGTGTGGATTTTCAATGTTCCAAATTCTTGTATTTTCTGAAATTACTTCATGAAAATACTTCATCAGTGAAAATTACTCTCTGAGAAAATTGTCTATTTATGTTCATGTTTAACCAATTACAAAATTCTTAGTGGATAATCAACCTTTATTATTATATTGTTGAACTGCTGTGGCAGGGTATGGATAAAGTTCTAAAGTATTTTTTAACGTTGTGTGAGTTGTACCATGAGAAGGTTAATTTGATGACTTAATTCTCAAACAGATACTTTTGGTTCATTTTCCGTTGTTTCGTCAACAAGCGTAGTTAGTTCCGGTGTATGTTTGTTTAGAAATCCCTCTCCCCAATTATCTTAAAAAAGTTACCAGTTTCAGAAAACAATTTTACAGCTCTCTCTTGAGTTTTGTTTTGAATTGCATATGTTCTAGTGTTTCTGATTTAGTTCATGAAATGATATGTTTATCAATCTTGTAATTATATCTATAATTTATATCTACATATTACGTCTCTATAATAGTTAGTGTAGGTGTATTTAAGAATCAAGTAGTCAATCCTGTACTATTTGTTAATACACAGAAAATTCGATAATATCAAATTTAATTTATGAACAGTATAATAAGACTAACTTCATTATATGTTACTATCGATCATCATATGTGTATGTGCCAAATTATTTCCGTAGAAAGAAGTAGGCATGTTCGCCTCAATTGTCTTGTCTTTCGTTACGATTTTCTATACAAACAAGTCGGCGATTGGTACTTTGAGATAAGAACTCAACAGGAATATTAATTTGTACGTACAAGCTTACAACGTTAGTGTCGGTTTGAAGAATTTAATTATTTTGCTCCTTTATGAAACTGCCGTAATTCATAAATATCTTTTTTTTATTCTAAGAATCGAAAGAAAGTTAGACGACTGGCTTATCTTGTCGACTTTTACAGATGAATGAAAATAATTTAGTCGGGATGTTTTTCTACTAGAACTCGTTAAGAAAGATATACATAACTTAAATATTGATGTATCTGGTTCTTATTAGAGATAAAGCCACGTTTTAAAGATTAATAATCAAGTCGAATTTTTCGATAATGAATAACGTATGAAGTGTTACAATTTTTTCTAAGAAGTATAATATAAATTTCAATGTAATCGTGTTCGGAGCATTAATGTTCGTATTAATTATTCAAGAAACACACGCCTACTGATGTAGGTTCCAAATATTGCATGCGTATTTGTATTTTAATTTATTTTCAGAAAACTATGTTAAAAAAATTTTTACCCTATAGTTTTTTAATTATGTATATACAGATACAGAAGATGGAAGCTAAACGTTTGACTTTATTTGATATAACAGTAAACATTACGAAATCTATCATCTACATAACATATGGACGTATTAAAAAATTTCTATTTGAATTGCTTCTGTTAAATTACTTCAAATGAAATTTTATTTTCCACAGAAAATACATTTTATGTTATACTTTATTTAACAAATTATTTTATTGAAACAAATTTTGTTGTGGCATTTTTTAATATTTGGCTATATTTTGTCTATTCATTATAAGCTAAAAATCTACATTATATATCCAAATTATCGTCTACCCAAACATTCACCACACACACACCCTTCTTTTAGATATTATTATATAGTAGGTATATGTACAGTACAGGCGGAATCTAGCTGGTACACTGGTGGCTCCAAAGCATGACAAGGTCTTGGAGTGTGGGCTCAAAGAAAGAAATATGATACAAGTCAGCCTAAGTAGGTATGCTACGGTATTTGAAGCCGAAATCTCATTGCATCATTGCCTTGGAGAAATTAAGAGACAGGGTTGCTCAAATCTATAGCTCTATTTTCTCCAATAGACATAAAAAAGTGTGGTGGAAATAAATCTAGAGAAAGGAAGAAAAATTTCCCAGGTAAAACTTAATATTAGTGAACATTCCCACAAGTCTACAACGGACTTACTGAATAAAATCAGAAAGTCTATTAGGATGATAGTAGGTGTATTAACGGGGCATTTTAAGCTCAACTTCTTCTTCTTCTTCTTGGTCCTACTCCTTAAGCCTTTTCAGGCGTCGGATTTGGAGTTCCAGTCCTCCTCTACCCATTTCTTCCTTTCCTTTCTATCTTTTGCCATCATTCTTATTTCTTCCATCGTCTTCCCTTTCTTTCTTCCTATTTCCTCTATTTAGTTTATCCATTTTATTCTTGGCCTCTCTCGTTGCCTTTTCCTTATTTTTCTCACCTCCATTATTCTTTTGTAATTCTTTCTTGCTTCATTCTTACTATATGTCCATACCACTTCAGCTGTTTCTTTCTTATTCTTCCCAATATTGATGTTTGTTTTGTCATTTCTCTTACCTGCTCGTTTTTACACTTGTCCCATATCGTTTTCCCTGATATTTTTCTTAAGTGTTTCATCTCTATTGCCTCTATTTTCGACTCGTGTTTTCTCTGTATTACCCAACTCTCCGTTGCATAAGTTATTATTGATACTGTTATTTTATTGTGTACTATTCATTTAATTTCCATATCTATATTTTTATGGCCCAATATTATTTTGTTTATTGAGTAATACAGTCTTGTTGCTTTGTTGCCTCTATTATTTATTTCTGCGTCTATTTTCCCGTCCTCTGATATCATTGCGCCTAGATATTTGTACATTGATACCCTTTCTAATATTTTATCCTCACATTAATTTCCTTGTTGTTTTGATAAATTTTATTTTCGTTAATTATCATTACTTTCGTCTTACTCACGTTAATATCCATTCTACTTCCTCCAATTTCGCTCTTCCATATATTTACTAATTTTTGCATTTTATTTTTGGAGTTTGCCAAGAGCACTATGTCATCTGCATACAACAACACAACAAACATGTGAATATTGTAGGCTTAACAGAGAAAATGGATGTAGATTTTGCAAAGTATAAGTGGTAAGCACGACTCATATAACAAAGGGTACTAGAATGCAACTCAACAATGAGTCTAGGAACTTGCTTGTCGCTGCGTGTCAAGATATGGTCATACTCACACAGTAGCCGCTTTGCGATATCTGTGGGCTTAATTCTCATTAATTTCACGCTGGAGGATGCTGAGAGGATAGGAGGGCCACGAACGTCAATTACAGAGGAAAACGTTGCTGCTGTGAGGAAAATGTTCGAGAAAAGTAAGCAACTGACCCAGTAGCAGATAGAGGATGTCTCTGGCCTAAATTCACAAACAATTCGTTAGATTCTACATGATCATTTGCACGTGAAGAAACTTTGTTGTCTCTGGGTGCCGTATAGAGTGACTGAAGAGCTGATGACATGACGTGTGACTTGGTGCCGGGAGATGCTAAAAGCTTTGTTGGGGGACAATTTCGGTTTGTGAACAACATCGAGACAGGTGACAAGACTTGGCTGTACTATTATCTTGTGTCAATCAATACTCAAAACAAAGTTTGGGTCTTTGATGATGAGGATACGCCGTAGCTTTCGGAAAATCCCGATGTGTTAAAACCAAAATGATTTTAAACGAATTTTTCAAATTGAGTGTGTCGTTGTAGACACATAGAAGACAATGACAGCGCTGTAATCCACTCGGCGCCTACCTCAGATAATAGAATCGCTAAAGAACCTGCGGCCAAAGTCAAGAATAGACACCTGGTTCTTCAATTATAACAACGCTTTAGCTCGTCACGCCAAAGCCTGCACCAAATATTTGACAACTATAGGACTGAAACTTCGTGAGCACCCTCCTTACAATTCGGACCTAGCTACCTGCGACTTTGCACTGTTCCCGCATGTGAAAGTGAAACCGAAAAATAGGCGGTTTTCTAGTGATCAGGACATTCTGAGGGCTCGGAACAACGAGTCTGCCTTGCTCTCTGATGAAACTTGGCAGCCTCGGTTTAAGTATTGGTGTTGGAGGATGTAGAGATGTATTGAATGTGCTGGAAATTACTTTGAAATAATTTAATAAATAAAGTTGTATTGCAAAACTTGTCTAGTAGCCTTTTACTATTCCAATGCGAAGGTCTGACATGAACGCGGTTGTTACAAATGAGAGATGAATATCCTAAAGTGGAATAATTTTTAGAAGAACCGCACTCGCAGATGCTAAACTAGATAAAGGAGCGGGGCTAGAGGAAGTACTCCAATGAGACATTAGGACCACAATAGATCCAGAAAGATCGCAGTGGAATAAGCTTTGTGGCAACCTCAAGTAGTCTAATCTAATCTAATATACACAGTTGTGATAAAAATAATAGCAATAATGATAATGAAGTATAATATTCCAGATGTGTAATTTCTGGCTTGTAATAATGAATCCATGTTCCTACTATTACAAAATGTTGAGAGAACAGACTCGCGTTTACATAAGTCTAAATATTTGTAACAAATGTTCATGGCAATAAATTTATTGTCGACTGCTATCAAACACGGCACCCATCGAGTCGAGAGCTCCTTCATGCACAAAATATCGCGTGAAATGTAGTCGACACTGTATATCAAGATCCTTGCAATGTCAATAAGATTATGCATCTTCAGTAGGCAATCGTTTAATATGACAATGTGGATTATTATGACCATATGTCAATCGTAATGGTTTTTGGGCGAGCCACTTTCGTACTCTCGAAAAAGAAGAACAATTTTTTAATCTATAATCTAACGCTTCTTTATGTCCGTAGGGGTTTTACAGCAATGTACTTTCTAACAGGTCGAAGTTTCTACAAAGTGTCAAAACTTCTTTGCATTACAAGATCCCCACAAACAAGCAACTAAATACACGCGCGCAAAACATAATAGCACGCTGTCTAAGAATCAGACTTAACGAATATCATAGTTATTTAAAAAGGTTCTAATAGGAGACTGTGACGAAGTAAAAAAGGCATTAATTAAACTCCTAAGCACATTGATACCAGTCTCCTATTAAATACGTATTTCCCCAATCGAGTTGTCATCGTTAATAGAAGCAATGGAGTCGAACATGGGGCACAGTAAAGCTAACACAAAAATCGCGAAATACTTAACCAGATGTCCATGTATACATTGAATTTAAAAAAAAAATAATTTAAGCCACTTACCCCTTCTCAAAGATCTTACCCTTCTCGCGGCCTCTTTAAAAGTTCTGTACTTGCTTGTATGACTTTCTAGAATAGATAGATAGATGTCCCATGTTTAATACTGTTATTTTTTCCTAGGAGAACAACTTGTTTGTTGAAATACCCCTGAAAAGACCCTTTATTTTTCACTTAAGTATTATTTGTTAATTTCATCTTGCAGACGGTTACCATAAACACGGTCATATCTCATGGGCGTTATAACAGGGCGATATGGCTTATAATGCCCGCTAATTTATTCACAGTTTTTAATGTTGTGTGAGTATAAATAAGGCTCGAGAAGGATATACATTTTACAGAACTAATAATTTGAATTTTTAAGAAAATCTAAAGAAAGAAGCAAAATTTTATCATTCTTTATTAAAATTAAGAGTACCTATCTAAACATTGACAACTTGAAAACTTCAAAGTGTCAACAACTGTCATTTAAAATAATTAATTAAGGTTAAATCGTTGATTCAAGCAGTCATGTTAGATACGTAATGATGCGTAACGACTGTCAACTACATGACAGTTGACAGAAATCTCAGAACTTTTCCGATGTAATTTGAATTTTCCGCTTAAGAAATTAATTCTTCATGAAAAATAAAATCTTGTATGAACCACTGCGGTTATGGCAATTATATTACCCTCGGTCGACATTCGTCCGTCGCGTCAGAGCCCTCGGGCTGAATTAAAGTCGACCTCGGAGCAATATAATACCCATAACGCCCTTGGTGCATAAATAATTATTTATACTTTCTTTTAAGATTATACCCATGCTAGGGCAAGAACATTCCGAAATCTCCACGTAGTTCCAGACCATGCGCTTAAATAATATTTTCGTATAAATTAATATAAGGAACGACATGATTATTTATAATTAAGTCGTTATAATAAAATGTTAAATTAGTTAATTTACACAGAATGTCCCATTTATGCTTCAAAATAATTCGTGCGCAAACCCTCGCCCTAAAATATTATGGATTTGTCTATATTTTTCTCTTACTACAATATCAGAAAATGACTGCGTTTAGTTGTTTTAGTTAATAATTCCAGAATAATATGTGTTTTTAGAAATTAGTTTGCAGCGATTCTTTAATATTTCAAGAAACTATCATTTATTATGTACGCCACTGACCAGCTTCTTTTTTGAGTGACTATCGAAAATTAGGCCAGAAAAAATTTAAAATATTAGTTCTCAAAAAAATTTTTATAGCTGGTTATAGTTATAGCTGGAATTTATTTTTTTTGCGAAAATTTAACACCCTGCATTTCAGTCAACAAACACTGACAAGAAAATTGTTATAGATAAATTAATATTATTTCAGCGCCAGCTACCCACACAGAAGTATCGTGTATCAATTACAAGGCGAACCCCAAAATTAATCATCTGCCGTCTAATTCGAAATAAAAACACACATACGCTACAGCGTGTGTTTACATAGGTAACAGCTGTCGGTGTTATAAAAACTATATGCTTAGGTCAATAACCTGGTACCAAATCAAGATGTTTATACATTCAAGTGAAATAAAAGGCGTGTTACATTAATTTACAAACCCATTTTAAAAATCATACTAAAAATTATTTGTGGACTTTTAGAACTGACATCATTACGTGAATTTTTTTTTTGTTATGAGAAGTAAGAAATATAACGATTCAGAATACCGTTATTGTACTTACACACTGAAATGTTTATATTTATAAAAACGTTAGAAAATAACATTGTGTATAAGTTTTGTTATGGAAAAGTTTTTGTTATTGTGCATCAGCTTTAAGATATCGTCCCTAATATAGTTGATCGTAGAATGGCGTCATAATTTTTTTTTAAATATCTTTTTCATTTTTTTATCGCTTATGAGAAAATATTTTGGATTTATATTGTATATAATTAGATCTTTCTATTTTCATATTTTTTATTTCAAGAACACCCGGTATGTTACGCATATAAGATTTTTCATTATTAGTTTTGGATATAAAATTAACAAATTTTGACGTTTAAGAAAGTGTATTGCTAAAAGATTAAAAAGGCGACGTCGTTTTATTTTGTAAATGTCATTATTGCGCGAGTATTACTTTTATCTTTATCAATTAGTCGTCACGCCCGAAATAAAATAAAGGACAACTTTTATGAGTGGTTACTTTTTTTTAGCAATTATTTTTAATTAGATTCAATTCTGTGTTAATAATAAATCACGGATCAATAGTAATTGGTCTATTATTGAATGTCCGGGATATAAGAACGTAACAGGTCGATTAATACAACATTATTGTGATATTTTAAACTGATAAACAATAAAAAATGTATGTAACGAACGACCGTTGACAGTAGGAGCAATTTTATCAATTTGTTTTACCTATTTATAAACAACATTCACTTCGTTACAAATTACCACCACCTAATTCCATTTTATTATTTGAATACAGAATAATACATTACAGTTTAATTTGTTTAATTACTTTCAGTTATACACAATTGTTATACTGTGTAGGAGGGTAAAATAAAGTAATTTTCTGAAAATTGTCATTTGTGAGTCATTTTGTTATATTCCTGTTTTCCTTCATTATATTGCCAGTAATTTCCTTCATCTAAATAAATTATTGACCCCAATAAAAAGTTTCGAGAATCATACCGCTTTAAGAGAGGCTGCCTTCCAAACAATGTATACAAACTTATCGACCTTGTCAACCAGTTTGAGTTTGACGTAGTTTCATTTAGACATAACGTTTTATATAAGCAAAATACGTAGATGAAAACATAATCGTGCAAGTCGCCACATTAAAGTTGATCGAAGGATATCAATAATTAGATATATTCGTAAAACGGATTCAGTAAATGATATATTTCTATTAATCTTTTTAATAGCTCACATTAAATGAAATAGTTGTAACGGGTACATGCAATTTGTAGCGGTGGTCGATGATTTAATCTCTCCATGGGGCTCAGATCTTTTTCAAAGATGTAATTTGCAATGGTCGGTCAAAACACGTTTAAAATTGTGCAATGTAAATTACGACGATTTGTTTGCAATATAATTAACAATATAGTAACATGGGAAATACAATCAATTTAAAAAAAAATAAGTTTTAATACCGCGAGTAATTTAAATTATTTTCCAGTATATAATCATGGAAAAAATGAGACAAATTAATAGTGTGCATGGCAAAGGGTTGCTTGTTTATTAAGATTTTAAATACTACAAAAAGAAATTGTTAAACCTGGATTTGAAACAAACGATGCGATGCGATATTCTGTACTGCAAAATTGTATATACATATGTACAGAGATATCAAAAATTACCATGGTGAAAAGTCTTAGTAAGAAACATATATGTCTTAGCTTAATATCAATTACATTCTGAATTTTCAAATTTATTTGTCAAACAATTTATGTTTTGAATTATAGTTTTCACAACACAACCAAAATTGTTGATGCTAGAAGCAAATTTTTAAAATGGAGTGGAAGTAAATGGTGTTTGAATTTATAACCAGCGCTTATGTTTGGATAGCTTTCGTGAACACTTTCCAGATTTAGCAATAATTCCGAAGGATTTTTACGCGTGCCTTTCGAACTGTGTTAAACTGTTTCGCGAATCTGATTCCATATTGCATAAAAAGGGGGCTGGTACGTCCGCAATTTGGATGAAAGTGGTTGTTGAAAATGTTCGTCATCGTATGGAGATTGAACCAACAAAACATTGAAAAGTCGGTCCCAAGAAATTGGACTGCCTTATGGTACATGCGGAAGTATTTTGTAAATGCTAATTTTTTTCTGAATTCCTCTATCTAGAGGGTATGCTATTCCTTGATCTTCAGCTTGCCAGATTTGGCGTCCACGAATCTTTTTCATAAAAATATATGATGTCTCTATTTTCCAAACCACTGTGGGAAATAGGAAAGAGTTAATTGCACATATATGAGGGTTGTCTTTTATATTTTGCATATAGAACTGGAATAAAGAAGTAATTGGCTTTTATAGACTTTATTGTTTTTGAAACATTTTCTACGAAGATTTTCAGAAAGGTAGAGAAATCATTGGGTCTTAGGTCGGGAGTGTACGGAGGATGGTCTAACAATTCGACTTTTTGCTGCGTTAAAAATTCAATTGTCTTACGCTATGTGCGAACTTACATTGTCTTACCAATCGATAGTGACAGTTCTTTGATTTTGTTGAGAAATGTTTGCTACATGACCTGGCTTCGATACAAATGTCACTACCATCTTTCTGTCTTTCTTTTGTCGGCTTTTCTTTACCTTGGAACATCCAAATAGGCGACTGGCGTTTATTTTCTTACTCGTATGAGTAAATCCAATATTCATTACCATCACGATGTTATACACGTTTTTATAGTTTCCTGCATTGAAGCAATATAGAGCTTTTTGACACCAATTCACCTTAGCTGCTTTCTATTCTTCAGTCAACTGATGCGCTATCCAACAGGAAACTAATTTTTTGCACATAATTCTTCATGCGAAATTTTCTGAATTGAGGTCTATGAAATCGCCGATGAGGCCTCAATTTTGCGATATGCACATGCCGATCTTCGTTGATGAGCTTGCGCACAGCATCGATGTTTTCCTGAGTTACTGCCGTTTTTTGTGCACCTGCTTTTGGATCGTCGATAAGACTAATCCTTTCACGTTTGAATTTCTTAAACCAACGAGAAATTGTTAACTGATGTGGTGCTTTATTACCAAAAACAGAAACCAACTCGGCAAGGCATTCTTGTTGAGATAATGATCTTCGAAAATTATAAAAAATTATTACGTGAAAATTTTCACTGTTTAATTCCATGTTTCGACTAACTTGTCAACTTCGACAATTCATTATAGCTACAACACTACACATATCGCGCTGAAACTTTAGGAGGTGCATTATTAGTACAGACATTTGATTAGTGGCGCCCTCTACGCCACAGTGTGCAAAACATAAAATAAATTTCTCGTAGTAGTAGGTTTCAAAATAATTCAATATTATGTAGTTTTTAATTTTATAAAATGAAACAATTGTTGAGAAAACGCAACAATTTAACAAATTTGAATAAAATTAAAAATTTATCAATAGTAATACGTTTTTGTGTTTTACAGAAATGTATATGTAATTACATATATCTTAGTGATAATAATGAAGTATTTTTCTTCAAATAATCAAATATATGTAATAAATGTTAAATTACAATTATTTAAATTAAATTACTAGAATAAATATACGGTAAGTTCCTAATTTTTCTATTGGATTTAAACACTACAATAATTATTAATAATCACTAGAAAATAGCACACTTACGGCCGGTTTCATAATATTTTCTTAATAGGGATCTTATCTAAAAGGCCATTTAGCTTAAAAGCTCTCTTAAATGCTATATTAAAAGACGACCGTCTCATAATCATATTGCCAATGCTTCTTAACTAAAAGGACTTTTACCTTAAATTAGTAATGTTGGTCATACTGAAAATTCGAATTGACTGATATACGCGCGTCAGATCCAAAGCATTTTCTTTCGTCGTTTAACGTTTTACTAGTGTTGTTGTATTTTTAGTGTTATTTGAACAAATTTCTTAAGATATTTTAATATTTATTTCAGGTATGTACTAAAACAGTATTTTTATGGAGAAAAATCATGTATTGTAGTTTAATTTCTTTTTATTTTAGAATGAATAATACGCCTAGCAAAAGAATTCTGTTTTAGTTAATATGTATATGCTTATATAATTTTATTTTACAGTGGAGTAGTTATGTTCCTCGAAAACTAAAAAAACCAGTGAGGAAGAGTTTGCGACCCAAGTTGGCAAATCCTGTTATAGAAGCTAAAGCTGAGTATTACAGAATGAAAAAGATACTTGTAGAAAAGCAGATAGAACAGAACCAAAGGGAACATGAAAAGAAAATGATTTTGTTGGATATGGAAATTGAAAAAAAAAACATAATTAAGGAATATGAATGTATATTTTAAAATAAGAGCTATATTTATTTACATACACATTAGGATTTGATATTTACAACCTTTTCAAGTGCTCTGAAATTAACAACTAATCAGATAAATGTATATTTTATACTAATTTATAAATAAAAACTAATATTGATAATGTATATATTAAACAAATTTATAAATAAAAAACATTCCGTTATAATTAAAGATTTGCAATCTGTTGAAGTGATTTACAATCTGTTGAAGTGCTCTGTAATTAATAACTGCCTTACTTGGCGACATGATTGATTTTCAATAATGTTATCATTTTCTGCTTCATTATTTAAATTATACACATCTACAATATTCCATTGTAAAGAAATATCTTCTTGCATGTCTAATGCTATATTGTGCAATACAGCAGTAGCAACTATTACTGTCATTGCTGTGTTTACATTTAAGCAAATTCCTAATGACAAAATTGGAAATCGCTTTTTCCATACACCATATTGTCGTTCCACAACATTCCTGGTACGAATAATTGATTCATTATATAGAATCTCTGCAGGCGACCTTGTTTTTTCTAACTTTGTCATTAAATATTGCTCAAGGCGGTATCCACTATCTCCAATTAGCAAATACCTCCCATATCGTAAATCTTCAAACTCCATTTTTAAATTGCAATTTTTGAAAATGGTCTGATCGTGAACTGAGCCAGGCCATCTACATACAATGTTTCGTATTTTAAGTCTAGCATCTAATACAGTTTGCACATTTAATGCAAAGAATCCTTTCCTTGATCTAAAAATTTCTGCATCATCACCACCTGGAGATTCTATTTTAATTAAAGTACAATCAATAGCACCAATCACCCTTGGAAAGCTAGCTATTCTATAAAACTGCACCGCTGCTTCTTCAGTCTCATGTTCCTCCCCATACATCTTAATATATCTATCGCTCAACCTCGCTTTGTTAATCTGAATCTATCGAAAAAATCTATGTCGTCGTATATTTCAAAATCAGTTTATCTTTCCTTATAAATCTTTCTTCTTCTTACAAAAATATCTTCGTCGCCTTCGGAAGTGGAACTGGAGTCTGACGAGGAGGTATAAAATTCATCCATATTGACTAACGTTCGCAGTTATAAATGACAGCCCATGTGTTATTTGTAGGTTAAATGGTCATTTAAATCAACTAAATGGCCAGATTTCTTCTTTTAACTAAGAGCTGATTTAAAAGACACTTTTAAGCTAAATGGCAATTATGAGACGAAATATTTCACTAAAAGCCCTTTTAAAAAATAAGAGACTGTTTAAATATATTATGAAACCGGCCGTTAACATTTTTAAAATGGTCTTTTAAGTTTGTTATTGGTACATTAAATTGCTATACCTTCTGTATGCATTTAATTGAATACTATTTAATTTAACATAATATTTACACTAATATGCAGTATACTTTGATATTGATAGTAAATTAAGGTATTTGTGTTTGTATGTGTTTTACATGTGTTTAACACATAATCATAATCTTAAACACTCGTTCTTCTACCAATAAGATTATAATGTTAATCGATGTGCGTCCAAACAGGTTCCCAGTAAAGCTATTTAGGCTTCTTATAGGTCCTTCAGATATAAGATTACTTACATTTTCAGAAATACAGGATATTCAGAAGGCTTGAAGCTATATTTTCTTTCGATTAATATTAACATAAGTAATATTATAACAACGATACAATTTCTTTTTGAAGAATCTTATCTTTTTATCAATTTAAATATATATTTTAATAACAACATTAAAACGCGTCTCTACTTATTTTGCAAACCAACGCTATCTATTAATTGTTTCTTTTTCAAGGCCTTGTAAGTACACAATTCTTCTATTTGCAATTTACATTAATAATTATGTTTCAATAAACAAATTTTTAAATGGTTTCTTGCTACATTTTGATTTTATATTTCTTATATGTACTTATTTTCCATATACGTGAGTATATATATCTGGTTATATACGTTTAATCGCGTTCATTGAACTTAACCTCTTTTTTTTAGTAATGTAATGACTCTGATGTCGTTTCTGTTAAAGTGAATTTTATAAATTTCAAACTATAATTAGTTCACAGGTGATGAAAAATAATTTAAATTACGTAATATAAATTTATGATTGCAATATATATATATATATTTATAATAGACCAAGCAACTAAAAAAAGGATCCACCAAATATACACAACACTACAGATACGAATAACAATTTAAACAATGAAACAACATATATATATATATATATATATATATATATATATATATATATAAGGCTACAATTATCAGAAAAAATGAAATATACTTTAAAAAAATATGATACAGCTACAACATATAAACTTAGTAACACTAATAAACATCTATTTTCAAAACTAAAACCTAAAATAGGAAAAAAATCGAGAAACACATGTCATCTATAAAATACCACGTCGTGATTGCGATAGTTACTACACAGGCCAAACTAAACAATATTTATACAAAAGAATACAAGCCCACAAATACTCGTAAAACAGACAAAACTGCTTTATTTACACACAAACTACAACGCGATCACCATTTCAATTTTGAAAACACACAGATAATCGATAAAGAACAACACATAATGAAAAGGGAAATTAAAGAAATGATTAATATAAAACAGGAAAAAAATTCAATTAACAACAGAAGTGATATAAAAAATCTAAGCAGTACTTATTATAACCTAATTATGTAACGATCTGCAATTCACCATCAAAATATATGTTGCTGTTATATAAATATGTATCATATGTTATTTAAATATCTGTATATTTGCTTATCATGCTGGCAGTTCCGTGTCTAGATCCCTGACTAGCTGTCCGAGTAGGTTTTCGTGGTTTTCCTTCTCGTTTAAGGCAAATGCCGACGGCTTAACATCTTAAGCTGCTCCACGGCGCAGACATAATGATAACTCATGGCTTGCCATTGCCCTGTTTTTGCTGTCTAACTGTTTAGAGAATGCCAAGGCATGATTTATTATTATTGAACTTGAATGTATCAATGAATAATTTTATCCATGACAACTACAGATATATTGTATAGCATTAATATACTGTTATTTATATTTCAAATTTCTTTGAAAAAGGCATTATATCTCGAAACATGTAAAGATTGTTTTAAATATATACATATTGAAGTAAAACCAGACCTTAAATCGCCAACTAATTGAATCTACCATAACATACTAAGATCATGAAATAATTATCTTATATATATATATATATATATATATATATATATATATATATATATATATATATATATATAGTAAATTAAATCAGTTGGCGATTAAAGGTCTATTTTACTTCAAAATACATATACTAAAAAAAAACAAAAAAAAAAAACCCTACACGTTTCGGCAATGATGCCTTTATCCTTGATAAAGGCATCATTGCCGAAACATGCAGGGTTTTTTTAAATATATGTACTTTGAAGTAAAACAGACCTTTAATCGCCAACTGATTTAATTTACCATATCATACCAAGGTCACGAAAATATTATATATATATATATATATATATATATATATATATATATGGTAAAGTTAATAAGTCGGCGATTAAAGGTCTGGTTTATTACAAAGGCATCATTGCCGAAACATGTAGGGTTGTTTTAAATATATATACTTTGAAGTAATAAACCAGACCTTTAATCGCCGACTTATTAACTTTACCATATCATACCAAGGTCACGAAAATATTATATATATATATATATATATATAGTAAATTCAATCAATCGGCGATTAAAATATAAATTATATTTTATATCCTTGATAAAGGCATCATTGCCGAAACATGTAGGGTTGTTTTAAATATATATATACTTTGAAGTAAACCAGACCTTTAATCGCCGATTGATTGAATTTACCATATCATACCCAGGTCACGAAAATATTATGTATATATATATATATATATATATATATATATATATATATATGGTAAACCTAATCAGTAGGCGATTAAAGGTCTGTATATTACTTCAAAATATATGTATTTAAAAAACTCTACATGTTTCGGCTGTATACGCCTTTATCAAGAGAATACAAAATATGAATTCAGATTCATATTTTGTATTCTCTTGATAAAGGCCTATACAGCCGAAACATGTAGAGTTTTTTAAATACATATATTTTGAAGTAATATACAGACCTTTAATCGCCTACTGATTAGGTTTACCATATCATACCAAGGTCACGAAGTTATTATATATATATATATATATATATATATATATATATGTTTAGATAATTTCTTAGCCGTGCATTTAATATAACAATTGATATATTAAAAGAACGGCTAAGAAATTATCTAAACGTACATATAGCTATGGAGTAATAATTAGCAACTTCAAACCTTCAAAACTGACATCCGCTTTCAAAACTGACATCTGCTTTCAAATACTGACATCTGCTTTCAATAACTGACATCTGCTTTCAAAACTGACATCTGATTTCAATAACTGACATTTGCTTTCAATAACTGACATCTGCTTTCAAAACTGACATCTGCTCTGAAAACTGACTTCTGCTTCCAACGTAGACAAAATTTTTCAATTAAAAATTTCATATGACTTGCGTTGTAATTTGGAGACGGCAATGTTTACATTCACATTTACTTCGCAATTACATACTAATTTGATAATATTTGTAAATACTTCATATAAAAGCCGAAAAACTCCAAGAATTTATCAATTGATTTGTATTAAACGTAGTACGACCCATTATCGTTCATAGATAATGCATTGCAAATTTTCAAAGTAATCACAAACAAAATAATAGTGTTAAGCAATTAGCGGTCAGTCGTGCCCGGCTTGAAACAATACACCTCGACTCGGCTATCTAGATGTCATAAATCTTGTTAGGACAGGCGACTGCAAAAATATAAGTACCGTGCTAGTTCAATGTACAATCGTAATGGGCCAACAATCTACGTCCTCGATTTAATAGTGAATAGTTGTGAAGGAGTTGTTTCGAAAGATGTTTATCTTCCAGTTAAGTCTTTTAACTGACGATTCTTCTGTTGTTCCGCCTGAGTAAAAATTACATCACGTCGGATATTTGTTTTGCATTGTTTTATAAATGCAGGCTAATTGTTCTTGCATCTCTTGCAAGGTAAACGTACTTGACTAACTACTTAGTAATTTATATTAATTTACATAAAGAGACGAAGTAATTATTAATTTTCTGAACTTGAGTTAGATGATGTATACAATTCCCTAGAATATATTAAGTCATTGTTTTAATTATCGTACATACACAATAATAGCGTATAGTAGTCGTAACGTAATATAATACTGTCATTTTCTGAACAATTAGGAAATTAATTTACATTCTAATGAAATACATAAATTATTTTTTTGTGAACAAATAAGAAGTTCTTCGTGTTTTAAAATTTGTATAAATTTGTTGTATATTCGAGAAGAACTTTTCTTTATCTTACGAGTTACTGTAATGCATTGTGTGCAATCTCGTTGATAATAAGATGGTATTTATTTATTATTGAAAGTTTCTCAGGTATAGTCACTAATAAAATTTTGTTGTTTGATATGGGTCATACATTTCGTGTGAAAGTAAGTATCGAGGAATAGGTGAAAAGTCAAAGTAAGGTTTCCTGTCGAAAACTCAACTAAGCTAATTAAATGACTTAACATTGTAAAGGTGACTAGGTCAACTAAGTAATTATCGGTAAGCTTGCAGTAAAAAATCGCTTACCTCTAATTTACTGGAGCACGGAACATCTAATGGTTCGACTTAAAATTATATTTACACATTTATACATTTACACATAATAAATTTTGTCGATGAAAGTGTAAGAGACTTATTGCTTTTTTACTTTTAACAGCTATATATCATTAATATATGTATGTTAATAAAAGGGCGGTTACTTTTATATTGAATATAGTGAATACACAATTTTTTGAAAAAATTAATTTATTTATAATTCATCAAAGTATTCCCTGTCACAGTCAACGCATTTTATGTATTCGTGGAAATCTTCAAAACGTTTGAGCCGACTTTTCCGCGTTAGATCACTTATTTCATTTTTAAATGAATTAACAGATTCTTTCCCAGAACATATCCTTTACAAATGGAAACAGAAAAAAAAATTCCTGCTTTGGTATTAAAATACTCAATAGTTCCGTGGCAATTTTCGCAAACACTAGAGAATTTGAAGCAAGCAAACACTATATGAAGTGATCCATTGGCAAGGCAATTTAATATAGATCTGCACCATCTCACACTCGTCTTTTTGAACTGGAGTCAAATTGTGGATAATTCAACGGTAACAAAGCTTACGTACATTCAAATGCTTATGTAAGGTGGTATTAATAGGCTTTACATCAATTTTTTGGGTTCCATGATAAAGCACCGTACACCCTTACAAACGCAAAGCACACCGTCAAGAACGTTAGGATGTTTTAGATAAGAATCGGTATTGTAAACATATTATCTCATAGATGATACAGTCTCGTTATAAAAGATTTGAAATAAAATTTCGCTAAGGGTTTTTGAAATAAGTGTATGTATTTTAACAGAAGCAAGTAATTAATATTAAATATTTTATGCATTATATCGGTCTATATGTATATATAAATTATAAATTAATATCACAAACAAAATTAAGAAGTATTTGTTTATTGGTAATCGCTTTTTTAAAGCTGTGTGATCGGTAATACGGAAAGGAATGTATTAGCACTTTCTGGAAAGAAGATTCAACTATCTAACGGAATCTATACACATACAAACAATAATTTTACACGTTTCCAAAATTAAAAAAAAAAGTGGAAAGTATATTATAAGATGATGTGAACTCTTGAAAACGATAAAAAAATAATTGAATTTTAATAATGAACGATTAAACAATGATCAGACTTTTCCAGTTTGAGTTGATACTTTCTACGCAACCTTATGTAGTTTTGTACACGGTGTGTATAAAGTTATAGTAATTTTTCCCTTATTGTAATTTTCAGAAAAAATTACACTCTGGATAAACAATCAATTCACAGTACCATAACTAATTTTAAAAGAATTTAAAATATTTTAGCTAATTTTTGAATGATTTTATGTAATCATGTTGAAACAACTGAGAAGCCCAAGATCTAGTAAAAACGACAACAAATACCTATGGGAGAATACTTCTACACTAAAGCAATAATACGAAGGACACCTTTCATATTTTTACAATCGACTACTAGATGGTGCTTTTGGCATATGTATTCACTATATTCTTAAAATTTCACATTTATAAATGAGAAATCCGCGATAGCTTAGAAATTGAGTCAGTTTGTTGACAGTGACAGTTTTAAGACAGTGGGTCTGGTAAAATAATGGAGACTACTCGTGAAGGTTTTCGTTGGATGATTTTTACGATTATAAAAAAGGCCTAACACCACAACAATGCAATATATCGCTTCGGTCAACTTTTGGTAATAAAGCACCATCAGAGAAAAAAGTTTACAATTGCTTTGCAGAATTTCGTCATGGTCGTGCCTCAGTGAGTGATGAATCACGTAAAGGTCGACCAAAAACTGTTGTGAATCCAAAGAACATCGATGCTGTGGGGAAAGTGATAGAACACGATGGACATGAGGTAGAGGCATCTCTTGGCATATCGCAGACTGCAATTCATTCGATTAAACATGAACATTTATTTGTAAAAAAAATATGTTCCAGATGTATTCCACATAACTTGACCGAAGCACATAAAGCAGCTCGTATCAATTGGCGTAAAGAGATTCGCAGAAAATTCGACGTAGGAACCGCAAAATCCGTAATCAACATCGTCACACGTGACGAAACATTGATATATGCGTATGAGTCGGAAACCCAGCAACAATCTACTGTATGGGTCTTCCAAGAGGAACCGAACCCCACAAAAGTTGTTCGTGCAAGGAGCACTTCCAAGAAAATGATGGTTGAATGGTATACAGTAGTTTGTTTGCCAAAAGTTATCAAAAAAATCATCAATTTTAATGTGTTTTTTCTTTTATTGTTATTTGTACTTTTCTCATTTATATTTTATACTGAATATATCAATATGACGTATGTACGTATGTATACATTAATAAATATAAATATTATTATTATTATTATTATAGACGAAATCAGGAAGAACAACCGAAAACGTCGCATTATTCTTCATCACGACAATGCGAGTTCCCAAATAGCACGTCTAACAGTTGACTATTTGAAGGAGACAAGTGTTGAAATAATGTCTCATTGTCCATATTCACCTGACCTGTCGCCAAATGATTTGTTTTTCTCCAACTGCGAAACAAAAAATGCATGGACAACGATTTTCAACACATCAAGAAGCAGTCGAAGCCTTTGAAAACCATGTTTCTGAGATACAACCTTCAGAGTGGAAAAAAATGTTTTGAGAACTGATTCGTACGAAAGCGAATATTTTGAAAAACAGTGAAATAGTTTGTTGCCAAAAATTTTATTTTCTTCCCAGATTTTGGAAAAATATAAAAGGTGATCCTCGTAGTAGCCTTCCCGTTGTTACACCTGCTGTACAGGCTATATCAGAAGACGCATCATAGTTTGTGTTGTAATAATTGTGTGGCCGTTTTTTTTCACTTCACAATCATTAGTTGCTAGTCTACCTTCTTCGATCAATGCTTCTTCCACAGCTTTCGTAGATGATTGCACGATGGATTTGGTTATTTGTTCAATGTTTTTTCGTAAAATGAGCGCGACGTTGAAAAAATATCCATCATTGCCAATTGTTGTTCCTTATGTGAAAGACATCATCCACTAGGGACAGTAGCCAGTAGAGCATCCGTGTTTATATCCAAAATGGCACTGACACCTTCTGCTCCTAATTTCTTTTGGGACACAGCCAATATTTCATTTGAGTGGAAAGATACTTGCCAAACCCTCCCGTAACCCGGTTTATTTGTCTAATATCATAGGATAACGAGTTATGGTAGTTGCGCCTCAATTATTTTTAGGTTCAAGTTTCATTTTAGGATTTAGGTAATATTTAACACCAAAACAGACAATTTGTTAAAATAGAAACCTAAAACCTAAAAAATGGAAATCGACTATGGTACCGCCGCTTTGCGATAACTAAGGAACATGACTTGTTATCAAATATCCGATTGATTTTCTAAAGGCATTCTTTGTGGGTTAAACTACATTTGAAATTGTTAAAAATCACAACTCGATAACACTCTTCATTTAATTACTTTTTCTTTTTCTTTTCTCAAGCATTTTTCAGAAATAAACCTAGACAATGCAATTTATAATTTATTTCTCCCTTCATTCTATTTGCATTCTACCAACTTCTCTTCATAATTATCCATGGTGTGTAATTTGTTAATATACACCTTAAATTTTATACACCTTAAATTTAAGATAACCCCAAAAAAGGAAATCTCATACTGACAAGTCAGGTGAGACGAAGCAGTCAATGAAATGAATTTGAAAAGATGGTGATAGAGTGCATGTAGAATAAAGGGTATTACTTGACGGACGTTATTTTTCATGAATTTTTCTCATAAACGTTGTACTAACTTTATTTCTATGTAATCCAGTTTCGTTTAACATTTAAATCTATTCAGTTATTTCAATTTGAATAACATGCGTTTCTCTTGATGGGGATGTTCGGCTCGTGGAACCAAATTGTTGCGGCTTGAAGACTAAAATGATGCGGCTCGAAGACCGAACTATTTGCGATGAATCCGGTTTCTGGCGGTGATGCTTCAACCTCAAGAAAAAGATGGTCACTAATAATCTTTTATGATATAATAAATATAGCCGCTATAAATGCTATGTGCGCTTCACCTCTAATACTAATTGCAATAAGATAGTAAAAAGAAAGTTTCTGGAAAATGTAGTCTGGAATCTTATTAGTAGGGACCGGACACGAGAGACCGATGACACATCGCCCACGGGCGTACTATTGAAAATTTGTATTTTTAAAGAGTTTTTAATTTTGTTTGTAAACTTGGAAAACAAACGGGTGGTGATCTATAAAATACGAAATACATTTTTATTTCTTCATTTTGTAGTTCAAGTTGAGTAAAGGAGTATTAATATTAACTAGCAATACTTTCTCAACTTTCATCAAATTTGTTCTATCTAAATGAAATACATCCTTGCAGAAAGAAAATATTCTCTCTAGATTGCAACTGGTTATAGTTGAATACTGGAAATATTCTTTAATTTCAGCGTATTTAACAGTTAGATTTTGAGGCATTATCCCCATGCACAATTTCCGCAATGTTATTAAATCTGGATTTCTATTAAAAACTGCATCCAACTTTTGCCGAAGGCTCATCCAAAGTCATTCAAATTATTAGTAGCCAAATCTAATGTTGTTAATCCATCGTTTAATTTGAGACTTTGATTTTCAAAATAAGTGATTAGTTTTGGCAAATCCCCAAAGTGTTCCTGAAGAAAGAAAAACTGATTTTTTAAATTTATAATTTGTATTAGTTCCTTGCACTCAGACATACTTTGAGCATTTCAACGTAACGAAATTTTGTAAACTATCAAAATTCTCTCCATAAAAATTAGTAGCTTTAACCATGTACCCATCTAGTTATTTAGTTATTACTGGAGAGGGGGACAGTGACAAAGATGGAAGTTTTTCCCTGTAAAGAGCTACTCGCAATGGTGCTTTTCTGAAAACTTTTTTAAAAGCGGATGCAAGTCTTATCAACTTCCGCAAAGATGTCTCTATATTCTCACAGATTCTGTGGAGAGCATGTGCTACACCAGTAATATGCAGCATATTAGGATATGTTTCCTTTAATGGTCTGCCTGTTTTTAACATATATGCAGTACTGTTACCGGCAGATAAAAGTATTTTTCCTTTGTACCTGTCGTCCGAATGAAGTATTTGGTGCATATTCTCGTAAATGGTTTTAGCTACTGTTTCCGCATCAACTGTATTTATAACTTTTGTTGCTATTAAATATGTGTTATATGGAATAGTTGGATGTAGTACACCAGCTACAACATTTACCGTACAGTGTCCTAATATATCGACCGTTTCGTCGGCACTTATCCAAAGGTACTGATTTTAAAAATGCCTTCTAATGCGTTCTACTGCATTCGTGTAACACTTAGGAACATAATTATGAGATGTTTGATCATAGATGTGTAGATTTTCAATTTTGTTCTATATAACATTTTTTGTGTAGTAAAAGTAAGATTTATATGGCACTGCTTTATCTTTCCTTCGGTTTACTATTAAATCGCTCAATGTTGCATGTGATGTTATCTTTATAGCAAAATGTGAAGAATAGCACTATATTATTATTATTATGATTATTATTATATAAAGATACATACTATGTCAGCTTATCTACAACAGTCGCATTAAGTTATTTACTAAAGCCACAGTTTAAAGATAATAGCAGTTGGGACACTTAACGTATTAATGAATGAAATTTGGCAGCCAATATCGGTAACCTTGGTCTACTGCGACATTTCCACGCGCAGACATAATAGCGCGATATATAAATCCGTTAGACATTTTTAAATATCAATATTTTTATTTTAATTGACCAAATATTCTAAATACAAAGTAAGTAGCTTCCCATTAAAGAAATTAGTAACGAAATAATGTATTTGGCGTTTATAAACAAATAAAACCACATTGTTGTTTACTATTCAACGAATTTAAAAAATAAAACTTAGTAATTGTATTATTCAATTATTGCTTAATATAGAAGACAAAAAACAATAATTATGCACATTAGTATATTTGAAGAAATATTCTCTTTAAATTATTCCCCATTATCTATTAATGGCTCAAAATATAAGAATTTTTCGAAAATAGTATGCAAAAGATTTTTCTAGATCGCCAACATCCAATGTTATTATCCTTAATAGAAGTAGTATAAATGACGGCAAATTTGTAATTTTTTATTATCCTAATTCATCATAATAATCCTACAATAACTACAATACACTATTATATAAGAATAATTTATTCTAGATTAACAAAATTTTTAATATATGACAATTATTGTCGTTGTTATGGAAGTAGCTAAATAAACGTCATTGTTCTTGGTTGATAACGAAATTGATTAAAATTGATTGAAATCACTACAAGAAGTCTATATTAGGGTGGGTCACTGATGTATGAGAAAAAATAAAAGTTCTCGAATCATATTCTAATAGCAATATTTTTTTTGTCTTACGTTAAAACAAATAAAAATTGCTAAAAAAAAGTTAAAAAAAGTCACATCTTGAGCCAGCGCCGGAGCTCCTAAGAATTAAGAATTTTTGAAAAAAAGACATTTTTTAAATTTTAATATTTTATTTACTATCAATTGTTATTAATTAAAACTGAAAACATTTTTAATTAATCTTAAAAAAATAAACTCTTGACTCTTGTGTTTGAAACTGTAGGAAGAGACGATTTTCTCCAAACACATTCTACCCTTCGAGCTACAAGTTTTGCAATATCTAAAAACGATGGTTCTTTGGTAGTACTCCTCGTTATTTTTAGTTGCAACCTATTCCACTCATAGTATTTCATAACATCTTCGTAAGTTGGCAAAACGTTATCATTAATATCTTCTACATTTCCGAATATCGGGCAGAAATAACATTGGCTTCTGGTTTCCATAATAACGATTAGAAGTTAAAACAGTTCAAATAAAAAAAATAAACACACAACTTCACTGTCCGAGTAGTAAAACCAAACTGATTTTTTATTATGTATTATTTTATATGTATTCTATCAAAAATATTTCCTGGAAGAAGATATACGTTTCAATGAATGAATTGCTTGTGAGTTTGAATTCTCGAGAACTTAAAAGTCGTTAGGATACAGTAATATGCTTTTCTGCAATACAATGCTATGTTGTTATGTAAAAAAGGGATATGGTCGTTATATTCAAAATTTAATAAAATTGAAGATCAAAGCGCGGGCTCTTACCCTAAAAATAAATTAATAATATTTTACAGGGGTCTAATGCAGACAAAAATACAACATATTTACGCTATTAGAAGTCGATACGAGAAAAAAAAATTTTTGACCCACCCTAGTCTATATTACCAATATATAATTACGTTAAATTAGTATCATCGAGGTAAGTATCATATCATATTAGTATAGATTAGGTTCACCTATCAGACTAATTTTATAATAATTTAATTAACTTAATAATAAAAACAAATGTTTTAATTGTGTAATAGTTTATTTTAAAAAAATTCAAATATGCTTCCATACAATGGTTTTCCTTTTGATTATATCAACATTACTTTTAAAATTCCTGTTGGTAAATTTTAATGTATAATACAGTCTCATTCTTGAATATAAATGTAGTAAGTAAATGGAAGGATATTTGTCACATGGATGAGTAAATTTAGCAGACAGACATACATAAGTCTCTATACAATTGTAAACAGTTTTTCTGTACAGAAAAAAACTCAAATTTATCAAAAAATATATCTTCTAGTGAAGAAATATATACACAAAAGTTGTCATTTGGCATTTTAAGTTTTTCAGACGTACTTAGTTCAGCACTTTCATAAGCCTTAAAATGACAAAACATCGAGGTGGCATCTAATTCCGTATGAGAATTAGCATAATTTTCACACACCTCACAGCTTTGTACTTTCAGGCACTTTTTCATGAGATATCCACATATATATCTTAAGGAATTTTGCTCATGTATTGCTGTGTAGTCGCGATCTGTAAAAATTACATTACAACCTATTACAGTATCAGTAGTAATATTACAAAATAGATGAGCTTTCAATGCCATCTCATCAATAGTTAATATGCACACCTTGTCTATATCTTTGTAGTTATTAATTTTTTCTTTTAAAATATCAAATGATACTTTGTTAATGACTGGTGGAAATTTATACATTTCAGTGAAACGACTCAATGTTCTTTTTGTAGGCAATACAAATAATTTAGATAACGCTCTGTATGCTTTTGGTCCTCGAAAATAAAGGGATAAGCACAATCTTTTGAAATCATCTGTATAACGATGACCTTTATCTTGTCGATATACCAAATCGGCTTGTAATTTAACAAATACAGATAATTTTGGCGGTAGGAACTTGTCAGTAAGTTGGTCAAATATTTCCCTTGGTGAATCCACCACCTGAGGTTTGGCTGCAATTGTTTTTAGTTTGTTTTCGAGATAGTTATTTCTATTTTGTAAAATTTTTTCTCTTCGATTTAATTTTTCACTTTCAAGAGACATTTCTTTTGTTGCTATTGGGGTTTGAGTACTGACGGGCGACGACATGGTTCTAGAGTGACCCCATTGAATGCATTCATCTAATGTGTCTACAACAAATAGCATAAATTAGAAACATTTATCAACAATGTATTCCAGCATAACAAAGCATGTTTTATCAAAAAAAGCACATATTCATGGTAATTACATGTTATCGTAATACGCTAATAAAAAAGGGAAACTATGTACATCAATAAAATTTTGCTTACAATTATGGCTATTTCTTTCTTCCGAAGTCTCAAATTCATATTTTTCATCAGTATATGGAGACATGGTTTTGTTGGTTTCTAGAAAACAGTTTTTAAAATATTAATTATTTTAAAAGTACTATTAATTATGTAAACAATTTAGTACATTGAGCGAAACTTATTTTATTAATGTACTTAAAAATACGTAATGGAACTTAAATTCATGTAGCTAGGAAATATACTTTAACAGAATAAAAGGACATATTCCATGGTTAACATACCTGTTACACATGTTTCATGAGGAAACATAATGGAGCTGCTACTTATATTTTCTTCTGATCTACCGTAGAGTGGCTCTAATAAATATTTTTTTATTAATGTACTATTTTTCAATAAACATTAACATTACAAACCTCTTTCAAATAATGTGGGAATTGCGTCCCTCTTAAAACGGTTCTTTGACATGCCCGAAAACATTCTGTCTTCAAAATGGACACTACACAGCCTAAAATGGTCATAACAATATTGTGGTGTGACTTGTTTAAAAATTTCTTGATAATGTCCATTTTGCAACCAAATCTTACATCTACAATAAAATATGATTCAACAATGTTCTATTCGAAATATATTATACCTATGTAAGTAAACATACCGTGTCAAATCCTTTGGAAATCGGAAAAAGCTAATGCCGTAATTATCTCTTACATTATTTTTGCAGCCAGCAGCACAACAACGATTGTATTTACTCATGTTTACTAATTCAACAAAAGTAAATTCCACAGAATGTCTCTGAAAACAATACGCGATACTAATAAATACATTGTGTACAGCATACATTACGGAAAACTTACGGTTCCTTGTAATTTTTAATGATATACACAAGACCAAATACGAAACCCAATTCACTCTTAACGAATTTAATATGAGATAATGTTAGTTCGCACAACATTAAATTCACTAGGTTAACTAAACCAAAGACATGTTTACAATTTTCACAATTTTTACTCCTGCTGCGCGGTAGTAGTTCTAATTAAATTTTCACGCGCATGCCAATTTTGGCTGAATATTCTATATGCTAGTGTCCCAACTGCTATATCTTTAAACTGTGCTAAAGCTGTGGTAAGAGCGTTGGACAAAGGAAGTGAGCGTTTCCTTGATCGAGGGTGTGATAGGTCGGTTTCTTTCGGGATCGGTATCGGAATCTTCAGTTACTCTTAAATGATGAGAAAGTGACAGTTAAATCAACATTTCTATCCTTTACGGCGAGAAGATGTAGTAACAAAGCGACGGAACACTTTAACGCTCACATTATAAACTCTAAGGGCCGGTTGTACAAAAGACATTCAATGCTGAACATCTAAACCGTGTGTTGAACTACCGACGAACTACGTTTAACACTGACCGTAGTTCATCGATAGTTCAACAGATATGTTGAACTATCGACGAATTACGAGTACGTTCAGCGTTGAACGTCTTTTGTACAACTGGCCCTAAGCGATCCTAAGGTCCTGACAATCTTTCAGCTTAAGACATTGGGCCGCTATTTTAAAAAATACGAAATCGCAAGAAGAAAACTGCTTAAAATAATAATTTAAACTAAACAATTTGTTTGCCACTTTCCCTTATTTGACATCAGACAGTTAATGATATTTAGAGCTGTCATTTTAGAACCTACGATTAAATATTTATGGTATAATTGGAAAAACACAGTAAATATCATCAACTGTTAATCCGTTACAATGCATAATATGCCAATTTATATATTTCACACGGATGATATTAAAGATATATATCATAACTATACAAATTATGTAAAATATCAAATAATTTCACGAGAACTCCTTCAAGGATGCGCTTAATATTCATGTTTATTTTCATACGTTTCAGAATAGGAACGATTATGATGTAGTAGATAATTAGCTACCTAACTACAGCAGCAAAAGCATGTGTAATAATAATATACAATGATAATGTTTTGCGCTGTTTTGTAAAATGTGAAACGAACTATTTTAAGTAAGCTAGTTTATAAACTAATGTAAAATTAAATTTTGCTTGTTGTATTTTTTATTATTAAGTAATAAATTAAAATATGTTAATTTTATAAAAGTATTAATTTTTTCTACGTTTTTACTTAAACATATATATTGCGTAACAGGAACTTGCTTTGCCGCTTCTAAACTATTTTTATCCACTAATTATTGAAAAAAGTAGGATTAAAAACAATATTTTCTATATTATGTACAATATGTAGCGAACGCCCTAAGTTTCTTTACCTAATTATAAAAGAACAGAAATATAGAAATACTTTATTCAACTAAATTACACAGCCCAACACACATTTTGGTGCCTCCCGTTTTTTTAACTTTTCTATGTCTATTTTAGGTATAGAATCCAAACAACTACCAAATTTAGTCCATCAGATCTAGTTTATGAGGTACGCTATATTAACCTCTTTTAGAAAAAAATCATGTTTTTTTAACTGATGTACATTTTAGTATTTTTAGTATTTGCGACCAAAGCCTCGTGATAAAACAAAGAATACAAAATAACGTGCTACGCTCTGTATGTCGAGACCATAGAAAAGAGAGGAATTCAAGTTTCGGGCGACGAGGATTGCCTCACCTACCCGCTCCTGCCAACGTCTAGCGGCCCACCCGGCTTTAAAGACAGCCTCAGCCCAAGGGTGGGGAGACCCAAAGGTACTTCAGTACACGAATTAAGGTGGTATAGGGCGCCACCGAATTTAGAATCGCCAGACGTCGCAAAATTCGGAAATGTTGATCAACGAAAGTAGGCAAGACGCGCAGCGGGTAGGGGACGCAACCAGGCCGTCCGAAACGTAAAGAAAAGAAAGAAAGAAAAGGCGGATTTCAGCCAGATGTAATTAGACATTATTTGTGACACTAACTTAAAAATAATCAAAAAAAAAAGAATTAAATTTTGCTAGTTAAAAAAAAGACAAACTAAGTATGTTAACCGTTTATACACAGAAGTTCACACCCCAGCAAAATACATATTTCGTTGGTTCACAGATAATTTAAAACCAAAAATGGAAAGTCCGATCTTTTGAACAGACCCAGTACATATAGAGAGATTTTGTTACATGCAAATATTGATATGTAATAAATTTGTGCAAATTCGCAAAGTTGTGGTGTCAGAATATAATTAATTAAGGTTAACGGTAAGATATAATTAGAGAAAAAAAAATTATTAATGAAAGCTTAAAATTTAAATGACGGAATATGCAATACTAAAATTTTACTGTACAGATTTACAAATCTAGAACACAAGTTTGATATTCACAAAATAATACCCACGTTTTCTACGCTAAAGAAGACGCAGCAAAAAAAACAACACTTTCGATGTTTTCGAAGCAAAAATAAGTTCTTGTCCCTGTGAGGAGCAGATGTGTAATTTAAATAAACTCTATCGAAATAAATTTAACAAACAAAAAAAAGATGCGTACTGCAATTTTTAATGAGATATACTAATTAGAAAGGTAATTGAATTAACTAAATAAAAATTGAAAAATGATGTCTGTAACGACGCAATAACTAAGTTAAATAACTAAACAAAGAAAAATTGAATCTAAAAAAAAGTTCAACAAAGAAAACTAATTGCAAAACATTTAGTTTAAATTAATAAAGTAATATTTTAAAGTCTTAGCTGTGTTCGTCTCCTTCCTGCAAGCGGGATACTCGTGCGCGTCGTCGGTTTCCTGCTGTGAACGACGTTTGCGTCTGTAGAGGAAAAACACCTGGTATCGAGAACACTGGACAAAAAAAAGAATGAACAAGAAAGTAATTTTGTAATTAATAAATGAATTACAAAATTACGTACCAGGATAATGTCTGATGGTTAACAACGCAATATAGTGTATCGTAGAGAAGAAGTCAATCGGCTCTGATCGTCATCCAGAAATCTCCTGCCGGGTAATTGTAGTTACAATTAAAAATTGTAACAACTAAATAATAACCACGCACAAACGAAAAGGCTGCCAAAAAAAACAGAATACTGCTTAAAGCAATCAAGCCCTACAATAAGCCGTTACAAAACAAATGACGAATAACGACCATCGACCTTCTCTCTATCGGTAGCGATCTCAGTCTCTTCTCTCTAGAAGTTATCGCCACTCGAGAATCGAGAGGGGAGGAAGACCACGAAGAAAAACTAATACGTAATTATTGTATGTGAAGATATACGCACGCAAGCAAAAGTACTACAGTTCGGTTCAAAATAAACATAACGGAATAAAATAAAAGAAGAAATTTGCAACCAAAACGAGGACGTAGCTACGAGCACGTAACAAACGTATTTAATTAACAAAGTAGGTAAATATACATCCATGGCCTATCATTAAAAAATTTTCTTTTATATGATTTTCTAAGAGGACAGTCTCACCGTAGACTCCAACAGAAATTGGCCATGATGTAGGTATCCCATCTTCTTTGATATCGTTCTTTCATCGTCTTAATGTCCTGATAAAACATTTCCCTCTGTTCTTCAATGTAATCACCTTGGTTTTGTGGAAATCGATCTAAGTAGTTCTGTACGTAGTGAAGTTTCATGTTCACGTTACAATCAAGAATATTAAATTTAGAAAGCATTTTGTCCACTAATTCTGTGTAATTTTCTGCTTTATTATTGCCAAGTAAATTTTGAACTACCCTTTCAGTTTTTCCATGCTAATCCCAGGAAATTTACGAAACGAAAATCAATTAGAATGTATCTCAAAAAACTGGAGCTGCTACGAAAAAAGCCAGGCATTTTTGGAATTAACACATCAAATATATCAAAAATTAGTTCTCAGTTTTCCGGCACCAAGAAAAAAAATTAATTTTGTTGACTGTGCTATCTTTAACTCTTCTAAATCGCATAACTATTAATTAAATATCCCCATTAAAGAGTTGTACTTCATGATAATTGCTAAGCACTTCGTTGTGATTCAGAGCTATTAGACAGGATAGTATATTTGTTGAAGCCAACAGCTGCAAATTTCATTTTGAGCAATAGCAGTAATGTAGACAGATGTTACGCAAAAATCGCATGCCTTTCATCAAGTTTTCCAAACATTTCCCATTTTACCATTTTGTTTAGGAGGTGTCGTTCTGAATATGATTCTTAACAAGGAGCAGAAATTTGGACGTAATTACTTCGAATTGTCATCAGGAACGTGGTTTAGTTTCAAGAAATTTTGTTCCCATTCAAAAACTTTTCACGCATTTCTGACTGTGTAATGTGAATGAGAATCATTTTCATATACATAATCTAAATGTTGCTTAACTCAAATAGTATTTAAGTATAATAATAATAAAGTAATAATTTAAGTATAATTAATTACGAAAACTAACTACACATTCCTTTGGTTTTCGGCAAGAATATAAATTAGGTTTTTCTAATTAGTTCTATTTAATATTAGTTTATAATTCCTACTAAATGATCATGTCGAAGCGTCTCTCCATTGGAATTCCTGAATTTAATCGACTCTTTTTATAACGTCAGTTACATAGAGTTTAACCCGATATATGTCTTAGAGATGTAGTAACGACAGAAGTCAATTTTTTTCTATTCCATATTTTTCTATATTGTATAAAATTTAGTTAGTTATATTATAATTTTATTCAGGCTGTGCAATATTTGCTTGTAAAAGTTTATGTACGTTTAGGACACCAGATTTTAAAATGACAAATTTGGGATAAGATTGTTCTTTGATAGTTCTATATTTAGCAATATAAGATACTATTAAACTTTTTCTGATTTGTCGTTCGCTATAAAATTAGTTTTCTCCTAATTCATTTCGAATTCTATTTGGATAGGATGTTAGGTTCTGATAAATTTCTTGAATCCTTCTTGGTCATATGCAAAGACGACAGCCTCTGGGAAATTCAAACGATTTAACTTTTATCCATTTATTAATTATATTTTGTTTATCCAAACAGATCATTTGAATAGATATAGAGCAAATGTGAGTAGTTTTGGGATAAGATATCCGTTTTTACTTCACAAGACGCTATATCTTTCCTCAACTGTTTTTGAGAAATAAATGCGTCGTTTCGTGAATTACAAAAATTACAAATATTATAAAATATGGTATTTTCGTGAATCTTGGCAAATTTATATATATTTAAATAGAATTTAGATACGTTTAGGAAATAAATAATATTATAGATCAGAAAGTCTATTACTGCAAAGTAGAACATTATAAGATTTTTTTATGAGCATTATCGGTGTTATAAACGAATTCTGAAAGAGTATTATTCAGAATTTAAAAATGGGTTCCACAGTAACTATATATATATATATATATATATATATATATATATATATATATATATATATATATTTTATTCATTACCTTTTATCGTAACTAAAATTTATTGGTACTCAAACGAATTAACATTTTCAAATCTCAATCTCAACACAACTTTTAATAGTCAAGTATGAATCATTTCTATAAACACTCTTCTTAAGGTGCTGCATATTTAAATAGATGATTCCGGCCTTATCGACATAAAGTAATTGTAGAAAAAATTTTCTTTCGCCGTGTGATAGATGGCCTCGACATATTGTAATGGATTTTTTCCCCGAAGAAAAAGAAGAATAATATTGAACATTATTTGTATGACATTGATTTGAAATGCATTTTATTTTATTGTGTATATTTATATATTTATGATGTTTGGATTTATTTTACGACCGGGACTGTATAATTTTATTTTAGCCCGGCGATGTGTGGACTCGGCAGAATTATCTACTAGATGTGCCCGATGTATGAGATTTTCCGGGGTATTTTCGTTAGAGATACCAGGGCTAGTAAAGCATGTGGATGGATAAAGAAATTCATTTTTTGTCCTGATGTATTTGATTAAATTCGGGTTATTTGATTTGTAGTGCTTTAATTTGTGCATTTAAAGTCATTTACGATTTACGAGGATTTGAGATCTCGTTGTTTCATTTGTAATTTGGTATTGGTATCTCTCGCCTAGTTTTTTTTCGTGTAAATGTGTTTATATCGATGTAAGTACAATACACATTTGATTTATATAATTGCTAGAACGATAATTTTTTGATGATTGTATTTATAGATTATAATTTTCATATTTTTGATAGTAAAATAATATATGAATATTCAAGAAAATTGTCATGTTTTTTGTGAGGGAGTTTTTTTTAAGTCAAGATGTTCTAGATCGTTTTGTAGTCAGCTTGGTTTTTGGAGGGAATATATATTTGTCATGTTTTAATGCGCATGATCGTAATTTCGACACGCGTAGTCAATAGTTTGGTTTCTGTTGACATTTGAGTTTAGGGGTCATATTTTAGAGGTCGAATTTGACAACTTTCTTAATTATTTATTAATTTTATGTTTGCTCGCGAGTCACAGGGGGTTTTTCTCTATGTGCGTGTCATTATCACACAGACTGTTTCCTCCTCGCTATTGTTATTTGGCATTAGCTCTCTTTACATTCGGTAAAGGGATTTTTTTTTCCTTTTCGATTTTTTTTTTAAATAAATGTTAATTAGGAAAATTGAGAACTTTTATTAATGCTATATTGTTTTTCTTTACGCGTTCTTGCTTGTTCGAGAGCAAGACCTGAGGTACGAAGATTCCAGCTCGAAGATTGAACGACTGACTTTAACCGAACATTCGTTGTGAACAGCAAAGGCAAAGTTCACAGCAATATGTGAGCTGTCAAAATTGCAAGTTATACTGATCATTAGTTTGTCTATGGTACGCTTCTAAAGTTGTCAGTACATATTGTCGTTCAACAATTGAGGAACATGGGTATCCTGCAGTGATAAAATTGCTTCGTTTGGAAGAAAAACAGATTCAGAAAATAAAAGATGAGTTAGACGCTCTATACGGTGAAGCCTCCCCTTTATTTACAATGCGAAAACATTGGGTTACCCAGTACAAACGTGGTCGTACGAGCATTTCAGACGAGAAACCTTCCGAGCGTACAAAAAGTGGCACCACTGACGAAAGGATCAATTTAGTGCATTAAATCGTAATGGAAGGACGTCGATTGACTGTTACGGATAAAGGTAAGGCTTGTGGTATATCATCTGAGCGCGTGCGCAAGATTTTTCATCAAGATTTAGAATTGAGAAAATTATCGGCGCTGTGGGTGCTGCGTTTGTTGACGATCAACCAAAAGCGCATACGGACGGACTAGTCGGGCGAGTGTCTCAGCCTGCATAAAAAAAAATTCGCCTGAATTTTTGCCGCGATTGATAACCGTCGATGAAATCTGGGTAAACCACCATACGCCCGAGATCAAACAGCAGTCAATGCAGTGGATTGCGGTGGGAGAACCAACTCCGAAGAAGGTAAAAGTCGTTCTCTCTGCAGGGAAAGTGATGGCGACAGTTTTTTGGGATAACCGTGGAATAATTCTTGTCAACTACCTTGCAAAGAGTTTAACCATCAACGGACAGTACTACCTTGCATTGCTAGATAAATTGAAGGCCACAATTATAAAAAAATCTCCACATTTGGCAAAAAAGAAAATCCTGTCTCACCAGAGTAGCGCAATGTCAAAATTGAACGAATTGAAATTTTAAATGCTTTCGTATTCACCCTATTCGCCAGATCTAGCGCCAAGCGACTTTTTCCTGTTCCTTAATTTGACAAAATATCTCAGAAAAAAATATGGGTCAATTATTGAAGACGCTCTAAATCAGTATTTTTCAGGTTAGGACAATTAGTTTTTTTCTGACGAGTTGAAGGGTTGGGAAAAGCGTTAGACTAAATGTATCGACTTGCAGGGAGATTACGTCGAAAATAAATTTTATTTTGCTTCGAAGTATGTGTTTTTGTTAAATAGACCGGAAACATTTCAAATATCCCTCGTAGTTGGCCTATATTAGGAAATATACTAATAGAGTGGGCTAAATCAAATTAGGAGAACGGCAGTTGTGGATGTTTTCGTCAAAGTGGCTTGTGTGAAAGACGAACGGTTCGCCAAAGTTCGGACCGTTTGCGTCTGATATCCTCAGGAAGCCGTCTGAAAACATTTCATTAGCTCGGAATTTACCGTATGACAAGCTGTGAACTATGCGTTTCATGTCCAGAGAAACAATAAACATGGCTTCTCACTAGACTGCATTTCTTGGATCTTGGCAAGTTCGGACTCTTCCGCTGACTTGTTCATTGTATACTTTCTCGAACATATCCAGAAATCCAGCTCTCGTCGGCAGTAATCACTCTTGACAAAAAGGTTTCATCGTCAACAGCAAATTGCCTAAACTCGGTGCAAATGACAATTCGTTTCTGTTTTTGATCGAGCGTGGTAGACGCTGAAGGTCTCCCTATTCGTTCGTCGTCATTAACGTCGTCCACTCAAAAGTTTGTGTTCATCTCATTGATTGTTCACCATATGTTTCGGTCGCCGTTTTCCCAAGCTTAAAATAAAATTTAATGACTACACGTTGCTCATGTTTTTCATCCAATATAACAATTGCAGCAGGAGGCAATTATCACTTTACGCAATCGTAGGTAGCCGAGCAAAAGCTGAGCCAATCACGTTGAAAATTGTCACACACACTCCCTAGATATATATATACCTCCCACCATATCGGTGCGCGCTGATATTATTTTGGGTTCTTCTGCTACAGCATCAGTCCGCAAATATCTGGATTGCACACACTGTCATGTAAACTTGAAAGTGTTTTACACTTCTATGTTATGTATCACCATTTATACAGGGTTCGGCAACTGGTATGACACATTTTGAATAGGTGGCTATGAAAAAACAAATAATGTGATGTCTGATAGTTTGACATTAAACTTCGTGCCTATACCTATATGCAATTTTGATTAGAATGGAGAAATTTCAATCAAACCAACACATTTATGCAGTGAATGAGTTTGTTAGAAATAGTTCCGTTACCCAAACTCAAACAAGTTTTCGGCGGGAATTTAATGTTGAAGCACATGGGATAATTCCAAGGCGAAAGACAATTTTAAGGTGCGTGAATGATTTTAATTAAAGAGGCAGTGTTGCATCAAAATTTAAAGATGCTGTTATAACTGTTCCGGCACCAGAAAACATTGAAAGGGTTCGATGATTTACCTTTTCACCCCTACAAAATTCAGATTGTGCAGTCTCTAAAGGAAGGCGATAGAGCACTTCGCGTGAGATTTTGCAAAGAATTCTTAAAAACCTTGAATAAAGATAAAGATGTGTTGTGATATTTGTAAATGACAGATGAAGCTCATTTTCATTTAAGCGGTTTCATAATTAAACAGAATTTTCGGTACTGGTCATCGGAAAATCCTCAACAGTTACATCAAAACCCTCTAAATGACCTTCTGGTCATGTAGAGAAGAGTAGTGGTGTGGAGTATCAATTTTTGGAATCGTTGAACCATACTTTTTCGAGGAAAATAATCAAGCAGTCACTATTAACTCTGATCGTTATATACACATGCTACACAATTTTTTGGTAGGAGAACTACGAACATTGGGGCAAGAAAACGTATGATTCCAGCAAGATGGTGCGACATCCCAGACAGCGCGGCAGACTCCTCTTACTTTAAGGAAAACGTTTCCTAATAAAATTATATCAAAATATGGTAACATAAATTGGCCGCCAAGATCTCCGGATTTATCGGCTCTAGATTTATCGGATTTATCTGTTCCAGACTTCTTTTTATTGGACTTTTTAAAGAATAGGGTAATAGAATAAGAACCGACCATAAACTATTCAGGCATTGAAAGACAAAATTTTTCAATAATGTGAGGGTATTAATGCTCAACCCCTGCTCAGAGTTATGAACATTTTCAAAATAGGTTAAGGTTTTAAAGTTAAAGTTGTTATATTTCGCTAGTTGGTTTAATTTCATCATTTTACAACAAGTTTACAGCTTTATGGAAATGTGTCATACCACTGACGAACCCTATATTAACGCATGTTAAAGTTCCTTTTATTTTAACATTAGAAGTTAGCTACTCGTTATAGAAGTTAGTAAGTAATAATCTAAATCGTGAAGACAATTTAAAGAATTTTTATTTAGCAAGAATATTTATCATTTTATTCCTCAGATAAATTAACTCCTATATAAAAATGTCCATTTGATGGTGACATTTTTGTCACTTTGACAGCGATAAAAAGCTACATAGCTTTTTATCACCGATAAAAATGCTTCTTCCTCAAAATTGGATTACATATCTAGTAGCCCTGCATCACTTAATTTATTTTGGCAGCTGTTAGTTATAATTATTAAGTATCGTTGAAAGTAAAATGTATGAGTCGGTTTGGGTAAATTTCAACAAATATCAAAAGATCAATACCGCAATCCACAAGAAATACAAGATCGTCAATATGGAGACAATCTAAAGAGTTTTATTCATGTCGTTAATTTATCTTGCCAAAAACACTTGAGCTTTTCTTTCACGGATAAATTTCTTTTTAACTCAAAATTTTTCCAATCAGTAATTTTGCTCGAAAAACTTACATTAGACAAAATCGCTCGACTTTTCGGTCTCGCGATTTTTTCATGTAAGTTTTTCTCGTCAAATTACTGATTGGCAAAATAATTTCGTTACAAAGAGAAATTTATCCGATAAAAAAAAATCTCTTGTGTTTTTACTTATGATAAATTAACTCCTATATGAAAATTCCCATCTGATGGTGACATTTTTGTCATTTTGACAGCGATATAAAGCTACATAGCTTTTTATCACCGATAAAAATGCTTCTTCCTCAAAATTGGATAACATATCTAGTAGCCCCGCATCACTTAATTTATTTTGTGTATTTTGAACGTAAAATGTATAATATGAGTCGGTTTGGGGAAATTTCAACTGGAGAAAATACAACAAATATAAAAAAATCAATACCGCAATCCACAAGAAAAACAAAATCGTCAATATGAAGCCAATTTAAAGGGTTTGATTCATGTCGTTAATTTATCTTGCCAAAAAACACTCGAGCTTTTCTTTCACGGATAAATATCTTTTTAGCTCAAAATTTTTCCATTCAGTAATTTTGCTCGAAAAACTTACATTAGACAAAAGCTTTTTCATGGAAGTTTTTCTCGTCAAATTACTGATTGGCAAAATAATTTCGTGTGTTTTTACTTATGATAAAACATATACGTTGAAATGTATTAGTTATCGCTAGTATAATATATAAAAATGTAATGGCATAACCTTTATAGACATTTTTTATACCATAATATTGGACATTCAGGTAGTGTAAAAAACATAAATAATAGCAGCGATTAATTTTGTTTAAATGAATAGGATATTTGACGATTATATAATTAATGGAATTATATAAATATGTATAATTATCATGAAAGGAATATACTGCACCCCAAAATTTAAAAAAATATATTTCCTAGTCTATATTAGGATGGCCTTTATTGAGATGTCCTTAATCTAAATCGATTTTGCACTGCCAGTTGTTTTTGCGCCATCAGATTACAAATGACCTTGTATTTAAAAAGATCGCGATTTTTATTCAGACGCGATAGAAAATTAATTTTATACAACCGCATTTACTTTCTTCAATACTATTAGTTTAAAAATGGTGCATATTTTTAAATTAAAAAAAAAATGTTCGGCAACTTACAATTATCGATTTTAATTATATTTAACATGAGACAATTTGAGTTTGGAAAGTTGGATGCAATATGTCGAGGCCAACATCTCCATATATTACGAATTAATTATATTTTTGGTAGTAATATACAAACTCTAATATTTGCTGTTTTTACATAACGTTATAGATATATAACGCTAAATAAAAACAGTCAATTAAGTATAAACTAATTTTCTAACAACTTAATAAATTATACGAAATCATACAATTTTATTAATCATTTATGTCATTGAACCGATCGTCTGAATAAAAAAAAATAATAAAAAATTAAACTAATGGCTACAGCAATCTTTATCGCTATAAAAAAACTTGTCATTGTTCACTTTTGGAATACATTTTGCCGCGACCTTTCGGTACCCTAAATCTTCATGAATAATTTTTTGAGTGGAATCGTAAGACAAATTAACAATGAGAAATTCTATATACGCCAATCCGACGAACATTTTGGATCAAGTCGTTAATTTCTGCAATTTTTTAATCTATTCGTGTAGTTGGTGGCCGCGCCCGCGTCGAGGTTCATTTTCCACTGATTCACAACAGACTTTGAATTTCTTATGCCACTTAAACACTCTAAATCGTGATAAACTATCATCTGGATATGCAGTTTGAATCATTTCAAAAGTAGCAATTGGAGTTTTACCCAAACGAACACAAAATTTTATCGCATATCTTTGCCCCACTCTCATTTTTCCGATGGGTACGGCAAACACTGACAATTCAGTAATTAATTTGCAATAATCGTCAAAAGTTAAATCAAAGCCTACTTAAGAATAAGTACATTAGAGATGGGGCTTCATGTTCTATTCTTTGTGTTATAAAATTATAGTTGTGAAAGAACTGGTGGCACCAGTCTCGTTATATTTTAATATACACTAATTAGTTTTTTGTGTGTTCTAATTTATGACAACATTCTAGTAGGAGCCGTCTGTACGATATAGTATGCGTAAATAATAATTATATATATATATATATATATATATATATATATATATATATATATATATATATGTATATATACAGGGTGGGGCATAGGAATCAAGTGTTTTTGAAATGATAATAAAATTATTAGTTTTTACTCTAAAAAAAATTTATTGGTAGTACAACATAGCTAATAATAAAGCATTTTGAAATATTCAAGTACGGAAAATTACATCTGGCATATGATGTCCGTTTTCATTGATACACTGTTGCAGTCGTTGACGAAAATTGGCCTCCACTCTTTCCAGCATGTCCCTGTCGATTAGGGAGATTTCATAACGAATCGATTCCTTTAATGCGTCTAACGTACGGGGTTTGGCCTCGTAAACACGTGACTTGAGGTACCCCCATAGATAAAAATCACAAATCGATAAGTCGTGTGACCGAGGAGGCCACAAAACGTCACCAAATCTCGAAATTAGACGATTTGGAAACAGGTGGCGAAGAACAGCCATAGATGGTCTAGCGGTGTGTGCCGTTGCCCCATCTTGCTGTAACCACAAATCTCGAATATCCACACCTCTTCCTAACAATTCAGGTATGAAAAAGTTATTCACCATATGAATGTAACGCGCAGATGTTACTGTGTTACTGTAGCGGTTACCCCATTTTCTTCAAAAAAGTATGGGCCAATGATGCCAAATTTTCCCACCGCACACCAAACTGTTACCTTAGGACTATGCAATGGCATTTCATGTAACTGTCGTGGATTCTCGTCAGCCCAGTACCGGCAATTTTGTTTATTGACGGCCCCCGTAAGATGGAAATGAGCTTCATCACTCATGAGTAACAACATGTTTTCATTCTCCTGAACAAGTTCAAGCATTTGTTGTGCGAAACTCAAGCGTTGGGCGTAATCTCTTACATTTAATTGTTGGGCAACCAGTATTTTGTATGGGTGAAAATGTAAGTCACCATGCAAAATCCGCCGTACAGTGCGATTGCTGATTTGAAGTGCAGTTGAATGTCGACGTGCAGAGCGGCGTGGACTTCGCAGTAATGCTTGTCTCGCCCTTTCAATATTCTCAGGAGTACGCACAGTACGTTGACGACCGGGCGGCTTTCTTTTCATTATTGAACCTACTGTTCGAAGGTTATTGACCCAGCGTAAGATAGTGTCTCGGGCAGGAACAGAGTCATTACGATGGATATTAAATCTTCTGCGAAATTCACGCTGTACTGCAGTCACTGACTCGCCACTTCGAACAAAACAATCATACGCGAACACGCGTTGCTCTAGCGTCCACCTCTCCATGATGGCAAGTGGCAACTGAGAAAGTGAAATGCTTTGAGTCGAGGAATGGATTGTAATAAACCGCGCGCCCCTCCCCTTTCTAATGGCCGAGTACTACCCAAACCAAAAACACTTGGTTCCTATGCCCCACCCTGTATATATTGTAGTAACGCTGATGTTGTAAAAATGTATAATAGTTTTAATTGATAGTATGAATGTTTAATGTAATTGAATAGTAAAGGAATTATACTAATAGTTGGGCGCCTTGGTTTGTTACAAACCTATTACAATTGATCACCAGCTCTACTCATATAATTTCTTTGTTTGCGGCTAGATGTCGGAAAGCAAGTAATATATTCTGCAAAGTTGACTCTCACAGGATCTTCGTCGGTCTCTTTTATCCCTATGTGTATGGAAGTGAATTGTTTAATAAAATAACTAAGTTTCCTCCAGCTAAGCACCAATAAATAAAAGAGTTTGTTTAAGGAACTATGTGTAAAAGTTTATTAAAATAAGATTTCTGTAAACAATAACAAATAAACGTGCCTAACGACAGATTATGGAATTACTATTAAGTGCACGTGTGAATTGAAAAAGGTTATGTTATAATAGAAATGATATTTTCATGTAAATTATAATAAGGTGAGTACTACATTCCTTAATAATAAAAGTTCTTTCACAACTTATGAGTAATGTTGAAAATGTTATTTTTAAAGCAAAATTATTAGTTTTTGATTTAGTAAAATTTTGTTTAGTTGTAAAATGTTTTAATAAGTCTTTTTCGAAATAATTTAGCTTAATAAAACCTGCTTTCGAAGAATTAGGGCAGATATCTTGAATGATGTTGGCGTAGATCAGTAAATTCGAAGTATGGTTCAAGTACGGAGTCTTCGATACTGCGATGCCGGCTTTGGCGTGCTTCGACGGCGTTGGTTTTTCTCGGGCCGGTGTTCCAATCGAAAAGATGCTTCGTACGATTGCTGGCCGTTCTTCGGTGTTATTGCCTTCAAAATTGGTTTAAAAGTAGCTCCCAATTTATGTGTTTCTTTTCCGGATACCTTTAAAATTCTAACTCAGGTATTTTAGATTTTATTAAATTTAAAACTTTGGAGTAGTACTTTTTCCTGGCACTTGTAATAAAAATTTCTACTGACGTCTTGATGGCAATTATTTCTTTCAAAGCCTAGTATGCAATTATGAAATAGCCTCGAATTTTACTTTAAATTACATGTAATAATAATTTGAATATAAAGTATTGGTTTAAACATGAAAACAAAATTAAAATAATATTTTTCAAATAGTTGTTATGAGTTTTTGAATGTGGGGTTATGTTTTATGCGTAGAAAGAAAATAACCTATTCGCGGGTTTGTATACATTTAAAAAGTGGGCGTGTCTAATTAGTATTGATACAAAATTCTAATGTAGATAGATTAGCTATCTGTTTATTTCGCGCTAATGATCTTAATTATGAACATGACAATTAAAAAAATATAAAAAGTAAATTTTGAAATAAATATAAATTAATTTGAAATATACAAAATTATCGTAATATTAATTTATTTACATTTCGATATTAATTTTACAAATTATGTCCACCAATTTAACCATTCTATTGAGTGTTATTTTTATGTTGATTTCTGTCTTTCCCTTTGCAGTTAGCTGGAATGATGGTGCAATTTGCCCCATAACAATATATAATATATATATATATATATATATATATATATATATATATATTATATACAGGGTTAATTAAAAGTATGGAGACGGCGATCTATTGTCGTTAATATTAATTTTAGGGAATTATGTTCAATATAAAAGTTTGTTAGGATATTTTGATCTACATTTGAGAATATTTGAATTTTTTTTTTCTTCAATTGTTTTTTAGTTACGCCTGTCCGCGCAGTTTTTTTTAAATAGGAACAAGTAAATTTTACTCTACCATTCGATAGAAAATTTTTTTCTCTTTACAATAATATTTTTGTTTTTCTAAAATTCATTTTAATAACTTTTTATAAGAAAAGGCCGGTTCATGTGTTTAACAGATGTTCGGTACATCGCAGATAGACAGAAGCGTAGCGATAAACAAACTTGAGCGACATAATTTTATCAGTGGTTATTGCGTAAGTCAGATCTTTGACAGAAATAATTCATTTGTGCAATTTGTTGCTGTTAATATTAACAATGGCGAGTTTAAGTGAACATGAACGAATTGAAATACTTATGATGTTGGGTTATGGAGATAGACGCAGAAGTTTACAAGACGTTTGTAATTTATTTAATGATACGCATCCAAATAGAAATCCAATTTCTAAATCCGTTGTTGGTAAAACTTTAAGACGCTTTGAACAAACGGGTAGCGTTAAAGATTTGCCAAGGAGTGGTAGACCTAGAACAGCAAAAAGCGATGATAACAAACTGGATATTTTATTGGCTGTATCTGAATATCCCCATTTATCAACCAATCAGCGGCCAATTTCAATATTTCACAGTCATCGATCGTATCATTTTTAAAAAGTGAAAAGTATAAACCTATAAAATATCCAGTTGTTGTGATATCCATCGCTTTTTGCTGTTCTAGCACTCCTGTGTTTACCACTCCTTGGCAAATCTTTAACGCTACCCGTTTATTCAATGCGTCTTAAAGTTTTACCAACAACGGATTTAGAAATTGGATTTCTATTTGAATGCGTATCATTAAATAAATTACAAACGTCATGTAAACTTCTGCGTCTATCTCCATAACCCAACATCATAAGTATTTCAAATCGTTCATGTTCACTTAAACTCGCCATTGTTAATATTAACAGCAACAAATTGCACAAATGAATTATTTCTGTCAAAGATTTGACGTACACAATAACCACTGATAAAATTATGTCGCTCAAGTTTGTTTATCGCTACGCTTCTGTCTATCTGCGATGTACCGAACATCTGTTAAACACATGAACCGGCATTTTCTTATAAAAAAGTTATTAAAATGAATTTTAAAAAAACAAAAATATTATTGTAAACAGAAAAAATTCTCTATCGAATGGTAGAGTAAAATTTACTAGTTCCCATTTAAAAAAAACTGCGCGGACAGGCGTAACTAAAAGCAATTGAAGAAAAAAAAAATTCAAATATTCTCAAATGTAGATCAAAATATCCTAACAAACTTTTATATTGAACATAATTCCCTAAAATCAATATTAACGACAATAAATCGCCGTCTCCATACTTTTAACTAACCTGTATATAAGTGAGTAATCTCTAATACAAATCTAATTCTACATAAGTATAATTTATAAATATATGTAGAAGAATACGAGTAATTATGCATTACATCTATACTCCTTTTTAAAATAGTTACTATCTTAAATTTAACATTAGAACGGCTTTGTTTTTCATTTATTTTTAGATTCGGTTTTTATTTCAAAACCTCAGTTTTTTAATGTGAACTAGATTCGTTTTAAATTAATTTGACATTTTTAGTTTGATATTTGTAATTTACTGATAATTACCCCTATATAAATAAATTAGAAACATTTTTAAAAGTCAACTTCTTGATAGACTGTATCTATGTGGAAATATGTTAGTAAAGTAAATCTATTTTTATTTATAAAACAATCAATTTCGAAAAAAACTAATAATTGTTGTAAATGTCGAATTGTATTGCTTTGAGAAATTATGAATTCGTAATTTTAAAACGTGAGAAGAGCTCTTTAATGTGACATCTAACATTTAACTTTGAACAAAAATAAGTGATATAATAGCGAACAACTAAATTCTGCTATGCTCGTGTTTGTTGTTGAATTTATTAAACCATTAACATTACATAAACTAGCGCTTTTATGACATGGCTGAATTCAGTAATATACTTATTAAGTCACCCTTCTGTCAAATCGCCCTCGTAAATAATAATCTTCTACAGTTTTGAATGTGAGTACTTAATATATAATACAATTTAACAAAAAAACTTTTATACAGGGTGATTTTAAAAATATGCGACAAATTTTATGGGCTGATTCGTAGGATTGTCATGATCATAAAAGTTCATACGAATATATGTCTTAAATGGTTTAGTTTTATAGTTACGGGGTGTTTAATAGTAAATTAAAAGTTCATACAATAAAACGTACTAATACAACAAAACTAACTTTTGGAAATGATCGCCTTCAACTGCAATGCAAGCTTCTATCCTCCGTTAAATTGATTCGTGGGTGTATTTAAGAATACCGAGGGTGTTTCGAGTTGTCTCAAATACTGCAACAATACGAGTTCTCAGTTCAGCAACATTTTTAATGGGAGTCGTATAAACTAATGATTTTAGGTGACACTAGAGAAAAAAATCTAAAGGATTTATGTCTGGAGATCGTTGTAGACCTCGTCGCCCTATCTACAGATTTGGATACGCACTGTCTAAAAACTCACCAGCAAGTAAAGTGAAATGTGCATAATTTGTAATATTAATTGTAACAGAACTTCTTCCAACAGTAGTGGTAGCTCCTCTTCAAGAAAGCGGCGGTATACTTTTCTATTTGAACTTATCGGTAAAAAATATGAACTTCATAAAGACGTCTAGCTGCACGTACCATTTGTGCCATTAGTAAGACCGTAAACAAAATGCATATCGCACAAGTCAGCATTTGTGTAATTCATTTTAGAAAACTTGACAATACTTTGACACAATAATATTGAAATGATAAATAAATATTTTTCCTTCAAAACGAATGTTTTTGCAGAGACAAATTTAATATTACATCTTGTAGTTATATTATAACAAATGAATCGTATTATTGCAGTAATTGAGACAATTCGAAACACTCCGGTATTCTTGAACGAACTCACCAATCAATGCAACGGAGCATAGAAGCTTGCATTGTAGTTAAAGGCGGTTGTTTCCAATACTTTATATAAGTTAATTTTGTTGTATTAGTACGTTTTATTGTATGAACTTTTAATTTACTATTAAACATTCCGTAACTTTAAAACTAAACTGTTTAAGACATACATTAATATAAACTTTTATGATCAAAATAACCCTAGGAATCAGCCCATAAAATTTGTCGCATATATTTATAATCACACTAACATATTTAGAATACACGCTATTATATCTTCTATAGCAAGCAACCTTGTCTTCGACGATGAATATAAGTACATACAAAATGGAGATTAATAAATCTCTGAATATTAAAGATTTACCTTTTACAAATTTATAATATCAAAACATATAGTTGGCTTTAGGCTGTCTTGAAATACGTATGGTAACGTATGAAACAGCATACCAATATTCATTCAATTATGAAATAGCGCATTTACATATACGATTATCTTCAAAGTTCAAGTGCATGAAAAGTTAAGAAAATAAAGTGCTTTTATGATATGGTATTTAACTATTAATTATATAATTTTGAAGTGTATACTTTCAAACTAATCATCTGAAATACTGACATATATTTTTAAACGATTTATAAATTTATTGGGATTTTGATTGATATATAACAGTTCATCTTTCTTGGTATTAGGATGCAATTATATTTTACGAAATTAAATGTAAGAGTTGTAAAAGCTGCCCTATTGATATTTTCAAAGGTAATACAATCGTTATATATAGTTTACGTAATTATATGATATATTAAACAGCTCGTTTTATGTATTTATAATAATAGCAATAGCGTGTCTATATGTCAATCCAATATTAAATTTAAGTAACAACAAGCATATCACTATCACGTTCGAATTAATTTAGATCTTCTTCGTTTATGTAATATCAGTGCTAGTTTATGTAATGCTAATGGTTTATTAAATTAAACAACAAACACGGACATAACAGAGCTAGCTGTTCGCTATTATATCACTCTCTTCCCTTTCTAACAATATTTTTGTTCAAAGTTAAATGTTAGATGTTACATTAAGAGCGCTTCTGACGCTTTTAAAATTAGGTATTCATAATTTCTTAAAGCAATACAATTCGACATTTTCAACAAATTATCTGTTTTTTTCGAAATTTATTGTTTTATAAATAAAAATATTTAGTTTATTAGTATATTTCGGCAAATGTGACTGTTAAAATATCGCTAATTTATTTATATAGACATAATAATCAGTAAATCATAAATATCAAACAAAAATGTCAAATTAATTTAAAGCAAGTTCACGTTTTAGAAAAAAATAGGGTTTGATATAAATGCCGAATCTAAAAATAATGTGAAATTTAAATTATTTAATTGACTTAAAAAAGAAATATACACAATGTATTTGCAAGAATGTAACGTATTATTTGAGTTGATCGTATTTTGAATTAAATATAATAATAATAATAATTTACATACCACCGAGTTCATACCCTCAAATAAGCTAATAATAATGAGCTACAGACTAAAGACGTATGAGATAACTCGACACCATAAGAATTTATGCCTTATCATTCCCGAACAGTTTAACGTCAATTACAGGAACCATTGGCAGGTCATGAGTTATTACTAGGGACCGGACACGAGAGGCCGAAATTACGATTCACCATATAAATAGTTTATAACATCGCAAAGTACAAGACGCAGTCATTGAATATCACTATTCATTCGGTTCACCGCAAATCTGTTTTTCGTCGTTGAATTGTGACACATTTACTTCAATATAATGCCTGTCTTCAAATGCGTAGATAAAAGCGTAAGTAGTTTTTATAATTTATTTTATTTATTAGTTTATATTTCATAAGATAAATAAATTACGGTGAGTTTCTTTTTTCATTGTTTTAACTGTTAATTAAATACTTCGTAATTTTTGTAATAGATCCTGTTGAATATCGTTTCATCGAATCTATTTCTCCCAATTAGTATGTCATAAGTGTCCAGTGAATTGCGTAAGTGGCCTCCCGGCCACGTTGCCCGCGTTCGCGCGCTCCAACATTAGTTTAGCACGCGACGTATTATTGCAGCCGTGTCTAACAAGACACTTTTTTGCATTTTTAAATAAAGTTTTTGGTAGAGATCCAAAATATTTATGGACTTGTGGAATTTCTGTGGAATTTCTCCCGTTGCGCCAATCAAAATTGGGACTATTAGGACCTTGTCCATCTTCCACATACTCTTGATTTCGTCGCTGAGAGGTAAATATTTATTTACCTTCTCACTATAGTTCCTTGCAGTGTTTTTTGCCAACGGAACAGTAATGTCAATGATGTTGTTGGGAATTGTTTTATCCGTGATTATTTGGCGATTCCAATATAATCGAGAATTTTAGTCCTCGCAAACTGAAGGTGCTTCATATTCATAATACGGGACATTTTCAGAATACGACAAGTGCTTCTGTCTGAGCAGCTGGTGTAATATTTTCGCAACCCTGTTGTGCCTCTCGAGATATTGTTTGGGGGCAAGTACAGACCATCTTGCCATCAAATGATCAATTGTTTCTTCCTTATCTGCGCATACACGACATTTAATGTCAGATAAATTCTCCTTAATAATTTTTTCCCTATAGGAACGCGTTGGAATTACTTGATCTTGTATGGCGGCTATGAATCCCTCTGTTTCTGCAAACAGGTTACCTGTATACAGCTATGCCTGCGACGCTCAGGTGTCAAAATTTTCAGATCCAATTGTTAACGGATACTTGCCATGCAAAGATTTATTTTTCCATCTCTCTTTCTGTTGGGGTATACTTAAGATTCTCGTGGATGGATTAAATTCATCGTTAGCCAGTTTGAGTGGCGTAAAATTGTCCATTGGAGCAATCTACTTTCTTTCGACTTTTGCAGAAAGTACTCTCGTAAATTATTTACCTGCGTATAATGCCTGCAATAAACACTCGGTATTCCTCTACCTCCTTCTCTTCTTGGTAGATGGAACCTTTCGATAGCACTATTATTATTATTATTATTATTATTATTATTATTATTATTATTATTATTATATGCTAAAAGTATTAACAAACTACTTAATAAATGGTAAGAAGTATGTAGTTGTAAATATATAATGGTGAATATATCATAGATTCAGATATAATTGTTGTTTGCGTTAGTGTTAAATAGAATATTTACTGAAATGGAGATTATTTATGACTGGTAGTATCGTTCCACAGGACTGTCTTTTGCTTTTCATTTAAACGTATCAAATAATTTATACGCTTTTGATCATGTTTGCTAAATTTCCAGACTATTTCATTATTTGTGTATAATCTTATTTCGTAGTATTCCCATATTTACTTATTCCTCGTGGTTTGAAGGAATAAAATAAACAATATGCACATGAACCCTTAACTGTAATACTGGTAAACGAAATAAATACTGAATACAAGCAATACAATTGTTACAGGTATTGAATGGCAATATACCGAGTACGTAAATTACAATAAACAGCAAGTGGGCTAGAGATAAAGAACAGTGTTCGAAGAATACAGGAAAAATGCAATTAAAACGTAATCTCTAAACCTTATCATAAAAGATGAATACATTGTAACATTCAATATAATAAATACAATAAATGAAATCTAACAATAAAACGTATGCTATTATATAGGTTTACATCTGCAAGTGAACGAATTTACAAGAAGGTTATACCTGTATTTAATAAAGAGTTTTATGACCGTAGAAAACAAGAAAATGCATAAGAAATATAATACCTGACCACTTACGATAATTAATAAATTAGATATTTGGGAAACTCCAAGACCTTTCTATACACATTACATATACAAATAGTAGAAAATTAAAACCTATGATTTAATACGTAAAATAAATGCAACTACATCTATTTGATTATAAGCAAATAAACCTGAAATACAAATTCTTTTGTGACTTGACTGTATCCAGTAAAGGGGTTAATCAAAAATTCGTGAAAAGTCACATCTATCTCGGAACGTGTGGATGCATTTCGCTCTTATTGGAGTTGGTATCCTGGAGACTTGCACTTCTATACTTCGCTTATATACAGGCTTGTCCAAAAAGATGTTACCATTTATACCACTTATATGGGAAAAACTTTTATTTTAGTAACTTATTAAATAACACATTATGTACACAAGTCAAAATAGACCTAATGCACTCCTACGATCTGTACTCCTTGATTTTCAGTGCATGAGTGAAGTCTTTGCACCATAGAGGTCATAGCTCGTTCACACATTTCCATAGGTATAGAGCGGACTACTGTTATTATGCGCTCTTTCAGGTCATTAATATCAGTAGGCTTTGTAGCATATACGCGATCTTTCAACATTCCCCATAGCCAGAAATCGCAAGGAGTCAAGTCTGGCGACCGTGCTGGCCAAGACAAAGGTCCACCTCTTCCAATTCAACGTCTACCAAATGTTTGATCTAGGTAATGTCGAACCGCTAAGGAATAATGTGGTGGTGCACCGTCTTGCTGAAAGTAACCAGATGTTAAGATACGGAGGGGAAGATTGTCTACAACAAAATTCTACAGCATATCCAGGTAAGCATCTCCCGTTACAGTCTGGGCGATAAAAAAAAATGGACCAAGCACTCCAAGCTTCGATATGCCACACCATACGTTAACTTTCGGTGTGGAGCGAGTGTGCTCTCTTAGTTCATGAGGATTATCTGTATTCCAAATGCTGCAATTGTGCTTATTGACGTTGCCACTGATATGAAATGTGGCTTCATTCGACATGAAGAACACAACATTAGGGTCTATGTTTGATAAAGGTAAAGAAAATACACACTTGGTTATTTGTTTCACTGCAATTTTATTTACAAAATACGGACAAATTTGTTTCGAACTTCACAGTTCATTCTCAACTGAGTTGAGAGACTTAGTTGAGAATGAACTGTGAAGTTCGAAACAAATTTGTCCGTATTTTGTAAATAAAATTGCAGTGAAACAAATAACCAAGTGTGTATTTTCTTTACCTTTATCATTTAATATGTTTCACCAAGTGATATTTTGTCTTCAAACTAAAAAAAAAAAAATTAAATTAAAAATTAGGTAGTTCCATATGAGTGGTAACATCTTTCTGGATAACCCTGTATAGTTAATATATCTAACATACTGCAAATGAGAACTAATGAATGTTTAATCTCATTCTACATGTAAATGTCGCCTAATGTGTTGCGTCAATTTCTACAATTCGACAAGCTAAGTTTGTACCACTATGCAGAACGCTACACGTCGCGATGTCACCTTCCTGGTTGTTAGGATAATGAAAAATTCGTGAAAAATCACATCTATCCCGGAATGTGTAGATGCATTTCGCCCTTATTAGAGCTTGTCAACACACAGTATCCTGGACAGATATAATTTTCCATTTCTATACTTCGGGTATATATAATTAGTATAATGAAATAAATGTAAATGAGAACTAATGAGTATTAAATCTCACTTTACATGCAAATGTCGCCTAATATGTTGCCTTGACTTCTATATTTCGGCAAACTGAGTTCGTATCAGTATGCAGAAATAACGTTATTTTTCCATACATCACTATCAAACATATCTTAGTCCTTCTAACAATATATTTGGACTTCATCCAATTTAAATGACATATTATTGGCTGCAACATGATGCTTAACTTGAGTCCATACAAGTTCGATGGAATTCAGATTACCGTAATTACAGGTAAACGTAAAATTGTACGACCACTTGCTCTAGCTATTTCATCAACCACGTACGAAACTGAATAACAGGATACGTATCTTTTTACAAGCTCAAGTATTTTAACCTTTAGCATAGCATTTATTATTTACTATATTAGCGTGCATCAGCTAAAATTCCTTTTATTAAATACGATTCAATAAATGCCTCTTTTTTCCACGTGTTGTAAGTGACTTTTCTCTTTTCGTAGAATGGTAAAGCCCATTATCAATTACTATTACGCAACTGGATTCAAGAGAACATAATATATTTCATATCCATGCGATGAACACCTCACTATTCATATCATCATGATAATTTCCCATTTTTTTAGATTGAAATAACAAACCACTATTCAGAAAACTTGTATCGCTGCCAATGTGAAGCATAATTAATAGCTTTCCTTTATCAGATGGATATTCTAAACCAGTAAAAAAATGTTTTCCACCATTGTACGCTTGTATATTTTTGCTTTTGTGTGACCTGCATTTATCCCTGTCTTATCTAAATAATAGATTTTTCTGCCTTCTGCACGAAACCCAAACTTCCTTATATTTGTCAAATAACGACGTCTCCATAAGATAACATCATTTCGTTCTATCAATGTGCTATTTCATGTACGTTTTTACCACTTGAATCTTAGTTTCCTTAGGATTTTTGAAAGTGAGGTTTGTTTTATAGGAGGTAAACTGGCATTCCCATTAATAACCTAGAAATACAATACTGGTATATAGTTTTCATTATAACTTTTAAATTATGTTAATTACATGATATATTTATGTAAATGTTGGTAATTCGATTTTAAGAAATTGCCAACATGTGCCATCTAATTGAATTTTTTGATATTTCACCCTATTGTAAGCATCTTGGTAACTTCGTTTGTGATTATGTGAAGAAAACGTAATGAAAGTGATAAAATATCCTCAGAAAATGAGCATTTCACTTTATGATCTCTATAGTTAACTATTTTTAATGAATATTAATTAGAAATTACACAATAAACAACTAATAGAGCACGCAATTCAATAGTACTGACAGAAATAACTTACAGTAAAAGAAAATTTGACAGAACAAAGTAAACTTGATTTTGCCTGCGTAAATTCGGCCCGTCTTTTAACCAATCACAAGTGTTTATTTTAAGCCCTAGCTTTCCCAACGTTCCTTTCTAAGAATGAGTGGAGCATAGGTAGACATACACCATAACATATTTTGTCGGAAACAAATTAACATTAGATGTTTCATGTAAAAAATAGCATATCATTTAGTATATTACATCTGCCAATATGATAATATATACTGTCGTGAGCAAAAAAATCGGGACAGTGTCGTTATGTCAATTTCCTTTATTTTTTAGCGTTGTAATTTTGACAATATTTGATTAATTTTCAAGCTGTACGTGAAATTATCTATCATAGTTGCTAATTCAAAATTGAAAATGCCGCATTTTTAGAAAACTGATAAAGCCAGACTCATTAAGAACCGTATCGGTTCAATTTAATATTGGTAAAAGTTCAACCACAAGAGTATATAAAAAATGGAGGGAAGAGGATAATTTAAATCGGAAAATAGGTTCCGGAAGTAACAAAATTTCAAATCCGCAGGAAGACGAAACATTAGTTACTAAGATTAGGTACAACCCTTTCAAAACATTAAAGGAAGCTATAAGAACAACACAATTTCCTGTCTCTTGTAACCATCGTGTTTCAAAATGGTTACAAGAGAATGAAATTTCAAATTGTGATTTCTCGCCCTTCAGTCCTTATCTAAATCCCATTGAAAATGTATGATGATTAATAAAATAGAGCTGCTATACCTAGGAAGAATTTTAGGAGATTGTTCAAAATGCTAGGCATCAAATTCCTATAAATGTTGTACAGAATATTCGCTTCAATGTCTACAAGATTAGATGCTGTTATAAATAATAACGGTGGAATGACGAAATACTAATTATTTTACTTATATAATTTCTCTATCGTTTTTAGTAATTTTTATTTATATATATTTTAAAAATGTTTAATAAATGTCAATAAAACACACATTTTTGACAATTTCTGACTTACTATTATGAGTAAACATAGCCATCTAAGTAGTCACAATTTAAACGCACGCAGAAATACTGTTCCGTTTTTTTTTTGCTCACGACAGTATATGTTAAAACATGTTTGTATGCCCACAAATGAATACACAACGCATGCAAAATTCGTATTGGAGACAATTGGAGACACCAAATCGCCAGATGAAATATTAGCTAATTGCTTTTGGTCAGTAGATGCCGTGAGATATCTCTTCTTGAGATATCTCTCATTGACATAAGCCGTGCAAATTCGGCATATGCGACGAACCGACTCAGGGCATAGGTGACTTTCACGTTATATGCTGGTAAACGCAATGGCAGCCCGAAACACCAGCCCGTAAATAGATTGTCTCCAATGTGTCTGTGGTATGGTATCTATTTGTGCGTACACAAATATGTTTTAAAATGTATGAATGATGTATTTAACATTAGATAAACAAAATAATTATTTCCTAAGGTAGGCTTAATATTTTGGCCAAGTACCATAGAGTCTAAACTCGTAGAAATAATAATAAATATAATATTAAAATAGCTAGAGGGCGCTATATAGAACAAAGAACGATCAATTAGATACAGAGTGTCAAAAGAAAAATATAAGTATTAGTTTCAAAACGAAAAGGGTATAATAATTTAAATTAGATGCTCTATTGTTCCCTTATCAACGTCATATAAATAAGAACCAATTCAAACAAATTATTGGCAAATTATTGGCTTACGAACATTCTAAATTCTATTCGATTTCAGAATTTTCGTAAGGTAGTAATTTGCCAACTTGCTTTGTTTTGATTGGTTCTTATTTATATGACCCTTGATAAGGAAAAAAATAGAGCCTTTTAGTCACGTACATATTACGAATATACCAAAAAAATTACATTTAAATTTGAAGAAATTTAGTATTCTAAATATTAAATTAATTAATATAAATACAATATCCAACTATATTGATTTAGAAAATTAACTTCTTTATTTCGATGTTGCAATTAGTTTATAAAACATCTGTCGCAATGAATGATATTTATAGACACCTTAAATATACGCTTTTGTCGTAATGTCATTTTAACGGTATGAATTCGGCTCCTTTCACGAATATGTTCTGTAGATAGCCAATTACAATTAATAGAAATAATTTTCGAAGCTATAAACGCGGTCTTAATATTTACGCCTGCGTTTTATATGCCATGTCATTTGTCGAATACGTTGAATTATGTATTTGACCATACGTTTTAGCCGGTATTATTATTTACTCCCATTAACAGAGTGTAAATTATACTGAGATAAAATCGATGTAAGTATCGTTTTGTATGGTTATTACATCACAATAGGCTTTCTATTCAATCGACCTTGACCATCTGAAATGTTGTTTGTACTTTCACTGATGCATTTAAATTGTATTCGTAGATGATTGCCGTTGCATCGGACATAATTTCTTAGATGAGTTAACTCGGCCGCTTCAATCAATATTCCGGTCAGCCTAGAAGTAAAAAAAAAGAAAAAAAAACAATTCTTATGTCAAGATATAATGGAGTTTCCATCAGAGATAATTTGAATCGTTATCTCATTGTGGGAACTCACGAATTTTTCATGAATATTAATGGTTTTTTTATCAATTATAATTCAGATATGACTGCGTGATTTCCTTTGAAGAAGATATTGTAAAAAGAGAAGTGAAATATTTTGACATTTGAATTTAGAACATGTCATTAAATATGCTTGTATGCGTACAGTTACCGCAACCTACCAGTTTTTTGTTCGAACATATGAAAATGTAATGGCTAAAAAAATTGTAGTCTAGACAGCCAATAGATTTCTATCCAAACTTTTGTAATATCAATTACGAGGGAAATTCTTTAAATAAGGTCCGTTTTTGAATAAGAAAAATACTGTAGATATCATTAAAATTATATTTATTTCCACATCCTACATACTTTCATCTACTTTTCTACATAATTTCCAATTTTGTTCAAACATTTGTCACACCGTCCAACAAGTTTTTGAATTCTGATATTAAAAAAATCTGTCGCCTGTGAAGACGCCCAACCATGACTGCAGTTTTCATTTGTTCGTTGTCGTCGAAACATTGACCACCAAGTGAAAATCACTGGTTGCAAGGTCTAAACTATAAGGTGGAAGTTCCAATGTTGTACGCCGTATATATAAGAATGTTAATTTAATTTTAAATTATATTTCTTCAAATATATCTCGAATTTAAAATATGAATTCAAACTTAAGACATTCTCTGTGTATATTTCATATTGTTGACCCTTCCAAGAAATCTACTTGATTGAACGTTCAACTCAAGTATCTAACGTTCGGTTACAATTCTCATAAAGGCATTTCATTTTAAACTTAAATTATTTAATTGATTACGTACTCTTCTTATAATTATGTCATGTCGCAAATCATTTTAAAGCTTTCTTCACAAGGAATATTTTAATGTTTGTCTCATCGATATCGCATCTATTAGATCGCACTTTCAAACCTTCGTAAGAAAAACATCGTACTCCACGTGCTGTTCCAGCATACAACACGCCGACCGGCGTTCTTTGTTTCCACATGTCCGGCCGCGACATGTTTTCAACGTAACTCTTTACTGTGCTGTAGAGATTATTTTATTTACTCTCGTTCACATTAATTTAATTATCTTTCTATCCAGCGCGTAATTTTTGTATGTTCATTTTTAATTACTTATTCAACGCTCCTTGTGTATGTTACTTTTATTTAATTACCGTAAAATATATTAACCCTCAATTTCTTTCTTGTAAATATTAAATAGAAACTTTAAGTTCTTTCTTTGGAGACTGTGGTTAAGTAAAAAACTTAAAAAAGGTATATAAGGTATAATAGATTTCATAAGTTATATATTAAAGTTAAACTTATAAGTACAGATATCAATTTTCTGAAACGGTGCAAAAGTAACAATGTTTTTCCTAAATTCATGAACGTAAATGTAACGACAAATTGTAGAAATAACGATAAAATCATTTCATATGCAAAAATGAAATGGTTGAACCTAGAAATGAAATATCTGTACAGTAAACGTAGTAAATTAGAATTAGAACTTTATAATTTGCATTTAAAATTAACTAAAAGCATGAACAATAATGAATTCGAAGAATGGTGTAACTTTTATATTAAAATTACGGAAATTAAAGACCATAAATTGAAAAAGAAATGTTTAAAACTTAATAAGAAATTCAGAAAGTTATGTCCACCTAAAAAAGATAACAATAGAATTCCTATAAAAGAAACACTAGTGATCAACCAATCATCCGAGAATTTTAGTCATGTAGAAATAGGTTTGTTAAACAAAGGTTTAAAATACTGTTTGCCAAGCCGTCAGATTCCTATGGAACAGGTGATTGCAAGTATCGAAACATCGATTAAGTATTTTGAACAAGGGCCAAAAAACTTTATTCGAGAAGCTTGTAAAACCCAAATCGATAAGAATTTTCAGCAGCACAAACAGAAGTCGATCAATAAAGAATGGAATATCATTAAAACTCTTAGATCGAAGGACTGCTTTTACCTAAAAGCAGATAAAGGGAACAAGTTAGTAATTATGGACAAAACCGACTATTTTCAAAGAGTCAAAAATTTAATTGCCGAAGGTCCGTATGTAGAAATTAAGAAAAACCCGTTACCTAAAATGATTAATGATACAAAAGACGCGATTAAGAAATGTCCAATTTTAATAACTTCTACCCAAAAGTATAAATTGAATGTTAGTAACCCCGTAGTACCAAGAATGTATTGTTTACCTAAGATACATAAACCAGGTAACTCGATGAGACCTATAGTTTCAGGCATCAACTCACCGACTTACTTAATTTCCAAATGGTTAGTGAATGAATTTAAAAATTTACCCGCCAAACCAGAAACTTTGTCAGTCAGTAATTCCTTAGAATTTGTTAAATTAATTAAAGATTGTGAACTGGAAACCGGGGAAATTTTAGTTTCATTCGATGTAACGTCTTTATTCCCCTCGGTACCTATTCCAGAGACTATGAAATATTTAGAAAGCTTACTCCACAAGAATAACATCGAACCTTCAAAAATAAAAGAATACATGAGATTGACAACTCTGTGCATGACGCAAAATTGTTTCCAAGTAGGAGAAAAATTTTATGAACAGAAACAAGGCACTACTATGGGTAACTGCCTATCTCCTTTCATAGCCAATTTATTCATGAGTCAATTTGAAGTAGAATTTAAAAATAACGCGATTTTTGATACACGAAAATGCGAATTAGACATGTTCGTTAATCAATTAAATTTGAAATTTCCGACGATTAAATTTACAGTGGAAAAGGAACACAATAACAAGATACCATTTTTAGATACCTTACTGATCAGGAATAAACATAAAATAGAAATCGATATTTTCCGGAAAGAAACCAATGTTAATAGATTCATCACCGCGGATTCAAATCATAGTTATCAAATTACTAAATATTACATAGTTACTAAATTTTCCGTTAACAAAAGAGAGATATGAAATAGAACTGGATTTCATTAAAAATATCGCGAAATACAATGGCTTTGACATAGAAATAATCAATAAATTAATTAGAAAAACAAAAATAAAAAATACAATCCGCGAATCCACAAGTTTGATATCTCAAAGTAACCAGGAGAAAAAGTACATCTGTTTACCATACCACCCGGTCACGAAAAACACTAATAAAGTTGTGAAAGAAAGAGGTCTCCAGGTTGCCTTCCGGCCAGAAAATACTATCAAAAATCTCCTGGGGAATACTAAAGATAGAGTTAATTTCAATTCGAAATCAGGTATATACGAAATTAGTTGCGGGGATTGTAATCTGAAATATATAGGCCAAACTAAACGACCAATAATAACGCGTTTTAAAGAACACATATCACATATTAAATACAATAGACCGGATAAATCCAATGTAGCCAACCACGCTTTAAACACAATGCACAACGTGTCGATTACAGGGTTGAGGTTACTCAAAGGAATTAATAAACCCCACGAACTTGATGCTTACGAAAGTATAAATATCGCGAAAAATAAACATAATTCGATGAATAGCGATAGGTCTCCGATACCATTCAGTTGTCTCTTTGCATTTTTATTAACATAATTGTGCCATCGTCGTTTTTAAAAACCGAAGTTTATTAAGACATGTTTATTGCCGGTCCCCTGAAGGAAAGTATGTTGACCGTCTTTTTCGTTCGACATTCCAACCCGGAGAATAAACATCTGGGTGGACCCTTTTCTTGGTAAGTGTCCCTCTATCGTATTTTCGTATTTTAGTTCCGTAGTTTATTTTTTCACATGTTAATATTAGTCTATACGTGGACGCGGTGAATAATAGTTGGTGCCTGAGCGGTTTTTCTACCGTGTTTCTTTACTGTGTCCCGTGTGCGACTTTTTAATTAGTGGTTTTACCTACTGATGATGACAACTTAGTTGTTGAAATACGTATTTAGGATACGATTAATAATTGTGGTAAGGGGTTATATACCTTTTTTAAGTTTTTTAGAAACTTTAAGGACAACGTTGTTGTGGTTATTTAGTTGTAATATATCTATTTCACTACATTATACGCATCCTGGACCTTTGATGTTCATCATCACATCATTATTTAAACATTTACAGCATTATTAGGACGCTCCAACTAGTCCGGAAACAATCAGCACGAGCCACAAGCGTCCATCTTGTATCAATTTGACGCTCCCACGTGCTCAAATATAATACACCTTAACCCCATCTAGCGTTCTAGTAACGCAGTTGTTCCCATTCAAAAGAAATGATTAGACCTTGTATTTGTGCAGAAACATATGGCCTTGCATTGTCATGGAGCAGAATCACATCGGAAGACAGGATACCACGTCGCTTCTTGTACGGCACACCAGAGTTTTCTCAACGTCTCACAATATACATTAGGATCGATTGCTGTGCCTCTCGTCATAAATTCCACTAACAAAATACCTTTCCTGTCCGGAAATACAGTTTCCACAATCTTTCGTGCTGAAAGTGTCTATTTGGACTTTCACTGGTTCTCGACGGTACGTATTGCCATTCCATTGAGTTGCTTGGACTCAGTAGTCATGTGAGACACCCAAGTCTCATCTTCTGTAACAATGCGGTCCAAAAATTCATTTCCTTCCTGATCATATCGAGTCAAAAACGATAAAGCGCAACCCAATATTTTTGTTTTGTTATCGGCAAAAAGCAGTCTTGAAACTCACCAACAACACAATTTTCTATATTTCAGTTTCTCCGAAGCAGTGTTGTATAAAACTGACCTTAAAACTTGTGTAAAATCAATTGATAACTTTGAAATCGAGAATCGAGAAAATCTAGAATTTTGTTACCCACTTCAGGGCCCAAATCTTTAGAAACTAGAGATGGTCGTTCAAGGTGTAGCACATCATGCACATTAACCCATCCGTTCTTGAACCTTCTCACCCACTTTCGAACTTTACTGTTACTGATGACATTATCACCGTAAACGTCACAAATTTAACGGTGAATGTTCGCTACTGTCAATATATATTTCAATCAACAGTCAAATTACAGAATCGTACGCACACAAACAGACGATATTGCTGCAAATGGCGTTTAAACGCGCGCAAAACATGTTGAGAGTAGATACACATGCGCACTACGGGGATCGCGCGTAATTCTTACTGCCCTCGTACTACATGTTTTATAAACAGTCTACGGGTGGCTATCATCCTTCATTCAGTTCGACATTTTTTTACAAGAGTAATTATCAAAAAATACGTTTTCCATTTAAATTTCCTAGATTTTATCAGGAAACATGTTTATACTGTTTTTCAAAACTTTTATACAAATTATTTACCAAAATTATTGCAAAATGGATCCTAAACAAGGTTGCTTGAAGCACAATCTTATCCAAACTCTTAACAACCCTAGTAAAATAGAAATAGGCAAGATAATTAAAATTTGAATTAGAAAGAATCTACGTTTCGAGGATAACGTTCTAATTTCAGACCGAAGCCACCTAATGTTTTCGATACAAAACCTAATTTCTGGTTCGTTCACAAACAATTATTTGATAATAGAATAAAAAAAGATGTAATGTATGTATGGTCGTATATATAACTTGACCGTGAAATACGAATTAACCATACCTTTGACGTGAACAGAAGAATCGATTTGGATTGGATAAAGAAATATCTACATATATTTAAAGTAGGCTTTCTAATTTTCTAAAACGTGGAAATAGAGGCCCAAATAAATTCATTACAATTTCGAAAATACCAACATTCAAAAATGAAAGCTATGATAAGATCTATGCTAATAATGACGATAAAATCGGTGAATATACCCAAAAGAAAGGAATTGTAGTGTGTGGACTATGAATTTCTTACAGAATTCCAGGAATCATCTCCATATCAAGAAACGGGTAAAACCTATCAGTATTGTAATTAATGGTTTAATCCTGTAAATTTTTTTTACTCGTATGGTTCTTGAAAAGCTCTAATTAACTAAATTAATTAAAGGGTTTCATCCCAACCAAACTCTCTCTGGGCAGCTATAAGTCAATATCCGCCTCAAGCACTCCATTCTGGTTAAATACCTACTTCTACAAATCACAATCTCCAGTAGTCACCCAAGCTACAAATATGTAGCAAGTATAACGCTTGGTAACGATACTTACTAATCTTATAAGAAGTATCAGACTTACTTCTCCAATCGACCATTGCGTAAAGCGTTATCAACATCCAGTGTGAACGGTCTTTCACAAATGCTGCATGCGAGGTAAACGTTAGTTGAACGCTCCTGATAAGCAATTGTATTTCAATGGTTCCTGTCTTTTCTTCCTATCTCACTGTTCCTCTCATTTTTAAACACATACTCTGATGTCCAATGAGCGCTATACCTGTATTCTCGTGTTGATGCTCTCATGTCATTTGAATGATTCGATAGAAGCTTTCATATTAGTTTCTTTGTGGTTAATACTATATTGAATACTGTATAAAGTGTATATATATATATATATATAGATAATTATTTCGTGACCTTTGTATGTTATGGTAAATTCAATTTGTTGGCGATTTAAGGTAAGGCTTTACTTCAAAATATATATATTTAAAACAACCCTACATGTTTCGGCAAATGATGCCTTTATATAAAATATAAATGACAGTATATTAAGGTCATACAATTAATGTATGACAATAATATACTGTCATGTATATTTTATATTCCTTGATAAAGGCATCATTTGCCGAAACATGTAGGGTTGTTTTAGGGCAGGTTTATTCACCTTCCAGTAAAGTATCGAGTAACGCTACTTGCCAGATTAAGTGTTTATTCACCGTCAAGTAAAATTTAACCGCCCAGTAAAATTACTTACTTGGTAGAAAATTTACTTGCTGCTCATCTACCATATAAAGTGTCAAGTAAGACTAATATCATGTTGTTTGTGAACTGTCATGTAGAAAATTAAGTTATTGACAAGTAAAATGGATTTATTTGAAGACATTGACGATATTTTAGACAACGATTTTGTCAATATTAATAATTTAGTGAATAGAGAGAGAAAATCTTATCAAACACGCAATCGATGTCGAATAGAATATAATTTTAATGAATTTAATAGTGACGAATTTGTTCGTTTGTAATGTTTATTACATAATGTGTGTGTGTGGTAAATAAAGTATTAATGTTCTAAACAAAAATTTCATCTTTATTTCACATGTAGTCATAGTAAATTATAATATGATGCTAGACATAAAAGATATATTAAAAAAAACTCTGTACAAAATAAATATAATAATAAAACAAGCAATATTAATACAGAATATATATATACATATATTTATTTACTTTTATTGAAAATACAAAAAGGGGTTGAATAACAATTTTTTTGATACTTCTGACGATGCATCCTCCTTTTGTTTCCATGTTGTACTGTTAGTCTTTTTGCATTCAATGACATTCTTGTACTTTAAAATTAGGTCAACTAAAATTCTTGATTCCTCGATAGAGATATTTGCCGATCTATCCCGTTTCTTACTTTCCATTTTCTCTGAAATTAAACAAGTTTTGACAATAAAATGCGAACTATAGCCTGGGATTAGGTAATAATATAAACATACCTTTTTTATATTAAAATATGTATTTTATATTAATAATGTTTACGAAAAAAGTAAAAATGGACAACACGTGATAACACACAACAAACGCTTGAGATTTAAGGTTATATTAGATGCACTCATTTGTCATGCCGGCAACTAGAATTTCAAATTACCGAAAGCTGTACATCCTTCTCTATACCATGTGTTAGTGGTATGTTTCATCTTTCTCTATTTTCCCCTAAACATACTACTGTTATAAAAACATCTAGTTCTCTCCAGTAACTAACCGACCTTTAAAATTATGTGAATGAACCCAAAATTAGTAAATGTGCCAAGTAAATTTAATTGTCAAGTAACTAACAGGTACTTTACTGGAAGGTGAATAAACCGGGCCTTAAATATATATATTTTGAAGTAAAACCAGACCTTAAATCGCCAACAAATTGAATTTACCATATATATATATATATATATATATATATATATATATATATATATATATATATATATCTGTCGTTGTTGAACAAAAGGGTAGCAAACTTTATTATTGCTGGACTCCCAAAAGAATAGAGCTCTGGATGTTTCATTTGAAATAAAAAAGTTAACGTCATTTCCTGCTAAACCGGAAGTCTTATTCGGATATGAATGTACTCCTCGCACTCCCTATTCGCCTTAACTTAAATGTGGAAAATTTTATTAAACTCCCAGTAACCGTATCAAAGATACCTAATCCTGAATATTAGGTAATAATTGTATAAACCAAAATTATTTTTGCAAGGTTTTTTCTTAATAGATTTATGTAAAAATAATAATTTTTTTATTGGAGTGACAGAAGCATACTAGATGTGATAAAAAGTATCGTAAAAAACGAGTCTTTTATGGTTCTTTAAATAAAAGTCAACATAAATGGAAACATTTTCATGTAATTTTCTGGAATCCGACTCAAATAATTAGAAACTATGAAAAACATAAATAACATTTAAGCATCTTTTGTAATTCTGTTAAAATTCATTCCAGTTAAAATGCTTGTAAAATGAGCTTGCCGTATTAACTACAAAATTTTATTACAACCATAATGTCTTGATACAGGATGCATATCACGGTTCATGTTATACTACCAACAGTTGTATACAAGCAGACGTCATTATATTGTATAGCGCAGTTACAGAACAACACCTACACGGCCTACGCAACCTCCATAAAACGAAGTCTTTTCATGTTTATGTCGTTTTTATATTACTACGAAGTTTACTATATAGGATACCGTATCCTTAACTTCTTCACAAGATCAATAAAATAAACCGCCTTTGTTTTGGTGCATTTTTAACGTTTAACGTTTACCAATTATAATTTTATGTTCGATCAATAGCACGCAATAAACCATAAAGTTGCAAATGATTACGTTACAATTCCATTCCATGGTCATGGATATAAGGTTTATATATTCTTATAAATCTTATAAACAAATAAACAAAATAAAATGCTACATGTAGCATTTAGTATACCATAACTAGGTGAATGGAATCATTACTAAGCAGTCACGAATTACTTTTGGATATACAGTACGTTTTTGAAATAAAAAGACAATGTATGAAAAATGGAAAGATGTAATTATATAGAATATATATCCAACATATTTTCCCCAAATTCCCTCTCATAAGCGAGAAAAAAATGACAAAAATTTTGTGATGTGAGTCAGCCGACGATACGTCAGGCGAGCGTTATTACACACCGAATACGTCATCAAGTCTCCGGGACCTCCTAGAAAAGAGCTTCTGGAAGGCTCTCGAATAAACTATATACTATATAAGAACTCGAAATGGAGGGAGAAGAACCATTCAACGAATAATCGTCGTCTACTTGATATTGCGATATAAATGTGAAATAATTAGTTATTAGTTATTAACCCAGATATGCCCAACACTTTTTATTTTTACTAAAATACTTTTTTTAACAGTACTTTATCAGCCTAAGCTTACGGATGACATAAAAAATATTTTAAAAAATCCTTCTCTTTAGTAATAATCACAAAGAGGTGTCCTTTTAAAAGGACGGTGGGAAAATAGACGACAATAAAGTAATTTTCTTTTATTTTATTTTATGTTTATTTATTTATTAAGCTAAAAATGAAAAATCAGAAAGTGTAAAAAAATGTTATGCCCTCGTGTGATATGCGACAAAGCACCTCGCATGTAAAGCGACGTCACATTTTGTGCACTTCGTAGAAACTTTCATATGACAGACTCTACATCTGGTTTGCTTAGGTTGTTCAGCTACTAAATGGTCGATTCTGTCAAATCTTGAAGTAGCATTTTCAAATGGTGAAGGAGATGATTTTGATTTTTGCGGAATATTCTTCTTCCCATTACTTTCAATAAGCCCTAGAGCAATGGTCCTTCTAAAAGTGAGGTGATCCATGTTACCTTCACGCAATTTATGGAGTTGCCAGGCGTTTTGTTCTGCAACGTCTATCATTTGCGCAATAAGTGGAAAGTACCACTTTTTCCCCCGAATTCCTATACGGTATAGGCTGATGTTTTGATCGCTCCGATCAACACCGCCCATGATGACCGTCTACCATGATACGCTTTTTTTCTTTTTGTGAAAAACGTGAAACTTGGTGTAATGGCTCGACGGCATGAAAATTAGATGTCATGTGCACAAGGCTATTGTCGCTCCATTTTACGATAATTATTGAGCTATTCTCCGTCGTTTTGTAGTCATACGATCCGCGGTTTTTCTTCAAATTTGTATCAGACTCTAATGGACAACCATACAATCGATTTTTTCTTATTGTGCCAGTTCCTTTAATTCCCCGACCAGTAAGAATATCTATCAAAGACAATGTTGTGAAGAAATTATCAAAGTATAAGTGATATGGAAGTTGCTTATGATTTGTTGAAACATCAAGGTATTCGAGAATTACGGAGGGCCCCAAGCCAAGATTTCTATAACACTCTTTTATATCTGATTTGGCACCTTGATATGGCTCAAACCAAACCACATATCCGGATGGCAAGGCGCCGACCCAAAACTAGTAACCGTACCTTGGAGGTTTTCCTCTGATAAATTGTTTGCAGCCATGGTGTCCAAAATATGGAACCATGGCCTCATCTATAGAGTGGTGTTCATTCGTTGGTGAAAGCTTGACAAACCTCTGAAGAAGTATGTTGAAAAGAGGCCTGACTTTGGAATAACGATCTGTATTATCTAAATTTCCATTATCACAACAATGAATATTTGATAATAAATATTCAAACCTGTTCCTTGACATCGCATTTGATACTACATCATTATGGGTATCTCGTGAATTCTGCCAAAACATGCGACGTCTGGGTAATTTTACATAGCCGCTTAGTAAGAGAATACCGTTAAGTTTTTATTTCCTCTGTTGTGATGTCATTTTGTGTATTTTTTGAAGCAGCATAACTATTAGATTATGACGAGAACATATCAATTACATCTTTGTCAAAAAACAATTCAAATAAAAGTAGTGGGTCAGAAGTATCAACCGAAGTATGTACAGGCGCAGTTGAAGCAAGATTTGGCCATTCTTCTATCAACTGAGTTTTTAGATCCACTTTTTTCCACTTGTATGTCTTTTTTTATATTCTGAATATGCTTTTAACTCGTTGACAAACCTAGATAGAGGCCATAAGTCTTCTTCATCCCAATTGTCATCATTGCTAGTCACAGTATTTTGCGAAAATAGTTCAGCTCCTGATAGCAATTGAGCCCGAGGTAAATTGTTGACATTCACAATATCATCGTCTCCGGAGTCCTCATCCGTAAGATCATCACAAGCAGTAGTAGGCGGCATTATAGCTATTTCTACATTGGGAGTTAAAGTTTCCTCATCTTCCTCTTCCAAAGAACGCAGTAGTTGGTCTAATGTCAAACCTCTGAAAATATGTAGTTTTGTTGTCTAAATCCTATTATAACAGTATATTAATATAAAAGCGAGTTGGGAAATTTTGTAACCGCACATCAACAATTTAAAATAGATTAGAGTAATAGGTATTTAATTTGTAGTGTGTCTCAGATGTTACCAAATAAGATATATATTTCACCATCAATTATTGTAACTTTAGTTTGATAATGACATGTAATGTCGAAACTGCAGTCACATAGTGATAAAAATAAAGTGAAGTTATTCAAAGTTTAATTGAGTGTTTTATTTTACTTATATCCAGTATCATGAATCATCACAAAGTAACAGCCGAAAGTGTTATATATGTAGTTTTGTTATTATATGTGCCCACTGTCCTTTTAAAAAGACACACTTGGTGGCAGTTACTTGCAGGGCAGAATAAAAATATTTATTGCTTGAAAACAAAGCACTATCCTTCTTTAGATATTAATAAACGTGTTTTTATCAACAAAGATACAATTTACTAACAATTTGCTATAAAATACCTACCCTACAAGTCTAAAATCATATGGACAAGACATGGTCACTTTTTCTTGCACTCTAACCTCTCACAATAATCACCTGTTTATTGCAAACTGTCAAAATACTGTAGAATATAACTTCTCATTAATGTTTGAACACAAGACGACATCTATTATTACAACGCGTAAGTTTTATTTTCATTTAAAGGCACACCCGCGAAACGTCCTTTTAAAAGGACAGTGGGCATATCTGGGTTAAGTGTATTTGGTGTGTTTTAAATTGCCGTTAGTTTTATTTAATTTATTATAAATACTTAAAAGTAGTAATACTTCCGTGATATCTTCAATATCAAACTCTAATATAAGCTATTTAAGTTAAAATAATAATAATATAAAAAGAACCCATATAACATAACTAATAATAATAAAAAAATCTTTAAGTTATTATTAGAGAACCGACGCAATTTCCATAAAACGCAATCGGCAATTGGAATTGTGTATAACGTCGCTCAGTACATCCCGGCGTAATTCAATAAAGTATTTGTTTGACTTACTCGGACACCTGGTCTCGCCGCAATAACAATGGACAAGGCAGCTATTGTATTCCGAGAATATAGTGCTTTTTAAAGTGTTTTCATGAGCGTAGATAGAAGCGGGGTTTTTAGAATGTATTATTTATTAGTTTATATTTCGTAAGATAAATAAAGTGCTGTAAGTTTCTTGTTTTCATAGTTTTAACTGTTAATTACATCGTAATTTTTGTGATAGATCCTGTTTAATATCGTTTGATTGAATCTATTTCTACCAATTATTTCGACGTAAGAGTGTGCATTGAATTTCGTTCAGTTTCAATACCTTACGTACACATTTTTAGTTTTCATTTATTTAGATCTAGAGCATTGTTTAAGTTACTTTTTCAGACATGATATGGAAGAATGTCGAGAACGGCATTGTAAAACAATGGCGAGTTGGATTGACGGTCATACTGATTGTATGTCCATTGTCAGTGATTCCGAAATTTATTACAAAATCCGTAAAATATCGTCAAAAATTCGTCACTTAGAATCGCAAACACATCTGAACTCTGTAAAACTTTTATGGCGGCTAATATTCCATTAAATAAACTTAGCAATCCCACTTTAAAAATATTTCTGAAAAAATATACTGGTCGAAATGTTCCTGATGAATCAACTTTACGCAAATATTATGTTTCTAGGTGCTATACGAGAACAGTAGAACGCATTAGAAGCCATCTTTTAAATCAATACATATGGATAAGCGCCGACGAAACGGTGGATATGTTAGGACGCTGTGTGGTAAATGTTGTAGCTGGTGTACTACATCCAACTATTCCCTATAACTCATATGTAATAGCAACAAGTGTTATATATAAAGTTGATGCGGAAACAGTTGCTGAAACCATTAAGGAGAATATGCAAAAAATGCTTCATCCGGACGCCACGTACAAAGAAAAAATACTTTTATTTGTCAGTGATAGTGCTGCGTATATGTTAAAAACAGGCAGACTATTGAAGAAAACATATCCTAATATGCTGCATATTACTTGTGTAGCACATGCTCTCCACAGAATCTGTGAATATATCAGAGACACTTTTCCGGAAGTTGATAGACTTGTATCAGCTTTTAAAAAAGTTTTCAGAAAAGCACCATTGAGAGTAGCTCTTTTCAGGGAAAAATTTCCATCTCTGTCACTGCCTCCCACTCCAGTAATAACTAGATGGGGAACATGGCTGGAAACTACTAGTTATTATGCTGAGAATTTCGATAGTCTAAAACATTTCGTAACACTGCTAAAGGAGGATGCTAGAAGTATTAGTGAGTGCAAGGAGCTCACACAAATCCCAAATTTAAAAAATCAGTTGTACTTTCTTCACGAACACTTTGGAAAATTGCCAAAACTAATCACTTATTTTGAAAATCGAAATCTCAAATTAAATGACGGATTAAACACATTAGACGTGGCTGTTAATAATTTGAAAAGTATTCCAAGTGACTTCGGATGTGGCCTTCGGCAAAAGTTTGAAGCAATTCTTAATAGAAATCCAGATTTAATTACATTGCAGCAATTATGTATGTAGACAATTCCACAAAATCTAACGGCTAAATATGAAGAAATAAAAGAATATTTCCAGTATGTACCTATAACCAGTTTCGATGTAGAAAGGACGTTTTCTATTTATAAGGATGTACTTAATTCAAAGAGAACAAAATTGATAGAAGAAAACCTTGAGAAACTATTGCTAGTCAATATTAATACTCCTTTACTCAACTTGAACGTCAAAATGAACAAATAAAAATGTTCCAATTATAGAAATAAAATTAAAAACTTTATAAATACAACTTTTCAACAAATAAATATGTATTTCGTAATTTTACAGATCACCACCCGTTCTTTTTCCAATTATATAAATAAAATTAAATATTTTAGAAATACAGCCTTTCGCCAGTACTGCACTGGGTGGTGAGCGTGTCCGTTCTCTAGTTATTATTATATAAAGCTTGAAAAGATGTAGATAAACTTTTTAAACTAAAATATAAATGCTGTCTTTCTATATATTCAGATCAACCTTGATCTGCAGAATTATAAATTAATTTACCTACATATACGGGATAAAAATTTATTCAACAAGTAGAAATAAAAGCTATATTCCATATAGAAGATAAAAATAATGTTGTTTTTAATATTTTTAAAGACTTAAAAACAAATATTTTACAATATTAAAAAAAATGTTTGTCACAGTGCACTACTGTGCGATTATAAAAAGTATCAGAAACGATATCTTAAAGTTGACCGACAATAACAAAAATAATAGTTTTGTTATTGTCTATGAGATAGACACTAACAAAATTATTATTTTTTAATTCCGAAGTTCGCGTCATATTGACTAATATTTTGGATTTATATTCTATATAATTACATCTTTCCATTTATCATATTTTGTCTCTTTATTTGAACGACAACTGTATATTCTACAAAAGATCCATGGATTGTAATATTATCTTTTGCAGTACAATTTAGATATTTATCTTCCAATTCTTCACATAACACCTAACTTTCCATAATATAAACAAAATTTATATGTAAAAAATTTTAAAACACCTACAGAAAATATGGTAATCCAAACAAATAAAAATTTCTATGAATACAACTTCAACATTTAGATAAACATTTATATAAACAAATTTACACAATAAATAACGTGAATGTAAAATACAGTTATTTTCGCATAATCAATTCAAACATAGGAACTACAAATTGCAGATATGTATAAAAAACAATTACGTAAGGGCGTTAAATCATTCGATTTCATAATAATAAAGAGTTAGTTTATTTAAACAAGTATAGAGCGTAGAAATATATCATACAATAAATTATTCTATTATATCAATTTGCCAAAACTGAAATAAATCGTTTTTGCACAAAAATTCTGAAGCGCATTTCTTCCTATATACATACATGATATGTTGTTATAAAGAGCGATCATTAAAATTTTCACTCGTAGCTGGCCGTGTATATAAAAATTATGTCGTAGCTTTAGTCATTAAATGTTATTTCAAACATCTGTCAGTGTCAAATATATATTTTAAAGTTTCATCAAAAGAAAAAGTAATGGCCTTCAATGATATGCATAAAGCGTTTATGGTAGAATGTTACTTCCTGACATCTTAAAAAATTGATGGTATTTGGCAGCATTTAATAGAAAATTGCCTTGCGGAGTTTGAAGAGAGATATCCAAATACTGTTCCTAGCTATAAAACTTTCCGTGATACGCTAATGCATTGTGTAAACCTTTTTCGTCAAACAGGCAGTATTTTAAGGAAAAAAGGAAGCGGTCCTCCTCTCAAGAGAAGTCGCGGCGTAATTGAAAATGTCAGACAAATTATTAACGAATCTCCTCAAACATCTATTCGCAGAGTTTCGCAACAGTAGGGCTTTCGTATGGAATATGTCAAAAAATTTTAAAAAAAGGACTTGCACATGTATCCATATAAATAAACTTCTGTACAAAATCTATTACCTACGGATTATGAAAAAAGAACACAATTTTGCAAATGGTTTATTCAAACAATGACAGACAATATTTTAAATCATACTTTTTTCACCGATGAAGCTTGGTTTTATTTGAAATGTTATGTTAATTCGCAAAATATGCGTATGTGGTCCAGTGAAAATCCTCATTTCTACAGAGAAGTTCCTCTACATCCAGAAAAAATAGGCGTATGGGTAGGTATGAGTCGTCACCGATTAATAGGACCAATATTCTTTGAGGGCACGATAACATCGGAGAAATATCGTAACGAAATTCTCAGTGTTTTTACTAATCAATTGACTAATGATGAACTCCAGGTCGGATATTTTCAACAGGATGGGGATCTCACGTTACACTTGAAAATATTCAGTTTTTGCAACAATTTTATGGCGATAGGATAATACGTAGAAATACAGCGATTCCATATCCACCACGATCGTGTGATTTAACAGTCATGGATTTTTTTGTGTGGCCATATATAAAGAATATTATTTATGAAACACCAATTAATAATCTACAAGAGTTAAGACATAAAATCATAGAAAAATGTGAACACATCAATAACTCACCGCAAATACTGATCAATGTTTTCAATGCTCTACGAAATAGAGTGCGATTATGCTTGGTGGAGAATGGTCAATATTTTACACATTTTTTATAATCTTCTATTACTTTGTATAAAAATTATAAATATATTTAATATAAAAGTCAGCATTTCAAATTATTTTTTAACAATCATGACGTTTGAAATTATAATGACAGATCTCCTCTAATAACTTAAGTTAGGACATACTTTTTGTGTACATGGCTTACTTGAGCGAAAATTTTAATGATCACTCGTTATAATAACAAAAAATTTATATTGAAATGTCCAAAATTATTTATATTTTTTCTTTGTCTACTAAACATACTGTTAACTGTGACACTAGTTGGTTATGATGTGTTCGTTGGTACTCCCACCGTTGCCCTATAGGTCAAATGACCCATTTTGCTAGCCAAAATTAATCAAATTCGCAATATTATATAATGCTAACGAACAAAGTAAACTTAAAACAAGAAAAATTATAAAGTAAGCCAAAGATTTTAATCCTTTCAGCACCTTAACCAAAAAAAGGTTACACAATTAATTTCATTTTTTAATGTTTTTATTTCAAAAATATTTAATGTACGAGGGGTCGTTTTGATATTCCCGGACTAGACATGAAAAAAAATGTTTCGAACAGCAATAAAAATTTATTTTTCAATATATCCCTCTTGCTTTTGTATACAAGTATTACATCGTTTTAATTTAATAACATCTCTAATCCATTATAAAAAAATTCCTTTGGTTTGTCTGCAAAATATATTTCAGCGGCCGCTATACGTCCATTAATTTTGTTCCCCTTAGAGTTCTTTTGGGATTAGGAAATAAAAAAATAGTCGCACGGAGCGAGATCTGGACTATAAGGTGTATGGTCTATTTCTGTGAAGCCACATTTGGCAACGGCAGCTTTTGCAAGTCTTGAATTGTGGACTGGTGCACTATCATGAAGCAACAGGACACCTTGCGTCAGTTTTGCGTGCCTTTTCGCTTTAATAGAATCTCTTAGGCGATATATTAATCTTGCGTAATACTCTCCTGTTACCGTACTACCCTTGCGAAGATAATCAATCATTAGTATTTGCTGACAATCCCAACAAATCGTTGCCATTATTTTTTCTGCGGAACTTTAAACTTCTTTGGGGGGGGGTCTAGAACCCTTAATATGCCACTGCATTGATTCTTGTTTTAACTTAGGGTCAAAATGATTGACCCAGGTCTCATCTGTGGTGACAAGTCGATTGATAATTAAACCTGGTTCGTCTCCACAAAGCGCCAGAAATTGTTCACACGTCTCCATCCGCACAAGCATTTAATATGGCGAAAGCATTCGCGGAACCCATCTGGCACTACCTTTTGGCATTCCAAGGTATTCGTATAGAATTCTGAAAACCGTGCTTTCTGAAACACCTAATGAAGCTGCTAATTGTCGCTTCTTTAATCTGGCTTCCTCCTGTACCAAACACTTGGTTTTTTCAATAACATCGGAGGTGATCACGTCAACAGGCCGACCTGGACGGGGATCATCATCCAGTGATTCTCGGCCATGTTTAAATAATTTTGACCATTCGCAAATAGTCGACTTTGAAGGACAATCATCCCGGTATACAGCCAACATTTCTTCACGAATAATCTTTGTAGATCTTCCTGGTTCTGTCAAGAATTTTATAACTGCTCGATATTCAAGTTTGTGCATTTTGATACGTGACAACATAAGCTGACAGATATTAGAACTAACACTGCTGCAATTGTTTTGTAAATTGTCAAAGTCGTTACCAAGGCATGTATGATCATAAAAAACTATAATGAAAAATTATATTAAAATTGAAAAATGTCTAGTCCGGGAATTAAAGAAACGCCTCTCGTACATTGAATTTAATTTACATGAAACTTCTATCTTTATTTTCATATTATATTTCGGTGGACATTGATTTTTGATGATGTTTACTGTATTCAACATCGTCTGTCTAGAGAATAATTTCCAATGTATATTCGCATCGTTTTCTGATGTTTAACAAGGTTATGTACAAGTATTCATAATGCAAGAATTTACACAGAAAATTTTTCTTAATGAACGCAAAATTACCCTAAAATAAAAAAAAATAGAATCTAGGCCTTTTATACCGCTCCTCCCTCTGTCTTTGAATTTGTTCTGCACATAATCTATCCATTTCTTCCTACTTCTAGCCATAAAGCTAGTCACCCTTGGCGCGACTTAAGATATTTGGCTTTCAACATTTTCCTTAAACGAGAAGCAAAACCATAAAAACCTTTTCAGATAGCAAACGCCGGACTTGATACCAATTTTAATTTAATTTCCCTTTTCTTGTTGTTAATATCCTATAAATAAAATTCTAAATAAAATAATAATATTAAGAGCTGTCAGAAATCCCCGGAATGTGAAAAAAACACAATAAATTATTCTCACTACCAACTCCTTCAAAGTACTCTCCTTCCACATGAATACACCGTGCCCAGTGATTTGTCCATGACTGGAAGCAGTGCTGGAAGTCTTCGAAGTCTCGAACTTTTGAAGTCTTAACGTGTTCAACACTGCCTACGAAAAGAAATTACTCAAGATCTAGGGAGTAGCGAGGGTAGGGTGGTATTGCCGTCCTCGTCGAGGCTAGAAACTAACGCACAACAAGTGACGTGTGGGTTGGTGCATTGTCGCGGTGTAGGATCCAAGTGGCGCCACTTGGCAGGCCGCTTGGTAGAATGTTTTTTCTTAGTCGCTGAAGAGAATTGCAATAAAATCACACGATGCCATCTGCATCAAAGAAGCAAATCAATATCGACTGGGCGTTACTTCGAACTTGTGGTTTCCTCGATTGTGGCGACGATGGCGTCTTTCACTGCGATGACTACTGCTTTGTTTCGGAATCATGACCATAAACCCATGATTCGTAATAATTCGGCAGTAATGATTCTGGTACTCAAGTTCGCCTAGCTTTCTTCAGTTTCTTTTAGCTCTGTGCACATATTTTTGTTCAATGCTGAGTAACCCATGGCACAAACTTCGCAGCAATACGCTGTATGTACAGTTCGCTGGACAGAATACGCTGACAAACGCCGTACAACAAGCCCACAATGTTACAAATGTCATGAATTGTTCTCCTTCAGTCTTCCAGGATAGAATCACGCACTTTTCCACATTTTGTAGCGTGTTTTCAGTCGATAGACGAGCGGAACGCTAATCATCATCAACCGCATCCATTTTTAAAACGGTTGTACTAAAAGCTTCTACATGAAATGCTTATTTAAGCATATTCAGAGTTGCCGCTGCCATTTTACCAAGTTTGAAGCACAATTTGATGCAGATCCGTTGCTCTTTCACATAAAACATTGTAGTGTCGCAGAATAATAACACAACTCATAGTACCGTTTGACAGACTGACTTGGTATACCTAATAAAGGTACAAGATATTTTTTCCTAAAATTTTTATTTCTCTACTAGTCTCCTTGTAAATCTACACACTTCTCCCAGCGATGCTCCCATCTCTTCAACCCGTCCAAATAATACTCGGCGTCTTCCTCTGCAAAATAATTGTTTACGAAGGTGATGGCTCCTCATTTGACGAAAATCTCTCCTCCGAGCGCTATTTTGAAATTAGGCAACAAAAAGAAGTCACTTCGGGCTAGCTCTGGTGAGTAAGGAGGGTGGTTAAACAGTTCAAACCATAATTTGTGAATTTTCGCCATTGCAACCGCTGAGGTGTGGGACGGCTCATTGTCTTGGAAAAACAACATTTTTTTTCTGCAAACGTGGCCGCTTTTCTGCTATTTCTGCCTTCAGATTGTGAAGTAATGATGCCTAGTATGCTCCTGTAATGGTTTTTCCTGTTTGAAAATAATCGATTAAGATAACTCCATTACTATCCCCAAAGAACTGTCGCCATTATTTTCCCAGCCGAGGAAACAGTTTTCGCCTTTTTTTGAGCCGATTCCCCCTTCGTACTGTTCACTGTTTTGGCTGTATTTTTGTTTCTAGCGTATAATGGTGTATCCATGTTTCATTTACAGTAATTAATCGGCACCAAAACTCTGACTTATTGCGCCTAAACTGCGCCAACAGAGCGTTGGAAATGTTCATTCCAACACGTTTTTCGTCTAACGTCAGCGAGCGTGGCATCCAGCGCGCGGACAGCATGCCTAAATCGTGATTCAATATGTGACAAACACATTCTTTGGACATATTCATAACCTCTGCTATCTGTCTCACTTTCATTCGGCGGTCGTTTAGCACCATTTGGTAAACTTTAGCGATGTTATCGTCAGTGGTTACAGTTCTTGGACGTCCCGAACGCTCATCGTCTCCCAAGCTGGTACGGCTACGTTTAAACTCAGCTGGCCAAAATTTCACAGTGGTAAATGATGGCGCAGAGTCCCCGTATACAGTACCTGTCAATATATCGATAGATGCGCAACCGCATTCCACAGCTTTTATTGACGAGTGCTGCCATCTTCATGTTAAGGTCGGAAATATATCAGACCGTCCTCGTACTACCATCCCATCGTGCGCCACATTCAAATTCCAAGAATTTATGTATAAATATAAGTTAAAATAAAAATCACAATTTATCAATTAATAACCCAATATTTACTCGATATTTTCATAAGAAATAAGAAAGGTTATGACGAAATTGTCTCCTAACTCGATAACTTTACATACTCGCGTTTGTGAAATTGTACAATTTTTTTCAACTACAACCAGGCAATTTATTACTTAAAAAAATGAATCCGGAAGAAAGACAAATTCAATTTTATCTATCAATTTTACCTATGTCACTTTGTTAATATTACGCAATAAAGTATATATTCGTTTAATATTGAACTGAGAGAGGACATGATACGAGTAGTGATATAATCGGGAATGATAGAATTAAACATGCCTGAAATTAATTTAAATCTCGACAACTCGTATTTTAACATGGGAAGCGTAGAAGCAGAGGACAAGTTCAAGTTATGTAAGCAAATGTTGGTTATTCGAGGCAGCGTAATAGTAATAACCGCAGAATGGTTCAGTGTAATTCATTTGTTTTATTATTATTACTGTTAGCAATTACGAATATCTAAATGAATCTAAATAAAAAGGTCTCGTTTATATTTGATTCACCCGCGTATTTTTAGTTTTAATGTTTTCATTATTAACATTGTTTCGAATAATCAATTGTTAATAGGTTAATAGAATATCGTTTTGCAAGAATATAAATTCAAAGTAAATGTAAATTAGTTGCTTGAAAAAATAATTTTTCTCAACAAATATATGGAGTTCGCTGGAATAAAGAAAAGGTCATGATTAATTTTAAATACTATTAACTCTTACTACATCGGAATCACGAAGACGAGTAAGCAATGTTTCGGTTTCTTTTTTACAAGCAATTCCCAATTCATTATACTCAGTAGCAGATGTTTAACCTTCCTCCAGTCAATATGCGTTAGATCTGTTTTCAGTATTATTGCATCGATTATATATGTGGGTGAATTTGTTCGCTTTCAATACGACCTCGATTATCTAACAGTGCTATCGGCGAAGAACGCGTACATTACCAGTTATTATACTAGAAATCAAGAAGTGAAAGAAGCAGTTTTTCAATTTTTCATATTTAATTTAATACACGAATATGTAGTTACAAGCTTATATTTAGTAAATTGCACCTTTCGAAATCAAATGGCGAATTTTATTTATGCAAAGTACATCTTTCCATGTTATTAGAAGATGTAGTTGAAAGAAATCATGATATTGTACGTAATGAAATATAGAAATTTATTTCCTTAACATTAAGTGTTGGTAAATTGATGCTTCCTCGTTATACTATGATAGTTTACGTAACGAAAATACAGTAGTACTTTAAAAGACTTTAAAATAACAATTTAGAAAGAAGTGTAGTTGGCATTTTACTGTTTTACATTTACTGATCCACGCAAAACTCTAATCATTCAAAATTCTTCTTTAATTATATTTAGGACAATACGATGTCCTTCTTAGTAATTCCCGGAACGTGAAAAAACATAGTAAAGTGCTCTTACAACTTATACATTACCTAAGGCCTTCCCTTCAAAGTACTCTCGTTCCGTATGAACACACCGATTCCACTGACTTGTCCATGACTGGAAGTTGTGCTGTAAGTTTTCGCGTGTTAATGTGTTCAAAACTGCCTGCGATTCCTCAATAGTCTCAAAACGACGCCATTTGAGCTTCAGTTTCAACATCAGAAACAGGAAGAAGTTATAAGCAGCAAGATCTGGGGAATAGGAGGGCAGGGGCAATATCGTCGTCTTTGTTGAGGCTTGAAACTAACGCACAAGTGATGTATAAGTTGGTGCATTATCGTTGTATAGATTTCACGAATTATTGCGCCACTTGGCAAGCCGCTTGCGTCGTATGTTTTCTCTTAGTCGCAGAAGAACATCGCAATAAAATCGTATCGATTAACTATCTTACTTGGTGGGAGAAATTCTTTGTGCGCGATGCCATCAGCGTCAAAGATACAAATCAATATTGAGAATTGATGTCGCTTCGAATTTGCCGCGCTTTCTTCAGTCGTAGTAACGATAGTGCCTTCCATTAGGTTGCTAATGCAGTAATTATTCTGCTACTGAAATTAGCATCCCTTTCGGCAGTTACTTTCACATGAACACGCTGCTGTTTTTGTTCAGTGTTGATTTACCGTGGCACAAATTGCGCAGCAATACATCACATGTTGAGTTCGCCGTACAGAATACGCTGACAAACGCCGTATAACAAGCCAGCAATTTTACAAATATCATGAGCTGTTTCCATTCGGTCCTACAGAATAGCATAATTCAAGTTTGCCACATTTTGTGACGCGTTTTCCGTTGATGGACGACCGGAACACTCATCGTTATCAACCGACACACATCCATTTTTAAAACGGTTGTATCAGTCATAAGTTTGCATCTGGCTTAAAGTATCCTCACCAAACGTTTGCTTAAGTATTTTCAGAGTATCCACTGCCGTTTTATAAAGATTGAAGCTGAATTTGATGCATGTTCTTTACTCTTTTACATCCGACTTTGTAGTAGTGTCACAGAGTAACTCAAACACGACGAATATAAACACAAAAACAGTTTGTCATCACCACCATCTCGAAGTGGTTTTTGGGTATTGTTCCCCGTGTGGATTTGGTTCTGAAAAGAGCCTCTATCTCGACGTTTTAACGAAATCTCATTCGTCTTCATTTAGAGCTGGCTGATGTTTGAATGCGCTGTGATCCAATGCTCGGCCTGTTATGCATCATCGCCTCCTCCACTGTCTGCTTCACTGAGGAGCCATTCGACGATTTGTCATTACGGGCGGGTACGATGTTTCGGTGCCGGTTCGAGTAGACACCTAATGTTGACCGGCTTCGGGTGATCAGTCCTGTACTATAATTTCTCTCCTCGTGAATGTCAGCAACCTGACTGCTGCTTTATACCTGTATCGGTATTTGTATCCGTTGCCATGGACAATAATTTTTTAGCACAGGAGCCATTTCCTGCAGACACTGATTAATATTCAACCCATGCCGCAAAATTACAAATGACAAAGCGAGCTGTATATACTACCACAGTTCGAGTAACACAGAGAAATCGACTTGCCTTTTAGGCTTTAAGAGCGGTCAACCGACATTAGACTTGCCACAGCGGCCAACAATCGATTGCACTATATTGCAAAACTTTTGTAGTGTTCTTTGTATAATTAACTTTTAGAAAATTACTTGCTGTGTTGTTTATGATCGTATACAATCTACATACGAGGTGCTACCCAGAAATTCGCGGAAGAATTTGCATCAAATTCAGCTTCAAAATTGGTAAAACGGGGCTGGATACCCTGAAAATACTTAAATAAGCATATTTGATGAGGATGCTTTAGGCCAGGAGCAAACTTATGAGTGGTGCAACCGTTTTGAAAATGAATGCGTGCCGGTTGATGATGATGAGCGTCTCAGTCGTCCATCGACGGAAAACACACCACAAAATTTGGTAAAAGTGCTTGATTCTATCCTGGAAGACCGCAGGAGAACAATCCATGACATTTGTAACATTCTTGGGTTGTCGTACCGCGTTTGTCAGCGGTTTCCGTCCGGCCAACTCAACATACGGCGTATATTGCTGTGAAGTTTATGTCAAGGTTACTCAGCTTTGAGCAAAAACAGCATCGTGATCATATGTGTACAGCGCTCAAAGTCACTGACGAAAGGGATGTGAACTTCAGTGCCAGAGTCACTACTGGCAACGAATCATATGTGTACGGGTATGATCCCAAAACAAAACATTAGTCATCGCAGTAGTTACCAGTGGTAGACGCCATCCCACCCACGATCGAAGAAAGCACGGCAAATTCGAAGCAACGTCAAGTCGATGTTGATTTGCTGCTGATGCCATTGTGTGCAAAAATTTTCTCCTATCAGTTGAAATTGTTAATGGACGATTTTATTGCGATGTTCTTCGACGACTAAGAGAAAACATTCGAGATGCATGCGGCCTGTCAAGCGGCGTGACAATTCGTGGATCCTACACCACGACAATGCATCAACCGACGCGTCACTTATTGTGCGTCAGTTTCTAGCCTCAAGGAAGACAGAAGTACTACCTCATCCTCTCTACTCCCCAGATCTTGGCCTGTTTCCAGACCGAATTACAGGCAGGGTTGAACACGTTAACACGCCAAGACTTCCAGCACTGCTTCCAATCATGGACACGTCGCTGGGATCGGTGTATGTAGACGAAAGTAGAGTACTTTGAAGGAGATTGTTGGGTAGGACATCGTACTTACAAATTTATGAAATTCTAAAATACAACTTTTTTAGGCATGTCACCAAAAAATTTTAATTAAAAATTTTTGGTACTTACTTTGCTCAGAATATTCTGATGTATTAGTATCTTGAAAGAAGTTTTACTAGTATTATACTAAAGTGCTCAACTTTGATGTTGTTTACTTCTAATTCAATTTGTTTATGAACCCATTAGTTTTTATAATAATTATAAAGCTGAAAGGACGATAAAGTATTCTAATAATGTATACAATTTACTTGACATATAAAAAATAAAGAAGTAAAAAAGGAATACGTTGCCTTGTTCAAGAACTCCCTCACTGCAAGTAAATTTACATACATGACCAGCTTTAATGCATCTTCACACGCATGCTTATTATATAAAACATCGAATATTTACGATCCCTCTGAAGTACGATATACATGTAAATTTGTGTTTATTTATATGATCTGACCAAATTGGTTCACATATACACATACGTATGTCTAAAGTACGTGATATCTTCGTCGTCAGCGTTGTCGAGATTCTTGTTTCCATATGGTTTAAACTGGTTTTCTGTGAATGAATCACATTCGTTTTCTTATCTTCTGTAGTTCTGATTACATTAATTATATGTAAATAACATCACGTTTCATAGCCTGCAATGTTTTGTCGTGGATTTAAATAGTTATAGTGTACGGTCGTGCTTTCCCTTCTGATTCTTTTAACTATTTACGGATATATTTACTTTTACATTATTCACATGCATTACATAAATGTACTGCATTAACAACTTATTGAATTTAAGATATTTCTTTCGCAAAAGTGTTAAATAATATTTCAGTGGAGTAATATTTGGGCTTTGTCTAAAATTTATTGCTCTTCTTTTTTTTCCTCTTTTTCTTCCTCTTCTTCATCTGTTCTTTTTTTCTATAAAAATATCGTGGTAAAAATAACAAATACAATAGCTAAATAAAACTGATTCAGTTATTAATAAGCCATACTAATCTATTTGCAGAGCTGTCTATATTAACCAACATTAACACCAAATGATTCCATGAGAAAGATTTTTGATAATATTATTTGCTGCATCATAATTAGAGCAGACCAATTTCCGTGCGCGCCCTGTGCGCCGATGTGAGGATGATTGTATTGCATCAGAACTAATAAAAAGCATTCAGTGTGTGGTTGGTACTTGCTTAGACTGCATGTAGTGTAAGAATACGTAATAAAATATCGTCGACACATAAATCGAGAGAGCGACCGTTGTCAGACGAAGTGAATAAGTTATTATGGATTTCCCGGACTTAATATACGATGGCTCAAAAATTAAATGTTTAGTGTGCAATACATATCTAATGTCTTTTATTTATAGGTACATACAACGCTGCTATAATATGTACTATTCTTATTTTTCGTGTGTTTACGCATATTACTCTAATAACTGAAAACCAAATGTATATTTAATTATTTCTGATAGAATAAATGTCTCTACTTCTTCTATACTTATATCGATAACAAGGGCATGTTGCGTCCCTATTCTATCGCATATTCTGATATATTACGAATTACACTCCCATACCGGCGCTCATGGCGCGCACGGAAATTGGTCTGCTCTAATCATAATAGTTTATACATTTCTCCTTTCTCTGGGCTCTTACTTCAGCTGCGTTTCATTTTTCATTTCTCTCTAATGCTTCAATAAGATTATTTCATAGCTATCTTTAAGATAAGCACAACTACCTCGAAGATAACTATAATAACTTCAGCACAAAGCCTTACACATCCACCTCAGGTGTACCACGAGGCTCTAATTTAGGACCGCTGCTTTTCATTGTATTCATTAATGACCTGCAAATTTCCATACCTTGTGCAGTTTTGGGGTATGCAGATGATTTTAAGATTTATCGTACCATCGTGAATGAACTAGAAATAACTCGTCTACAGAACGTGTTGAACATTATAGTAGAATGGTGTACGCAGAACAGGCTTAATCTAAGTATCGGTAAATACAGTTGTGTATCTTACACGAGAAAACATAATGCCTTAACAACCCCTTATTTCATCCATTGGTTAACCCAATAGTGTTTTGGATTTAGGTATTACGTTTGATAATCAATTGAACTTTAGGCAACACCTTATCAAAACTTGGCTTTATTACACGTGTTACCAGAGACTTTTGGACAGAATATTAAGAAATTTATCTTACACATACGAGGATGTACGCTTAAAACTCGAGTGTGGATTAATTGTATGGTATCCCTATTATGCAATCCAAGAGCAGATGATTGAGAAAGTGCAGAGGAGTATTTTAAAGTTTATGTCTTTTAAATTTGTAATCTTCTCCTGCGCCGGCACAACATGGAATCCTTGAATATGCGCAAAGTGCAAATGAGTACTTTATTTTTTAAGAAAATTGTCAGAAAATTGATTCATCATCTTTCGTCTAGAAACGTTCCCACACTATCTGTGCCCAATGCTAGAACTTATATTATTAAGAAAGCGCTCCTTACTTATACTTTATTGAATGCCAATAAACTCTATATTCTTTTCTGAAGTTAGTTTGTGAAATACATACACCTTTATTTGAAAATATTATTGTTCAAGTGTTTTTCTTTCTCTATTTATAAGCATACAAAATGTACTTTTTTATGCTATGCAATATGTATCACTTCTTTAATTTTTTAATTTTAGTTGCCCCGTAAATGGATTATTATGTTGAGTACAAATATATTATTAGTGTTAGTATTAATTTCTTACTTTCCATAAAATTTCAAAATAAGAGCATTTATTATTTCTATTATTACTCAAGGAGCTAGTGCTAACTAATTTTTTAATGAAATTCTTCATATTAGAAAACATTATTAATAAATTCTTTCGACGAACGATAATTTTTTAACATTTATAATTATATAGGTGATAGGTAATAACAATACTATACTTTTAATCAATGGCTTCCTCTCAATATTAGATGAGTTAGCGCCAACCACAAAAAATCCTTGACCTATTCTAATTGCGAATCTACTGGTCTTCTTACTTATAAAAAAATTAAATAACTTTACACGAATAAGCAGGAAATTAGATTACATATATTGCTAATTTATGGTACGATTTTAATTTCGCATTAGTAAGGTTCATTTTATAGTTCTCATTTTATTATATTATTATCATTATTATTATTAATTGATTGTAATCTTATGGAAAGTTTAATAATATAATTATATTAATAAGTCAATATATACATATAGGTGCTTTTGTTTATTTGGTGAAGGTATGTTTTAATTAAATATTTATTTATTTAAGAAAATTTAATTCTAACATGTTTTGGGCGGTTATGTTTAGTTAGTTTTTTTTAATATGAACATACAATTATAATTATAAAAAATAACAGCATACTACAATTTGTACTGTTATGTGTCATATTGTTTTGTATGGTTTTTGTATAATTAGTTAAGATTACATTACGATATGAAATTTTATACATTTAAGTTTAGATTTTATATGTAATCGCTACTCTACTTTATTAAATTATAATATATACTACTTAGATTTTTTATGTAATTCCTATTGAGAATTAAATTTTTTTCTTGTTTAGTACTAATCATTTCCTTAATTCCTCTTTTCATTGTGTGTTGTTCCCTCCCGATTATCTGTGTGTTTTCGAAATCGAAATGGTGATGCTACTGAAGTTTGTGTGTAAATAAGGCAGTTTTGTCTATTTTTGAGTATTCGTGGACTCGTATCCTTTTGTATAGATATTGTTCAGTCTAACCTATGCGGTTATTATCGCAATCGCGTGATAATATTTTATAAATGATGTCTTTCTCGATTTTTTTCTATTTTAGACTTTAGCTTTAAGAATAAATGTTTTTTTTGTATAGCTAAGTTTATATGTTGTAACTATATAATTTTTTTAAATTTTATTTTATTTAATTTTTTCTGGCAGTTGTGGAACATATGGAACCGTGATATATTGTTTCATTGCTCAAATTGTTATTGGTGTCTGTAGTGTTGTATATTTTGTGGATTCTTTTTTTAATTGTTTGTTCTATAAATTGTGATGCTGTTAAGATCGTTTGAATGTTATCTTTTCTGTACTGAGCATGCGATAGTTTCCTATATACCGTTTGTTCCTTATTGATATGTGAATATTTAAGGGTGTGAATCTACATAAAAAATAAATGATACAGTATAACCTCCTTATAATGGACACTGACGGGGAATCCTAAAATGTCCAATATATGGAGGTGTCCAAAATGTGGAGGTGACAAAAAAAACGAAAAAAAATTTTCATTCTCATATCAATTTAATCACACATAATAAGACGAAAGTCGAAAAAAATTTACAATACTTAATACACATACATACATACATATTTTATGCAAGATTTTACTTGAAATAATCATTAATTGTTGCTTGTCTTGCTTTTTTCATTTTATGTTTAAATATCTCAGATTCACATTCAAGAAGAGCTTGAGAAATATTGTTAGCAATGTTAAAACTGTTAGTGCTTAAGAAATAGTTCTCAAGATCTTTTAATTTTTGATGGGCTTCTGAAATATTTGATATACTAGTTACAAATTCCACTTCAATCTCATTTTCCATTTCATCACTGATATCAGTAATTTCATCGATACAATCTATAATGGAAACATTAGAATTTTCAGTAAATAACTCATTATCAATTAATGCGTATGTGCTTAAATCTAAATTAGTGATGTTAAAATTGGGAAATAAAAATGCTAATGGTATATTATCTTCTATATCGCACTCTGCACTTAGATCACTGTCACTTTGATTGAATCCGCATTTTTGAAAACAGTTTCTTACGGTCACAGGCGAGAGCTTTTCGAAGCAGCTGATATCCATATTAATGCAGTGACTACCGTAATGTTTTTTTCTACCATTTCTAGTGAATTTTCAGTATCCATTAACGCCAAAAGCCTTTTTACAAGCATGCTCCGGTAAATTACCTTAAAGTTTTGAATCACACCCTGGTCCATAGGTTGAAAATGCGAGGTAGTATTTGGAGGCAGAAAAACCAATTTTACGTTTTCCAATGAAATCTTCGGATGAGAAGTGGCATTATCAAGAAACACAATTACATGCCTTTTTTCTTTCTTCATCTTGTTATCAAAGTTCTTTAACCAAGCTGACATAATATCCAAAGTCATCCACGCTTTTTTGTTAGATATCCATCCTATTGGCAACTTATCCACATGAGCTCCTTTAAAACATCTAGGTTTCTTACTTTTACCGATGACTAACGGCCTTTCCTTATCACCCTCCATATTTGAACACAACAATATAGTTAGTCGTTCTTTTGCAGATTTTCCTCCGGCACATTTATCACATCTTAACGCAAATGTTTTTGTCGGAAGGGCGCGGAAAAATAAACCGGTTTCATCACCATTAAAAATATCTTTCGGAGAGTAATCTTTGCATATTGATTGCAACTTGACTTTCCAATCGTCTACATTTTGCATGTTTACATAGGCAGATTCACCACACACACTTTTAAATGATATTTTATGTCTTTGACAAAATTTCTCCAACCAACCATTAGACGCTTTGAATTCGGTGAGTTGTAAACTTTGTGCTACTTCCAGCGCCTTTTCTTTGAGTAGGGGTCCTGACATGGGAATATTTTTGTTTCGCACCCTTTCGCGTCGATTGCTAAACCACTAGTTTTTGGAAACTTCCTTTTTTGAGCTAGGTTTCCATTTTTCTCGAAAAGTTCTTTTATTTCACTTTTGTTTTTCACTATATCACTAATTTGCGACTTTCCGACAATAAACCTTTCCGCAAGCTTTCGGACACTTAAGCTTTGCTGTTCACTAACCGCAATAATATCAATTTTATCTTGGATTGTTAACCGCTTTCTTTTACTAGAATCCATGTTGACACTATCAAAGGCTAGTTCAAACTGATTCAAAATATCACTCCACTTATCACCTGACGAGTAGGCCAGTGGTAACCCGTCGTTCCTTTGTATTATGGGAAAAACCCGAGTAGATATACTTCCACGTGTGCAATTTGTACATACATATGTATTATGGGAAAAACCCGAGTAGATATACTTCCACGTGTGCAGCAATAAAAGTACATACATACATACATAATTGCAAAATTTTATTCGGCGCCGCCCGTCTTGTCTGTCCTTAATTAAGAGATATATTTACAGATGTTTTATTGCTTCGGTGAAATAAAGGTGTCCGCGTCCGATTTATGGAGGGTCCAATATTAGGAGTGACTATTGTTAAGAAAACCCATTATAAAATTTCGTACCACAAAAAATGTCCATTTTTTAGAGGTGTCCGATTGTCGGAGGTGTCCATAATTAGAGGTTTTACTGAAGTTTGCTTTATAAACTATGGTTCAAAAATGCATGTTCCGTTACGTTCAAGTTTTAAGAAAAAACTGACAAATATAATTTCGCAATAAATCTAGTTGCCCTGGACCACGTCACTTGCTTTTTACATCTGGCATTTGTTAGTAAGTCTGTCATTCAAATCTGTTTAATGTGAATTATCTTTTTCATTTTTCTTATTATTGTATTCTTGTTAATAATGGTGATTTATTTATATGTAGGAATCGCGGAAATGCATTACGTGTATGGCTCGCCGATGGTAATGGTGAGCTAGCCACACGTATTTATCACAATAGTGCTTTGCCAGTTAGTCGAATTTTTTCTAATATTCATCGTCGTCTTGTTGAAACTGGTAGTGTCCGAAGAGGTACATCTGAAGGTAGACCTCTTAGTGTGAGAACACCTGACATTGAGGAAGCCGTGCTACACGAAAGCGAAGAACGTCCTGAAACGAGTACGAGGAAGATTGCTAAAAATATTTACCATCAAGATGTTTGGAGAGTTTTAGTTGATTTTTGTTATATTCGTACCATATTTCAAGAGTAGAAGCATTACTTCCCAGAAATTTTACAATGCGGGCGACCTTTGTTAGTGGTATCTTCATAATATTGCATAAAATCCGCAATTTGGAACACACATTCTGTTCACGGACGAAGCTAATTTTCAAGAAATGCCATTCAAAATTTCCATAACAATCATTTGTGGGCGAAATATGTAACTGAAGCCCATTTCCAACACCAATTTTTGGTTAACGTTTGAGTAGCAATTTTTGGTAACCACTTTCTTGGCCCATTCTTTTTGCTGGGACGACTTGAAGGACAATCATATCACAATTTTCTTTAAGAACAACTGCCTTTGCTGTTTGAGGATGTTCCATTAGCAATAAGAAACCGTATGTGGTACATGCACGATTGTGCACAAGCACATTTCAGTGTAGTAGTTCGCAATTATTTACAAATATTTTTCCAAATCGTTGGATTGGCAGCGGTGGGTCTTAAGAATGGCCACCAGAGTCCCCCGACTTCAACAGCTTAGATTTATTTTTGTGGGGCCATCTTAAAACCTTAATGTATACAAGTAACACAGTAGAGGAATTAAGAGAAGAAGAAGAATAGTTCCGGTAGAATAAAAAATATTCCCAGGTATTTCACTTAGCCTAGGGGATCAAAACCCTTCAAACGCTAAGTTATGATTCAAGGTGTTTAGTTTGACTCTTTATAATAACGTGTGTTCATTTGAAAAGTCAATCTAGGTTACTTTGAAATTTTGATAGAATAAGACGCATATATATTAGTATGTATTTGTTGTTCCGTAAACGTAAATCCAAATGACATTTGATAATGTCAATCACATTTGCTATTTATTTGTATGTATGAAACTGTCAAAATATACGACTTCGTAGGTTAAGTAGTAAATTTTAATTTACGACATACTTCAAAATGTTCTCAGTAAATCACATGCTACTAGATTGACTTTTCAAATGAACACCCGTTATAAATTTCTATGGATATCTTGATTTTACCGATATACGAATTTCAATGAAAGTGAGAGAGAAGAAAACTATCTTCGCACTGTATATGCTTTAATTTAATCCCTAATTTATGAATATTTTATTACTAAACTTGAATACACAGATATCTTAGGGTCGTTTGTGGAAATCAGTTCCTACGCAGTTATCTACATATCTTGCATAAATATTCAGTTACAATGCTAAATTCATAGTGAATTAATTATAAATTAATTATCCATATACGCTTGACTGAATTATTGTGCGTCCTGCTACTTACACTGACCTTTTCTCCTCATACAGATTATCAAAACCCTTCGAACGCTAAGTTATGAATGTTATGATTCAAGGTGTTTAGTGATACATCTTGAATTTTATTAATTTAAATTAAATTATTGTTTTAAATAAAAAGAAACGTTAAAATAAAAGAAAATGTGATCGTATTCTAAGCAAATAACTAAAATTTAAGATGCTTCAAATTGAAATAATATATATAATATTCTGCTTAAATGATAAAAATGAATTTAATGACTATTCAAAAGCGTTGTTCGCGTTAGTATCCCTCTTTTTGAGTTTTACTCCCTCTTATTACCTCGGTAACGTATATACTTTTTCAAACGTAGAAAATTTTCACCTAAACCATTTTTCAATATATACCAAATTATGTTTTACGTCCAAATTTTTCTGTTTTGTATCACCCAATTATCCAATTACAGTTTTGTGTAGCAACAGAATTTTTACGATAAAAATTCTGGATTAGCTGTTCTTCATCGTAGAGAAACATAGATCTTGCATTATAATATGTTATCTGCGTTCTCTGTCTAACGTTCTTTGTATGTCCAATGTGTTTAAAATCTCTAATTTCAAAATAAACTCATATTAAAAGTAGGTCATTGATGTTTTCTTTCTTACATATCGTCTATATGTGTCTAATAAATCTAGAACTTCTAACCTGTAAAATCAAATGTCATTCTAATTTATTGACAATATGTATACATCTCTTCTTTACAGATATCATACAATATTTAATGGATTATTAAACATTGTAATATACCTTGGAAACTTATTAATATTATCGAATCATTTTCGATAACTTTAGTTTTTATTCCATCGGAAATATGATTTCATATTTACGAGCGTAAGTAAATTCTATTGTTATTAAAAATACTTCTTGAACATAATTCCCATTTGCCACAGTTGTGTATTTTTCTCAGATTACACTATGAATATTATTTAACACTGAATTCTTTATTATATCGACTTATTTTCATTTATAAATCATACATTCATACTTTATCAATATACCTCGGAACGATTATAAGTAATAAAAACGATAGAAGTATAGAAATAGCACAAAGAATAAAATCGGGACACAACGCATACTACAGGTATAGGGAGATAATGAGAAGTAAAAAGATAAGTAGGAAAACAAAATTGAAAGTGTACAAAACAGCGATAAGACCGATAGTCTTATATGCGGCGGAAACTATGTGCATTACAAGTAGGGACGCAGAAAATTTAAAAATTTTCGAAAGGAAGATAATTAGAAGGATTTATGGACCGGAGAGGATAAGCGAGGAGCAGTATCGACGATTAACTAACCAAGCTATAAGAGAAATACTAAACGGAGAAGTTATAGTAAAGGAAATCAAATCGAAAAGAATACGTTGGTATGGACACATAATGAGAAAGGAGGAAGAATCAATATCAAGGAAAATAATGAAATGGAAACCGCAGGAAAGTGGATCCAAAGGAAGACCTAAGTTAAGATGGGAGGACCAAGTGATTAATGACATAAGGATAAAGGCATAAAGGATAGAAAGGTATGGAAGCAAATAGCAGATGAAGCAAAGAAACATGACAACCTGTAAATACAAACAAACAAGAAAATGGAGAGGAGTGACGAACCGCCCAATAATGATAGTCAGAAGAGCTCAAGCAGCGGCTCAAATTCCGTAAGGAATGTATAGCCAGTTATATATATATACATTATCAAGATTATATTATAAACATTAGACATTTTATAAAGAAAAACCTACAAATTGCAAACTAGATATTGAATTTGAAATACTAAAAATGATTTTAATATTACTTTTATTTATTTTTGGTGCACAAGCATGTGTTTTTACTTAATTTGATTATAAATATTAATAAATCGTAACATAACACAAAAACAATATTATATCACGTAATATATACAATGTGTCCGGGAAAATGTGGGAAATCTCTCGGATTCAGATAGAACATTAAAAAATAAGATGACAAGTTTCCATAATTTTTTTCCTAGCGGCCGTCCCTACGGAGATACGGCCTCCTAAAGGACGCCACTGGAAATCAATTTTTCTTGAATAACTTTTAAACTACTTATTATAATTTAATGAAAATTTAATATGATAAACAGTAGTAAGGACCTCTTAAAATACTGCCCTTAAATTTAAATTAGCATGTTTAGTTTACCAGGGGCGGACTAGGTTGTACATTTTAATGCTTACATTTTTAACACCCTGTATGATAAGGAGTTAAAAAAACAAATTTAGATACCTTGAACATTAAGCTAAATAAACGGTACTCTTGTTCATTGTCGATAAAATGAACCGTTTTCGAGGAAAAAAAAATAAAAGAATTAATTACGTCAAAAACGACAATTTATGAAGTACTTAAAGAACAGTTGTTTTACCCTTATCATCTGCAAAAAGTGCATCTACTACTTCCTGAAGATTTCCCTCGTAGAATCCAGTTCACAAACTGGCTGTTAGATCAGCAACGAACAAACCCAAACTTCGTTAGCACTATTCCTTTTACCGATGAAGCAGGGTTTACCAAAAATGGTATAGTAAATTTACATAACTCGCATGTATGGGCTGATGAAAACCCTCATGCCACTGTCGTTCATCATTATCAACATCAGTTCCAATCAATTAATGTTTGGGCAGGAATAATTGGCAATTTTTTGATTGGACCATGCGTATTGCCGCCACGATTGAATGGTGAACTTTATTTACAGTTCCTTCAGAACGCGTTTCTGGATTCAATAGAGCATTTGCCACTTGCAACCCGCCAAAGCATGTGTTTTATGGATGATGGGGCCCCACCTCATTTTAGCGTTGCTGTACGCGACCACCTGAATAACGTCTATCCAAACCGTTGGATAGGCAGAGGAGGTCCCATTGCCTGGCCTCCACGGTCTCCCGACCTAACGCCAATGGATTTTCACCTGTGGGGTCATCTCAAAACCTTGCAGTCCTCTATTCGTCGTGCCCGCGAGTGTATCAGAGTTCACGGAGCCCATGTTGAACCCACTTATGAAGTTTTTAATTGATTATTTCTAATTAGCGTATTTAGGTTCAATCGTTGCAAGCTTTAGTGAGTACATTTCTAAACATAATTTTTGTTAAGGTGCCTCTCTGGGACAAAACTGCATTTCTAAGAATCTTTGTAATTTTGTCGTATTAAATAACCTAAACTAAAACATTTTTGTTCCTGGAATGACTTTTGTATCACACTTTGTTGCAGACAAAAAAAAATAAAAAACATGGTTCTTTTTAATAGAAATAAAACATTAATTCTTTTATTTTTTTTTCCTCGAAAACGGTTCGTTTTATCGACAATGAACAAGAGTACCTTTTCTTTAGCTTAATGTTCAAGGTATCTAAATTTGTTTTTTTTTAACTCCTAATCATACAGGGTGTTAAAAATGTAAGCATTAAAATTACAACCTAGTCCGCCCCTGGTAAACTAAACATGCTAATTTAAATTTAAGGGCAGTATTTTAAGAGGTCCTTACTACTGTTTATTATATTAAATTTTCATTAAATTATAATAAGTAGTTTAAAAGTTATTCAAGAAAAATTGATTTCCAGTTGCGTCTTTTAGGAGGCCGTATCTCCGTAGGGAGGGCCGCTAGGAAAAAAATTATGGGGACTTGTCATCTTATTTTTTAATGTTCTATCTGAATCCGAGAGATTTCCCACATTTTCCCGGACACATTGTATATGTGCAATCAAACCGCAACCCATTTTAACTACATTTAATATTTATTTATGCTACATTTAACTTATTTTAAGACTATAACCTAAAATCCATGTATATAATTCACAGAAATTAATATTCTACCAGTATTGTACCAGGTGCATTCAAAACACAACCCGTTATGACTACGTTTTATTGTTATTTATGCTCTATTTCATTTACTTAATTTATATTAAGGTACAATTTCACAGTAATATGTACAAATTAAATACATCTTATATACACCTGTATTCTATTATATAATATGTAACAAACGGTTTTTTTTGTCATCTTATTTTTGTTAGATATTAACTAGATTCTACTGTGAGAATAAAATAATTTATAACACATAAAAGAGATTGACAGTGTCCAAGCAAACATTAAATATAATGAATATCAATGAATCGAAAACCCGCCTGAATTGAAAATGAAAGTCAACTTTTATACCATAAGAGGCAACTTATGTTTTACCAGAGATGTAAGTATATACAGATAAAAATAAGTCAATCCATATATGTTGTGAGCACAGACATAAACTAGCCTTAAATGATAGCATTTGTTAGTTTTTGCATTATGTTACTGTATCCGGAAATGCAACATCAAAAAAGTTATTAAAGCATAATTATGTCAGTTGCTAAGATTTCTATCATAAAGTTCCTATTTCTTTTTTGTTATAAATGATGTCAATTAAATTACTTAATATAATAACTTCTAACATGCAAGCATTGACATTCCGGATAAAGCAAATTTATATAAGTGAACATAACTTATTGAATAAATGAATTACAAATATACCAGTAATGTGAATTAGGGAAGTCAAAACAAAAGCACCGTTATATTAAACACGTTTAATGAATGTTAATCTTCCTTATATAATTAAATTATATGTATAAATGCCGTTAAAGTCTCACCTTTAAGAGTCTTTTCAAAAAGCCCCTTTTTTTGAAAAGTTACGTTAGGTACGAACGAATTGTAATTAAACGGCTTATTAACATGTATTGATATCGAATCTTGCAATTCGTCGCGAAAATAACAAAAAACGATCTTAATGTTATCTAATGTAGCAACAATTGTAAATTTTTGGATACAAATTAAGCAGAAAATAGGTACTTACTGGCACAAGTGTTGCGTTATGAGTTTTGAAATTTTACTTTCGAAGTTACATGGATAACTTCAATTTTCGTAATCGTAATTAAGTATTTATATAATCTTGTTTTTCAAAATTGTACTTTATGTTGAAGTATTTAGTTTAAGTTATAAATAGAAATCTCAAAATCTGCAAAAGATATAAAGTTTAAATTAGCACATATTTATCACATGAATATTCTTAAATTAGTTTTGAAATTTAAAATTTAAAAGGCATTTAAATTTTTAAAATTATAAAATGTTTAACGTACTTGTAACAATCTTGAATTTTGGAAAATATTTAAAAAAATATATATATATAATAGTAACGGTGTTGAAAAAATTAGGAAGAATATATTTTTTCTATGTATATGAAACGCATAAAAATAATTTTAAACGTATCTAGAAGCGTAAATTTACGCGACCGGTTACTAAACACACGCACGAGCGCACAAACATACAAAACCCTACACTTACGCGCTCCTACAAATACAACGCTAAACAAAAACAAATTATTCCCAGATAAATATACTATTAAAATTAGGGTAAGAAATCTTAATTTTAATTAAATTTGAAGCTTAAAAAATAAAATACAAAATTTTAGCTAAATAAGAATTTTACACAAAATAAAAATATAAAAATTAGTATTGTAAAAAAATGATGAGATGGAATTTTTTAAATATTTTTTTCGGTTTTAGGACATCAAAATCTATAAGAAAATGTATAAAACACCTATGCAGTTTTTTACTTGCAGACCTGTGTTATTAATTATAATGCATAATGTAAAATATATTTATCTAAGAACAAAGAAATAAATAAAAAATAAGTAAATTTCCTTCGCCTCTCAAATTAACATATATGGCGGTAATGACTAGAGAACGGACGCAATTTCCATAAAACGCAATCGGCAATTGGAATTGTGTATAACGTCACTCAGTACATCCCGGCGTAATTCAATGAAGTATTTGTTTGACTTACTCGGACACCTGGTCTCGCCGCGATAACAATGGACAAGCCAGCTATTGTATTCGGAGAATATAGTGTTTTTTAAAGTATTTTCATGAGCGTAGATAGAAGCGGGGTTTTTATAATGTATTTTATATAATAGTTTATATTTCGTAAGTTAAATAAAGTGCTGTGAGTAAGTTTCTTGTTTTCATATCGTTTGATTGAATCTATTTCTACCAATTATTTCGACGTAAGTGTGCATTGAATTTCGTTCAGTTTCAATAACTTACGCACACATTTTTAGTGTTCATTTATTTAGATCTAGAGCATTGTTTAAGTTACTTTTTCAGACATGATATGGAAGAATGTCGAGAACGGCATTGTAAAACAATGGCGAGTTGGATTAACGGTCATACTGATTGTATGTCCATTGTCAGTGATTCCGAAATTTATTACAAAATCCTTAAAATATCGTCAAAAATTCGTCACTTAGGATCGCAAACACATCTGAACTCTGTAAAACTTTTATGGCGGCTAATATTCAATTAAATAAACTTAGCAATCCCACTTTAAAAATATTTCTGAAAAAATATACTGCTCGAAAGGTTCCTGATGAATCAACATTACGCAAATATTATGTTTCTAGGTGCTATAGGAGAATAGTAGAACGCATTAGAAGCCATCTTTTAAATCAATACATATGAATAAGTGCCGACGAAACGGTGGATATGTTAGGACGCTGTGTGGTAAATGTTGTAGCTGGTGTACTACATCCAACTATTCCCTATAACTCATATGTAATAGCAACAAGTGTTATAAATAGAGTTGATGCGGAAACAGTTGCTGAAACCATTAAGGAGAATATGCAAAAAATGCTTCATTCGGACGCCACGTACAAAGAAAAAATACTTTTATTTTTCACTGATAGTGCTGCGTATATGTTAAAAACAGGCAGACTATAAGAAAACATATCCTAATATGCTGCATATTACTTGTGTAGCACATGCTCTCCAAAGAATCTGTGAATATATCAGAGACACTTTTCCGGAAGTTGATAGACTTGTATCAGCTTTTAAAAAGTTTTCAGAAAAGCACCATTGCGAGTAGCTCTTTTCAGGGAAAAATTTCCGAAAATTGCCAAAACTAATCACTTATTTTGAAAATCGAAATCTCAAATTCAATGACGGATTAACCACATTAGATGTGGCTGTTCATAATTTGAAAAGTATTCCAAGTGACTTCGAATGTGGCCTTCGGCAAAAGTTTGAAGCAATTCTTAATAGAAATTCAGATTTAATTACATTGCAGCAATTATGTATGGATACAATTCCACAAAATCTAACCGCTAAATATGAAGAAATAAAAGAATATTTCCAGTATGCACCTATAATCAGTTGGGATGTAGAAAGGACGTTTTCTATTTATAAGCAAGTACTTAATTCAAAGAGAACAAAATTTACAGAAGAAAACCTTGAGAAACTATTGCTAGTCAATATTAATACTCCTTTATTACATGTAAATGTCGACTTATATGATGCGTTCATAACTACAATCCGACAAACTAAGTTTGTACCAGTATGCAGAACACACCCTTTCGCGACAACGAACTTCCTGGTAATTAGGTTAATTAAGAATTAAGAAATACTGAAAAAAACAAGTCAATCAACGGGAGGAAACGTACAGACGGCGTTTCGTTCTGGTTGGAACTTTTCAATGCACGGTATTCCTCGAAGACGGACATTGCTTTTTCATTTCTATACTCTCTGTATATATAGTTAACATTTGGAACTTACTGCAAGTGAGAATTAATGAATATTAAATCACATTCTTACATGTAAATGTCGACTTAGTATTTCTTTTCAGTATTTCTTAATTCTAAATTAACCTAATTACCAGGAAGTTCGTTGTCGCGAAAGGGTGTATTCTGCATACTGGTACAAACTTAGTTTGTCGGATTGTAGTTATGAACGCATCATATAAGTCGACATTTACATGTAAGAATGTGATTTAATATTCATTAATTCTCACTTGCAGTAAGTTTCAAATGTTAATACTCCCTTACTCTACTTGAACGACAAAATGAACAAATAAAAATGTTCCAATTATAGAAATAAAATTAAAAACTTTAAAAATACAATTTTTCAACATATAAATATGTATTTCGTAATTTTATAGGTCACCACCCGTTCGTTTTCCAATTATATAAATAAGATTAAATATTTTTGAAATACAGCCTTTCGCCAGTACTGCACTGGGTGGTAAGCGTGTCCGTTCTCTAGTAATGACTTACATTATTCTAGAAGTCCAGATAATAGCATTTAAATCTTAATAACTTAATCAATAAATGTCTACATACTTGACTTTTTTTTAAAGACTGGCCTTAAACTCGAAAGAGCATTGTACTCACCTAATAGCCAGTTCATTATTTACGATCAACCTTGTACATTTTAAGACGTTTTTTGTAAATATTTTTCTCTAAAATCTCGCTTGAAATTAAAAATAAGCCACACACAAACACGGTGATAATTTACAATTTAATCGCGTCAAATGCGTTACAAAATTATATATCCGACGATAAACTCATACGTAACTTTGCAATATAGAAAAGTGATACCTGCTCGCTTAATGATTACGGTTTTGTGTATTATGGTAACTCGTAACCCAATAATACGAAAATACGAGAAATCGAGAATTTCGTATCAAGTGTTCCAGTTCCAAGCGTATGTCATTACTCAATTGCGTAACACTTAATACCGATTTGATTAAACGGAAAACGTTTTGTTTATATGCGGCCTACAGTGATATATGCATGTAATATATAGAAAATATAACCGTTTTACAAGCTATGTAAGATAAGCTTTACTTACGGACAAGTCTAATGCTTTTTTTTTTGGGAAGTTGGACTGTGATTTAGATCATATCGCGATAAATAGTTGTATCTGTAGTTTTGCAACCGAGATAAATAGTAGCAGTTATATGCGGCTAATGCGGACATATAGTGCCATTGATGTCTAGTAATGCAGTTTAAACTTGAAAGTGAAAGGTTTGATGAACTTTTCTGTAAGTTTCGTTATAAGTTATTTTTATGTGAATATACACATATATGTCCGTATATACTTGTTGATTGCACAATAACAAGCATATACATATTGCTGAGTTTTACTTGGTATAGTTGAAGTATATGATTGTCATTCGAGCAGTCACTCACGCATTTTCCTCTCTAGACTCTTAAATATTTTCTGTATATCTCAGGGTTATATTTTGGGTTCTACGTAATTAGACCTAGCATCCAATGTAAAATCAAATAAATAATACAAGATGCAAACTGTTAAAAATTATTTTATTGTATATATTTGTATTTTCACAGGTGATGTATTCTAAATCGTAAAATATCTATTGTTTAAACGAAACCTAATTACCATCATAAAACTTTGTGAGAATTCTTCTAATTTTGAAGTATTTCTTAGCTTTTTAATAAATCTTTAAAACGACACTCGAGTATTTCATTTAACCTAGGGGGTTTTAATCCTCCAAACGCTAAACTATCACTCAAGGTATTTGTTTTTCTCTTTAAAATATAAGCTTCTAGGGATGTGTTGATTTTATTCATATATGTATATTTATTTCAAAATGTGTTATCGAACGGTTACTTAGTGGAGGTCTAGTTCCTACAGAACAAAATGTCCATCTTCTGTATAGTTTTGTTTGATCCGTATAAAATTCAATTACGCAGATATCTTAAGGTCGTTTGTGGAAATCTACGCAGTTACTTAGATACCTTGCATAAATATTCAATCACAGTGATGTATTTACTGTTAATTAATTTAAAGTAATTATCCATATACGCTTTGAAATATTTGATTTTAGTTTTTACAAACTTCAAATTATTGTGTGTCGTTTTACTTACACTGATCCTTGTTTCTCTTATATGTTCTCAAATTTTTCTTGATGCATTATATGCATAGATTTAAATATAATTATAAATTAAAAGAAATTACACAAAAAAAAATATAATGCTAATGAATATAAAATACTTAAATTTCATAAATAAATTTTACGCCTATTCAAACCGTAGCTAACGTTAGAAAATCCTTTTATGCCGCTTCACCCATATATGTAAACTCCGTGCTTTATACACTTTTTGAAAAACGCCAGTTTTTCTCGTCCGTTGTCTGCATTTAATTCCAATTTTCCTTTATTTTCGGACATTACTTACATTCCAAACCACGTATGGAAATATACTACCTCTTCTTTTGCCGTAATTGATTATTTTCAAAATTAAATTCGTAAAAATATATTTCTTTTGTCGTAAAAATATTTAACAAAAAAGGAACATTGACCTGCTTGTTACCGACGTTCAAAATTCAAAATACTGTCTATGATTTACTTTCTCTGTCTTGCATACTGTTTTATATACATCGACTATGCCTTTAATATGTTTAAATTTCTAAACTTTGTATTCACATGCTGGTTTGACGTTTAAAGTTTTGTTTACAATTTATATACATTCTTTTCTTAGAGCTTCTATACCATATAGTAAATTATTAAACATTGTAATATACTTTTGCGTTTTTTTTTAATATTATCGATTTATCTACTTTAACTTGTTGAGCTTATTTTCTTTATTTTCTATTCCTCTGAATACATTATTTCTTATTTACGAACGTAAGTAAATTCTGTTGCTATAAAATTATCCTCAAACATAATTCGCATTTAATACAGGTGTTTATTATTTCCATATTACACTATAAATGTAGTTAATATCAGATTCTTCATTGGGTCGACTTATTCTCATTTCTAAATGAACTATACATCACCAAAACTATATCGTAAACATTGGATTTTTATCATAAGATACCAGGAAGTCTATGACAAATACCGGAAATAATATGCTAAAAATGAAAATTAAATATACCATTTATTTATATTTGGTACGTGAATATGTTTTATACTTAATTAGATTATAAATATTATTAAATCGTAACGCGACCTATAATTTATTGACATAATACATCAAATACAATATTATATCACGTAATATATATGTGCATTCGAAGCACAACCCATTTTAACTACCTTTTGTGCTAATTAATGCTACATTTACTTTGCTTAATTCATATTAAGGTGAAGTTTCACAGCAATATGTTGTTCCTATTTTGCTATGCCTAGCAATTTAGCAGAATATCAAGCACTCACTAGTCGTCAGTGATGGGAATGAAATTAATATTTTGAAATGAAATGCAACTTAGTTCCAGATCAACAAGAGAAGAGTTTGTCTTTGCAGACTGTGGCTAAGTAAAAACTTAGAAAAGGTATAAACCTCTTCCCACATTATTTTTTCCATAAGAGAATCGTAAATTGCAAACATAAATTATAGAATATGAATAGAAATCATAGTTGCATTTTATAGATGAATAAAACATTCTATATTATAAAAAGAGCAAAACTAAAAGACGAGAAGAATTTTGCAAATAGTAAAATAAAAACGCATCTATCATTTACTTCGTAACAAATCAAAGATATTCAAACGAGATTCGCTACACAAAATAGATCCGAGAACTGCTAGAAATACCTCTGGAAATGATGTAAGAAAATACATAAAACTTAGTAAACGATTTTATTGTTTTTCGGGTTACTCGCCTTTGACGTCATCATCTTTGCATTGCTTCAACTAACTTATTAAACATTTTTTTCTGTTTACCACGTATTTTTGATGCTCGAGAACAAATAGAAAATCATTAGGCGATAAATGAAGTGAATGAGTTACAACTTCCATATTTTTCCTACTAAACAACCAACGCCTTGACGTACTGAGAGAGACTTTTCTTTATCATGACGTCATGATAAAGAATAATTCGCAGATTTCGATTATTTCTTCTGATTTCAACGATGATTTCCGGCAAATAAATTGTGGTATACCAATTAGTGTTCGCGATTCTTCGATTCTCAAAAGTTACTGTTGCCATGTGTTGAATAAAACCGAAGAAATAACCAACCATTTTTTCCTAGGTAAAATACCGTAAGCTTTCGCGGCCGTTGTCAATTGTATTTCAATTTTCTTGAAGGGTTTTGCCGTGTTGTCTTAATTTCACTCGACGTTTCGCTGTCCATACTGCCAGCTTCAGGATCTGGTATCAGACTGTTTCCCCTTGATTCATATTATGCACTTCGGCACCCATCAATAATGTTCAAGGGCTATATTATCAGGCTCGTGGGGAACATAATAAATTTCATATATATTAAAAAATAAGCAATACTATATGAAACTAGGGTGAGAGAACGGCGGGGAGGTAAGCGATACTCCACCGGCATACTAGATAAGAGAGAAGGGGCGGTTATAGCACCAGGCGCCAGGCGTGTCCGTGCCCAGTCTCATCAGATACGTTGACGATAGATGTGCAGAGTAATTATACGTAGAACATCAATTGTAATGGCAAAGTATACACAACCAGAAAAAAATTATTTAACCCATATGTTTATTCTTTATCATACCATAGAATTGCGTTTTTATTTTGTTACGCTAGCAAACTTTTTATTTTTTTCGATGTAGCGGTTGTGCATCAGTACTTTTTACCTGAAATCCACATTACAGGTTTTTGCAATTTACTAATAGGTACACAGAATTTTTTCTTTTGTTTGATGGAATTATGCGTCTGTTTTCTCAGAATGTTTTTAATTTTCTCTTCAACTGCGGCATTTTATTTAGTTACCTTAACATAGTTTTAATTTTTTTTCATTTGTTTATATTTTCGTTGATGTAGCGTTTGTACATCACTGGAATTTAATTATGTATGCAATCACAGGTTTGTGCTATTTACAAATACACAGATTTTTCTTTCATTTTGGTGTAATTATGCGTTCGTTTTCTCTGAATATTTTTTTTATTGTACAGCATTTGTGAATTTTTATCATTATTATCAGCGGGCAAGACCTCTCATCTTTGAAATACGTTGCGTATACACATACGCAATACGTATGTGTATACCACACTTACTTCTGACGTATCATTGCTTATTCAGTCATACGTATTGTTACGCCTAGCGTATGGAAGTTTAATTAATTTATTTAAATACACATATATTCGTTTTTTAAATATCTCATATTAATTATATTTTAACTTAAGACATTTCTTCTGTATATTCGTTTCCAAAGAGAAAGTATTTTCTTTTGTTATATATCTTGAACTGACCGCCGACGACCCTTCTTTCTACCTGACTCAGAACCCTAACGTTAATGTCGAATTTCTTCTAGATGAATTCCATATTTTTAAATTGTTTTAATTTAAGATTATTTACATCTTCTTTTATATGTCGTGTTTGATATCGTTAGGAAGCTTATGTCATAAGGGTTATTTTAAGAATATTTATGACATTGAAAGACGACGTCTTCAGGTCGCGCGTTTAATTCACTATAATTCAAGATATCGACCTCTTCGATACATCATAAACCAACCGTTTCTAGACATTTTCTATCGACGAAAACTAAGACTTCCTTCTTCGCTTTCGAACCTTTCGTGAATACAGACATCGCTCATCGGACTGTCCAAGTCATGACGCTATCACACCGACCAGGTGTTCTTCCGTTTCTAAGGTAAATTGTATTGTTCTATACATTACTCTTTTAAGTGAATCCAAATTAATGTAAACTAATTAATTTCTTATTCCTCCGGAAAAACATCGCCCTACATATACTTGTTCGAGTATATCTTCAGACCACGTGGACGCCCATCGCCAACTTTAAGGTAACTGTATTGTTCTATACAGAGATTATTTTTTATTCATCGTAATTAATTAACCCTTAATTTACTACTCCATTTAACGCTCGTTTCAGAGTATTTTTATGTGTTAATTTTAGTTACGTAATTGCCGCTCCTCGTGTACATATTACTTTATTTTGATTGCTTTTAAATATACGGGTTTCAATTTATTACTATGTAAATATAAATACAAAATTTAAGGACGCCGCTGTGTTTTATTTTATGTATTAAGTTGTTGTATATTTATTTTAATTAACCAATACCACGCACGTCCTGGACCTTTGAAGGAACTTCACCAGCATCCGTAATTATTTTATTATCTATCAAATAATTTTATTATTATAAATAGCCGAGACCCCTCAATTTGTAATAGTATGTGTAACCACACCTAATCCTGACCTATCATTGCTTATCCAATCATACGTATGTGTATACCACACCTACATCTGACCTATCCTTATGTTGACCTATGTTTATCCAATCAAATGCTACACTATACATTCAATAAACATATCGGAGAAGTAAAGCGGCGGGGACGCGTCTTGTGCAACAGTGTCGTTTTCTTACCTAGTTTACACACGGTATAAGTGTATACATATGCAATAAATTATGCAATATTTAGCATTCTATTATTAAATTAAAATATAAAGGATTCTATAAAAGCATTTCAAAGGTATTGAAGTCAAATTTTGATCATGTTTAGATTAGTTTGAAACTCTTTAAATGTAACTTTGAATTACAATGCAGTAGCCGCTTGGTGGACTGAACACTCTATTCACTGAATAACTAAAATTTCACATTAAAGCTTGAAAGAATGAATAATAACTAGAGAACGGACGCAATTTCCATAAAACGCAATCGGCAATTGGAATTGTGTATAACGTCGCTCAGTACATCCCGGCGTAATTCAATTTGTTTGACTTACTCGGACACCTGGCCTCGCCGCGATAACAATGGACAAGCCAGCTATTGTATTCCGAGAATATAGTGCTTTTTAAAGTGTTTTCATGAGCGTAGATAGAAGCGGGGATTTTATAATGTATTTTATTTATTAGTTAATATTTCGTAAGATAAATAAAGTGCTGTGAGTAAGTTTCTTGTTTTCATAGTTTTAACTGTTAATTACATCGTAATTTTTGTGATAGATCCTGTTTAATATCGTTTGATTGAATCTATTTCTACCAATTATTTCGACGTAAGAGTGTGCATTGAATTTCGTTCAGTTTCAATAACTTACGCACACATTTTTAGTTTTCATTTATTTAGATCTAGAGCATTGTTTAAGTTACATTTTCAGGCATGATATGGAGGAATGTCGAGAACGGTATTGTAAAACAATGGCGAGTTGGATTGACGGTCATACTGATTGTATGTCCATTGTTAGTGATTCCGAAATTTATTACAAAATCCGTAAAATATCGTCAAAAATTCGTCACTTAGGATCGCAAACACATCTGAACTCTGTAAAACTTTTATGGCGGCTAATATTCCATTAAATAAACTTAGCAATCCCACTTTAAAAATATTTCTGAAAAAATACACTGGTCGAAATGTTCCTGATGAATCAACTTTACGCAAATATTATGTTTCTAGGTGCTATTCGAGAACAGTAGAACGCATTAGAAGCCATCTTTTAAATCAATACATATGGATAAGCGCCGACGAAACGGTGGATATGTTAGGACGCTGTGTGGTAAATGTTGTAGCTGGTGTACTACATCCAACTATTCCCTATAACTCATATGTAATAGCAACAAGTGTTATAAATAGAGTTGATGCGGAAACAGTTGCTGAAACCATTAAGGAGAATATGCAAAAAATGCTTCATTCGGACGCCACGTACAAAGAAAAAATACTTTTATTTGTCAGTGATAGTGCTGCGTATATGTTAAAAACAGGCACACTATTGAAGAAAACATATCCTAATATGCTGCATATTACTTGTCTAGCACATGCTCTCCACAGAATCTGTGAATATATCAGAGACACTTTTCCGGAAGTTGATAGACTTGTATCAGCTTTTAAAAAAGTTTTCTGAAAAGCACCATTGAGAGTAGCTCTTTTCAGGGAAAAATTTCCATCTCTGTCACTGCCTCCCACTCCAGTAATAACTAGATGGGGAACATGGCTGGAAGCTACTAGTTATTATGCTGAGAATTTCGATAGTCTAAAACATTTCGTAACACTGCTAAAGGAGGATGCTAGAAGTATTGGTGAGTGCAAGGAGCTCACACAAATCCCAAATTTAAAAAATCAGTTGTACTTTCTTCACGAACACTTTGGAAAATTGCCAAAACTAATCACTTATTTTGAAAATCGAAACCTCAAATTAAATGACGGATTAAACACATAAGATGTGGCTGTTAATAATTTGAAAAGTATTCCAAGTGACTTCAGATGTGGCCTTCGGCAAAAGTTTGAAGCAATTCTTAATAGAAATCCAGATTTAATTACATTGCAGCAATTATGTATGGAGACAATTCCACAAAATCTAACGGCTAAATATGAAGAAATAAAAGAATATTTCCAGTATGCACCTATAACCAGTTGCGATGTAGAAAGGACGTTTTCTATTTATAAGGATGTACTTAATTCAAAGAGAACAAAATTGACAGAAGAAAACCTTGAGAAACTATTGCTAGTCAATATTAATACTCCTTTCCTCAACTTGAACGACAAAATGAACAAATAAAAATGGTCCAATTATAGAAATAAAATTAAAAACTTTAAAAATACAACTTTTCAACAAATACATATGTATTTCGTAATTTTATAGATCCCCACCCGTTCGTTTTCCAATTATATAAATAAAATTAAATATTTTAGAAATACAGCCTTTGGCCAGTACTGCACTGGGTGGTAAGCGTGTCCGTTCTCTAATAATAACACATTTAATTCAGTAAACATGGTAAATTCCAGGCTTATGCATCATTTTGCTGACTTGCCTTGTGAGACGCAGCGTAATTTACGAGGACAGCATATTTTATTTTAGTTATTTTTAAATCTGTTGAAGTTATAGGTGTACTGTGCTGAAGTGTTTTTGTGTTTACCATAAAAATTAAGCGGAAAGTACCAAGTTTGTCCGAAAAATGTGAAGTTTTGAAAAGTTTGGACAATGGAAGCCGTGCAACATATTTGTCTAAAAGGTACGGAGTTGCCTAATCCACCGTATGTTCAATCAAATATAAAAAACACACTTTAAAAGTCACATCAAAGCGTAGTGGAATACGAAAAAATTTAAAATCCTCTTAGATGCCACGAATGGAAAAAAAATATATTCATGGTTTTGTTCACAAAGACATAAATATATGTTTCGATAGAAGTTTTAAAAACAAAAGCTAAAGTTATCAATGAAACTTTGAATGAAAACCCAAATTTTAGTGCTAGTGACAGATGGACCCAAAGATTTCAACGAAAATTTGGAATAAGACATTTAAAAATTGCGGGAGAAAAGTTATCAGCTGCTCCGGAGCATGTAGATCCATTCAAGATTTATCTTCGAGAAAAAAATACAGGAGCTTCAATTAACATATTATCAATTATAAAATACCGACGAAACAGGCTTATTATGTAAATTACTCCAAGAAAGGACCTTGGTAACGTCTGTAGAATCATTGGCCCCTGGTCGAAAAATGGAAAAATGTAGTAACTTTTCTTGCATGCACCAATGCAACTGGCAAACATAAAATCAAACCATTTGTGATTGGACGTGCCAAAAATCTAAGATATTTTAAGAACGCAAATTCGAAAAATGCTTGGATGACGTCAGAGATATTTCAAAATTAGTTTCATCATTCATTTGCCCCGCAGGTTCAAAGATTTTTAAAACAAAAGAGATTACCATAAAAGGCCCTTTTAGTTTTGGGCAACGTTCCAAGTCATCCACCAGCAGAAACTTGGTTTTCGATGATGGAAAAATTCTTACTGTTTACATGTCCTGGTATGTAACAATTTTAATACAGCCCATGTCTTTACGTTAACGAAACTGTTTTATAGAAGAAGCCTTTTGTCCACAATAGTTGCTTCTAATAGCAATTATATTTCAGCTGCCATTAAAAATTTGAGTCTAAAAGATGCTGCTACACGTCTTGCATTAGCCTGGAAGAATGTGAAGGAAGAAATAATTGCTGAGTGTCAAAATCATATTTCACTAGATTCTTTCAATAGCGACTCTGATTCAGAAGAGGATGTTCCACGAGCTGTTCTACAAGAAAAATACAAGAACAGCGTCGAGGCAGTGACAATTCAAGAAACTGTAGCATTACTACAGGAAGTGAACGGAGACACAATACAGATCCGTGAAAACAGAAAAGTGGAACAAGGATGTCATAGAAGCATTTGAGGAGGTGTAATTGAAATTGAAGATGTGGAAGAAACAATGAATGATGAGCCAATTTCAACTAGCATCCCCACCAAGGAAACTTTACGAGGTCTTAATATAGTGATTTCGTGGGCAGAACAAGAGATGCTAAATTCTGGTGATCTAATATCTAAAGACAAGAAGGTTCAAACATAATTAACTAGTTACTTTATCGAACAAAACTGACTTCTTTAAATCATTACCTATTCATGTATGTATGTAAAATATATTTTTCATTTATAAGTTCTTTTTGATGTTACTGAATATATAGATAAACGATTTAAACTGCAAATTTGATTGAGTGAAGATTTCGCTTCTTTTGAATAGGTAAGTTTTAATTAGTTCACATAATCGAGTGGTTACTGTAGTTATAATTTTCTCGATTTTAACACGGATATAATATTTCATAAGCAAATCTAAAGGTACTAAAATAATAAAAAAGAGAAACATCGCTTTTCTGAACAAGTTTTTATAAATTTATTGCTACAAAGTAAATTATTCTTTATAATAAACTAGTTTAATTTTATATTCAAATACAGATATAAATTGCGTTTAAAGACTATCGATCCTAATTTTTCTTGGATATCTATTAACACTCAAAATTAACCTTTAAAATGCCCATTAATCATTCAAAGCTTTAAAAAAATAAGACTTTTAAGATACATATATTAGTTCATCATACGTTGATGATATAAGTTTAGTATACTCGTAAATTTTGTAAACGAATGTCACCTGAGTTTGTTACGTCTTAACACATGTGAATGACACAAGGTTGAGTTTTACATTTCCATTGAAATTAAGTTATGTTTAGCGATTTGTTAATTTTCGTGTTTATGTATCCTAAAGTTAATTCAAATAAATTATATAAAGACCATATGTATGTAAATAGATTCTCTACATTAATTCGGTGTTGTCTAATATCTCATAATACTTGCAAATTAAAACATCTGCCTAATTATGCCAAATACAATAACAAAGTACTTTTAGATTAAAAACGAAATATTATTGAAATATAGAATTGGTGTTTTTGGTCTATAATTATTCTTTAACATTATTATTGTCGATTGTTCAGTCTAGAAAAATATTTATAAATCGCGCATATAATCTTTCAAGCTTATTTATGTTAAAACAGTCAGTTGTACAGTGTAGCAATATAGGTAGCATACATTCGATCTCCATGTTCGCTCGTGTTTTACTTTTATTTGTAGACAGCAAGGTTTACATCCCCACTTACTTTGCAATTACGTACATACTAATTTGATATTTGTAAGTATTTCATATAAAAGCCGAAAAACTCCAATAATTTATCAATTGTTATATTTAATAAACGGCTAAGAAATTATCTAAACACTTATATATATATATATATATATATATATATATATATATATATATATATGGTATTAGTTGTCGATTTAATGTCTGGTTTTACTTAAATATGTATATATTTAAAACAATCTTACATGTTTCGGCATATGATGCCTTCAAAGAAATTTAAAATATAAATGACAGTATATTAATGTCATACTATATATCTGTAGTTGTCATGGATTAAATTATTCAAATATACATTCAATTTCAATAATAATAAATCATGCCTTGACATTGTCTAAACAGTTAGACAACAAAAACGGGGGAATGGCAAGCCATGAGTTATTATTATGTCTGCGCCAGTGGAGCGGCTTAAGATGTTAAGCTGTCGGCATTTGCCTTAAACGAGAAGGAAAACCACGAAAACCTACTTGGCTGTCCTAGTAGGTTTTCGTGGTTTTCCTTCTCGTTTAAACTCATCTAAACTAATAGGAAAATAGATCCGAAAATTAAATGTTTCAAAGGTAGAGTTGATTATTTATTCTCATCGGCAAGTTTCATTTCCATAAACAAACGAACATGTTATTTTATTAAATTATACTTAAAGAAAACAACTTAAAGAAGATAATCTACATGTTCACCTGCCATTTCTACACAGGCTTCACATCTTCGCCGAAAAGAAGCTCTTATTCCTTCAAACAACCCTGGATTTTGTCGAATAGTTTGGCACTCATTTTCTATCGCTGTTTTAGTTCATCCACATTATTAATTTGCCGTGAATATACCAGCTGTTTTAAATATCCCCAAATGTAAAAGTCAAGTGGGTTTAGATCAGGGGAAATAGGTGGCCATGACACAGGACCTCCCCGTCCTATCCATTTGTTGTTGTACATTTCATTTAAGAGACGTCTATCAATTATGGGAACATCTTTCAATAATGGGGGTAAAATGTTAATAAAAAAAGTATAGACAATTTTCGCCATTTAAATGATTTGGTATAAACACTGGTCCAATCAAATGATCTCCAAAATACCCAGATAAATGGTCGCAGAATACCGGAGTTGATGTCTACTCTCCATAACAGGATCAAGGTTTTCATGCGCCCAAATATAAATGTTGTGGATATTAATTATTACATTGTTTGTAATTACATTATTTGTAAAAGTAGTCTCATCAGTAAACAAAATATTAGCAGTAAAGTTTTTATTTTTGATAAGCTTTTCTAATATGAATCTGCAGAAAGCAAGTCTGGAAGCAATATTGGATATCATAACGATACAGCAGCTATTCTCATAAAATCCTCCAGACTAAAGAAGCATTAATGTTTAGTTCCACTGCTATTGTTCTGGTGCTGATATTCGGATTTTCTTCTACTCTTCTTAGGACATTTCTTTCAGTATCTGGTGTTGACACAGATCTTGGTCGCCCGACATCATATTTTTTAACGTTAAATAAACTATTTTCACTTAATCGTTGATGTAGTTTCGAAAACAATTTATCAGATGAATTTGCGCGATTAGGAAATGCTTGGGCATATAGTCGCCGTGCTTCATAAGCATTGCCATTAGCACGACCGTACATAAGGTGCATATCGATCAACTCTGAATTTGTATAAAAATGTATTTTCTTCTATTAAAATAAAATAATCAGAAACTGACAGCGCTCCACTGAAATTACTGACATCTGTCGCAAATAAACAACAATTCACACTACTAAATAACATTTGCTTAAGTGAATAAAAACTCTAACTTCGAAGCTCTTAGTTTGCGAGCCTATATTTGTTTTCGTTTTTTTAAATTTTTTATTCGTTTAGATGGGTACTATACAGGGTGTCACAGAATACCTATTCTTAATTTTCAGAAATGATAGAGGGCGCTTAAATAAACATTTTTTATTAATGCACTAGTGTCTGGAAATTTCTCGGTGTGAAGATAAACTAGAAATTTTTAAAAATAATCTCAATTACAACAGGAAATAGTTAAGTTAAGGAACATTTTATTAGAAATAATACTTCATCAAACTTTATAAAAATGGTTCGATGTTACAACCACTATTTTCGATACACATGTTATAACGATGTACAATCGACTGCAGAATTCTTCTTGGTTCGTCGTTAATTTTATTCAAGTACCATTCGGCAAATTGAACTCTGTTGGGATAATTAACTGCAATTAACGTTTGCATTTTTTGAATGTGAAACGTATGGTTTTGGTATTCCTTCAATACCCTCCATACAGATGTGTGACTTGTATGCATCGCATGGGAAATGGGACGAGTGCTTGTTTTCGGGTTATTATCAAAATGTTGAAGAACTTGGTCCTCGAAGTCAACATTTCGGACAGTGCGATTGGCTCCTGGATCTATTTTCTTTACTTGCAATTCACCAGCGTTTCGAATATGCTGATCCAATCTTGAAAATGATGTATGACAGGGAATCCGACGCAGAGGATGCTGCTCCGAATAAATTTGCCTTGCTACGTTGGCATTACCGATATTTGTAATTAAACACACTTCTTTAATAAGAAATAATTTGTGACAGACATAAAATGACAGCTACTAAAATTGTAGTTGTTTTTCAAAGGTTGCTATGCTTTGTAAACCGCCGGGAAAGGCATGGGGTGACAGCCGATTTTTTTTTCATTTTATCTCGATACTGAAACACTAGTTTACTAATAAAAAAAATGTTTATTTAAGTGCTCTGACACACTGTAATGTGAGTAAAATATCCGTTTTTTAAGCATACTGTATAATATTTACGTTACAATTTTTTTACAATAAATATTTACCAATATTGGGCACTATTTCCGCCCGTAAGGAAAACCCGAGATATTGAATGCACGATCTAATACATTAATTTATGGTATCTATAATTAACCATATAGACTAAACTGGGTAATAAAATATATTAGAATTAGAAAAGTTATTTTTAAATATAATGTTAACATATACTAAAAAAACAACTGACCTTTCAAAACCAAAAACATATAAATTTAACCCGAAATATTTTATTTTGGGAAGTATTTAATGCGCTGGTATATATCGTATTTTAATATTAGGAAAATACTAATAAACATATATAATATGTATGTCCTAATATAATACTTTGCTTGTCTGTAACTAAAACACTTAATTATTATATTTTACCTTGACCCATGCTTTAAAAAATACCTTTATTAGAAATCAGTTATTTGAACAATACCTTTCATGTATTTAACAAGGTTAACTTGAGGCATATTCGTTAATTTTATGCAGAATTCTTAATTCCGTATAAAAAAGAATCAATCTATTATACAATAATGCATTCTTGACTTATAAAAAATATTTGTTTACATTTCCAATCGCAGTTATAAAAAAGATTCGTTGATGGCCTAACAGTAGCATTTACAGTTATATTACAAAAAAAAGCACTGGCTATGCATTTAAAAACCATGAAAAGAAATGTCGATCAGATGGACTTGAAAAAGATAAATTGACTGTGATTTACATACATTAGAGATAGGAGTAGCTATTTATTTAAGCATATATAATTAACTTTTTCGCTGCATATTTATATTTTGTAATACACTAATCTTATTTAAAAAGGTATATAACCCCTTACCACAAATTGATAGTCGTATCCTAAATACGTATTTCGACAACTAAGTTGTCATCATCAGTAGGTAAAAACTACTAATTAAAGTCACACGGGGCACAATAAAGTAAGATAAACGCTTACGCACAACTACTATACACTGCAACCCTATAAAGTCTTTATAGGGTTGCAGTGTATAGTAGTTGTGCGTAAGCGTTTATCTTACTTTATTGTGCCCCGTGTGACTTTAATTAGTAGTTTTTACCTACTGATGATGACAACTTAGTTGTCGAAATACGTATTTAGGATACGACTATCAATTTGTGGTAAGGGGTTATATACCTTTTTAAATTATTATTTAACCACAGTCTCCATTGAAAGAATTTTTATACACTAATCTAATATATGGGTATTAATTCGCGGATACATTAATCATAATAATACTTTTTTTTTATTTTCTCCGTTCCAGATTAATTTAATTTCAAAAATATTTTAATCACGTTTAAAAGTTGCAAATAATTTAACCCAAATAAATGTAATTAGGATATAACAGTATGACTAATTTGGTGCAAAAGATGAATCCATAGAAATATTTTCCATATCGCGTAGCATTAAGAGTAGCTAAGATGTTCAATGCTGCAATTGATATGGTTAGTATTTTAATAGGCGCGGAAAAAGCAAAAAAATTTAAAAAAATTCCGCTTTCTAACGACACAATACCGCGAATCGCCGATGTTCACGACCAGATAATTCAGCAAGTGAGTTCAAGTGAATCTTTTAGTATTCAATTCGATGAATCAACAGATGTAGTAAACATGTCTCAGTGTTAATGTTTCGTGAGGTATGTATGAATGTGATAGGGACAACACCAATCAAAGAAAATATATTGTTTTACAAAACAGTACCGGGTCATACAACAGGATAATGCTCCTTGATGTTCTTTATGAAACTACTAGAAACTATACTAACATAGATTGAACAAAATGTGTTGCAGTATGTAGCGATGGTGCGAAGACAATAACAGGAGAGAACAGGGGATTAATGAAAATATTAAAAGATCGTCTTATACCAAGGATGGAATGTACCCACTGCTTCCTCCACAGACATGCTGTTGTCTTAAAAAATATGCCGGAAACTCTCGATGAAATGAGCGAAATAAAAAAATCTCTTCTTTCCCCTACAGAAGTTAGATGGTTATCGCGAGGGAAGGTGTTAACCCGGAGGTATTGGAATTGCGAGATGAATTAATAATATTTTTTCCAGGATAGATAAACACTATTCTGATTGCTTTTACAGAATAATGAGTGCATGTTATTGTTGGCTTACTTAGCTGATCTGTGGTCTGATCTTAGGTGATCTGATATGTGAATTTACAAAGACGTAATAAAAACATTTATTAATAACAGACAAAGTTCATGCTTTCATTAAGAAGCTTGATATCTGGATTATTTGCCTTCAAAACAAAAATTTGGATATGTTCTCACTCATTTCGGATTATATTGAGAAAAATTTGATTGAACAAGGCACTGTTATTCACGACAGTTTGGATAGCATGAAGATGTATTTGCATTACTTAAAAACTCAGTTGACGAAGTATTTCCCGGAAAATAAAAATGATTTTTTGGAAAGATGAGTACTGAACCCGTTTAGTGATAAAGTTGCCGCTGCTAAGTTACCAGTTGAGATTCACGAACAGGTCATCGAAGAAATGTCTGTCTAAAAATCGCTACAATTGCAGTTTGCATCTAAAGATTTAAAGATGTGCTGGCTTGCTCGTCGAAATGATTATGGAAATTTAGTCACAGAAGCATGAAGACATTAATCCCTTTCGCCACGTCTTGTCTTTGTGTGTTTCTGACGTAGACCCACTTATCGCATTACTTTTTTTTCTTTACATGTGAACTTATTGTAAGTAAAATGTTTATAATAAATTATTTTTTCTCATAAAATGATTTCTCATTGTTTAGGTTATTTTGCGACTCCCCTTTAATACGACCGCGACCCCTAAGTTTAAAAGCGATGCCTAAGATTACCAAATTCTACTAATAAATATTTTCGGATTTTATACATGTAAAATTAAAATTTTCATTGCACTTGTCCACCACTGCAAGGTATTAAATCCGTATCAAGTGTGTTAATATACCGGCTTATTTGCAAAAAGGAATTATAAATAAATATAAACACCGTAATGGTATTTCTTCATATTTAAGGATTTTTAATACGTCTTCTCGCATATTATACCGCGTCGTAAATTAGTCCTGAGAAGAACTCTTAACGTCATGATGACGATAAACCCATCTTCATCTTCTTACATTCGGAATTAAATGCGCTACATCTGTAAAAGGGATACTGCTTTGGATTTGAACTAGCATGGGCTCCATTAAAGTTAAATGCGATATTTCTCGATATACGTCTATTGAATAGTACAAGTTTCCATTTTGCTTGTATATGATGATCACATTCTCTTCTATTTAAATTGTTTTCACGTTTGCCAATTTATATCGTTTCTTTTATTATTCGAACTGTGAAATATGTGCTCATAAATTGCAGTTTCGACATGTACAAAGCAACATTTCTCTTCAGCGGCGCTGCGTTCATCTCTGTATACTTTTATTCCTTTCTTTATCTAACGGAAATACCGATGGACAGCCTTGTTACACGCTTTTCTCTAGGAGTCCATAATTGAGAGGACACTATTAATTTTGTGTTTGCGAAGTAATTTAAAGTATCAATAACAAAACAAAAATAAATATAAAATAAATGTACGAGAGCGGAATGATAAGAATGAGAGCCTAATAATGAAACAACGATTTTATGTGTACAAAAATATTTTTATTTTTTAATATAATCCCCCAAACGCTCAATACACTTCCAACGATGTTCCAATGCTTTTATCCTATCGCGGAAGGTATTTTCTTGTTTCTAGTTGTCCGCTTTGGAAGTAGGTGATAGTGCGAGTCAAGCAAATCGGGGGAATATGGTGGGTGCGGAAGCAAGCCAAACTTCCGTTCATTAATTTTAGCCATTGAAACAACATTGGTATGAGGCCGTGCATTACCATGATGAAAGATAATATTTTTTGCACGCTAACTCATGTACTTTTTCTAAATTTTTTTGGTGCAACTTGTCCAAAAAATTATTGTAATATTTCCCGTTTATCGCTTGTCTATTTGGAAGGTAATCAATCATCATGGTTGCTTTTACGGCCCAAACAACTGATGCCATTACCTTACCAGCTGACTTCGTTACCATGACTTTCTTTGACGCCGAACAACAAATTCACAGCTGCCCACTGTTTAGACTGAAGTTTTATTTCGAGGATATATTATTGGACCCATGTTCCTTCGGTTGTAATAAATCGTCGCGTGATTTTCTGAACATGGTCCAGACATTCTTGTGACAGTTACACTCTCACACGTTTTTGCTTCATTGTGAGTAAACGTAGCATCCACCTCGACGACAACTTTTTCATCCATAATTCCTGGGTGACGAAATTGCATACCCGTTCTTTTGAAATGTCCACGAAATTGGCTTTTTCACTTAATTTGAATCGTCGAGTTTTATCACAATATCCTGTATTTTAGTGACCATTTGTGGGGTAGTGACACTTTTAGGACGTTCCAATTTACGTTCATTTTGGAGACTCATACGACCGCGTTTGAACTGAGCCATCCAGTTTTCTATTATTGCGTACGGAGGAGCAGTTATCCAAAACAATTTTCATCTCTTCCAATATTTCTTATTTATTTAATTATTTATTGCCGAACATGTATACACACGAGGGATCCAAATTTCTGGGAATTGTGCTCCAATTAAATTACGCAGAACTTATAGGCAATGCTATTGGTGATAGACAATTCTTGACATGTTTATGCAGCTATGCAGTGCAATATCGTTCAGTCTGATTTAGGCGTTCGACCAATCTAGACGCATTCTCGTAGCATTGTTTGTGTAACAATAGACTAAATCTCAAAGAGCAATAATTTTCTTGTTGTGGAAAGAGGGTGTGAAAACTCCAGAAATTATTAAACGTCTACAAGGTGTGTTTGGTGAGTTTGCACAATCTAAAAGTACTGTATATCGCTGGGTAGATCTTTTTAAAAGTAGTAGTAGAACATCATTAAAAGACAATACCCGCAGTGTTCGCCCGAGCACGTCGATAAATAAAAGAAACATTACAGCCGTGGAGAACCTACTGAAAGAGGACCGACGAATGACTATTTCTCAGATTAGTGTACGCCTAGTAATAGGTACACGACAAGTTCATGAGATCTTACATGATTATTTGGACGTATGCAAGGTTTCAGCCCGCTGGATGCCAAGGCTTTTGGGACCGGAACAGAAACTCATTAGGGCTCACACTTGTGGTCAACTTCGAGAGCTGTTAGCCCGTTATGCTGACCAATTTTATCAACGGATAATGACCACTGTCGAAACTTGGATTCCTTATTTCAATCCTGAGATCAAAAGGCAATCCAAAAAAATTGGCGTAAACCCGAAGAAGCACCTCCACGTAAGGCGCGTGCAGCTCCGTCTGTTGGAAAGGTAATGCTTACTGTATTTTGGGATTGCGAAGGGATTATATTTATGAATTGTCTGGCGAAAGGTACTACAATTAACGCAGAATATTATTTGAACTTATTATCCGGACCACTGCGGCAGGCACTTATTAAAAAGCGGCCTGGGAAGTTGCATAAGCGTCCGTTATTGCAACAGTATAATGCAAAACTGCATACTGAAAGAAAAAAGAAGGATGTTTTTAACTAACTACAACGGGAATTGTTTCCGCATCCACCTTATTCACAGGATCATTCCCATTGAGTGATTTTCATCTGTTCCCAGATTTGAAAAACTTTTATGGAATGTTCGTTTTGGGAGTTTGTCTGACGTAAAACGTGCCTTAAATAGGTGGATTGAGGGGACAACGAAAAAGTTCTTCGAGGACGGCTTAACAAAATTAGTTTATCCTTGGGATTCAATTAAATGGCGATTATGTTGAAAAACTGCATTGTAATATTGATGAAAATTGACAAAATAAAAAAACTATAACTAAATTCCCAAAACTTTGGAAACATCCCTGGTATATCCAATTATAGGACAAAATAATAATAATAATAAGCAAATATGTTGAATTATCTATATATTCTACATAATAAACACAATAATTAATTAATTTAAACAAAATGAACAATAATTCTAACAAAAAAATAATATTCTTATATTATAAGGAGTATATAGAAATTAGACAAACGATAATAGTAAAAAAAATTCTGAGAACAAAACAAAACAAATACACAAAATAATTATAATAGCTATGCGATACTAAAAACCTTATAGGTATAATAGAACAGAAACATTAGTCTGGTTAATATCACATTCACTACGTGCGGCGACCAAACTATTAAATGTATCGATATTAGTCCTTGCCATGGGATAATAAAATGTGCTGCATTGTCGGCTATTATACTGTGGAACTAGAAGGTTCATGTTGTTCAGCAATGATGATGCATCTATAAATGCATCAAATCTCCACAAAAACCACGTGTATGAAAACCTACTAATTCTGTTGAACTGAAAGCCTATAACAGTTTATTGTTGATTATGGGTGCTTTGCGATCCAATGAGGAATCACTAAAATCACTTTGGTGCTCTAACAGAGCATATGCTCGCCCAATTTTGCCGGCTACCATATCACAAACACGTTCTCAATTATGGTCTGCGTTTTTAAGGTTTGATGATTACCAAACTAAAGCTCACAGAAAAGAAACTGATAAATTAGCACCAATAAGAGATGTCTTCAGCACCTTTGTAGAAAACTGCAAAAAAAATCCTATCATCCCAATGATAACTTGACAGTGGATGAACAACTTGTCTCTTTTGGAAATCGATGTCCTTTGCGGGTTTACATGAACAGTATACCCGATAGATACGGCATAAAAATCTGGGCATTCGCTGACAGCACAAATGCCTACAGTCTAAATTTACAAATTTCCTTGGGGAAAAGGGGAACTGCTACAGAAAAAAATCAGGGGCAACTTGTTGTTTTGGTCTTGGTAGAACGCTTAGGACACGGATATGGAATAACAACAGACAACTTTTTCACAAGTATGCCATTAGCTGATTATCTTCAACAAAAGCAGTTTTCGTTATGCGGCACATTATGGCAAAATAAGTCTTTTATTCCAAAAGAACTATTACCAAATAAATATAGACAGCCATATTCTAGTATGTGTGTCTTTTCGAAAAATTACACTCTAGTGTCATACGTACCTATTAAAAGTAAAGCAGTAATTTTACACTCGACAGAACATCATGACGATATAGTTTCAGGAGAGGAAACTATGTATAAACCAGACATAGCGCTGCACTATAACAAGACAAAGGGCGCTGTAGATACAACCGATAAAATGGCCAAAGAATATTCGGCGAGACGCAGCAGTAACCGATGGCCAGTAGTTTATTTGGTCATCTTCTTGACGAGGCAGGCATCAACACATTTCGATTATGGGAAATAAAATTTCCCGACAAACATACGAAGATTTTAGACGACAGAAAAAAAATTATTTTAAATCTCGGCCAACTACAAGCGAAGCAGAATATTATTACAATATATCAATCAAGGAAGGCAAGTCATTGCTATACATCACTAATTCAAAATATGCTTAGTGCCCAGAGCTAGATGAAATCGCGATTGACGAAACACCCCAAGACGAAAGAGTGCAAACTGTAGGAGGAAGTGGAAGATGTTATCTATGTGCAAGGATCAAAGACAGGAATACGAGACAGTTATATAAAGAATGCAAAAGATTTGTTTGTAAAGTACACTCTAATAAAATAACACTTTGTATAGAGTGCAACAGAAATTAATTTTAACTTATATTTTTCCATACTATTAACGTTTTGTAATAGTGTTGATTATCAACAATGTATCCTTTTATCAAATAGACACATCGAAAACTATTCTGACTTTAAAATTTTAATTTTAAAATAAAATTTGAGTGTGGTACAAATGTACCCCATTCACTCATTTGATCACGGTACTAGGAAGGTTAATAAATTAATGGTTACTATATTACCATTATTATTATCATTTACATTTATTTTTAAGTCGACAAAAATTTTCAAAAAGCTTCTATGACAAATGTTACTCCTTTTTTCAGTTTAAAATTTCGTATAATACAAAGGTATTTTTAATAATATAAAATATTATTAAAAATCTGGTGTGAAGAACTCAAATACAGGTTTACTATTAATATTTTTGTGAACGTGTCCAAACATATCCCTCCCCAGAGACGTAGATACGTATTTCGCCTTTCTACGGGCTCATCGGTATGCCCCTGCTGAAGAAAGGATATCTTCAGACACATTCACAAAAAAGAACCACATCGCCACATCACAGAAATTATCCAGACCGAGCGTAAAAGTAAATTCAACGCTGCCTGTTGTCAGACAGCCGAAGTACCTCGCCCCGTCCACATAACCAATGTGAAGTAACGACGCCCTTCCAAAGGTGGCACAGCCATCTCTCTAGAAACTGCATTTTGTTTGTGTCTTCACTCATACTACGGACTAACCGCATGTGTAATGTATCAGAATAATTGAAACATACATGAGTAGGGAAACCCCACCAGTTTTGTATAATACAAAGGTATTTTTAATAATATAAAATATTATTAAAAATCTGGTGTGAAGAACACAAATACAGGTTCACTATTAATATTTTTGTGAACGTGTCCGAACATATCCCTCCCCAGAGACGTAGATACGTATTTCGCTTTTCTATAGGCTCATCGGTACGCCCCTGCTGGAGAAAGGATATCTTCAGACACATTCACAAAAAAGAACCACATCGCCACATCACAGAAATTATCCAGACCGAGCGTAGAAGTAAATTCAGCGCTGCCTGTTGTCAGACAGCCGAAGTACCTCGCCCCATCCACATAACCAATGTGAAGTAAGGGCGTCAATGGGAAGGGCGTCGTTACTTCACATTGGTTATGTGTACGGGGCGAGGTACTTCGGCTATCTGACAACAGGCAGCGCTTTCTTTTGAGTTTAAACTTATCTTTTGAAACTAAATTCAAGACATCTAGAAAAAGATATTAATTGCAAAATGAACTTTATACTTTTAATAACCAGTACTATACTTTAATTTTTAAAGATAATAATGAGATGAGTAATCCATAAATTGTACAGATAACAAATTTGTAAAAATTCGAAATAAAAACATACAATTTATATAACTACCTTCACTTTTGGACGCTTAATTAAAGGTTAAAGCAATTGCCTTATCTCCCATTTTCATTAGTACGCAATATAACATTATAGTTCTAACAGCTAATGCATTATTAGTACGATTAATAAGAGCACGAGGATCGAATAGATCGATTTCAATAAGTACTTGACCTAAATTTTAGGCTAGTGCAGTATCACTTATAATAATCATAAAAATATTACTAATCTAATTTAAGAAATCTATTAGGTTTGATTTATTACACCATTGTTATTAGGTAAAGTGCTGAAGAGTGAATAAATAAAATGATTGATATGCATTGACAGGCAATGTCGATATAAAAGCAATTAGTTGTTTCTTGTCACAAGTCCTATCGAAACAACTGCAATCATTTGCAACAATTAATTAATGAAAAAAAATTATTTTATTTGTACTTATACTAGTATAACGGAAAAAATATGGACTACTAATGCTTTAAGCAAAATATGATACACGATTAGGCAATCAAATATGTAGTTACATTCTCAATAGTGGAGCGGGCATCTCTTTTGTGTCATAAGTTTCAAAAATATTGGTAGTACACAGAAGGACACAATTAATTAGGGCATTTGAAACAATTTTATTTTTGTAAGTTCCACATAATCTGTCATGACAAATAATATAATTAACAAAACAACGCCTTTCAAAATCTTAAGAGTCGTTACCATCATCTTGGGATAAAAGTATCCCAAAAATTTAATAGAGGTAGAGAAATGCTTATGCGGCTGTTTTATACATTTTATTTTTATTTCTGAACGTAAGAAATGCACAGAGGTTTCATTCACTTATCATAAACCTTTCAAAGAAATTTTTTGGTTTTATCCTAATTATGGACTAATGCTTTTTTGATCAGCTGTTAAAATTGTAAGCACCCAACGCGTTGGGTAGAAATATCTACTCACAATCTACTGCAACGAGTAGATACTTTTTAAGACATGTTTCTACTATACCTTTTACTATAATCCTTCGATCATTGGGTACCATGTGCTACTACAACTGGTGATTTTTTATAACTTGCGATTTTAAAATTCCGATACAGTTTTTTTTACTACTTGGTATGAAGGACCAACATAAATTTGTTCATAAAATGTATCTTTATGAATTTTTTCAGTTCTTTTTATCAATTTTTTAGTAAAAAAGTAAAATCTCGAATAAGAAGGAACCAGTGGTTGATACTTTGAGTGCAATAATATTAATAAATGAAATGTTTTTTAGTGGTCTATGAAGAACTTCTGAGTCAATAATACGTGAAATTGCCTACTATTGATTAAAGTGAGAATTCTTTGTTTAGAGGAACCTTCAAAAATTATTAAAATTAAATATTGTGATGACTTATCAAACGGTGCATTATACTCTAGCGTTTTCTCGAGGCACGTAGAACTCCCGAGAAGGATATTCCCATTCATATATAAGCCGTCGAGGAAGGGGTATGGACAACACATTCTCACTGCGATATCTGTTCACGCAACATCGCAGTTGAGAGCATCTACGACGATACAAGGTCAAGCGACGCCGGAAGCAATGGCCGGGCGAATTATCACCTTAACAAAATTAATAGTGAATCCCAACATGATTGAACTCTGGCCACCTGAATTAGTTCAACAAACGGAATCAATAATTGACGAAACACAAAGCGAAAATGGCATACAACAACTACTACAGACATCACCGAGTTTCTTCATAGTAGACCCGGATCAACCGAAAATACAAGTAAAAATAACAGATCCCGAACCGACCAAAAAAGAAAAACACCACAGAAAACAGAACATAATACATCCGGAAAAGAAAATCGAAGACTTCATCTACCCTAAATTTACAAAGAAGCTGAAAACAGAAGAATCAACTACACCGATCGAAACAAAAAACTCCTACAGTGCCCTCGAAACCAAACTCGAGGAAAAGATGGAACAAGAAGAAGCTGAATTCACTCCAGAACCGTCAACTTCAGGCAGCACACCCAGGGTAAGTGACAAAACAAACACCACACAAAACACAAACACCTAAACACCCAAAACACACAAAATCGCACCAATCATAATAACAGACAAAGACAAATGGGCACATATACGACAAATACTTAAAACACACAACATTAACACCGTACAAAACAAACTAGTGAAACCTGGCATTCACATCGAACCGAAAACTGACGAAGACTACCGCACACTTAAACACATACTCAACACAGAACAAATTCAATTTTACACGTTTCAATTACGAAGCGAAAAAACACTAAAGGTAGTTATGCGTGGCATTCCTACCTTTATCACAGACACTGACATCACCGACGACTTGACTGACCAAGGCTACCCGACAATAAAAATAAAACGCATGAACGGCAAACACGGAATACCAGCACCACTTGTACTAATAGAACTGACGAGACAATACAACTCAATTTACAACATACACGACTGCTGCGGACTCACAGTTAAAATCGAACCACTAAACAAACGGACAGACATAATACAATGCCACAAATGTCAGACATTTGGACACCACCAAAGAAACTGTAACATACACTACAAATGCATGAAATGCGGAGACGAACACTCAACACACCTATGTACAAAACCCAAAACAACCCCACCAAAGTGTGCAAACTGCGGTGGTCCTCACTTATCCACCTTCCTTAACTGTCCTAACAATCCAAACAACCCTGTAAACAAAACCACACCCAAACCCGAATACATACCAGAACCACCCCCAACAACGAACCCATGGACACAAAAACAAAGAAACACAACACCTAACACAACTGATGAACTAGCACTTGCCTTAGGCAATATGCTAATAACATTACACTCCACAAACGCAACAACGGAACAGATACAATACTTCGTAACGCAAACACAGAAAATAATCACACTCTACAACAACAAACATTAAACACACACATGATTGAAACGCAAAAAACCGATGACCAGTGACTTAAACGCAAAAAGCGAGAAACACACAGACTACACATACGCAACAGAGGACCGCACAAAAACACACAACACACGATTATTTATTAATCAGACACAAACACGTCACAACCCTGGAAAATACGAAACAATAGAGTGGAAATGGAGGCAACTCCGACCACATCAAAATTCAAGTCTCATATAATGGATGTGGACATTCATTCAATACCCGAGGTTCTCGGCGAGAGACTCATAAATATAAATACATAAATGTGCTTATTGTTGTTAATAGTTAGTTTTACATTGTTATTCATTTTATTATTAATATAGTGTGTGTCTAAAGTTATTGTTAGTTTTATTTAAGAACCCGAAAAGACAAACTTTACAATATATATAATATAATTCAACATATAAAGGGTACAAGGAAAGAAATATGAATGTCGCAAAATATAACTTTTGAGAAAAACGACTTTGAGAAAAACGAGAAAAACTATAGATAGATAATTATTTCGATCTTGCAACTAACAAACAATTCATCACATTATTTACACAGCATGATTTCATACGCGTGCGTAGTCTTGCAATACTTTTATGTGGACATTCATCTTCTTTCCCTGCATAGTAGATCTCTATAGTACTACAACTTTTTACCCTCACCTTTTTTATAATGTTTGTTGAATTCATTATATTATTACATAGTTATCTCAAAATTATGATATTTGGACATGCATCTTTCTTCCCCTGTACCCTTCATATTTTCATTCGTTATTTAACCCAATTCTACTTAAGTTTTTGGCAATAGATGTAAATTTATAGATTATAGTTTGTTGATTTAATACATTTATTAAATTTATCGTTTTCAAAATATGCTCTTCGTTAATTGAGTTGGCACTGAGAGCACTTTCAGAGAGCGTTTCAAACAACGTTTCCAGTATGCAGATGCGCAAAGTGGGTAAGATCGGTTAAATATTTAAAAAATCATGTATGTTTCAAAAGTTTGTTGATGTAACCATGTTCGCCGTGAGGAATAAATGTTGTTATATGCAGAGAATAACCGTACATCTAACGGTATAATACTAGCATAATTAAAATAATCTTTGTAAATACTTAATAGACTTATAGACTCACTATCAAAAATAGTTTCTTTTAATCTTGTCATATCTGAATCTTTCGTTAACACACTATCTACTTTAGCAATAACATTAATAGTTCTTACATTCCAGAATGCATATAGTGTGTTTGTATATTTGCATTGACTTCTCTAATGACAACAAAGAATTTTGTAATTTTTTTTGTAACCAAGATATTATTACTCTTAAGACAATAAACATGATCGTACAAACGAGATATATGCTCAGCCCAAAGAATGATAGCTAACTGACGGTCTCGCGACTATAGTATCTGCTAAACTCCTTCCACTTCTTGGAAGCACAGGCAGGTAACCAAAGGTCCACAGGGCCAGATCTACTCATTAGAGGGGAGGAAGCGAGTTTTCAAAATGTAGTATTTATCTGAATCAAAAGTAACTATACTCCATTTTCGTTAAGAATATAGTAGTGGGGGCTACGATACTCCGATCTTCTTCTTCTTTAGGTGCCGTCTCCGCTTCGAAGGTTGGCAATTATCATAGCAATTCTTACTTTTGAAACCGCAGCTCTAAACAGTTCATTATTATTGCATCCAAACCAGTCCCTAAGGTTCTTCAGCCATGAATTCCGTCTTCTTCCTATAGATCTCTTGCCCGGGATTTTTCCCTGCATAATTATTTGTAATATTTGATATTTTTCTCCCCTCATGACATGTCCCATGTACTGCAGTTTTCTTCTCTTAATTGTCGGAATCACTTCTCTCTCCTTATGCATACGTCTCATCACTTCTACGTTGGTTTTTCTCTCTACCCATGAGATCTTCAATATTCTCCGGTATACCCACATCTCAAATGCCTCCAGTCTCCTCATGTCGGTTACCTTCAGCGTCCAGGCCTCCATCCCATAGTATAGTATAGACAGCACATAGCATCTCATCAGTCGTATTTTTAAATCAAGGTTTAAATCTCGGCAGCAGAAAAGCCTTTTCATCCTTGTAAAGGTGCTTCTCGCCTGTTCTATTCTGACTCGTATTTCTTGGGAGCTGTCATTGTTCTCATTAATAATCGTGCCCAGGTATTTGTATTGTCTTACTCTCTCAATAGGCTGGTTCTTCACATATATCTTACGATTATCTTTAGTTGTTTTTGTTATCAGCATATATTTTGTTTTGCTTATGTTCAGCGTTAGTCCATACTCTTCGCTTACTGTGACCATTCTGTTAATTAGCGTCTGTAGGTCCTCGTGTGTTCCAGCTAAAATAACTGTATCGTCAGCGTACCTCAGATTATTTATTGTTATGCCGTTAATCTTAATGCCCTTGTCTCGATCATCAAGTGCTCTATTTACTATGTCCTCCGAGTACAGATTAAAGAGGATTGGCGACAGTATACACCCCTGACGAACACCTCTTCGTATTTCTATTTCCTCTGATGTCGTGTCTTCTATTCGTACTGCTGCTTTTTGGCCATAGTATAGGTTTGAGATTAATCTTATGTCTCTGAGGTCTATCCTTCTCTTGACCAATGTTTCTATGAGTTGATCATGTCTAACTTTATCAAATGCTTTATTGTAATCTATAAAGCAGGCGTATATGTCCTGGTTTACGTCTAGGCATCTTTGTGATAGGACATTTAGTGCAAATAGTGCTTCCCTTGTTCCCAGGCCCTTGCGGAATCCAAACTGACTATCGCTAATATCTACATCCAATTTCCTGAATATTCTATTATGGACCACCTTCAACAGGACTTTCAATGTGTGAACCATCAGGCTTATTGTGCGGTAGTCAGAGCAATGCCTGGCATTTTTCTTTTTCGGAAGGGTTATAAAAGTCGATAGCAACCACTCATTTGGTATTATTCCTGTTCTATATATGGTATTAATTACTTCTACCAAAACATGAATCCGGTCCGCCTCTGTCAGTTTAAGAATTTCCACTGGCAGTTGGTCCGGACCTGCAGCTTTTCCGTTCTTGAGCATACCTAGTGCATATGTTACTTCATCCTTAATTATGTCCGGGCCCAACTCCCCTTCCGTATTTTCAAGAGTCGTATGCCGTCTCTCATCTTCGAACTGCTCTGTAATGTAGTTCTTCCATATTTCTAGTTTTTGTTCTATTTCTGTGACTATTTTGCCGTTGTTATATAATATATTAAGTTGCTTTTGTTTGCTGGTGCCGACGAGTTCTTTAATCTTTTTGTGCATGTTAAAGTTATCGTATTTGGCTTGTAGCTCCTCAATTTCTTTACATTTTTGTTTATAATAATCTTCTTTTGCTTTTCCGATTTTTGTGCGAAGTATTCGTTGTGTTTCTTTATATTGTTGTTCGTTTTTTCCCTTATAGCTTCTTCTCTTTTCCATAAGATTAAGAATTTCACCAGTAATCCATTCCTTCTTTCCTGTGGGTTTCTCTGTCTTTAGAATGTCTAATGAGGGTTCCAACAAGGCTGATTTAATTCTGTACCATTTTTCATTTATGTTTCTGCAGTTTTGGTATTCGTCCTTGCTTTCGAGTGTTTCCAGATTTTTGTTTATTCTTGTTTGCAACTCATTCCGTATTTCTTGGTTTTTTAGGTGTTTTGTATTTATCCGAGTTTCTCTCTTCTTTGGGATTCTTTTAAGTTTGAGGTGCATCTGGGCCACCAGGGGGTTGTGGTCCGAGGAGACGTCAGCGCCCGGGTAGGTCTTAACTGATTTGATGTTGTTTCTATATCTTGCGTTTATCAAAACGTAGTCTATTTGATTTCTTATCGGGTTCTGGTCACTGTCTTGTGGGGATTTCCATGTGTAGAGTCGTCGGTTTGGAAGCTTGTAAAAGGTATTGGTTATTATCATCTCTTCCTCTTGGCAAAACTGTACCAGCCTATCGCCCCTCTCATTTCTTGTCCCCAACCCATATTCACCTATATACTTGTCACATCTCCCTCTTCCGACCTTCGCATTAAAGTCTCCAAGAATTATATTGATATCTCTTGGTTTTAGTGAATCAAGCGTTTGTCTGATTAGTTCGTAAAACAGCTCGTTTTCTTCTTCAGGTTTGTCTGCGGTAGGGGCATATATTTGTATAATGTTTAGTTTTCTTGAGTTGGTCTGTAGTTGTAAGAGTATGATACGGTCTGAGATAGGGACAAAGCTAGTAACAGACGCCACAATATCTCTTGAGACAGCGATTGCCACACCATGTCTGTGATAATTATCATCGTTACCAGAGAAGTACAGCATGCCTCCATTTGTTGGGATTTGGCCATGACCAGGCCATCTTGTTTCACTGATTCCTAGGATGTTGAGTTTCAGTCTTTGCATTTCGTGTACAACGTTATGCATCTTTCCAGCTTCATACATGGATCTCACGTTCCATGTCCCAATCTTTAACTTGTTTGTTAACTTGTTTGTTGTCACAGTCTTGTTCATCAATGTTCCCACCGGAGATCCGATTGGGGAACTTATTACTCCGGATAATTTGGTTTTGAACATTGCCATGATGATTCGTACTAAGGATATCCGTAGATCTTTAATGCAGTAGTTTCCTCTTGCTTTCTGCATCCTTATGCCGTTGACTAATTCCTTAGTTCATCCGCCTTTAGGGCCATTTTCCCAACCCTAGGACAAAAGAGTGCCCTGCCATTTACTAGCTCCTCCACCCGAGGCTGTTGGCCAGTAAATGGGGTATTGCTTATACCGGCAATCACGCGGTCCCTATCTGCGTTAGCCACCAAGATTGATGTTGCCCGCCTTCTACCACGTGGAGGTGCAGATTCGGATTTTTCCTTCATCGAGATTAAGACCTTTCGGCATTTCTTAATCTCTCCGGAGCTTTAGAAGGCCTCCGATATGAATACTCCGATCAATGAACGTATATTTGGAGATCAGCAGCCTATTCAAAAGTTTTGGTTAGAAAAATATTCAATTAGAGTAACTTACTTTTTGGTAAATTGTCACTTTTTACGAGTATTCATTTTAATAAGGTTGACAGCTATTAAGTTTTATTCGCATGCGTTTCTCTCTTGTAAATTTTGCAACCCAGAAGTATAGGTATAAATAAATATACTCGTACTGTAAATTTAAGAAAGGGGATACAGTATATATTAATTTCTAGTTTTAAAATGGTAGAAATAAGAAACCAATAACCACTTGTATAATTCGTGCAATCTTATTAATAAACATTGATTTTTCACATTATTTTGTATTAAAAATAAAGTAGACGTATCTCACTTTTCTAAATTTAAAATAATTGCCTACTTTATGTATACATGCGTACTTTTATTTAACATATGATTATGCTGTATTTCTAAAGCACTATTATTAGATTAGCTATCTACAGAATTAAAACGAACATACTTATTTATACTGACATAAAAAGTACTTATATGAGATCATTAGATAATGCTCTTATTATGTATAGACATATAAAAGCCCATAGATCGGTTCTGTCATATTAATAAGTTGGAAAGCCCGAATTAAGATAAGGTTACTTGATAGAACTACAATTAGGAACAAAAGTATTTGCATTGCTAAGAAGCTAAGTCGTTTGTATATAATGGACAGACAATCAAGTTTCGATTAACTGAATGAATACCATGTTTTATCAATTTGTAGATGGAGAGTGTTTTGTATTTTACTAATACATAAAAGCTCGTGATGTTTTCGAGATTTATCTACTAGCAAATTAATGGAAATTATAAAAACTTATAATCCAAAATTACTAAAGCATTGTATTCATACATTAGAGATGTGTTTACCCTTATATTTAAAAACTGTAAATGTCAAGTTTGTAAATATAAAACTAATTTAGATGCAATGAAATTATTCTTTATATTTTATTTGGATAATAAAAAGTAATAAAGTGAACGGTGTAATTGGGATCTGAATTAAAATAAAACACAATACATAAATTAGAAAATGCAGAAAAAAATTAAAAAATTACTTTCGAATAGAATTGCGAATTAGACTTAAAATACATTGTATATAAATTTCCGTAGGCTTTCACGGGCGCTGACACTTGCAGGTTTTGCCGTGCTGTCGTAATTTCACTCGACGTTTCGCTGTTCATACCGCCAGCTTCTTCAGAATCTGGTATCAGACTGATTCTCCTCGTTGTCGTTCTTTCTTATATATGGCATTGATTCACTGGTGAATCCATAACGACTAATGAATCAATACGATCGCACACCAGTAAACCAATACTGAAGAAGCGAACAGTATGAATAGCGAAACGTCGAGTGAAATTATGACAACACGGCGAAACCAACAAGAATATCACTTCTTTGTAAAGTGGACCCCCGCCCTGTATTCGCAAATTCGCTTATTCGCTATTCTGTTTTTACTGACATTTCTCGTTATCCGCGCTCCGTATTCACGGTTCGGTATGGATAGTTCCCCTAAAGTTTCGATATTTCCCTTGTCCATTTATTTCTTTAAAAGTTCACAAACTGTATTTGGCTCTTATACCTAATATGTATGTCTGTATATCTATTTGTGTTGATTACATACATACACACCTGTAGTTTATACGTACATACTACAAACACCAAATTAGATGACTAGCGGTGGGAGTAAGCTCGGGCAGATATTAGAAATAGTGGGAAGCTTCGTATTTAGTTTTACATAAAGTTGCAAGTAAGTGGGCGGGCGCGTTTTTCAAAACGACTACGGCGCATCCCCGCCGCTCGCCATCTAATTTGGCGTTTACAGTACATATCTATTATTTTTGTACCCCGATATTCGCGAATTCAATGTTCGCAGTGTTTTCGTGGAACGCACTGTATATGTTAGTTATGCTAATAGAGTAATAACTACTAGATATCAGACTTAATCAAATTTCATGATATTATTTATATAATTAATAATTGGTGGAATTAAAATGTAATTCGTCTAACTATAGATGAGGTACCGTTGTAAAATATTTCAGGATCAGTGATCCTATTAATTACCCTTATGGGATTTGGGAACTACCAAATTACTAGACAATTTGAAGTAATAGCTTTAAGGGGACTGCTTGATGCTCAACTTCAATCTGTCAATTATATCTCTAGGAAATCAGCTTCTTGTATAGTTAATTTTGCAATTAGATCTTGCAGCAAAGTTTCGAATCTTTCAACACCCTATTTTGATCGAAACTTGAATACGCTCTGTATTTAGATTAGTAATACTAAGTTATACTACGTAACATATGCAGTGCGATAATTATAAAATATGAATTACACTATTTTATTTAGATTAAAATTATGTTTAATCTGAGAATAAACAAAGTGCCGACTCTCAACCAGGGAAGTTGCCTGTCGTCATCATGATGCGCCTTGAAGATTCTCGGCTTAGGTTTGATTGGCGTATATCGCCGTCAGGAGATACCTAAATAAATAGATAGATTGAATAAATAGACTAAAATGATGTTGACTAATCTGGGATTAAACACTCTGGTTGTCTGGTATTGTAGCGGAACGGTAAAAAGGAATCAGGTAAAATTCTGTTTCTAACCATATGCGGAATTGGCGCTTTGGCAAAGACGTTGGCACCATAAGTTCGGTGCGTTCATGCCATTGTTGACTAAGCTTAATCATAGAATGAGCACTCGCTATCTCTCTGCGATCACAAAGTGAGGTAAAATTATGTTCCCGCAGTAATTCACTCGCAGTAGTTGACTCCTCTAGCGGCATAATTGCCAGATAACTTGTAGGTTAAATCTCGATCAGTAAATTCGGGTAGACATAACAATGGTACTGATGGAGTATAATTCCGCTAACTGATATAATGAAAGGTATTATATATACGTTTTTCTGTTTATAGATACGCTGAAGTTCTATCTTCGGTGGTGTGTATTTTTCAATTTTGTTTTGAGTGTTTGCTGTTAATTTTATTGTCTGCTGCAGCTATGTTCATTAAGCATGTGTCAGATATGTTCCACTTTATCTTGAAGTACGATGTCTAGTCCATTTGCTGAAATTTGTTTGTCTGTGCGTATTGTGATATCCCAATAGAGTTTGTATCTTTGGTTTTCAAGAATTATTGAAAGTGTATATTCATGAAAGGGTATATAGACATATCATTAATGAGCCGGCGCCATCCCGTGTCGGGTGTGATTTATCGGTGCCGACAATGTACAATCGATTAACTTAACAGAATATATGAATATTATAGCGCGATGGTATTAATAAAAGTTATGTATTTTGTACGTCTTTCAATGCAAACAGACGGGTGTGAAATATATTTCGCCAGAGTCGTAATAAAGCCAATGAAATGTATAGCCTTTCAGGACATTCAAATCAGGGCTACGAGCGAATATTGCATCAATCTTATTATTAAGCTATATTTGTTTACGGCACTAACTATAGATGCTTTTTCATATATTCTTTATATTACAAGTTATATACATAAGTTTAATAATAAAAATAGAATTTTCAAAACTAGGTGCAAATATTACTTTGAATCGCCATATCCTATAAGTTCGTATGAAAAATATTTATTTATCTTCTTAACAAAGTTACGTTTATAAGTCACATTAAAGCAACAATGAGATCTTATTATCAAGTAAAATATTTAAGTTCAGATTACGAAAACTGAAATTGCTTCATCATTCGCATTAAATGGCAAATTATAATATTTTGCACACTTTATTTATATCTTGACCAAATTATTTTAAAGTACCGGTTTTTCTTGAATTTTACTTAATTATTTCGTGTTGATTAAATGTGGCAATTGCAACTGCAAAGAAAAAATTAAATAGTTATTACCGACAAAGGTAACCACATTCCATAGCATATTTATTAAATTATAATTCATTATTGTCGAACTAATTTATTCTTTCTTGTTACAGGTGAGTAATTACACAACATAGATAGAGCAACCAATAAAAATGAACCATCTGCTTCAGGTAATTAACACAATATTTTACAACTGGAAACGATCCTAGATATATTTAAAAAATATTTCAAATTATAAGAATATAACTTTGAACGGCTCTAATGCTTTTATTGCACGACCTTCTGTGATGATAATTATTATACATGGTCTCCTGAACGGGTACGGTTTACCTATTTGCAACGTATGAATCTAGGGGCCGTATTGACTATGAATTAGGGCCCTATAATATAATAATAAAACGCTGTTAATTTCAAGTATATAATAAAAAATATCTGTACATTGGGTTTATATACAAAAATTACAAATCGTGTGGCAACATGTGTAGTGGATACATATAGATATATAATTTATTTGTAATACACAATAAAATGTGTATGTGTCACAGCATTTCATAAATCATCTGTGATTGAGTCGTCTTGCAAATCGGTGTCTGTGTCTGAATCGTAGTGCAAATTTATAATCAAAGGTGCTACTATTTTGTACATGCGCATATATTTGTCCTCTTTTGCTATTGCGTGTTCAACAGAATTTTTCCAATTTACAGCAGTTATATGTTCCATAGCATTTTTTATGTGTGTTACACTGCTTTCACTAAATTTCGGTGTTTGATTTGTTCGTCTTATGGTATTTTTCAGTTGGGCCCATATCAATTCAATGGGATTGAAAATGCAATGGTATGGTGGTAAACGCAAAATTGTATGTCCTGCTTCTTTGGCTCTGTTATCCACATAATAATCCTTTAAATATTCCTTTGTCTTCATCACCTGTATTAATTGGTTTTTTGTATAATGAATTTATAAAATGAATATTAATGGCTGTGAAGGAGATAATTTTTGCACAAGCACTACTGTAAGCAACCGCCAAGTTAAGATATCACATAATTGTCCATATATAAATATTGTAAACTCATCTAATGTTACTATTACGATTACAAAATAAAATTGATTGATATATTTAAATGCTTCGTCAATCTGACAGTTAAATTAATATTGACTTAAATAAATGAACCAAAAGTCATTCACTACAGTATTCACTTTATTCCCTAGGGAAAATCGAATATTTTATTCCCTAGAGAATAAAGTAGTCTAATATATGTCAATTGTCAGATGTATAAGATGACACTTTATTCTCGGTCGGGAGAAAAGTAAATTATTATGTAGTTGGTATCTAAGCAATAAATACACAATAATGAACTAGTATGACATAAAAATATTTCCGTAAAAGTTGTCGATTTTTTAACATTTCCTTTTTTCTACTTATTCTTACACTTTGTACTTTAATGGATTATTTATTGCTATTAAATCAGTCACTCGATTCCATTTTATAACCGTATATGTAACCATACTTTTATCTATAATTATTACGTGATTAACGCCAAACGGGTCAATTATGTAGTTTCTTAATCCGACATTCATTTCTGTATATTAACTTTCGGTTTCTCAATAAAAATCGAAATTTAGTAGAACTATACGCACTATATATATAGTTTATTTACAACCGTTATATTAGTAAATAGAGAAAGATATGTAACTGCCATATTCATCGAGCATTAGGTAACACTTTTCCAAGTTTAGATGTCAACGAAAATAATTAAATGCTTGCAAGAGATTTATTTTTAACCATACGACGTCAAGAGTACTGAAAGAGAAAAGTCGGCATACATAAAACAAAATAATAAATATAAAGTCTTATTATCACGTTCCTTTTTAAGCTTATTAAAATTGAACTTCTTCGGTAAAAGTTGATCTGACCTTAAACGTTATGTGTTCAGCAGGAAACAGGCGTGCACTCCACCTTTCGGGAACGCGTACAGATTACGAATTAATTGAATCAAACATTCGATCGATAATACGGATAACATATTTGAATTGATCATTGTAAATAGGTAAACAGTCCAGGACTTACTAAAGAACTTCCCTCTTAAGCGTAGTAGGAATCCGAATTATATAAAATATCTCTTATTCTGCATTTGTGTACAGCAAGAGAGAGAGAGAGAAAGAGAAAGACGACAGTATGTAACGGTAAACACACAAATACAATATAGGAACACTGAAGTATTTAAATTACCTTACCGGGTTGGATAAATTTTGTTAATAACATACTGTAGATCATAAATAACGGGGCCTACCTACATGACTGCATTATCACAATTAACAAATTAATGTTACCATCATTGTCTCCATTAAACATTTTCTCTGCCTTTCTATAGAAATCTTTAAAATTAACTTTATTTGAAGTTTCTTTGTTCTGGATTGTAATGAATTAATTTCTTCTTTATTTAGTCTTCCAGTATTCAAGGAGAACCTCCTTTCAACCAGATTTATATACAGCTTAAATATTTTCAAGTTTTTTATTAAATAACATGCATACAAAATGTTCTACATCTTTTATATTGTTCGTACTGTGATTTTATATTAGTTTTCTGTTATTACTATTTCTGTTATATCAGTTATTATTATTATTATTCAGATAGGGGATACTTTTAGTCAAGAACCTAAATAATTTAATTACTGTGCATCCTATTAATAATAATATATAAATGAAATACACAGACTTAAATGATTCAAAGTTTTATTGCAGATTGTCACTACAACGTTGTATCACTGCACTGGAGCTTCATTAGATGGATGAATAATGGTAAATTTATATAACTACAAGTTATTATATAACGTTCCTTCAAAAACTTCCCTAACTAGAGACGACCATGATTTTTTTAATGGTTGGTGACAGTGCACGTAATCTGTCACAAACGTTTAATTTTGATAGTTTGGTTGTCATGTAAATGTGTGCAATAATTAGTAATTTAGTTTTTGAAAAAATATTTATTACAATAGTCAAAATTAAAAGAAAATAATACTAAAGCAGATGTTGGAAATGTTGACCATTATTTTGAAGACAAAGTTGAACTCTACGCTTCACGCTTTCAAATCCATTTATTAGGATTTCTTGAGTTATGTCAGCACAAGAATTCACAATAGCACTATGAAGATCTGTGATTGTGTCGTATCTAGTCTTGAAAATGGTATTCTTTAAATATGGAAAAATAAAATAGTCTAAAATTGTCAAATCTAGAGATCTTGGAGGAAAATTAATAATTCTCGTATCGAAAAATTCTTGCTGCAAGAAAACTATTGTTCCTCGAGATTTGTGCGTTTTTGCATTATCTTGCTGGAGATATCTTTCCGTAAGTTTATCATCATGATTCATGATGATAAATTCGAATTTTAAAGACGGCAGACTATGTGCCCACACTGTCAAATTTAATATAGTCTCGGAAAGGTTCGTACGTAGCGACGTATATATATGTTTATACAGGGGTCGGCATAAGTCAGGCAACAAATTTGCATTAAAAGAAAAAATGCAGCGTCAAAATGAATTTATTCAAAGAAATTACAAAAGGGATTCGAAAAAGGGTTACTGTAAGTGTTCAAATTGATGGCCATCTTGATCAATACATTTACTGTAACGTTTCTCAACGGTGAGGCAGGTCCGGCGAAGCACGTCAAGCTGGCCCCGAAGATTTTCAAATTCTTCTTCAATTGCAGTTCGGAGGTCGGGAAGAGTACGTGGTCCTCTTGCAAAAACGCGGTCCTTGAGAAGGCCCCACAGGAAGAAATCACAGGTCACATGAACGTGCGGGCCACTCAACGATTCCTCGTCTGCCTATCCATTCTCCAAAATGAACATTAAGGTACTCCCGCACACATAACGCGTAGTGCGGCGAAGCTCCATCCTGCATGAAATGACGGATGTTCGCGAGTGTTGGATCGTTGTCCATTTGCCCACGTAAATCTTCGACTTATGAGCGTTTCCGGACTTATGCCGATTTTTCGAGAGCGTTGCCTGACTTATGCCGACCTTGGTATACTGAGAAGGATTGTTCGACGTTGAGAGATGTTATATTTGCATAGTTAAAGTGCTCTTTGTATCTGTACAATGGATCTTCAGTATTGGTAAAAAGTTGCCCTAATTTTGTAAAATCTACATTTTTATCTAATACACCTTATGTGTATTATTAAATTTAACAGTGTGGGGCACATAGTCTGCCGTCTTTAATCATGAAGTTCATTAATAAACGGCTCTAATAATTCATTTCGATATTTTTCAGCAATTATGACTTGATTAAAAACTATAACCCGAATAATTCGTCTTCTTGAAACTGCTAGCCAGACGCCTATTTTTTGTGGATGTAGCGTAGTTTTCACACATAAGGGATTTTTTCCGCAGACCAAATCTCATATTTTGCTTGTTCAAATATCCTGAAAGATGGAGCCAAGTCTCATCCGAAAAAAGGCATTTGTCGAGAATGTCATTATTATTTATGTTATTCAAAAACCATAGACAATTATTTTGAATTTGTCCATTCGACGTCGAATATCCTCTATTCGTTTCCTAGGTGCTCCACCACCAGATTTACGAGTTATTGTCCCTGTTTCACCGAATTTAATAACACAAGTTTGAATATGTTATTGCAGTTGTGAGTAAGTAACTGGCAGATTAGGATACTGTTGCCGGAAATCCTGTAAGCAGTGGTTAGTGGAATAAACTCAATCTCCATTTTCTAATTTTCGGCCAATTCTATATTAACTTCGAATAATAAATATTTTATGTTGTACCTCTAACATTATAATAAAATAATTTAAAAAATATAATCGTTTATAATTTGAATTTATCTATAACAATTGTCAGAATTTGAAATTTTCTAAAGCTTCGCATGTACACCAATCTTTGATTACTTAAACACTTAAAAAAACAGCCTACTATAACGAGGAAAGTTTACGAAGGTACGTTACTTAACCTAATAGATTACAAGTTTAATTACAGTAGTGGGGAGTTACGTAGTTTAGTTTGTTTGTTTAAAACTAACTCTAATTTTGTATATCTAACGATTCTAACATATCAAGTTTTTTACTTTTATCTTGAATGTGAAGTACTTTAAAGTTATTATTGAAATTGTATGATTATGTTCTGTACAATGATTAGCAAAGGTAAAATCTGATTTTTTATCTCTGTAACTTCTTTGATGCTCGGAATCGCGTTGAGCAAAGGCTCTTCCAGTTTGGCCAATATAAGACATATTCACTCGCAGGTTAACCTATTGACACCCGAGTTCGATTTTTTGTCCGTTTTATACTTATTTATTTTTAAATTATAAATATAATTATAATTAAACTTGTAATCTATTAATTTAAGTGTATAATAATTTGTACAAATGTAAATTTACCATTATTCATTCACCTGTTAAAGCCGCAGTACGGTGAAACAATGTTCTAGTTTAGATCTACAATAAGACTTTGATACCTTTAAATCAGTGTATTTCATTTATACTTCGTTATGGAGTTTCAACAACAGCAAAATTGCAATTTTCAGTAAGAAGAGTAAGTATAGTTAAGTATATTAGTCTGTCGGTGGATGAAAACTAACAAAGATAGGAAAGTGAGGTTTTCTGTACGTATATATTATATTACAGCCGATATTGTAAAATTATTTACCGGTATACAGGGTGTTATAAATTCCCGCACCCGCCTTCAGATTTTTCAGTTTAAATGGATTGTTATATTTTTAATTTCGATAGCCACCTAAATTACCTTTGCAGTAGTATATGGTTATGTGCACTTCCGACAACTAGTTTTGGTTATATTGGAATTTTTGTCAAAAATTTTACAGTTGCAGCGTCTCAAGTTTTAACACATAGGCTGAAGGTGGGTATCGGGCATCGAATTATTCTTTAGATATCAATTTGGGGTCTAACAGTTTATATTTTTTAAAGTGGTATAATGTAAAAATATATACAGGGTGTTAAATAGGTCGTACCACATTTATCGAAATTCAATCGCTTCTCTCGATTTTTTTAAATGGAACTTATATTTTTTGATATTGTCAGCAAATTTCCTGTAAAATTACCTTCAAAATTATATCAATAGCGCAATAGTGATTTACAATATTTTCAACGAGTACCCACACGTAAACATCTTCTACTTGACGAGACACAATTGTTGATGGTAAACCAGGATCGCGTAGTGGAGATAACACCATAAAACGGTTTTCTCGTCTGCCTAATCTTAATTTTTTTTTTATGTTTTGATAAATTAAATGTTTTGTATCTTCTTTAATTTCCAATTCTTATTTCATAGATAATATTTTATGTCTTGTGAAAAAAACAAAAAAAAGGAATTCTAATTAAGATAACGGACATTTATTTACTTCAGAGTCCGAAAGTATTTTGCTTTTATTTGACTTATTTATAAACGTTTTACATCTAGGTTCTTAAGCGCTTCTTCCGTACCTTCCTATTCATGCTATGTCATCTGCGTATATTGCGATTTGGATTGTGCGTGAGATATTTTCCCTTTCATTCTCGTTGGTTTAATAGCTCTACTTAACATGACGTTAAATAGAATATGGATAATATGTTTACTTTATTTGCATTTCTTCTGTACCTTCCTACTTGTTATCAAAGCAATTGTATTAGTAAATTCCACTTTACAGAAAAAAAGTAGACTATAAATTTGCTGTACAAAAAATGAAACAATAATGCTAAATAATTATTACATGATGCTCCACTGATCATATTACTAAATAAGTAAATTTTTATTTAATGGTACTTGCTAGGAGGCAAATTTATGATCTGTTAATTATAATCTTAATTATTATTAATCCGTCTACTGAAAAATTAATAAACCCAGCCTAGAATAATTTAATAAATTATTTGAAACGCGCTCGCTATTTGAGAACGAATTCGCGAATTTTAATATTTAAGAAGAACTAATTAGACTAATTTCGAAAGTAAATTTTGTGAAAATGTTTTTTCATATGTGTGATAAAAGATAAATATGTGACTAATATTATCGATTTCATTTAAAGAGTAGTATATAATATATTTATGAATTTTGAATGAATGTTTATTTATGAATTAGTGTCTTAAATATTCGAATTCTTGTGGTAACCTTATATATAATGTGCGAGAAATATGTTTGCATAAAAAATGAGATTTACGGTTTAACAGATGATTGACTTTGCGTGAGTTGCTGCAATATTGTTATAATTTATGTACTTTTCTAGAAGGCAAATTATATGCTTGGTGTTACCATTATACATATGGTTGATGCGTTTCTAAAGTTTCTAATTTCGTAAAAGAGTGAACCTATTTTTCCTTTCTCGCAACCAACACAAGGAAGTTCTAAACCTAAACGTGAAATTCATTTAGTACACAATGTACCATATAAAAAATAGTATATTGATGTTTAATTAACATAAAATGTATAAATACAATAATACATATATATTGGAGATTCAACGTACTGACACGTGTTTCGAACTTTCAATGTCCTCATCTGCGTACGACGAAAATAACCGTCATCAGCGCACCTCTCTTGGTCGGCAAATGTTGTGAGATGTTTCTCTCTTCTGAATTTGTCTTACAAGTTTGACATGAACGGCAAGCCAGTCTAGGTATGGTTGCATCCGTCGTACACTAAGGACGCGAGGAAGTCCGAAGCACATGTCCGTACTTTGAGGTCTTCAATACGAATTGGTTTGCCTTGCGTAATTGTATTTTAACACGTATTGCTGTGTATTCTGTTTGTTGGGGAAAAATGTTAAATTGGTTTTCAATGAAAAATTACATAAATATATATTTTTCACAGACTCTATATATGTGCCTATCCTAGGGTGTTTATAAGGGTTCTCGATGAAAAGCCTAGCATCAAATGAGGTATACAAGGTGAGGTATTAGTTGTGTATAGTGGCCGAGAGAAGAAGGGGTGAAAGATGATATACAGGGTTATGATAAAATAACGCACAAAATTCATAAAACGTACAATGTTCATTTTTGAAAAAAATGCAAAAACACGTCAAACAGTTTATTTTATTCCGCGTCTTTTAACATAAGTCAAAAAAATAAAACCTCAAGTTTGTCAAAGTTATGACGTCATCAATATTTTTTTTAAATATGAAGCTTGGTTTTTTTTTACTTTATTTGATAAAGCTTGTTTTTCTGCATTATAAAGAAATAATTGAAGTAGGGGTCACATAAGAAAAAACTGAGAGAATTAATAAAAAACAAAATAAACTAGTTTTTGAATTTATGAAAAGAAACTAAATATTAAAATAATTAAAACTTAAAGTTACCTAGTAATAAAACAACTTCCCCTGGCATTTTTCTTTTATCATGTCACGTAGATTGGGAATTAAATTGGCGATATAAGCACCTGTAATTGTGGCCCCCTTTCGCAGGAAGTCTACTAAAATTGCGCCTTCTGTATCCCAGAATACGAATAGCATGACCTTCCCTGCTGAAGGTTACATCTTGTGTTTTCTCAGGGGTGGTGAACCGCGATGTGTCCACTCCTTACTCTGTATTTTGGTATCTACATCATAATGATAGATCCAGGACTCACCTATTGTCCTAATCTTGCAAGAAAATTTCTTTGTCGTGTCCATACCGCATTAAAAGACGACTGCGAATATATTTTCTAGCTTGCTTGTGCGCATCTGTTAACATTCTTGGTACCCATCTTGCAGGCAATTCTTTCATCTTCAACTTGGCTGTAATTATATTATATACCACACGGTATGAGAGACCAGTATATTTAACTATTGGTCTAATAGTCACACGTCGATCTTGCAGCACGAGATCGTGGACCTTTTTAACAGTTTCCTGGGTAGTGACGGTTGTGGGCGGGAGCGCCACAATAGTTGTGGTAGGCGGTCGTGTAAAGATGAACATGCAGGTGGAGACCTGCATGGTCATCTTTACACGACCGCCTACCACAACTATGTTATATGATACTGCATATTCGTCTAATGTAGCCACCAAATCTTGATGAAATTGAGTTGGGGTCATCTCTTTTAAGCCTATGTATTTAATCACCGCTCGTTGCTCGACACGATCCATTTTGATACCGATATGTGAATCTCTAGACCTTAGGCGTCTACTGTAGGCACGCTTTAACAAGCCAAGACTCGTAAGTTTTTAGTGTTGGTCTATACATAGCAGGTTACAATTCTACGTGAAGATAAATAATTGTTTTGGTATATAAATGGGTCGGGGGCGGACCAAAGGGATGAGCTCTCGTATAATATTGAAAATATGTTATTTGAGAAAACTGTGTCTATATTAGGCTAATAAAATGGAATGTTACAAACTGATAATTCGAACACCAAATACGTTAATGTAAAAACTGTTTTTTTTTCTAAATCCATTACCTGATTTAATCTAATTAGTAGGATTAATCAAAAATATTTTCTTTTATGATTAAGTAAATGTATGTGATGAATTTGAAAAATAACGTTTTAAACTTCCAACTGAAAATCTACTTATACCATGCACTACTGAATATGAATAAATTTGAAGTAATATTCATATAAGGCAGATTATCTATTCGCTTTAACAATCAGGCTGAATAACCACCACGTGGTCCTTGTCGTTTTATCCTTGCTTCGACCAAATATATAGGGTTTTATTTTCCTATTTATCCAAACGCAGATTAGGTGAACGCGACGTCGGCGCATTGTTGGTAATCGTTTTCTGACTAGTACCTCGTGAAAGACTGAACTGGTTGTATCTTCTGTTAATTAGAAGATGCATAGTAATTTTCACAACATCAAATTCATATACATGTGCCAGCCCAATGAAGTACCTTATCAACGTAAAGATAACACAAATTGCAAACCTATGACTTGTACAGGTCTGCAATGTAACTAAATTAATGCAAAATTAGAAAACTCGCTTACTTAAGCCCCATAATTAATTTGCTGATGATACTTAAATAATGTAATAAGGAAACACAATTGTTTCGACTAAAAGAATGTTAAAAATTACAATCGCATAGAATTATTTTCTGCTTTGTAATTACTAATTGTTGTATGTAACGAAATTATGGTCAGTATTTCAACCTATGTCATAATTTATAATGATCTATATGAGTATTATGTCTGAATACCGGTATAAAAATGTTGTAATATGAATAAATACAATGCAGACATTAAGTAGCCATGAAGCTTAATAAAATATTTAAAATTTTGGTTTTCTAGAATTTTTAATTGTCAATATTACAAAGAAACGGAATTTTAAAATTTTAATTTTATGAAAACAAATACAAATATGACAAAAATTACGAAATTATATAAAGCTAATACCTGGCGCATTTACGACATTGTAAAAAGTGATTAATATTTTAGTCTCACAACTGGTAAAGAAGATTATATCGAACCCGTACATCTTATATTCAGAAAAATTCGGTGTTAAAGTAATTCATGGTAATTTGAAGTCATGTCTTATGAAAAGTACGATAGAATGATATTTACTTAACATCTTTATATATAAAAATTCAGATTGCGTATGTTTGCGCGCCGAAAACCCGAAAAGCAGCCGGTCGATTGACTTGATTTGACACAACGTACGCGAGCGATTTTATAGTAAAATGATTTTTTTAAGACGGCGCAACAAAAGTCTTTCCGCATCGGTGAAATCTTCGGTACGTTTCGACATAAGTAGTGCAAAAATTTCTCAAATACTTGTTTTGGCAGTACTTTTTTTATTACAAGTTCACGTTTGCTAATCATATACTCTATTTACGCATATTGTTATGAAATATTAATAATAAAAAGGGAAATAACTTTTTGTTTTAATCTTGAACGATTTGTCTTATATAAAAAAATAGAATAGTGTGTATAGGCTGCATGTAAATGTCCGGAAGATGTTATTAACAATTATTAACAAATTTGAAAAACAATTGAACGAGTAACTGGGTTTTCGAAAGAAAGAAAAGGAGAAATTATTATTGATTTTATAGAGATACCTCGCCTCGCCCACGTTCGAATATAGGCCGCCGTTCTCGACACGCAATTACAGGACGTCAAAGAAGATCAAACTGCAAGAACTGCAGAACTTCTCAAAGGCAACCAGAAGAATCGGCAGATCAACGGGAAGAAAGACTTGACGTCTTACGAGTTGAATCGACAAGACGATCGTCTTAACAACAACAAGAACAACTAGAGCGACAGCTAAGACGTATTCAGTTTGCAATTTCTTTTTCATACGAACCAGATATATGTATTATACAACAAGACCCTTGAAAATACTGGATTATACGATACGTATTGCCTGTTTCGAGTATTTTCAAGTGTCGAGTTCTATACAGGTAAACTATATCGTGAAAATAAAAAGAAAAATAGTGTGAAACGAGCCAAATTATTGAAGTCGAAACCATAGTAATCTAATCGTAGTTTTGGCAGCGAATAAGTTAGTATATTCGATTATATAAAGGTTCGTATATTCGATTTGCGTCATAATACGTCATTAACCGCTGTAATACATGACAACTACGGAAAATCCTGCATTTTCATTGGTTCATAATTTTATAATGATATAGTCAATACAATACCTCATGTAAATTCATTAAAATTGGAAAAATGCACAAATTTTGTCCGAACTGCAAAGCAATGAAATTTAAAGGAGAAACTAAGGGAATGTGCTGCTGGAGCTGAAAAGTGAAGATACCTGAACTTGAGCGACCAAAGAAACTACTGAAAAGTTTAATTGTGTTAAATGGAAACACTAATGATTCAAAACATTTCCTCAAAAACATTAGAAATTACAATGCCTGTTTTCAGACGACGTCATTCGGCACTAACGTTACAGCGGAGCGTTTCATGCCGACATTTAACATTCAGGAACAAATCTACCACAGGGGGATAAAATGCTGGAAAAGGGGAGCTCTTTGCTGCCTTTTTCGCAGCGATAACCATAAATTTCTCCCATCGGAAATGAAAATAACCAATTGTATGCATGCTGCCGGATGCCTACTGAAATCAGAAGGCAAATTGTTGAGTCATTGCAAAACGTGTTACATGACAACAATTGCTCTCATGCCATCAGACAGCCATGGAATTGTTATTTTGGCTGATCAAACACCAACCAGTGAGCATGTCAGATGATTTAACGCACCATCAATTGATTAGGTAGCAATTGTCGTGGGTGGAGAAGAATTTCACCCTCACGATATTGTTTTTCAGCGCAAAAATGAGCAACTACAGACAATTTCTGACACTCATAGATGCTACGATCCATTGCAATATCCAATAATGCATCCAGAACGGCTATAATAAGTCATTTCGGTATCTTTTAGCATTTATTGTTCCATTAAAAAATATTGGTCCAATGATCCGCCTCATTGACACAACCAACCAAACACCAATTTTATGCGCAGGTAATGGTGTCTCCACAAATTCATGAGGGGTTTCTGCTGGCCATATTCTCATGTTTTGTTTATTTCAATAGCTCGAAAGATGACTAAGCCTCATCAGTAAAGAAACATTTATTAAGAACATCATCATTATTCAAGTTATTCAAGAACCATTGGCGGTTCTTCTATCGTAATCAACGGGACCGAGTTAATGATCAGCTTCAATTTTATATGGATGTAATTTTAAATCTTTTTAGATTAGTTTTTTCCAACTAATAACTGAACTTCTTGCGACAGTTTCGCAATTAATTTCTTTGGTGAGTTTTCCGTTCGATGTCAAACATCTTCAATGCAATCAGCAGTTCAATTTTTAGGTGCTCCGTTCCCGGATTTACGAAATACTGTAGCCATTTCACGAACTCTGTCAACACAACCATTAATTTGACTAGTCAGTTGTTCACATGTGATTGCAAAATTAGGGAACTGTTGTCGAAAATCCTATATACTTTGATTAATCGCATAAACCCCACTGTCCATTTACTACTCTATCAGTTGTAAAATAACTTTCAACAATGAAAAGTTTATGTTGTATTTCTAACAAGATAATAAATAATTAAATTGATAAGACAACTTTTAATTAAATTTTCTTAACTATGACAGTGTTCCCAAATTTATATTTAAATCATAGGCCACTCTAATTGAAAATTTAATTGAAGGCATGGTATTTTAAATCGTGTCATTTTATTAAATACTTTTTTTATAAAGCGTAGATATTCCCAAACACGTGCAGAAGATTACAACGTCTGCGTTGTTTTGACGCGTATAGTTACATGCCCACCATTTAATTTTCTCATGATCGCACGTTAGTATTTTATAACTGAAAAGTAGGCAATGGGTAGCTGTAATTTCCTATCTATAAATCAACTCAAATTGGTGTATATATTACATGTAATATATTCACGGAAATATGACAAGATGATTACACAAATTATAGAAGAAAATTACAATTAATAATTACGGTAATCACAACTTCTTTATGTTTTCTATAATTTTACGGCCTATTAATGACAATACATGTAATTTAATGAAATAAATTCCTTTAAACGCAATATATTAGTGTCTTTCGTAATTAACCGAGTTTCCGCGTTTTAGTCTTTGCAATTGAGTTGATTACACGCATCGATATATTTAATATAAGTATTTGTCCACTTATTAGTATTATGCAAGTAAAATGGACATGTACGGTATCAAAAGCAAGAACCATCAATCCTTAATCGGAAAAGCAAACAATGTATAAAGCATAATATCAACGATTTTCACTACAAAAACTGTATATTAAGATAACTTTCTACACCACAACTGTACGCATCCATGAGATATGTTTTCCGAGATACCATATAAAGAATATAATGGTACGTAAATGGAACGACGAGTTTTTGACTAAAGTTTCATAAAGTCGTACATGTTTTTCAATTAAATCATAATTAATATGCTCTTATAATCATTTAATAATAATTTTTAAACAAAATTAAAGGACATCTGCATGTACGGAATTAATATTATATTAATAAAGTGTATGTAGCTTTCTCTTAGCGTTTCAATAAAGTTATACTTTTAATAAAAAGAAATATAAATGTAACTAACGTATAGAACATAAGTTTTGAGAAAAAGTTTTGACGAGGAATGTTATTACCAAAAATGGCCCAAACTAGTTACCACTTGGCTAGAAAAGATGCTCGTTTGTTAGTTACTATGGTGACATGTAGATTTGTCAGAAATAGTTTTGAAAGATGTCATACAAGATTGAAATACGAAAGTCTATATATAATTTAGTTGGACGAGTACCTAAACGCGAGATTCTACAGATTTTCCGAGACTGTCAACCATTTACCGCACAATTAAGGAATGTGAAGAAGGTATCCCATGCATGAATTTACCGAAAAGTGGACGACCTCTAGTTTTAGCACCACATGAAGTAAATAGATTCATCCAATCTGCTCAAGATAGAGTTGGCACGTCTACGCGCACTTTAGGCCGTAGATTTGGAATTGCGCATAGGACTGTTGGTAGAATTTTGACTAAAAATGAATTAGAATATCTAAAGAGAGGGAAGTGTCCCAAATACACCGCAACCCAACTAGAGAGAATCCCCAGATGATGCCGAACATTAAGGCGTCAACATTTTATTATCAACAGAGTTATTGTTTTAGACGATAAAAAATATTTCACATTATTCAATTCGGAAATAAAGGGTAACGATGGTTTTTACACGTCCAATATTGCAAATTGAGCTGAGAACGTAAAATTCAAACCGAAAGAGAAATTTGCCGACAAGATTATGGTCTGGTGCGCTATTTCTCAAGCAGGAATTTCAAGACCTTACGTTGGGAGAGTTAGAAGTGAAACTCTGGATGCAAACGTCTATATTCGCAAATGTCTATCTAAATTGGTAAATTTCATTAATGCTCATCATCCAAATGATGATGTAATATTCTGGACCAATCTGGCTTCATGCGATTATGCTAGAATCACTCAGAATTGGTTAACTGAACATAACGTGAATTATGTACCTAAGGAAGACAATCCCCCAAATGTACCCCAGGCGCGCCCCATTGAGGTATCTTCCGCACTACTGAGCTGGAAAGTTTATGACAAGGGTTGAGAAGCCAAAATGAAGCACAGTTACGGGCCAGAATATTCCAGAAGATCCTAGAAGTGAATATAAACGTCGTTCAGAGAATGATGGGGAGAATTCTTTCAAAATTGCGCGCCATTGAGGACCGTGGCCCTTATCAGTTTTGTGAATTTAGTTTTTGTATGACGCAATAGTGTATAATAATTTCCCAATGTTTATGTTTTAATAAAATATACTATTAATCGATTTTTACCTTTGATTTTTTCCTCAAAGCTTATGTTCCATATGTTACAATAAGAATATCAATAAACATGATAACTTTATTTTAAGATTATTAAATTTATAAGAATGAAACGTGAGTAAAAATTTTATTTTTAGTTAATATTTAGTTTAGGTATTAATATGTTACTGAATATAGTAAGGTCCGGTTATAATGAACCTTAAAGGACCCGCTGAAATGGTTTGTTATAAACGAAGTTCGCTTTAAAAGACTATTACCGAAGAAAGTTGAAAACAATTCATTTAATGATTTGACACAATTATTTAATTTTTTTTCACAAAATAATAGAACGCATACGAAAAATGGGAAATATACTAAACATAAAAACGCAAAATACATGTATATATATGAAAAATTTGTGAAAGCCACAGCCGTCCGGAACATGCAGATACCGATATTTCACTATCTTTACAGATCATTAGTGCACGGTATCCGCAGACATATGACTTCCACTTTCATACTGCGTGTATATTTAACTATGATGAACTCCATGCCAATGAGCATTAATAAATAACTATTAAATCTCATTTTAGATGCGATTGCCGCTATAATTTGTTGCATTAAATTCTACAATTCGGCAAATCACTTTTGCCCTAGATTGTAGACACAACAAGCCACGACGTCAACTGTCAAGTTGAAAGTACAAATGGAAAATGAAAAATTTGTAAAAGCGCACATTCGCCCGGAACCTGCAGATATCTATATTTCACTGTCTTTACAGATCATCAATGCACGATATCCGCAGACAGATAATGACTTCCACTTTCATACTACGTGTATATATACGAACTATGATGAACTTCATACCTATGAGAATTAATAGCTATTAAATCTCATATTACATGCGATTGCCGCTATATTTTCTTACGTTAAATTTTGCAATTCGACAAATCACTTTTGCCATAGATTGTAGACGGAACAAGCCTCGACGTCGACTGTACAAGTTGTCAGTACAAATGTAAAATGAAAAATTTGTGAAAGTAGACATCCACCCGGAACGTGCAGATACTGATATTTCACTGTCTTTACATATCATCAGTGCACGATATCCGCAGACAGATATGACTTCCACTTTCATAGTACGTGTATATATACGAACTGTGATGAACTTTATGCATGTGAGCATTAATAACTATTAAATCTCATTTTACATGCGATTATAGCTATAATTTGTTGCATTAACTTCTACAATTCGGCAAATCATTTTTTGTCCTAGATTATAGATGCAACAAACCGCAACGTCAACTGTACAAGTTGACACTACAACTGAAAAATAAAATTTTTTTGTGAAAGTCAGATCCGCCCAGAACGTGCAGATACCGATATTTCACGACTACACGTCTATTGGGGGCCGAAGCTCTACAACATTCTCTCTAAGAAAATAAAGCAAATGAATGGTACGAGTTTCAACACTCATGGAAGAAACTTTGTAATAAACTTCGAGTGCTAGGCTGTAGAAGAATTCTTCAATCCTATATGACTATTCTCAATGTACGCTGTAATAATCTAAGTTTGATTTATTTTTTGTATTTTACAATTAATGATTTATTTATTTTTTATTCGTTTGTTTATTAAATCTGTTTAAAAGTCATTAACGTCTTCATATATACAATGAAATGATCCAAGTTATCTGCATGCCTAATCAATTCTACTGCGAATGAAAATAAGATAATTAGAATACATTAATTTAGTACCTATTTAGGACAATTTTAAATGAAACCATAGACAAGTAAATGTCAAAATATTAAATAAGTTAATATCACGTCTTTCTTTTAATTTATTATTTTCGATAATCAAATTCATCTACAATTACGCGATTTAAAAGTTATTCAACTTATTAATATGAAATTATTGTACTGACATTTATTTTCACAGTGTATACATTTCGAAATTAACAACGCGGGAAAGCGCTTTGTGTAACACGCGTATATCTAATTATTTTCTTATTAAAAGTTCAGACATATATATGCTAAAATTAATATTAAAATATTTAAAACATATCCAACCGATCTAAATAGTTAATTAATATCAATTAAGAAAATTAAATCAATGGCTGTTTGGAATTTTAGTAATACAAACGGAGGCGTTGGAATATAACAAAATAAAGAGAGTTTTATTTTAGCATTTTTTACACGAAAGCGTCGCTAAAAATTTTCTCTCTAAGAAAATTATTAAAATCGCCGGAAAAACTTAGTAAACGTACCTGAATTCAACATCAATTAGTGTTTAGAACGAATGATGGCACTGCGCGACATATAACCCTTACGAGTATAAAATCCGAGTTTTTTAGTTGCGTAAGCGGGACAAATACATTTATACTGTCACTAGTAGATTCATAGGTTCATACATTGCTAATACTTATAACTTTAAGTCAAATTTGACAGCTCAAATAAGACATGTCAAATTTGATAAGCCTAGCTTACATTGATAATATGTACGGGTTTTATATGTCGGGCATGTACAATTAAAAGTAATAATTAGGAAGAAAAAGATGAAGGGAAAGTTATGTAATCTAGAACTATATAATATAGAATATCCTTCTTGTTTTATACCGATGTTTACTTTTGTTGCATAAATAACAAGCCAATAAAATCCTACTGCAAGGACGCTTTAAGTTCAGTTACTCAAACACGCTCTTTAATAACACCCTATGTAATTGATGACATGAAGAAACTATTCTATACGTATGGTATAATAAAACTACCGTGAAAGAGTTGTAATTTTAATTTGACATGAAGTATCATTCATTACGTTAGAGGCTGTGACAGTGAAAAAGAAGTATGATGAATATATATGAATGTATAGAAAGTGTGCACATTATCTGCCTAATACATTAACAGCAACTAATACAAATTATTTTATAGTTTGAGAAACTCTCTATTATGTTCTACAAGCAAAGAACAAACTGAACTCGATGCAACAGATAAGCAAAAATATTTCCTACTCATTATTTTTTCTCTCCACTCTCTGGGAAAATAATTGATTTTGTTCCTCGTCAACGGATAGTCGGGCCATTATTCAAACACCTATGAAATACTAAGTGACAGAGTTGGTGCAAGAGATACGTAACGATAACGAAACATGTACGTCCTATAAACTAAATAACACATGTTGCTATTAGCCTTTACAACGAATGACAATGAACGCAAACATGATATGACATTATCTGGAGAAAGCGGATGATGAACTCTTATAAATTATTATTGCTTTGAACGTATCGTTCAGGCTCATGCAATTGGCCATTAGATAAGGAAGTAATGATGAAAAGTATATCAACGAATTAGAAATTAAAACTTTTGCGATAAATATCTATGTAAGCCTCTAGTTGTATTTAATGTTATGTACTCGAGGCAGATAAGTAATCCTGGATTTAAATGTAATGCAAAAATATTTTGTTGATTAATATTTAGGAACATTGAATAAGACATTTGTAATAAAAGCCATAATAGAACCAATAACATCCACATAAAGAATAAATTTAATAAATTAAATAAAATCTGAAGAAGGAAATTTACCGCTGCTATCAACACACCGACGGACACTAGAAAAAGTAAAGTTCAAAAATTGACATACTATATTTCTGCAATTTTTAAAATGTTAGAACCATAGTTTTACTCTTTCTGCTTAAATAAATTTGGTTTGAACTAGTTAAGCACTTTTAATTAGGCTGCTGGTATAACACTGTTATTTTTTCGTTCTTAACCCTTAGTTACTCGTGCATTAATTGAGAACATTATTACTCGCGTGGCTTATTTTGATCACCACTCGCATTTTAGCGATAAAGCGTCTTCTAGGGTACCAAAATTGTATTAAAACGCACAAATTTATATAAAAACATTTATTTATAAGAATATATAATAGACTGAAAATGTAAGTAGAGAAATCTGAATCAAGAAAACTTGATTTTTTGGAACACCTTTGACAGATCACAGTGTTCTTTACAAACAAAGCAGTTACATGAACATTTAAGAGTGGTGCCTCTATTTTGCTCATCCACAAAGAACACAGTGACTTCGAATTTTAAGGGGTCGGTTACCATCGGTTACCAATTTTTTCTTCTGCTCTTCTTTTGGGGTATTGACTAAGTAACCTTTGGATATCAGTAGGAAGATTTGTTATATTTACACGTTCCTCTAAGTGGTTTTCAGTCAACAGCAAAATGGCCGCACATTTGGTCCATCGTATCAACACCTCCTTTCGTTGAATTATAAAACTTAATCATTGCAAGGTTTTGTATTCAAGCTGGGAACCTCATATACTTTGATATATCCACATTTCTATGTTAGTATATTTAAACAAGGATTTCCAGATTGATAAATCGCCCACAGTAAAGACGATTTATAATTTTTAGTTATCATTTCAAATTGAGCAAGCAAAACATTTTCAGAAATCTGAAAAATTTTCTTTACATTACACCATTTTTCAAAATTATGATACTGATTTTCGCACTGTGTATGAGACCTCTCTGGAAGTAACTCCACCAGAATATTTCTGGTGGAGTACATGTAAAACTTTCAGAACCCAGTATTAGATAAAATTTAACAGGCAACTAAATTCCAAAATTTGAATTTTATTCTAAATATACGCGGACGTTACAAACTGCCATAAAATTTACTTAAATTATCAAATTTTTCGTTTTCTCTTCTCTCTTTAAATGATGCACTAAGAAAGCTAATTGCACAAAATAGCCTAAAAAACTCGTTCCATAAGACATTAAGCAATCATTCATTAAAAAACTCTCGTTTTTTAAACTTGAATTCGTGCTTTTAAAACGTGTCTTAATCATTTTAATTTAAGTTGTTTTTTAATATACTATTATTAAATGCAATATAATAATATATTACTTCTACTTACTATTTATTCTAAACTCTATATATACTTACTAATCTTAAAGTAAAAATAATACTTTATTATCATTCAAAAACCTTGAATAATATATATGAAAAAATGAAATAATCTTCGAGTGCATACGTATATAAAACACGTAAATAAAGTGTACATGTCTGTAACATAAATAAATTATTAAGACGTAACATTATGTACATTTAATAATAATAAACAAAAGGGATGTTACATCATGTCATTACAGATATAAAAAAAGGGTCCGCTTAGCTAATTTATTATGACTTAGTAACCTTTATTGCTTAAGTAGACTTTCCAATTGTCTTGCTCGCAAATTAACTTATGGATCGCTGTCGTGATTACTTTGAAGGAATAGAAAGGATGAGTATATAAAAACGATAGGACTTTCTGTTATTGTATGTTGTTTTTAGTACTGGTAATTGTGTCAGTCATAATGAGAATATGTATAGCCTGCGAGTGGAAAACGTATAGAATTTATTCGAATTTTTTATATAAAAAAAATCCGCCCTTGAGTAGGATTCGAAACCTCGTGCATGGCTTGCCGGAGCATCACTCTAACTATTAAGCTATCAAAGGCAGTGATTTCGAAACTTTATAGGGTTGTCTTGAGTTACATCAAGGAAACAGATGATATATATCTTGCCCGTAGTAGGCCGTTGTGCAAATTTGTTTCATTTTTCGCTAAGTAATGTTAATGTAAATATGCTTTCTACATATTACGACGCTATTTTATTCTATTTTTTATAGAAAAATGCACAAATTTGCACAACGGCTACAGGCAAGACATATATCATCTGTTTCCTTGATGTAACTCAAGGTATCCCCACAAAGATTCGAAATCACAGCCTTTGATAGCTTAGTAGTTAGAGCGATGGTCCGGCTATATATGCACGTGGATTCGAATCCTACTTCAGAGCGAATTTTTTTTTCTATAAAAAATTCGAATAAGTTAGCGTCGTAACATGTATAAAGCATATTTACATTTACATTACTCCACGAAAAATGCTACAAATTTGAACAACGGTCTACTACGGGCAAGATATATATCATCTGTTTCCTTGATGTAACTCAAGGCATCCCCACAGAGATTCGAAATCACTGCCATTGATAGCTTAGTTGTTAGAGCTATGGCCCGGCAAGTCATGCACGTGGGTTCGAATCCTACTTAAGGGCGAATTTTTTTCTATAAAAGAATTCGAATAAATTAGCGTCGTAATATGTAGAAAGCATATTTTCATTTACATTACTTCGCGAAAAATGCAACAAATTTTCATATACCCGAATATTTTATATAATTAAATATTTGAAAGCAGCAATTTTTCACAACCACCAGAAGAATAATTTAAATTTAAGAACATGTTTAGTTCTGAATCATCTTCTTTATTTCACTACTTGATTTACAATTTACTTATAATTATTGAAGCAATAAGTAAATGTACCAAAAAATAGCATATCAATTTATAAACTCGTCAAATATTTGTGAATACAAATTAATACAAACATTTAAAACATATCTGTATCTGTACATATGGGCATACACACGCTTCCGTGGTTCACTCTTGCTCTACGACTAAGGGAAGAGTGAATCACGTAAACGTGCACTACGTTCGTTGTTCACGACTAATGTAAAGTCACATTTAATAATGATTACTAATAAAATATCTATCTAAATCAGGAGTGTCCAGACGGTCGATCGCTATCGTCCGGTCAATGGCGAGAGCTTTTGGAGTCGATCGCGAAGAAATAAAAAATAATCAGCTTTGAAAAGAAGGACAAGTTCTCACTCAAATTATGACAACTACGAGATACAACCAAGAAATATTCAGAGTGAATTTAAAAGACGCTTCTCTGATTTTAAGCAACTAACGGATATTGTAGTTTTCATAGCTTATCCATTTTCTGGCGAAGATGTTGAAAAAATTGTTACTGAAATATCAAACGCTTTCAATATGGAGATCTCTTCAGTACAAAATGAGGTATTGCAGATAATTTCAGATATACATTTCAAAGCTAGAGCAACTGATGCCAAGTTTTGGTATTTCATATCCGAAAACAAATATTCGTGTTTGAAACAAATTCCTCTTCAGTTAACAGGATTATTCGGATCAACTTACTTGTGCGAGTCTGCATTTTCAGAAATGTAAATTGTTAAAACGAAATATCGCAATCGACTAACTGACAAACATCTCAGTATGCCTGCAGTTGGCATTCAGTAATTACGAACCGTGCTTCGATAAGTCTGTGGATGATATGCAGTGCCATGCATCAACATCTAAATTCTAAATGAAAGCAATGATTAAAGAAAATTTCTGACGTTGCAATTTTATTAGATGTTTAACTTATGTAAGTCGTTCACGATTCGAAGACGTGTACGTCATCAACAGTATTTTCGGAATTACCAACACAAAAACAATAAACGAAATATCATATTTATATATCAACATCATTGCGAATGCATTTTGCAGCCAATGTAAGCGATTTGTTGCGTCAGCGATTGCAAACTGCACGCAAAACTCGATAATGGACCGTTGCTGCCTTTATCAGCTGCGAAAGAAGTAAAATTGTATTTGTGTTTTGTTATAATTTGATATTACATATTGCCCTTTTTTTTTGCGTTCAGTAAAAGTTTTAGGAGTAAGCGTGACATCTTGCTATGTGCCCCCACGAGCACTAGACTTGCGCCGACAAATATCTTCTACACTTACCCAACTTACCTACAACTCATGGTTGCCCCGGAGATCTTTGGCTAAAGGACTAACTCAGTTAAGAGGCGAGTTGCGGGGAGGTTCTTACATAAAAAAGGGCGCCACCATGTTTTACCTTTAGCCAACAGAGAACAGAGACTCTGCCGTAGTAAGTGGATAACTTAGTAATTTTCGAATAAATTGTACTCAAAAAAATAAAGAAAAGAAAAACAGAGTAACAATAACAATTATATTTATTATTAAGCAACAAAGAAAAAATAAAAAAATATATAATATACCGAAGAGGTATAAGTATTGAAACAACAAAATAGTTTTAAATAGTTGGAATATCTTAAGTCATATAAACATCGTGTTTTATGCTATAAATCATTGCATAATAGTCCATCAAAGCTTTAATGTACCTTACATAGGTTGCGTTACACTCAGTATATGCAAATAATTTTTAGATGGTACACACGTTAGAAATTAATAATGTGAAAAGTAATAATAATACACAATGTATTTACAAAATCGAATACTCCAATCAGATAGTAAAATAACATAAAGGCTCAGCCTGTATATGTAAAATTATATGTTTAAGTATAAAAAAAAATAACTATAACATCTTTCTCTAATTCTCTAATTTCTCTAATTGACCAACAAAAATGGAAAATAATTTATTTAAATAACATAAGATATGTATATATAAAAAATCACATAAGATTCCGTACTAATAAAAAAATATATATAGAATTTAATTTACTCAAAATTCTTACTTTTAAACAAATCTGATATATGAGATTGATACTATATAAAAAATATTACAACAATTTAAATTAGGAAAGTGATTAAGCGGGTTATATATGTAATGAACTTGGTTAAATTTTATATGGATGCAAGGAAGAAAATAAAATAAAATGGTGAATCGAACACCATGTTTTAGGACACCATGCGGTCCTCCAAAATAACTATTGTATCAATTTTTCTGGGACTCTGTCACAAAAAATATTATCCTACACACACTACCTTGCGTGGTAGATGACCTTTGAATCCAATTGCGTGGTTTTTCTGGGTCCAAGTAATTAGATTTTTCTTAGAGGTTACTGACAATAATCGTTTTTCCTAGCTGAAAAATGACTCAGCGACTTTTCAATAATAGCTTTTCAATATCAGCCTCTACGAACAATAGCCACGTTTTCTAGCAGAAAAATTATACAGCAGCTTTTCATTAGTCTATACTAACAGCCCTAAATAAATGAGAAAAGAAAAGAATAAATGGAAAATTCCAGAGTAATATAACAAACGGAGAACAATGCCGTGATAAAATTACAGCCGTCCCCTTATCTTAGAAACTCACCTGAAGCAGCACTTGGTCATAAAAACTTTCAATTCCGAAGGACAAACCTCGATTAAAATACACTAGACCAGTGAATTTTAATTAAATAAAATCAATTTTGAATAATTCCTGCATATCACAGAATAGAAACACTATTTAATTCCAAAAATGATTTTCAGTTTTAAACACTGCCTTACTTCAAAGCTTGAATCGTAAAGAGGATCTCCCGAACGTATGCGTGAGTATTTATCCAAAAAGAAAAACTACGTCATAGTAACAAAAAAACTACCCCTAAACGGAATATTGGAAATAAAAGAAGACAATTGCTCAAATACCCTGACATGGTTAAAAAGTAATTGAGGAAGCCAATATCAAAAATTCATTAATTAATTCGCAGAAGGAAAGGATAATTAACCAATTAAAAACTATACCAACCGTCAAGCGATCTATAATCAAAAGTTAAATCAAGTTGCGCGAAGATGTCGCTCTAAGCAAATGAAAATGTAGAAACCAAAATTAAGTTTAAAAATGGTTATTCAATAACCTAAATCATTCTAATAGATTTACAAAATTCTAATAAAAAATACAACAATGTCCTGCTTATCTAGAATTGCTTAAGAAGAACAATAATTGAAATATAAATTCAAATATACGAACCATGATTTCGCATAAAATTTCCAAAATGTCAAACTGCGCAGAAGTTTATACAAAAATCCGGGTAAAAATATGGATATAGTGACACCCAAAATATTTGAACATACAAACTTATATGAATATATTAAAGTTTGAAATAGCCTATGATGTTCGATAATTAGCAATTAAAGTAAATAAATTATATAAATCGATAAAATTTAATTTTGAACAGTCTATGATGACTTAAAGTTAGCAATTAATTTAATTAAATCATTAAAAATGCCCAAACGATATAAGGATCATTTTTAAAGTGTAACAACTCCCCCTTTACTAGGTAAAAAAAAAGAATTTTTTTTTTCAAAAGCAGCAGGATCCCACGAAGACAATGAGTGAAAATTAATAACAACAAGAAAGTAATATAGGATCTAAAATCCTAAGGAAAATTCTTAATCTTTGACTAAACAAAAATCGATAAATACAAATTTAAATACGTACACTAACAATTTTGTTCGTAACAAAACAAATCCAAATCGAAAACCTAGTTTTGCAAGTTCTGGAAAATCGTCCAGTCTATTGCAGTTCAGCTACAACAACAGAGTCCAAAGAAACCAAAAGATGTGTATCCATATACACCATCAGCAAAATCTCTGATGAATCCTGACACTACCAATAACCACCACGAAATCCAAAAACTTTGGACACAAACCAAATTCAAGCAGAACAATAATTTTATTGGGACAAGGTAACGACAAGGTTATCAAAATACAATACACACAGTATATCTACCAAAAAATCCCAAAATACAACCCTTAGGTTTACATCGACCCAAAACGACAGCTATTAGGGGACTTGTACCCCACGGGCATTACCCGGTGGAACGATTCCTAAGCCGTGTCCACAGGCTAAAAACCACTCTAAGATACAATATAACGAATCAACCTTCTAAAGTGATATCACACTTCTTCAATACAAAAAGAAAATCTAAAATTCGAAAATATCTAACAAGAAAAATGTAAATTTCAAAAATGAACAAAAGAATGTAAATGACGTTACTGTAACACTTAAGAAACGAACGATATGTAAAAGTACAAATGACCTAACAATCTGTCTTATTCTAATCCAACATGTTAAACTTTATCTGAAGAACTAAACCAAACAACACGATAAAGAATAACTTCCGAAAAATAACTAACCATCAGCAGAACAATTCAAACTTTACCATAAAAATCGTATCAAACGAAGCCCAGAATGTTTTGAACAGTCTATGATGACTTAAAGTTAGCAATTAATTTAATTAAATCATTCAAAATGCCCAAACGGTATAAGGATCATTTTTAAAGTATAACAATCTGTCAGCAGAATGTCCTCGGAAATACAAAAAGGACACGCAATTTGCAGTCCCAAATGGAAACATGACAAAAAGAAAGGAAGAAGATGTAAAGAAATAGTAAGATATTTGAAAAAATTTACTGTTTATAATTGCGGTATAATTATAGAACAACATATCACCCTAACATCTTTAAATACTATAGGTACTTGTCGAAAGAGATATTTTTGTAGGTGGTAAAACATCTTTATGGAAAGTATAAAAAGGATGATCCAAGAAGAGTGCTAGTGAAATTGCAAACGACTAACTTATTTTTAAGTTGTTGATTTATAATACCTGGTATTTTTCATTTTCTTTCAACATATATACTGATGTAACACAAATGTCTTTCTAGTATTCTATTTATTATTAAATACGTATAAAGTTTTTACTTGTTTTATTGTTTGATTACTTTGTAAGGGAATTAATAAATTCGGCTATTTATAAATTATAACCTAAATATTGCAAGTTTGACATAAGCGTTTAATACCATAAGCTAAAAGGCAAACAAATCGACTTTGCAAATGATTTCGCAACATTGTTTTGACATCAGTGATGACGTCCACGTCTTCGAATCGTGAACGGCGTTTACAAGTAAAAACACGTTGTATTTATATATTATATAAGTAGAGTTCGGATTATATGTAAAATATCCTTTTTTTAATTGCTTTGTTTCATTCAAAAAACTTTAAATAAACCCAGAAAACTCATAATTTTGTTGATATACCTGTTAACGTTAACAACAAAATAATGAGTTTTCTGAGTTTATTTAATGTTTTTTGAATGAAATAAGGCAATTAAAAAAAGCATATTTTGCAATAAATCATTTTCTTAAATCTGTTTTGTTTTTTTTATTGTAACCAGACTACTAACAGTAGTCGGTAGTCATACGTATCGATCGCTTGTCACCTAAATGTTTTATAGTAGATCGCAATCCCTAAATGTCCCCTGCACCACTGATCTAAAATCTAAAGAAGACACTTCATTATATTATTCTTACCTCGTTCTTAACCATCGGTTCAAATATGGTTAGACATCAATTATATTATCAGAAAACGTATAATTTAACCGCAAATTGAATTTATGTAATTCCTATGAAAAAGTGTATGACCGCTTTTATTGTTAGAAAGTGGAATCAACAAACACTAATGGACGAATAATTCAGATAAATGCCTAAAGTACATTGTGCATAGAATAAAACAGGTTATGTAAACGGTCTATAACACACCATTATGTTTATAAATTGAGAAAAGTAATTTTAGAATTAAAGAGAGAAAGACTCGTTTCCTATTCGGAGCATGTTGGCGCAATACAGTTTTTTCTGTATCTTGTCTGATAGTTTGCAGTATTTAGAACACCCGCTATTAATTGTGCTGTAAAACGAAATACTTTATAGTTATTCGATTTTTCAGCGAAGAACGTATAGCAATGAAAAATGTATATGTACACACATTCACACACACATGTATATATATATATATATATATATATATATATATATATATACATGTACATATATAAATTTTTTTGTGACGATTTATGTAATTCCTCCTAAAGTGAAATACGCAACTAGCTGAAATCGATCCGCACTACAGTTCTAGAAAGAACACCAACAGTGCCACAACTAGGTCAAATTAATTGTCATTCGATTTATTTTTTTATTCTGGCTAATTTATAGAATCTAAAATTGCTTATTGGAGAAAAGTAGTGCTAGACATGGTAATAAATTTACTAAAATGACTAACGCAGAGAATATACTAATAAATCAAGGAAAAAGCTAAACGAATTCGCTTGTAAAATGATTAGAGTTAATTGATTAAAGCAAAAATTAATTAATAATTAGCGTTTGCTACTGCAGTAAAAACTATTGATAATTGTTGAATGTCAGAAGCCTTGTAATTAGGTTGTTTCGAAATAACTTCAGCGATTATATTAAGAATTAAATGTAGTTTATAAACAGTTACAGGATCATTATAATTATCCACAATTTAAATAAATAACGCGTGATCTTATGCTAATTTTCATTATTTATTCGAAATTCGCTTTCGCAAATAACAGATCATTGTCAGAATTATTTAGCTTTTAAATATTTTATTCGAAAACTGGTGTGAAGGAAATCCTCATACTTCAGAGTTAACCTCCTCGTAAAAAAATATGTCTAAATGAAAATATTTTTATCAAATTATTATGCAATGTTAGCTTAGTTATGCAATTTAAATAGAGGTAAATAATTTTAAGGGCTCTACAGTATTCTGTCTTTGTATAGTGGGTTCAGAATTATAAGAAACTAACTTTTATTGTGTTTATAACTGTTGTTGTACTGCCTGTGGCGATAATCCTCTCATTGTTATTGAATGGATACGGTTCACATTCCTGCAGTATATGAATCCAGTGGCCGTATGGATTACAAATTAGGGCACTATATTTAATACGGAACATGAAATATATACAATTATGTACCATCGGCTGCATAGAAAAGTGGTACAGCAAAAAATCTATTTACCTATTTGTGTAAGAAGTCTGTTTGTTAAGTAACATGGAAACTGGGTGGGTAGCTTGGGGTTGTGGGTTCTAAATAAAAAAAAATTTAAAGTAAACTAAACTCTTATCTATTAATAGACGAAACTAAAGGAAATTGAAATGAAATGTAAATAAATCATTATCTTGGTATGAGGCGCTCTTGTGCATCGTTACAACCAATAAACTGTCAGTATTTTGTCATGTCGCCTATGTGTAGTGGCTATATAATATACAGGGTTAGGCAAATGTATGGATCCATTCGAATATCTTTGATAGGGCTACTTAGATTTTAATAAAATTTTCCACATTTAAGTTAATGCAAATAGGGAATTCGAAGAGCATATTTATTTTCAAATCAGATTTCCGGTTTAGCCAGAAATAATAACTTTTTTTAATTTTAAATAAAATACCCTGTATATTTTTACGAATTTCAATAGAGCTCTGCTCTGGGTGTTCACAAAAATAAGGTTTGGTACCCTTTTGTTCAATAACAACTGAGATATTTAATCAAATCTATTAACGCAAATTTTATTTACAACAAGAAAAATTAACATAAACAAAATCAATATCAGTTAAGAAAGTTTTCGAAATCATGACCGTTTACTTCTTGTAAATATGCAAGTCTGTGAACAAATTCTTGAAGTACATTTTCCAAAGCCTCCTCACGAATTAATTGCACTTCCTCAATTAGTCTCTACCGTAACTCGTCCAAATTATGCGATCGTCTAATATAAGCTACAGATTTTAAATGACATGATTTTAAATGGGCTTAAATCTGGAGATCATGCGGGTAATTTAATGAATCCTCTACAACTAATCCACCGATTTGAGAATGTTTTGTTTAAAAATCTTTTAATATTAAGGGCATAGTGGAGGGTGCTCCATCTTGTTAGAACCAAGCACTTACAG